>CAWUFW010002931.1:1328615-1992923 GCA_963921515.1 Calotriton arnoldi | reverse complement strand
AATGAAGATAAACACCCGGTTTAATCGTAAATTCCTTTGTTTATTGCTTTGAGGAGTACAAATCGGCACGTCTGTTCCGTGCCCTGTGAGATAAAACCGTCTCCTCAGCGTTCTCCTAAAGCATTCCAAGAATGCTTGACAACAACAGGTTGCCAAGCAACACAACACTTCCCCCTTCTCACAATTCAAGGAAACAAAACAAAACCATGAAAGGAAACTTAAATAATATAACATTATATGTGAGAGAGCAAAGGATATGATACAATTACATATTATTAACAACAAAGTCTTTGGGCCAAGTAGGTGCCTTTCTGTTCCTGGTCAATCTTTGTTTAAGACCTCCTGTCCCACGAGTAGTAAGACACGTGTTCTCATCCAAGAGGATGATGAAACCATCCCATCCCCCTCTTCACAATTGGGAGTGAGGAGGGACATATCATTATCGGAAGCAGAATTATCTGCCACAGAGGTGGATTCCATGATAAGATCATCCTCCATCCATTCAGAACTATTACACTGTGTACATTAGTTCCATCACTTCTTTAGATCTATCCATAGCCACTCTTTTGAGATTCCAAACCTCTCCATTTCTAAGCCTGACAGCGTTCTGTAAACTTCAATTACTTCTTCAGCATCAAAAAAACACTTTCACCCCTTGCTTACAAAGCCAGGTTTTTACCGTACCAATCCCCAACCTCAATATGGGTGGCTTGAGTGCCATGTCTTGAATCAAAATAACTTTACTTCTCTCATGAACACGTTCCATCCTATTCCACACATCATCTTTAGACCAATTAACAACACCGAAGAACACAACCAACCAGGATTAAATTTAGATCTTGGTTTACGACCTCTCATCAACACAAAAGGAGGAAGTCCAGTGGCCTCAGTGGAAGTTACTCTATATGCCCAAATACTTTTACCAACTTCCGTGGTCCAATCCTCTGACCCACTAGAAGCAAGTTGAATGATACCTTTCAAAACCCGGTTAAATCTTTCAACCATTCCGTTCCCGCTAGGATTATATAATGAAGTGGTTCTGTGTCTAATACCTAATTTCTCAAAGTAATTCTTCGCCTTGTTGGACACAAATTGTACCCCATTATCACTAATCAAACAAGCAGGAATACCTTCGGAAGAAAAAATTTCATCTAAAAACTCCAACACAGTAAGCGTATCTGCTTTATCCACAATTTTAACAGCTGGCCAGCGCGAAAACAGATCCATGAGAACAATGATGAACTTTGTGAATCACCATGAGTTCCTGACCGGTCCTAAAATATCAATTGCCACAGTGTCCCAAGGTTCTTTGACCACTAAATTGTCGTACATAGGAGGTCTCAAAGTCCTCAACGACTTGTCCGCATTGCTACACAAAATACAGTCTCTGACAAGTCTTTCCGTCTCAATGTCTACACCAGGCCACCAAAACAACTTTTTCCAATACTGATTTGGTTCTAATGATGCCTGAATGCCCTTCATGACACAATTCCACAATAATGGACCTCAAACCACAAGGAGGAATAATTCTCTCCTCTTAACTAAAAATCCATCATTGAAAGATAGTTCGAATCTAACCTCCCAAAAGGTCTGATGGAATCTCCCAAACTATCTTTACGCTGCCAACCATTCATAACGTAAGAAACCACTTCCTCCAAAATTTTGTCTTTTTAAATTCAGTCTCCCATTCAACTTTATTAATGTGGCAGAACGACCTCTGGTCACAAACCAAAGCAGCTTGAAAATTGTTCCATTTATCATCTTCGCACCTTTCCAACATAGTGGGCATCCTAGAAAGAAAATCAGCAACCAAATTGTCACTTACCAGGAGTATAAACAATCCTATACAACAGATTTTGCATCCGCATTAAAATCCTTGCAAGTCTGGAGGACACATTCATAGAACCATCAGAGGTCAAAATTCTCACCAATGGTTTGTAGAGTCACTTATTAATGTACAAACTTTACCCGAGTAAAAGATTTAAAATGATCCAAACCCCATGCACAAGCTAATGCTTCCTTCTCGAGTAATAGGATATTTTTCCTCACATGGTGACAAGGATCTGGAGGCATATGCAAAAATACATTCATTTCCCCTTCTCATCTATCTGAGACAAAACAGCCCCCAAGCCTTTATTGCTTGCATCAGTTGTAATAAAGCTCTCAGCTGTAGGATCAAAACTGTTTAAACTAGTGGCATCTGCAATAGCAGTTTGTGATGACATTAAAATCTTTCCCACACTTCATCCGTCCACACAAAATTAGCATCTTTTTAAGCAGTTGCCGAATGTTGTAACATTTATCCGCAAAAATTTGGAACATATTTCGCGCAAAAATTCTGCCATACCTATAAAGGATCTGACATCATCCTTATTAGAAGGAGTAGGTGCATTCACAATAGAAGATATAAGTGAAGACTTTGGTCTCACACCATTACAATCAATGGTATGACCAAGATAAGAAACACTTTCACAAGCAAATTTGCACTTTGAAAACTCAACAGTGAGTCCTTGTTTTTCCAAAATGCTTCAACACCTTCAGTAAGCCTAGAGTCATGCTCAGACTTGCAACCTCCAAAATTAATATGTCATCCTGAAAGAATGTTACGCCACTTTCTCTTATTGAAGAGGTGGAGCATTAGACGGTTGAAAACGGCCGCAGCTGACGCTCAGGCCAAAGGGCATACGAGTAAATTGAAAACAACCAAAAGGGGTAATGAAGGATGTAAATTTTTTGAATCAGGAGACAAGGCTATTTGATGATAAGCTGACGAAAGGTCGATGGTTGAAAACCATCTGGCACCTTTGAGACAACTTACCATTTCATTTATTTTTGGTAGGAAATCTATCCACCACAATGTTATTATTTAAATGGCGTGAGATCAACACACAACCTGATTTTGCCATTGGACCGCCTAGCGATAACAACTGGCGAAAACCATTCCGCAGCTTCTATAGGTTCAATTACACCCGCAGACACAAGCTTTTCAAGTTCTTTGGCTACATCATCCTTAACTAACAAAGGAACATTGCGACAACGGTGAACTTTGGGACTGGCATCTTCTTTAAGTCTAATTAATGTTCAAACCCAACAAGTTTGCCCAATTTGCCACTGAATACTGAAGGAAACTGTTTAATCATCCTATCTCCCAAAGAAATGCCTTCGTCAATAACTAATACTTGCTCCTTGCTGTTAGGATCTAAGATAATATGTAACATCTTTGGTCTAGCCTAGCCTAGAACAGGTGGACCAGATTTGGCAATATACAATTTCCGGCTGCTTCTGTTTTTAAATTCAAATGCAAACCATCTAAATCCAAAAAAGATCAATTTTTTCTCCACTAAAACCTTCAGGATGTACATCTGGTGCCAATAAATGTGTACCTACTTTCTGAACAAAACATTCCTTCCACAACCTTTCATTAATAATAGTGTACGGTGAGCCTGAGTCTGCAAATATATTAATATTGACACCACCAATAAACATGTTGCAGATAGGTTTGTTGTAACAAGTAACATCATTGATATTGAGCATCAAATTACTTTTAAAGTTCTAATGACAAATCATTTGCAGGGACAAACTGGGTTAGGAGCATTTTGAGGGTTATTAGGACTATTATCTTCATTGGAATTTTCTAAATCACCTATATACTTAACCCTGAAATTCTTTTTTCTACAAAGTTTAGCGTAATGGCCTATTAATCCACAATTAGTGCATTTTTGTCTAAGTGCTGGACAATTTCTACTATAAGCTAGGTGACCAGGATTACCACACGGTGACATTTAATGCTCCCTTTAGTGAAAGATCTATCATTGGCATATTTTGTAAAAGCTGGTTTTTCATAAGAAGTATTAATCTTATTTACATAGTCGGTGTTCACGAGTGTCATCTTTTATAACAACAGCACACCTATTGGAAATTTCTGCCTTGCGCACAATAGCTAAGACATCTTCCTAGTGGGGCATCTCCATTCACCCACAACCTGTCCTGAATGGCTGGATTTGAGGTATGCATGACCACTTGGTCTCTAACAAGGTCGATCGTGCAAAATGCCAAATTTACAATCCAGTGCCAACCTTTTTAATTCGAAACGTAATTATCTATCGGTTCCGATTTACCCTGTTTCCTTTGAAAAAACGGTATCTGGTAACACCAATGCATACTTTGTGCGAAAAATAGTTGTCTAACTGTAGTAAGGCTAACTCAAATACATTAAAATCCCCGCAACTACAATTCTAGTCATTTGACTAAAAACTTTCAATCAATGGGACCTAAAGAGTGTAAAAGTAAACGTTTCTTCTGATCTCGCGGACATTTTCTTCGTTTCATCAATCGCATCAATGTAATTGGTAAAGTACGGTTTCCATTCAAGCCATTTGAGAGGTGGTTCAGTTCCTGAAATCCAAAAGGTTGAGGTGTAGAAATATTGTAGGTTTGTGCACTCATGGCAATTGAACTGGACGCAGGAGTGGTCATATTGCTGGTAGAGAATGAAGAAAATCACCAGGATAAAGTTCACCAGGAATTAATAATTAAGCTTGAATAATGGCCGAGTTCAACACTCCAAACCTTCTTCTTTGTTCAGAAATCAAAAAAAACGTCAATAAATACCTGTAACAGGCAAGGAATACATTCAAGTTTTGCTCCGGTAGCAGCAGTGTAAAGATCGGTTGCCAGGATACTGAAAGATACAAAAAAAATTTGCCCAAAATGGCTGCCCAGTGAGGGCACGCAACGTGACCCTCACGTGAATGCGTGTGCGCGTAATGCGTGATGAGCGTAGCACACAGAACGCTGAAGAAGAAGAGATCACCTGGAGCGAAGCGGAAACGTCAATAAATACCTGTAACAGGCAAGGAATACATTCAAGTATTGCTCCGGTAGCAGCAGTGTAAAGATCGGTTGCCAGGATACTGAAAGATACAAAAATTTTTTTTTGCCAAAATGGCTGCCAGTGAGGGCACGCAACGTGACCTCACGTGAATGTGTGCGCGTAACGCGTGATGAGCGTAGCACACAGAACGCTGAAGAAGAAGAGATCACCTGGAGCGAAGCGGAGGAGGCACCGAACACGGAGAAATGAATGCCCTGGAATTTGAAGAATGCGAAGACGGAGCAACGGCGAAGATGACGTAGACAGGCAAGTCCTTCAACAGCCGTTGAATGCTTTTCAACAAAATGAGCAAACTACACAGAAGGCATGTAGGTTTCACAGTGCTCACCAAACGCAGTCTTCAAGGGTGCATTTCACTCCCATACAAAGGTGGCGATCCTCCAAATAATTCGAGTATTCCGATACACTTGTAATTTCTTAAAACCTTCGACGAAGGTCTTTGCACGCGTGGTTCGTAAGCTCCTCAGGCGCAGTCCTCATTGCCAGTGTAATGAAGATAAACACCGGTTTAATGTAAATTCCTTTATTTTTCTGAGGAGCACAAATCGGCACGTCTGTTCCGTGCCCTGTAGATAAAACCGTCTCCTCAGCGTTCTCCTAAAGCATTCCAAGAATACTTGACAACAACAGGTTGCCAAGCAACACAACACAGTCAACCCCCATAACGTGGCACTCCCTCCTGGCATAGCAGTCTTCGCTCCAGCAAAGGGCTCTCACTGGCCCTGTGGACAGCAGAGGGGTACAGATGGGGCTCCAGGGGCCAGCACGCAGGCCCTTGCGGTGGTACTCTCCTGGCAGAGGGTCCCCTCCAGATCAAAGTCCACGTACAGCACACCACATGGAGTCTCAGCTCCTCTATATATACACTCCTCACCCCACCTACCAGAAAGGGCCAGAACCTTCTAGAAGGTCCTCTGGGGAAACCGGTCCCAACTGGTTTTGGGGGAGGTGTAGAGCACCCTGTCTGCCAGGCTTCCCTCCAAAAGCTGGGGGTGTGTAAGACGGACACACACCAGGGCGGAGCCAGCTTTGGTCACTTCGAGCACTATACCGCCAACCCACCTCAGAGCAGGCACAAGCACAAAGTACACCAAAATGGCGACGGTTAAAATTGACATTTCTAACACAGTGAAAATAAACCTGCGTACACCATTGCGCAACATTTCTTATTTTCAGTTCAACCACCAACCATAACATATTTGTTGTGTTTCATTTAGGGGTTATCCATGGGGGTTCTCCAATGCTAGCCTATGGAGGGCAGAGAATGCACTTTACACCAAACTCCAGTGCCAAAGTGCTCACAGTCCGCAAACCACCAACACCATAACAACAAAAGGCTAGGGGAAGGCAAAAGCTCGGGATGACCCTGCAAGCAGGGCCAAGTCCAACACTAGGATTAGGTGTTCTGAGGAGATTCCGGCAGCCGCCCACAGAGCCACCTATGGCCAGTCTCGGGCACCACGACCCAATGATGGTTTTTGGAAGGGTAGGCAGAAGGGTGGGTGGTAGGGTTCAAGGGTGAGGCGCAGCAGGGATTGGCCTAGGGGGTGAGGGGACAGGGATTTCTTAGACTTTAGGGACTGGTTGTACGTTGCTGGGTGGCATTTTTGTTTGGGTACACCCGGTTGGCACAGGGATAGTGGCAGCTTTTTAGCTTTGCAGAGTCCCAATCCCATATGATATAGGTGAAAATGGATGTGGTTGATGGTGTAAGGCAGGCCATACTAGTCCCTCCACAAGACAGACAGAAGTGATCTGCTGTCTGAGGGCGCGTAGAAGGAAGCAGGCCTAGTAGGTCAAGAACGCCCGAAGAGAAGGTCGGCAGAAGGGGTGCGGCCGTGTTATGGCATGGCGCATCTCCCACTCGAAAGATAATGATAGGTAGGTTTGTAAAGGGCAGGGGTTTTAGGGGCAGCGTGCCCGGCCAGCCATCGCGGACCGAGGCTCTGTGTCGTGCTGTGGGAGGGTGTGTGAAAAACCTGCTGCCCGTTGCGAGACTGGCGCCTTGTGCGCTGCGGATTCCACGGTAATAGCGCGGAGTGCTGGGAGGGGAAGAATGGTGGCATAGGGTGATGCGGCTCGAATGGCTAGCTACCAGGGGCGGCAGGGGACTGCGTGTCATGAGGCAGAGCGCTGCCCTGATCTGGGCCCTTACCTTTTGCCAAAGCACCTCTGTGCAAGCACTGGAATGTGGCAACGGGTCCCGGGCCCTGGTAGGGCAGCTCCCCTGGCCCAAGGATTGCCAGAATGTGTGCGGCGAGAGGATGCGGTTTTGCCTGTGGGCCGCTTGAGAGCAGGGAGCAGTGACGCAGTTGGGGGCGCAGCCAGCATGTCCCAGGGCCTGCCGCTGAACTTATAGAGTCTGCGTAGAAAGGCCTCTGCTGGAACAGCGTGAGAAGAAACGTAGGGGCTGGAGGTGGAGCGAGGCAGCAATCAGACACTGCGCCTGCCCTCTTCAATATGATTGTTGCCTCAAAGGATTACATGCGGGCTAGAGACACTGTCCAACTGGAAAGGGAGGACATTTCGGGGCGGGCCGAGATTTGGTCTTGGGCAAAGGAAGTCAGGAGATTCACCCAGTGGGAGGGGTGAGGGCTGGCAGCACAGGGAGGGGATGGGTATGCCAGTACAGGACAGGGGGCTCTGGGAAAGTTAGTGAATGGTGGGCAGTGTCCCTCTGGGGGGTGCGGGTGAGGGTTTCTTAGCTCCTGCCCCACCATTGCGCTCCATGGTATGGCTGGAGGGAGATGTTTTCCAGGATGGGGGTCCAGGCAGATGGGTGTGGTGTGCAATAAAAGTGCCCACTTGTTTTCAGGCCACATGGGTCAGGGAGAAGCTTACGGATAGCCGGGTGGGTCTGGTATGGCCTGTCCACCCCAGTCCGAAGACAGACCGTCTATCTTTGTGGCCGGCTCTGGGACGGCAGTGGACGAGGCGTTGGAGACATGGGGACAGGACTGTGCATCCACCTTGCAGGATTATGACCCTTCACAAGATTTGATTGGGGTATTTGATTGGGGAGCAATTTGGTGATGGTACAGTGGGGAATGGGGAGGTGCCGGGCACGAGCGCTGTTTGTAGTGGGGTGCTCGGAGAGGACAATTGGGAGTAGAATTATGATGAAGAGGAATTGGAGAAAGGTGAGATTGTGGACGATGGGAATCATGGGAGTGAGTGATGGACAGCACCTCCTGAGGGGTAAAGGAGGCAGGCTGTGACTAAGCGGAAGCCCTCTTTGGTATTTGCAGGAGGCAATAACAAAGACGTCGCCTAGTAAAACGGGAAAGAGCTCTGCATTAGAACAGACTGCTTTGGCGCGGGCCCGACCCTGAAGCCTGGTAGAGAGTCTCAGCGGGCAGAGTTGCGGGGTGGTGGAAGTAAGGGTGCAGGCAGTGGGGATGAAGGCACAAGCATAGGGATGGGGTGGCCCCAGGTTAGTGAAGGGTAAGTATATGCAGGAGCAAAGGCCGGGCATGGATGCATCAGGGAGAGGGAGGCAGGGACAGAGGGTATGCTTAAGAAATCGCAGGCCACAGAGACCAACCCAGGTGGGAGGTAGGGGACGAAGAGAAAAAAAAGAGAGTAAAGGGGTAAAGAAAGAAGAAGATGCCAGTTCATGGGGATTACAAAGCCCTTTGGGTGTGTATTTGATGGCTGCTACTAAAGAGCATATTTGGAAGGGGGGAATATGTGGAACTCTTTAACCTACTATGCTGCAGAGTTAGGACGAAGGAGGAGTCCAGAAGAAGAATATGAGTTGCTCCCTTAGGCCAGGGTGCCAGTCAACATAGAGAACTAGACAGCTGCCTTTCTTAAATACGCAAGCCTGTATTGCGAGAAGTACCCTGAGAGGGGCGTCACATTGTTTAAATACCTGGACATGGTGCCCAAGGCACAGGTCACGCTTGGGGGCTGGGCGTGGATATGGTATGACGAGGAATTCCAGGCTCACCTTTCGGAGGGAGAAGATGGGCTGTGGGGATAAACATAACATGTGTATTTGTAAAGCGCACGTATCACCCAAGGGTCTCAAGGTGCTCAATAACAGATGTATATTGTTACCCAACGGTACTCATTTCATCGACCTCAGCTGGATGAAAGAGCTGAGTGGACCGCGCCGGGATTAGAACCTGTAACCATGAGGGTCAAACATAGGCCCCTACAGTGGATGCATTTAGTCCACTGCACCACCAGACCTGGATAACTGGACAACAAGCTGTGGGGCCAGCCCCATCGACTTATATGGCGAGTGGCTAGCCCGTCATTTGCAAGCCCCTTTCAAGGGCGTCCCACCCAGACAGGGGTGGGGTACTGCAGGACGTGGACAGACGGGGATGCCAGGGTCATGTTGGTCCTTTAACAGGGGGCAGTGTTTTCGGAGTAGTGCCAAATACCATCATGAGTGCTTAAAATGTGTTGGAAAGCACAGGCTTACCCAGTTTGGTATCCGGTGGGGGGGAATTGGACCTGGTTCAGGGAGGCGCAGTGTGCCAATGGACTGGTTACAGCGACCAGGGATGGGGGGAGGAGGTCAGAATCCCATGGGAAAAGCATATACGCCAGTTAACTTGGACCATTTGGATTACTGGATTGATGTTGTGGGGTCCAACAGGGAGAAAGAGTTACTGTTACCTTCCAGTTTGGTTTTAGGCTATGTTACAAGGGTCCCAGGGTGAGGCAGTGGTCAGAAAATGTGCGATCTGTGAGAGGGAAGGAAGAGTTGGATCCAAGAAAGTTGTTGAAGGTGGTGACAGAAGGAAGAACTGGAAGGGCCATTTTCAGAATGGCTGCTGGAATTGTTGCTGGTCCGGAAGAAGGAGCCGGGTAAGTTTCATCTCATTCATCACCTCTCGCATCCAGAGAGGATAGTCCGAATCAGTCGACTTTATTCTGGACGGGAGTAGTAAGGTGCATAATGCCTCTGTTGATACAGTGGTGCAGCTGGTCAAAGAAGTGGGTAAGGGTGCCATGTTAGAGAAGTGTGTTGTCAAATGAGCTTTTCGTTTGCTTCCAGTTCACCCTGCGGACCATGACTTGTTGGGTATTCAGTTTGAGGGACAGTTTTTCTGGACAAGGCTTTGTCCATGGGTTGTTCGGTTTCTTGTTTCTTGTTTCAAGCTTTCAGTTCCCTATTGCAAAAAATGTTTGTGCGTGCTGTCGTGAAAGAAGTTATGAACCATTACTGGATGATTTTTTCATTGTGTGGGCTCCCTCTTCAGGAGAATGTTAGGAGAGTTTGACACTGTTTCCAGGATTTGATGCAGGACTTGGGCGTCCCGTTGGTGCCAGAAAAGACAGTAGGGCCCATTCAGGGATTACCTTTTGGGCACTGAGTTAGAATTATTGTCTGAAGAAAAGCGAAGGTGTTGTTTGGAGCTTTTGGACACAGTTTTAGCCAGAGTGAAAATG
Organism: Calotriton arnoldi; assembly: GCA_963921515.1. NCBI lineage: Eukaryota > Metazoa > Chordata > Amphibia > Caudata > Salamandridae > Calotriton > Calotriton arnoldi. Next base: position 1,982,620 of record CAWUFW010002931.1, on the reverse strand, counting down.
CAGGTGAAGGACATTCAGATTATGTTGGGTCGCCTGAATTTTGCATATAGGGCTGTTAGTGCTGAGTGGACTTTGCTGTAGGAGAGTTGGGCTGGGCATTGACGGGGACTTCACTACATCACAGGGTGAGGCTAAAGGTGGTGTGAGTGAGGATTTGAGGCTTGGCATCACTTTTGAATGAATGCAATGGAATTTCCATGACAGGACTTGGGGAACAGATGGAATGTTCTAATTGAGATGTTTTCAGATGCCTTGGGTGGTCACAGCTTCGACTTGTTTGTGGCAGGGGCAGTGGTGTGCAAAAGAATGGCCGGAGGCTTGGAAGCAGAGGGGGGGGGCGGCAGCCTCGCTTCCTCAAATTGTTCCCTTTGGTGTTGGCTGTGTGTTTGTGGGGTCGACACTTTGTGAACAAAACAGTCCTTTTCAATGTTGACTACATGACGGTAGTGAACACGGTAAACCGCCAGTCAGCAAGGGAACCCAAGGTGTGACAGTTGTTGAGAGTGTTTGTGTTGGAGTGTTACAGAGCACGCCACATTCCGGGAGTACAAAATGAAATTTTGATGCTTTTTCTCGCTTTCAGTGGATGAGATTCCATGGGTTAACCCCAGGGGCGGACGAGATAAAGACTGCAATTCCGGCTCACTTGTGGCTTAGTGAAGTTGAAGGGACTGGCGCTAATCAAAGTCGTCAAGCAGGACTTGCTGTAGAGCTGTAGATAAAGGCAGCCTGGTCAGGACACAACTGTGATATTTACTAAGTTCATGCCAAGGAGGGCGACCAACAAACCGGGGCCATTGACAGGATGCAGGGAAAGGGAATAGGGAGAATTTGAAAGTTTTGCAAATCGGAGGGTTTTGTTTTTCTGGAGCACAGTGATATTAATCTTGAGACAGTAGAATTCTTCTGAGATGATGGAGTCCACTTATCCATTTATGGGGTGGAACTGAACCTAATGCAAGTAAGGAATGTGTAGCAGAAAGGTCGCATTTGCCAGTGGGGATATAGTGGGTCTTAGGTGGGGGGACAGATAAACTTTTTTCTGGTGGCGGCTTTTACCACAAGTAAAGGTTTATCAAAAAATATTGGTCATTTTGAGACCCTAGTTAGATTTTGGGGGAGGGGAAGTGGAGTTTATGAATGGAATGAGAGGACAACAGTGGGGTATGTACGACAGATTAATGTGGGGATTTCTGAGTGCTGAGTGTGTGATTGGAGTTTGTTTGGTATGATTTGTGAATGGTTGCTTAGAGGAGGGAGGAGTTTGGGTTAGTTAATCAAATGTATAGTGTGGCCCATGTTTATGATTAGAATGTATGGCGTAGAGCCAGGTTTTGTGTATTTCCATTCTGTGCACCTGTTTCATTAAAGCGGCCTTTTACACACCATCATGTTGTCAGTCGTTCTTTGAGACACCATCCCGCCCGACGCACTCAAGCCTCCCGGTCCACCGCACCGAGAAAGTAAGCGGCTGAGTGCGTGTCCATTAATATCAAATAGTTATGAATAAAACACACTTGAAATAACTATGTGCTATAAGGCAAAGACAGAAGAAAGTATTGAGGGGCAGATTTACAAGCGCCTTGCAAATCTTTACGACACCGTTGCGGTCACTTCTGGTGATGCAGCAGCGTCGTAAACAATGCGCCACTATGCAACATAGTTTAGCAACGTGACGCATCTAGGGAGATGCGTCACGTTGTAAAGCCCTGCACTATATTATACCTGCGTCCAGGTATATTGCATGCAGGGATGGCGTTCCGCTGCAGGAAAGCCTCGCAAAGTGATGCAGTGAAATCTACAAGATTTCACGGAGTCACTTTACGACGCCAGCAGTGCGTCAAAACCTTACGCCTGCTTGAAGCAGGCGTAAGGAGTGACGCAGCACAATAGGCATAGGCCGCCCCTGAGCATTGCTGGAGTTGTGTCGCGCTTGCGACACTACTCCAGCAATGCGCTGCTCCTACGACGAAAAGATGCGACACGCATCTGTCTATCCTTGCACCACGGTGCGCTGCATTGTAAATGCGACGCATCCGTGGTGGCGCAAGGCTATTTGCGTGTTGCATCTTTACTGGCGCATCCCTGCTAATATGCAGAGATGCGCCAGTCCTTGTAAATCTGCCCCTGAGTGTGCACTTATCTGAGCAGTGAAGAAAGGGTGGCTATGGTGGTTATATTATATCGGTGCTGGAGAGTTGGTGGACTGTTAGACATTTTGTTACCTCTTTGCCTAATGTTTCTGGAAAATCTAGTTTTTCAAGTTTTATTCAAAGAATAGATTGTGAAAGACTGCTGTTATATTAAAAATGAAAAAGACATGCCTAATTTTGCCTCCGGTCCTGACATAGACTCTGGGTGCCAAGCATTGGCTCTCTATTAGAGTCCAGTGCCTGCGAAAAGATTTTAATATATTAGGTGATTTTAATTTTCACCTCAAAGTTTTTCCAGACAAGGACACTAAGGCTCTCCTTGATAACATGAGGCATGCTAGGACTAACACAAATATTTGACAAATCCACTCATTCTTTAGATGGCTCTTTACTAACAGCTCCTTGATTTACTATCAAGGAGGTCTTACCGCTAGTCTGGACAGATCATCATGCTGTTATTTTTTAAATAAACGCTCCACAAGTCCATCAAACGAGATCAGGGCTTAGTCATTCTACGCGATTTCGAGCGTGACGAATATCGATACTAACCTTCTTACCCAGCAGCTGCTTCAAACTAAACCCACTCTGCCAGATGACACTGAACAAAGCCTAACAGCTATTCAATGACTGGCTAAATTCTACGCCACTATCAAGCTAGCTCCTTACAACAAGTCTTCCAATATTAGGAAAACACCTTCCACCCCCATGGTTCACTGAGGCTATTAGACTTGAAAACAAAATTGCAGAAGACAGTAAAGACGATGGCGTGCACAATATGATTGTGAGAAGTTGGCCTGGTATATGCTGTCCACTAATTATAGTGGGCACCTTGCACCAGTCCAAACAACCCCTTATTGGAGATAGGTTAAAGACAACCTTTATTGAAAGCTATCCTAGTGGTAGCTATGGAGAGCAGCCTTCAGGCTAAGTCTTGAAGGAATGTAAAGCAGCTTGTTTTACCAGTCTATAATCTCTTGAGTGACCAAATGAAAGAGGACCACACCAGGTATATATTCAAAATATATGTATTTATTGCTAAACACACCCCTCTAGTCTCTTTATGAGGCTAGAGTTCGAAGTACATAAGTTATAAGTTAGTTATCAACAGTAATAGCACAAATACACGTTTGAGCCCTAGGGGCGTACCAAACCATATACCAATAAAGTGGTATAAGAACCACGACTGAGCTAGACACAAGGCCTAGAGCCTGTAGAAGTGCTTGGACCACAAGGAACCACCCAAGGTAGTGACACAGGGGACCCACGGGGGACGCGTGCAGTGTGAGAACACAGCCGCGAATCGCCGTTGACTTCTATGGGGAAAGTCGCGGTTGGAATTTTAAAGAAAAGGGACACTTAGAGGAGGACTTGGAGCAAACCCCTTTAGAACTAGGTTGTTCTAGAGTCTATACCCACGGGAGCACCGGAGTACTCGAGTTACCTCACCCAGGAAGCCGGGTGCATAGGTGTCTTTCGGGGTCGGGTTTCGTCGTCGTTTACAATGGCGATCTGCTGCAAAGTGCTGCTGGCGACCAAGTCGAAAGTGTTCGGGTGGATCCAAAGGTGGATCGAAGATCTGAAGAACCTGAAAGCAGAGGGGACAGAGTCTGGGTCACTAGCCAGTGACCAGGAAGGCGATGAGCGGATGCCCACCGATGTCGGGTGCTTCAGGTAGGTTGACAGTCGTCTTGACTCTTCAGCCACGAGGTCCAGGAGGCAGTCGACGATAACCAGGAGCTGGATTCGAGCTGTCCCACGATGTCTGTCGATTGCAGGGGTGTCGGCGACCGGATTGGACCCAACAAGCCTTGGCAACGGCAAGTCTCTTGGAAATAGAAGAAGGATGTTGATGCAGACCAGCAAGGTCTGAGGGACTCACCCAGCGAGGGTAAGTTAGGGAAAGCCTGGAGCAACCAGAAAAGCCCAATTAAAATAAGAGTTGCCTTCGGCAGGGCCCACTAGCCAATGGACTAGCGACCACAAAGGAGCCTCAAGTGGATGCACTTGGAGCTGGCTCACGGGACACTCGTGGAGTGGGGGCCAGTGATCTTCGGTGCAGTCGGTGCTGGAGGTGGGGGCTACTTGCAGCCCAAAGCACAACTTCGTGGGAGCCCAGGAAGAGGATGCACTTGCAAATGTGCTCGGTGTCCAGGGGTCACGGTTCCACGTTACCCACGACAGCTACGGGCCTCAGCTTTGCTGGGGACTCAGAGCAGCCTCGGGGAAGTCTGGAAATCCACCTCTGGTGATGCAAAGACTTCGGCGTCCGGCGGGAGCTTCAGCGATGCAGACCGGACAATTGCTTCTTTGGTGCCTGCCAAGCAGGGGAGTCACTCCTTGACCCCAAGGGAGATTCTTCAGTCCTCTAATCTTAAAGTAGAGCGTCGAAGGTCCAGGATTCTGTGTCAGAGTTTCGTCCAGGTAAATCTAAAGTCCTAAGGACTGGGGTCCCATACTTATACCAAGTTAGGGGTTGGACATACTCTGGGGACCCACCTATGGGAGGGTCAGGGCAGAGGGGTGGTTACACCCCTTTCCCTTTGTCCAGTTTCGCGCCAGAGCAGGGGCTGGAAGCCCCTGAACCAGTTTGAACTGGGGTATGCACAGGGACACCAAGTGTGCCCCCAGTGCAGGACTTCAAAGCACCAGAGAGTGCTCCCGCCCAGCCCCAATACACATTATCCTGTCTGGGGAGGTGGTTACACCTCCCTGGGACAGGAAACCTATTGTCCAGGCCTCCCCTGCCGGAGTTTCAGTCAGCAGCAGGAGGCCAGACCCGTGTCTGTGGCAGCGGCATCCATTTTGTGATGCCAGGGCTTGGAAAGAAGTTACCGGGCAGGCCGGTGTGTACATGTCTCTCCCTCTAGAAGGGTGGAATGCTACCCCCGCCGCCAGAACTGGTGGGGGGTAGTATTCCAAGATGTTTGACACCAAACACGACATGTTTCCGTGCAGCCATCCCAAAGTTAGCATTTAACGCGAGGTTATAATGCGCTTAAGAGTATATGGTCAGGCTGCACTACAAACAGCATCAGAGAAGGGTCTCCGAACGCTGCAGAGGGGCTCTGCTCATGCAGAGGCACCCTCTCACATAGGAACCAAGCACTCTGCCTTCAGGATTGACAAGGCCTGCCATAGGAGTGACTTATAGGTTTATATGTGTGTATGTATGTAGTGATATAGGTAACCTATATCACAGTAAGGAGTGCATGCACCACCTTACCCAGGCTGCAGTAGCAGACCTGTGGTGTCATTTTGGATGGCCTTCCAGGGGTGGCACAATACATGCTGCAGCCCCTGGTAGGCCTCTGAGGTACCTATGCCCTGGGTACATAGTATACCATATACTAGGGACTTATAAGGGCACTCCAGATTCCAATTAGAGATGTGCTTAAGGCACATGGAAACCATTTTAGAGAGGAAGCAGCTAGGCTGGGGTTCTGATTAGCAGGGCCCCAGCCAGACTAAAGTCGAAAAACAGTGAAGCATCAGCAAAAAGTGGGGGTACCCATGTGAAGCAGATCCTACTCTCCTACACAACCCCCCCAAACGTAGGGACATTAAACTAACCTTGCCCAGTTAAGTCTTCATGTTCTAAGTGGAAGTACCTAGAGAGTCCATCTGCATTGGCATGGTTACTCCCAGGTCTATGTTCCACTGTGAAGTCCATCCCCTGTAGGGAAATGGACCACCTAAGCAGTTTGGGGTTTTCACCCTTCATTTGTTTTAGCCATAAGAGGGGCTTATGGTCTGTTTGAACAAGGAAGTGAGTACCAAACAAGTATGGCCTCAACTTCTTCAGAGCCCAGACCACAGCAAAGGCCTCCCTCTCAATGGCTGACCAACGTTTCTCTCTAGGGGTCAGCCTTCTGCTAATAAAAGCTACTGGCTGATCCTGACCTTCATCATTCAATTGTGACAGTACAGCCCCTACCCCCAATTCAGATGCATCTGTTTGGACAATGAACTTCTTGGAGTAATCAGGACTCTGTAGAATGGGAGCAGTGCACATGGCCTGCTTTAGGTCATCAAATGCCTTTTGACAGCTAACTGTCCACTGAACCTTTTTGGGCATTTTCTTGGAAGTTAAGTCATTCAGGGGTGTCACTATTGATCCATACCCCTTGACAAATCTCCTATAGTACCCAGTCAGGCCTAAAAGGCTCTCACCTGAGTCTGGGTAGTTGGAGCAGTCCAGTCCATGATGGTCTGGATCTTGCTCTGCAGTGGTTGAACCTGGCCTCCACCCACAAGGTGGCCCAGGTACACAACCTGACTCTGCCCTATCTGGCACTTTGTGGCCTTGATAGTCAGGCCTGCTTTCTGCAGGGCCTGCAAAACATTTCTGAGGTGGACCAGGTGATCCTCCCAGGTGGAGCTAAAGACAGCAATATCATCTAGATATGCTGCACTATAGGCTTCCAGACCTGTAAGGACTGTATTCACCAACCTCTGAAAAGTGGCAGGTGCATTCTTCAGACCAAAGGGCATCACCACAAATTGATAATGCCCACTAGGGGTTGAGAATGCTGTCTTTGGCTTTGCATCATCAGCTAGTCTGATCTGCCAGTAGCCAGCTGTCAGGTCAAATGTGCTTAGATACTTGGCTGAGGCCAAAGTGTCTATTAGCTCATCTGCCCTAGGTATTGGATGGGCATCAGTCCTAGTGACTGCATTGAGACCCCTGTAGTCCACACAAAACCTCATCTCTCTTTTCCCACCATTGGTGTGAGGTTTTGGCACAAGGACCACTGGACTAGCCCAAGGGCTATCTGAGGGTTCAATAACTCCCAAATCCAACATTTTCTGGACTTCTGTCCTGATACAGTCCCTGACATGGTCAGGTTGCCTATAAATCTTATTTTTAATAGGCAGACTGTCCCCAGTGTCCACTTCATGAGTGCACCAGGTGGTCTGACTTGGAGTCAGAGAGAACATATGTCTGTACTGATTGAGCACTTGTCTACAATCAGTTTGCTGCTGAGCAGTGAGGCTGCCTGCCAAGGCTACACCATCCACTGACCCATCATCAGGGTTCTGTGAGAGCAGGTCAGGGAGTGGGTCACTCTCTTCCTCCTGTCCCTCATCAGTAGCCATGAGCAAGCCCATGTCTGCCCTGTCCACATATGGTTTTAGTCTGTTGACATGGAGAACCCTGTGGGGACTCCTGGGTGTTCCTAGGTCTACTAAGTAGGTAACCTCACCCTTCTGTTCAACAATGGTATGGGGTCCACTCCATTTGTCTTGGAGAGCTGCTGGGGCCACTGGCTCCAACACCCACACCTTCTGTCCTGGCTGGTAAACAGTCAGTACAGCCTTTGGTCATGCCAGGCTTTTTGAAGTTCCTGGCTAGCCTCAAGGTTTTTAGTTGCCTTTTTCATGTACTCAGCCATCCTGGAGCGGAGACCAAGTACATAGTCCACTATGTCTTGCTTTGGGGGCTTGAGAGGTAACTCCCATCCTTCCTTCACCAAGCACAATGGACCCCTGACAGGGTGACCAAACAAAAGTTCAAAAGGGCTGTAGCCAACCCCCTTTTGAGGCACCTCCCTGTATGCAAATAAAAGGCAGGGCAAGAGTATGTCCCATCTTCGCCTAAGCTTCTCTGGGAGCCCTTTAATCATGCCCTTCAAGGTTTTGTTGAATCTCTCAACTAAACCATTGCATTGTGGGTGATAGGGTGTGGTGAACTTGTAAGTCACTCCACACTCCTTCCACATTGCTTTTAAGTATCCAGACATAAAGTTAGCACCCCTGTCTGATACAACCTCCTTAGGGAAGCCCACTCTTGAGAAAATTCCCAGGAGGGCTCTTGCCACCACAGGTGCTGTAGTGGTCCTAAGGGGAATAGCCTCTGGGTACCTGGTGGCATGATCCACTACCACCAGGATAAACCTGTGCCCAGATGCTGTTTGGGGATCCATGGGACCAACAATGTCAATCCCCACCCTTTCAAAGGGAACCCCCACCACAGGTAGTGGTATCAGGGGGCCTTTGTAGTGCCACCTGCCTTGCCACTGGCCTGGCAGGTTACACAGGAGCGACAAAACTCCTTGGTGTCTTCAGACATGTGGGGCCAGTGAAAGTGAGGGACAATTCTGTCCCAAGTCTTGTTCTGGCCCAGGTGACCTGCTAAGGGAATGTCATGGGCTAGGGTCAATAGGAAGCCCCTGAACTTCAGAGGTATAACCAACCTCCTGGTGGCACCAGGCTTGGGGTCTCTACACTCTGAGTACAAGAGTCCATCATCCCAATACACTGTATGGGGACCACTAGCTTTCCCAGCAGCCTCAGCAGCAGCTTGCTGTCTGAGGGGTTCAAGAGAGGGGCAGCTCTGCTGCTCCTGGCTCAGATCTGCCCTGGAAGGGCCCCCTGTCCCTAAGAACTCAACCTGATCAGGCTCAAGCTCCTCTGGGACAGTTCCTTCCTCAGGACTGAGATCATCTCCCTGAAGAGACTGATCTTCCTTCTGAGCCAAGGGGGAAGGCACTGCCTTTACCCTACTACTCCTCTTCTTGGAGGGCACTTGGTCCATTATTCCAGAATCCAAGGCCTGTTCAGTGTTAGACATTTTGGCTTGTGACCTGGTCACAGCAAACACATCTGCAGGGATGCCCAGCATTTCTGCATGGGTCCTGAGCTCCACTTCTGCCCAAGCTGAAGTTTCTAAATCATTGCCAAGCAAGCATTCAACTGGTAGGTCTGCACTTACCACAACCTTCTTAAGGCCAGTTACCCCTCCCCAGGAGAAGTTAACAACTGCCAGAGTATGGTCTGTTCTGACATTGCTAGCATTGGTCACTTGGTACATTTCACCAAGTATAATCTGCCCAGGATTCACAAGGTCTTGTGTCACCATGGTGACACTTGCCCCTGTGTCCCTAAATGCCAAAGCCTCTTTTCCATTGATTAAGGGCTGTTGTCTGTACTTGCCCAGATTACTGGGACTCACAGAGGAGGTCACATCCATGCCTCCATCACAGACTAGGACAGCCTGAGTGAGTTCTCTGACTAGGTCAGAGCTCATCTCCTTACCCAGGGTCAACCCTACTAAACCCTTGGCTTGTGTAGTCCCACCACCAACTGTGACTGCACTAGGGGGAGCAGGTGCCTTAGGGGCATTGGTGGGGGCTGGAGTAGAGTCTTTGGACTTGGTGCAATCACTGGTCCAGTGGGTCTTTTGCTTACAGACCTTGCACCATGGTTTCTTTTGGCCTTTCCCTTTGTTAGACTGTGAATCCCCACCTGAAGAAGATTTTTGGGGGCCTTGTGAAGACTTCTGGTCTTTACCCTTCTCCCCACCCTTATCAGAGTTCTTAGAATCTTGCTTCTTTGGGTCACCACCTTGGTTCTGTACCTTCTGCCTCACCCTGGTTCTGACCCATTTGTCTGCCTTCTTTCCCAATTCTTGGGGAGAGGTCAGATCAGAGTCCACCAGGTACTGATGCAACAGCTGATTTTGACAGTTATTAAGAATCTGCTCCCTCATGATAAGATTGTACAATCCTGTGAAGTCACACACCTTACTGCCCATCAACCAACCTTCCAGAGCCTTAGCAGAACAATCCACATAGTCTACCCAGTCTTGAGTCTGTGCTTTTTGGGTATCTCTGAACTTTAACCTGTATTGTTCAGTTGTTAGGCCAAACCCATCAATCAGAGCACTCTTCAAGACTTTGTAATTGTCAGCATCCTCTTCTCTTACAGTGAGGAGCTTGTCTCTACCTTTGTCTGCAAAGGAGAGCCACAAGATTGCTGCCCACTGCTCCTGAGGGACCCTCTGTACTTTACAGGCCCTCTCCAGTGCAGTTATCCATTTGTGGATGTCATCCCCACTCTGGTAGGGAGGGACAATCTTGCTCAGGTTTCTATGGTCATAAGACCTTTCCCTATCTCTGGGGAAATGGCTGCCACCATGGGACTCTAGTCCCAACTTTTTCTCTCTCTATAGAGATCTAGGGACTCCCTGTCTATAGCCAATTGCTGTTTTCTGAGTTCAAGCTGGGCTTGCTCATACTGAATCAGTCTCTTCCTCCTCTCATGAGAGGATTCCCTTCCATGAGAGGAGACAGAGGTCCCTACTGAGGTGTCAGAGTGGTTAGACTCCTGAGAAGGAGATCTAGGCCTTCTGGGCACACTCACAATTCTTCCTGGGGGGACAAAGGGGAGGTCATTCTGATCCTCCTCCTCCTCCACAGGAGGAATTGGGTTTTCCAGGTCAAGGTCATTTTCACCTTCCTGGCCAGTTTCAGAGGGGGGCCTGGGTTTCTTCACCCCTGACCCCTTCCTCATTTTCTGCCCCACCCTCTCTGCCTACCCCTTCAGACCCTAGGGGCCTGCTGAGATCATCAGCCAGTAACACCTCCCTGAGGTGTTGGGTGCTGGCACTTTTGCCTGCCTTCAACTTCCTAGTATTGCATAATGCTCTCAATTCCAAGAATGGGAGTTTATCATACTTGGAGGGAAGAAGCCCACTGGCTTCTGGCAAGGACTCACTGGGTCCTGGCTTTGAAGACATTACTAGTGAGGTGTGGTGTATGCACTACCTACTCTAGTGTGGCCTACTAAACTCTCTTGAGTTGTAGAAAGGGTGTGCTATCCCTTAACACACAACTCTAAGTTCAGTAGAACTTACTGTATACTAAGCTTGATTTATATGTACCTAAGGTACCCTTAGTGGTTTTCAGTTGATCAATTCAATTGAGATTATCTGGTAAAACAATAGCAAGCTGGAATCCCACACGCTGCACACCAATGTGAGAAGTTGGCCTGGTATATGCTGTCCACTAATTATAGTGGGCACCTTGCACCAGTCCAAACAACCCCTTATTGGAGATAGGTTAAAGACAACCTTTATTGAAAGCTATCCTAGTGGTAGCTATGGAGAGCAGCCTTCAGGCTAAGTCTTGAAGGAATGTAAAGCAGCTTGTTTTACCAGTCTATAATCTCTTGAGTGACCAAATGAAAGAGGACCACACCAGGTATATATTCAAAATATATGTATTTATTGCTAAACACACCCCTCTAGTCTCTTTATGAGGCTAGAGTTCGAAGTACATAAGTTATAAGTTAGTTATCAACAGTAATAGCACAAATACACGTTTGAGCCCTAGGGGCGTACCAAACCATATACCAATAAAGTGGTATAAGAACCACGACTGAGCTAGACACAAGGCCTAGAGCCTGTAGAAGTGCTTGGACCACAAGGAACCACCCAAGGTAGTGACACAGGGGACCCACGGGGGACGCGTGCAGTGTGAGAACACAGCCGCGAATCGCCGTTGACTTCTATGGGGAAAGTCGCGGTTGGAATTTTAAAGAAAAGGGACACTTAGAGGAGGACTTGGAGCAAACCCCTTTAGAACTAGGTTGTTCTAGAGTCTATACCCACGGGAGCACCGGAGTACTCGAGTTACCTCACCCAGGGAAGCCGGGTGCATAGGTGTCTTTCGGGGTCGGGTTTCGTCGTCGTTTACAATGGCGATCTGCTGCAAAGTGCTGCTGGCGACCAAGTCGAAAGTGTTCGGGTGGATCCAAAGGTGGATCGAAGATCTGAAGAACCTGAAAGCAGAGGGGACAGAGTCTGGGTCACTAGCCAGTGACCAGGAAGGCGATGAGCAGATGCCCACCGATGTCGGGTGCTTCAGGTAGGTTGACGGTCATCTTGACTCTTCAGCCACGAGGTCCAGGAGGCGTCGACGACAACCAGGAGCTGGATTCGAGCTGTCCCACGACGTCTGTCGATTGCAGGGGTGTCGGCGACCGGATTGGACCCAACAAGCCTTGGCAACGGCAAGTCTCTTGGAAATAGAAGAAGGACGTTGATGCAGACCAGCAAGGTCTGAGGGACTCACCCAGCAAGGGTAAGTCAGGGCAAGCCTGGAGCAACCAGGGAAGCCCAAGCAGAAGAAGATTGGCCTTCGGGAGGGCCCACTAGCCAACGGACTAGCGACCGCAAAGGAGCCTCGAGTGGACGCACTTGGAGCTGGCTCACGGGACACTCGTGGAGTGGGGGCCAGTGATCTTTGGTGCAGTTGGTGCTGGAGGCGGGGGCTACTCGGAGCCCAAAGCACAACTTCGTGGGAGCCCAGGAAGAGGATGCACTTGCAAATGTGCTCGGTGTCCAGGGGTCACGGTTCCACGTTACCCACGACAGCTATGGGCCTCAGCTTTGCTGGGGACTCAGGGCAGCCTCGGGGAAGTCTGGAAATCCACCTCTGGTGATGCAAAGACTTCGGCGTCCGGCGGGAGCTTCAGCGATGCAGACCGGACAATTGCTTCTTTGGTGCCTGCCAAGCAGGGGAGTCACTCCTTGACCCCAAGGGAGATTCTTCAGTCCTCTAATCTTAAAGTAGAGCGTCGAAGGTCCAGGATTCTGTGTCAGATGATTTCATCCAGGTAAATCTAAAGTCCTAAGGACTGGGGTCCCATACTTATACCAAGTTAGGGGGTTGGACATACTCTGGGGACCCACCTATGGGAGGGTCAGGGCAGAGGGGTGGTTACACCCCTTTCCCTTTGTCCAGTTTCGCGCCAGAGCAGGGGCTGGAAGCCCCTGAACCAGTTTGAACTGGGGTATGCACAGGGACACCAAGTGTGCCCCCAGTGCAGGACTTCAAAGCACCAGAGAGTGCTCCCGCCCAGCCCCAATACACATTATCCTGTCCGGGGAGGTGGTTACACCTCCCTGGGACAGGAAACCTATTGTCCAGGCCTCCCCTGCCGGAGTTTCAGTCAGCAGCAGGAGGCCAGACCCGTGTCTGTGGCAGCGGCATCCATTTTGTGATGCCAGGGCTTGGAAAGAAGTTACCGGGCAGGCCGGTGTGTACATGTCTCTCCCTCTAGAAGGGTGGAATGCTACCCCCGCCGCCAGAACTGGCGGGGGGTAGTATTCCAAGATGTTTGACACCAAACACGACATGTTTCCGTGCAGCCATCCCAAAGTTAGCATTTAACGCGAGGTTATAATGCGCTTAAGAGTATATGGTCAGGCTGCACTACAAACAGCATCAGAGAAGGGTCTCCGAACGCTGCAGAGGGGCTCTGCTCATGCAGGGGCACCCTCTCACATAGGAACCAAGCACTCTGCCTTCAGGATTGACAAGGCCTGCCATAGGAGTGACTTATAGGTTTATATGTGTGTATGTATGTAGTGATATAGGTAACCTATATCACAGTAAAGGGTGCATGCACCACCTTACCCAGGCTGCAGTAGCAGACCTGTGGTGTCATTTTGGATGGCCTTCCAGGGGTGGCACAATACATGCTGCAGCCCCTGGTAGGCCTCTGAGGTACCTATGCCCGGGGTACATAGTATACCATATACTAGGGACTTATAAGGGCACTCCAGATTCCAATTAGAGATGTGCTTAAGGCACATGGAAACCATTTTAGAGAGGAAGCAGCTAGGCTGGGGTTCTGATTAGCAGGGCCCCAGCCAGACTAAAGTCGAAAAACAGTGAAGCATCAGCAAAAAGTGGGGGTACCCATGTGAAGCAGATCCTACTCTCCTACACCCCTCTTGCCTCTTTCTGAACCTCTGTTGGTTCTTTCTGCACTGCTCTTGCTTCTTTATGCACCTCTCTTGCAAATTTCTACACCCCTCTTGCCTCTGTTTGCACCCCCTCCTCCCTCTTTCTGTACCTCTCTTCCCTCTTTCTGAACCCATGTTTCCTCATTCTTCACCTCCTGTGCCTGTTTCTGCAACTCTCTTGCCTCTTTCTATAGTTCTCTTGTCTCCTTCTTCACCTCTATTGCTTCTTTCTGCACTTCTCTTGCCTCTTTCTGCAACCCTTTAGCCTCCTTCTGTACCCCTCCTGCTTCTTTCTGCACTTCTCCTGCTTCTTTTTGTACCTCTCTTGCTTCTTTCTGCACCCCTCTTGCTTCTTTCTGCACCCCTCTTCTCTCTTTCTGCACCTCTCTTGCATCTTTCTGCACTTCTCTTGTCTTTCTGCAATTCTCTTGCCTCTTTCTGCATTTCTCCTTCCTCTTTCTGCATTCTGTTGCTTCGTTCTGCACTTCTCTTGCCTGTTTCTGCACCCCTCTTGCCTCTTTCTGTACCCCTCTTTCCTCTTTCTGCATCCCTCTTGCCTCTTTCTGTACCCCTCTTTCCTCTTCCTGCACCTCTCTTGCCGGTTTCTACAACTCTCTTGCCTCTTTCTGTAGTTCTCTTGCCTGCTTCTGCACCTCTGTTGCTTCTTTATGAACTTCCCTTGCCTTTCTGCACCCCTTTTGCCTGTTTCTGCACCTCTCTTGCCTCTTTCTGCATCTCACTTGCTTCTTTCTGAATCTCACTTGCCTCTTTCTGCTCTTCTCTTGCTTCTGTCTACACCTCTGTTTCTTATTTCAGCACTTCTCTTGCCTCTTTCAGCACTTTTCTTGCCTGTTTATGCTCCTCTTGTACCTCTTTCTGTACCTCTTGCTTCTTTTTGCACCTCACTTGCTTCTTTCTGCACCCTTGTTGCCTCTTTCTGCACCCCTCATCCCTCTTTCTTCATCTCGCTTGCCTCTTTCTGCACCCCTGTTCACTCTTTCTGTACGTCTCCTGCCGGTTTCTGCACCTCTCTTGCCTTTTTCTGCACCTCCCTTGCTTCTTTCTGCACCTCTCCTGCCTCTTTGTGCACACCTCTTACATCTTTCTGCACCTCTGTTGTGTCTTTCTGCACTACTCTTGCTTCTTTCTGTACCTCTCTTGCTTCTTTCTGCATCCCTCTTGCCTGTTTCTGCACCCCTCTTCCTTCTTTGTGCACATCTTTTGGCTCCTTCTGCACCTCTTGCCTTTTTCTGTAGATCTCTTGCCTCTTTCTGCACCTCTTTTGCTTCTTTATGCACTTCTCTTGCCTCTTTCTACACCCCTCTTGCCTCTTTCTGCACCTCTGTTGGTACTTTCTGCACTGCTATTGCTTCTTTCTGCACCTCTCTTACACATTTCTGCACCCCTCTTTCCGCTTTCTTCACCCCTCTTCCCTCTTTCTGCACCTCTGTTGATTCTGTCTGAACCCCTGTTTCCACTTTCTGCACCTCTTGTGACTGTTTCTGCAACTCTCGTGCCTCTTTCTCCAGTTCTCTTGCCTCCTTCTGTACCACTGTTGGTTCATTCTGTACTTCTCTTGCCTCTTTCTGTACCCCTCTAGCCTCGTTCTGCACCTCTCTAGCCTCTTTCTTCATACCTGTTGCTTCTTTCTGCATTTCTCATGTCTCTTTCTGCACCCCTTTAGCCTTGTTCTGCACCCCTCCTGCTTCTTTCTGTACCTCTCTTGCTTCTTTCTGCACCCCTCTTGCCTCTTTCTGCACCCATCTTCTCTCTTTCTGCACCTCTCTTGCCTCTTTCTGAACTTCTCTTGTCTTTCTGCAATTCTCTTGCCTCTTTCTGCATTTCTCCTTCCTCTTTCTGCATTTCTGTTGCTTCGTTCTGCACTTCTCTTGCCTCTTTCTGCACCTCTCTTGCTTCTTTCTGTACCCCTCTTTCTGCATCCCTCTTGCCTCTTTCTGTACCCCTCTTTCCTCTTTCTTCACCTCTCCTGCGTCTTTCTGTACCTCTTGTGAGAAGTTGGCCTGGTATATGCTGTCCACTATTTATAGTTGGCACCTTGCACCAGTCCAAACAACCCCTTATTGGAGATAGGTTAAAGACAACCTTTATTGAAAGCTATCCTAGTGGTAGCTATGGAGAGCAGCCTTCAGGCTAAGTCTTGAAGGAATGTAAAGCAGCTTGTTTTACCAGTCTATAATCTCTTGAGTGACCAAATGAAAGAGGACCACACCAGGTATATATTCAAAATATATGTATTTATTGCTAAACACACCCCTCTAGTCTCTTTATGAGGCTAGAGTTCGAAGTACATAAGTTATAAGTTAGTTATCAACAGTAATAGCACAAATACACGTTTGAGACCTAGGGGCGTACCAAACCATATACCAATAAAGTGGTATAAGAACCACGACTGAGCTAGACACAAGGCCTAGAGCCTGTAGAAGTGCTTGGACCACAAGGAACCACCCAAGGTAGTGACACAGGGGACCCACGGGGGACACGTGCAGTGTGAGAACACAGCCGCGAATCGCCGTTGACTTCTATGGGGAAAGTCGCGGTTGGAATTTTAAAGAAAAGGGACACTTAGAGGAGGACTTGGAGCAAACCCTTTTAGAACTGGGTCGTTCTAGAGTCTATACCCACGGGAGCACCGGAGTACTCGAGTTACCTCACCCAGGGAAGCCGGGTGCATAGGTGTCTTTCGGGGTCGGGTTTCGTCGTCGTTTTCAATGGCGATCTGCTGCAAAGTACTGCTGGCGGCCAAGTCGAAAGTGTTCGGGTGGATCCAAAGGTGGATCGGAGATCTGAAGAACCTGAAAGCAGAGGGGACAGAGTCTGGGTCACTAGCCAGTGACCAGGAAGGCGATGAGCGGATGCCCACCGATGTCAGGTGCTTCAGGTAGGTTGACAGTCGTTTTGACTCTTCAGCCACGAGGTCCAGGAGGTGTCGACGATGACTAGGAGCTGGATTCGAGCTGTCGCACAACGTCTGTCGATTGTTGAGGTATCGGCGACTGGATTGAACCCAACAAGCCTTGGCAACGGCAAGTCTCGTGGAAATAGAAGAAGGACGGTGCTGCAGACCATCAAGGTCTGAGGGACTCACCCAGCGGGGGTAAGTCGGGGCACGCCTGGAGCAACCAGGGAAGCCCAAGCAAAAGAAAATTGGCCTTCGGGAGGGCCTACTAGCCAACGGACTAGCGACCGCAAAGGAGCCTCGAGTGGACGCACTTAGAGCTGGCTCACGGGACACTCGTGGAGTGGAGGCCAGTGATCTTCAGTGCAGTCGGTGCTGGAGGCGGGGGCTACTCGGCGCCCGAAGCACAACTTTGTGGGAGCCCAGAAAGAGGATGCACTTGCAAATATGCTCGGTGTCCAGGGGTCACGGTTCCATGTTACCCACGACAGCTACGGGCCTCAGGTTTGCTGGGGACTCAGGGCAGCCTCGGGAAAGTCTGGAAATCTACCTCTGGTGATGCAAAGACTTTGGCGTCCGGCGGGAGCTTCAGCGATGCAGACCGGACAATTGCTTCTTTGGTGCCTGCCAAGCAGGGGAGTCACTCCTTGACCCCAAGGGAGATTCTTCAGTCCTCTAATCTTAAAGTAGAGCGTCAAAGGTCCAGGATTCTGTGTCAGAGTTTCGTCCAGGTAAATCTAAAGTCCTAAGGACTGGGGTCCCATACTTATACCAAGTTAGGGGTTGGACATACTCTGGGGACCCACCTATGGGAGGGTCAGGGCAGAGGGGTGGTTACACCCCTTTCCCTTTGTCCAGTTTCGCGCCAGAGCAGGGGCTGGAAGCCCCTGAGCCGGTTTGAACTGGGGTATGCACAGGGACACCAAATGTGCCTCCAGTGCAGGACTTCAAAGCACCAGAGAGTGCTCCCGCCCAGCCCCAATACACACTATCCTGTCTGGGAAGGTGGTTACACCTCCCTGGGACAGGAAACCTATTGTCCAGGCCTCCCCTGCCGGAGTTTCGGTCAGCAGCAGGAGGCCAGACTCGTGTCTGTGGCAGCGGCATCCATTTTGTGATGCCAGGGCTCTGGAAAGAAGTTACCGGGTAGGCAGGTGGGTACATGTATCTCCCTCTAGAAGGGTGGAATGCTACCCCGCTGCCAGAACTGGTGGGGGTAGTATTCCAAGATGTTTGACACCAAACTCGACATGTTTTGGTGCAGCCAGTCCAAAGTTAGCATTCTACCCGAGGATATAATGCACTTAAGAGTATATGGTCAGGCTGCACTGCAAACAGCATCAGAGGAGGTACTCCGAATGCTGCAGAGGGGCTCTGCTCATGCAGGGGCACCCTCTCACATAAAAACCAAGCACTCTGCCTTCAGGATTGTCAAGGCCTGCCATAGGAGTGACTTATAGGTTTATAGGTGTGTGCAATGGTAGTGATATAGGTAGCCTATACCACTGTAAGGGGTGCATGCACCACCTTACTCAGGCTGCAGTAGCAGGCCTGTGGTGTCATTTTGGCTGGCCTTCCAGGGGTGGCATAATACATGCTTCAGCCCCTGGCAGGCCTCTGAGGTACCTATGCCCTGGGTACATAGTATACCATATACTAGGGACTTACAAGGGCACTCCAGATTCCAATCAGAGATGTGTCTAGGGCACATGGAAACCATTTTAGAGAGGAAGCAGCTAGGCTGGGGTTCTGATTAGCAGGGCCCCAGCCAGACTAAAGTCGAAAAACAGTGAAGCATCAGCAAAAAGTGGGGGTACCCATGTGAAGCAGATCCTACTCTCCTACACAACCCCCCAAATGTAGGGACAGTAAACTAACCTTGCCCAGTTAAGTCTTCATGTTCTAAGTGGAAGTACCTAGAGAGTCCATCTGCATTGGCATGGTTACTCCCAGGTCTATGTTCCACTGTGAAGTCCATCCCCTGTAGGGAAATGGACCACCTAAGCAGTTTGGGGTTTTCACCCTTCATTTGTTTGAGCCATAAGAGGGGCTTATGGTCTGTTTGAACAAGGAAGTGAGTACCAAACAAGTATGGCCTCAACTTCTTCAGAGCCCAGACCACAGCAAAGGCCTCCCTCTCAATGGCTGACCAACGTTTCTCTCTAGGGGTCAGCCTTCTGCTAATAAAAGCTACTGGCTGATCCTGACCTTCATCATTCAATTGTGACAGTACAGCCCCTACCCCCAATTCAGATGCATCTGTTTGGACAATGAACTTCTTGGAGTAATCAGGACTCTGTAGAATGGGAGCAGTGCACATGGCCTGCTTTAGGTCATCAAATGCCTTTTGACAGCTAACTGTCCACTGAACCTTTTTGGGCATTTTCTTGGAAGTTAAGTCATTCAGGGGTGTCACTATTGATCCATACCCCTTGACAAATCTCCTATAGTACCCAGTCAGGCCTAAAAGGCTCTCACCTGAGTCTGGGTAGTTGGAGCAGTCCAGTCCATGATGGTCTGGATCTTGCTCTGCAAGTGGTTGAACCTGGCCTCCACCCACAAGGTGGCCCAGGTACACAACCTGACTCTGCCCTATCTGGCACTTGGTGGCCTTGATAGTCAGGCCTGCTTTCTGCAGGGCCTGTAAAACATTTCTGAGGTGGACCAGGTGATCCTCCCAGGTGGAGCTAAAGAAAGCAATATCATCTAGATATGCTGCACTATAGGCTTCCAGACATGTAAGGACTGTATTCACCAACCTCTGAAAAGTGGCAGGTGCATTCTTCAGACCAAAGGGCATCACCACAAATTGATAATGCCCACTAGGGGTTGAGAATGCTGTTTTTGGCTTTGCATCATCAGCTAGTCTGATCTGCCAGTAGCCAGCTGTCAGGTCAAATGTGCTTAGATACTTGGCTGAGGCCAAAGTGTCTATTAGCTCATCTGCCCTAGGTATTGGATGGGCATCAGTCCTAGTGACTGCATCGAGACCCCTGTAGTCCACACAAAACCTCATCTCTCTTTTCCCACCATTGGTGTGAGGTTTTGGCACAAGGACCACTGGACTAGCCCAAGGGCTATCTGAGGGTTCAATAACTCCCAAATCCAACATTTTCTGGACTTCTGTCCTGATACAGTCCCTGACATGGTCAGGTTGCCTATAAATCTTATTTTTAATAGGCAGACTGTCCCCAGTGTCCACTTCATGAGTGCACCAGGTGGTCTGACTTGGAGTCAGAGAGAACATATGTCTGTACTGATTGAGCACTTGTCTACAATCAGTTTGCTGCTGAGCAGTGAGGCTGCCGGCCAAGGCTACACCATCTACTGACCCATCATCAGGGTTCTGTGAGAGCAGGTCAGGGAGTGCGTCACTCTCTTCCTCCTGTCCCTCATCAGTAGCCATGAGCAAGCCCATGTCTGCCCTGTCCACATATGGTTTTAATCTGTTGATATGGAGAACCCTGTGGGGACTCCTGGGTGTTCCTAGGTCTACTTAGTAGGTAACCTCACCCTTCTGTTCAACAATGGTATGGGGTCCACTCCATTTGTCTTGGAGGGCTGCTGGGGCCACTGGCTCCAACACCCACACCTTCTGTCCTGGCTGGTAAACAGTCAGTACAGCCTTTTGGTCATGCCAGGCTTTTTGAAGTTCCTGTCTAGCCTCAAGGTTTTTAGTTGCCTTTTTCATGTACTCAGCCATCCTGGAGCGGAGACCAAGTACATAGTCCACTATGTCTTGCTTTGGGGGCTTGAGAGGTAACTCCCATCCTTCCTTCACCAAGCACAATGGGCCCCTGACAGGGTGACCAAACAAAAGTTCAAAAGGGCTGTAGCCAACCCCCTTTTGAGGCACCTCCCTGTATGCAAATAAAAGGCAGGGCAGAGTATGTCCCATCTTCGCCTAAGCTTTTCTGGGAGCCCTTTAATCATGCCCCTCAAGGTTTTGTTGAATCTCTCAACTAAACCATTGCATTGTGGGTGATAGGGTGTGGTGAACTTGTAAGTCACTCCACACTCCTTCCACATTGCTTTCAAGTATCCAGACATAAAGTTAGCACCCCTGTCTGATACAACCTCCTTAGGGAAGCCCACTCTTGAGAAAATTTCTTGCCACCACAGGTGCTGTAGTGGTCCTAAGGGGAGTAGCCTCTGGGTACCTGGTGGCATGATCCACTACCACCAGGATAAACCTGTGCCCAGATGCTGTTTGGGGATCCATGGGACCAACAATGTCAATCCCCACCCTTTCAAAGGGAACCCCCACCACAGGTAGAGGTATCCGGGGGGCCTTTGTAGTGCCACCTGCCTTGCCACTGGCCTGGCAGGTTACACAGGAGCGACAAAACTCCTTGGTGTCTTCAGACATGTGGGGCCAGTGAAAGTGAGGGACAATTCTGTCCCAAGTCTTGTTCTGGCCCAGGTGACCTGCTAAGGGAATGTCATGGGCTAGGGTCAATAGGAAGCCCCTGAACTTCAGAGGTATAACCAACCTCCTGGTGGCACCAGGCTTGGGGTCTCTACACTCTGAGTACAAGAGTCCATCATCCCAATACTCTGTATGGGGACCACTAGCTTTCCCAGCAGCCTCAGCAGCAGCTTGCTGTCTGAGGGGTTCAAGAGAGGGGCAGCTCTGCTGCTCCTGGCTCAGATCTGCCCTGGAAGGGCCCCTGTCCCCAAGAACTCAACCTGGTCAGGTTCAAGCTCCTCTGGGACAGTTCCTTCCTCAGGACTGAGATCATCCCCCTCAAGAGACTGATCTTCCTTCTGAGCCAAGGGGGAAGGCACTGCCTTTACCCTACTACTCCTCTTCTTGGAGGGCACTTGGTCCATTATTCCAGAATCCAAGGCCTGTTCAGTGTTAGACATTTTGGCTTGTGACCTGGTCACAGCAAACACATCTGCAGGGATGCCCAGCATTTCTGCATGGGTCCTGAGCTCCACTTCTGCCCAAGCTGAAGTTTCTAAATCATTGCCAAGCAAGCATTCAACGGGTAGGTCTGCACTTACTACAACCTTCTTAAGGCCAGTTACCCCTCCCCTGGAGAAGTTAACCACTGCCAGAGTATGGTCTGTTCTGACATTGCTAGCATTTGTCACTTGGTACATTTCACCAAGTATAATCTGCCCAGGATTCACAAGGTCTTGTGTCACCATGGTGACACTTGCCCAATGTCCCTAAATGTCAAAGCCTCTTTTCCATTGATTAAGGGCTGTTGCCTGTACTTGCCCAGATTACTGGGACTCACAGAGGAGGTCACATCCATGCCTCCATCACAGACTAGGACAGCCTGAGTGAGTTCTCTGACTAGGTCAGAGCTCATCTCCTTACCCAGGGTCAACCCTACTAAACACTTGGCTTGTGTAGTCCCACCACCAACTGTAGCTGCACTAGGGGGAGCAGGTGCCTTAGGGGCATTGGTGGGGGCTGGAGTAGAGTCTTTGGACTTGGTGCAATCACTGGTCCAGTGGGTCTTTTGCTTACAGACCTTGCACCATGGTTTCTTTTGGCCTTTCCCTTTGTTAGACTGTGAATCCCCACCTGAAGAACATTTTTGGGGGCCTTGTGAAGACTTCTGGTCTTTACCCTTCTCCCCACCCTTATCAGAGTTCTTAGAAT
This sequence comes from Calotriton arnoldi, assembly GCA_963921515.1. Classification (NCBI taxonomy): domain Eukaryota; kingdom Metazoa; phylum Chordata; class Amphibia; order Caudata; family Salamandridae; genus Calotriton; species Calotriton arnoldi. The sequence goes on along the minus strand of CAWUFW010002931.1, from coordinate 1,960,397 downwards.
CTTGCTTCTTTGGGTCACCACCTTGGTTCTGTACCTTCTGCCTCACCCTGGTTCTGACCCATTTGTCTGCCTTCTTTCCCAATTCTTGGGGAGAGGTCAGATCAGAGTCCACCAGGTGCTGATGCAACAGCTGATTTTGACAATTATTAAGAATCTGCTCCCTCATGATAAGATTGTACAATCCTGGGAAGTCACATACCTTACTGCCCAATAACCAACCTTCCAGAGCCTTGGCAGAACAATCAACAAAGTCCACCCAGTCTTGAGTCTGTGCTTTTTGGGTATCTCTGAACTTTAACCTGTGTTGTTCAGTGGTTAGGCCAAACCCATCAATCAGAGCACTCTTCAAGACTTTGTAATTGTCAGCATCCTCTTCTCTTACAGTGAGGAGCTTGCCTCTACCTTTGTCTGCAAAGGAGAGCCACAAGATTGCTGCCCACTGCTCCTGAGGGACCCTCTGTACTTTACAGGCCCTCTCCAGTGCAGTTATCCATTTGTGGATGTCATCCCCACTCTGGTAGGGAGGGACAATCTTGCTCAGGTTTCTATGGTCATAAGACCTTTCCCTATCTCTGGGGAAATTGCTGCCACCATGGGACTCTAGTCCCATCTTTTTTCTCTCTTTGTAGAGATCTAGGGACTTGCTGTCTATAGCCAACTGCTGTTTTCTGAGCTCAAGCTGGGCTTGCTCATACTGAATCAGTCTCTTTCTCCTGTCATGAGAGGATTCTCTCCTATGAGAAGAGACAGAGGTCCCTATTGAGGTGTCAGAGTGGTTAGACTCCTGAGAAGGAGATCTAGCCCTTCTTGGCACACTCTCAACTCTTCCTGGGGGACAAAGGTGAGGTCATCCTGATCCTCCCCTTCATCCACAGGAATAGCTGTGTTTTCCAGGTCAAGGTCATTGTCACCTTCCTGGCCAGTTTCAGAGGGGGGGGCTGGGTTTCTTCACTCCGGACCCCTTCCTCATTTTCTGCCCCACCCTCTCTGCCTACCCCTTCAGACCCTAGGGGTCTGCTGAGATCATCAGCCAGTAACACCTCCCTGAGGTGTTGGGTGCTGGCACTTTTGCCTGCCTTCAGCTTCCTAGTATTGCATAATGCTCTAAATTCCAAGAATGGGAGTTGATCATACTTGGAGGGAAGAAGCCCACTGGCTCCTGGCAAGGACTCACTGGGTCCTGGCTTTGAAGACATTACTAGTGAGGTGTGGTGTATGCACTACCTACTCTAGTGTGGCCTACTAAACTCTCTTGAGTTGTAGAAAGGGTGTGCTATCCCTTAACACACAACTCTAAGTTCAGTAGAACTTACTGTATACTAAGCTTGATTTATATGTACCTAAGGTACCCTTAGTGGTTTTCAGTTGATCAATTCAATTGAGATTATCTGGTAAAATAATAGCAAGCTGGAATCCCACACGCTGCACACCAATGTGAGAAGTTGGCCTGGTATATGCTGTCCACTAATTATAGTGGGCAACTTGCACCAGTCCAAACAACCCCTTATTGGAGATAGGTTAAAGACAACCTTTATTGAAAGCTATCCTAGTGGTAGCTATGGAGAGCAGCCTTCAGGCTAAGTCTTGAAGGAATGTAAAGCAGCTTGTTTTACCAGTCTATAATCTCTTGAGTGACCAAATGAAAGAGGACCACACCAGGTATATATTCAAAATATATGTATTTATTGCTAAACACACCCCTCTAGTCTCTTTATGAGGCTAGAGTTCGAAGTACATAAGTTATAAGTTAGTTATCAACAATAATAGCACAAATACACGTTTGAGCCCTAGGGGCGTACCAAACCATATACCAATAAAGTGTTATAAGAACCACGACTGAGCTAGACACAAGGCCTAGAGCCTGTAGAAGTGCTTGGACCACAAGGAACCACCCAAGGTAGTGACACAGGGGACCCACGGGGGACGCGTGCAGTGTGAGAACACAGCCGCAAATCGGCGTTGACTTCTATGGGGAAAGTCGCGGTTGGAATTTTAAAGAAAAGGGACACTTAGAGGAGGACTTGGAGCAAACCCTTTTAGAACTGGGTCGTTCTAGAGTCTATACCCATGGGAGCACCGGAGTACTCGAGTTACCTCACCCAGGGAAGCCGGGTGCATAGGTGTCTTTCGGGGTCGGGTTTCGTCGTCGTTTTCAATGGCGATCTGCTGCAAAGTGCTGCTGGCGGCCAAGTCGAAAGTGTTCGGGTGGATCCAAAGGTGGATCGGAGATCTGAAGAACCTGAAAGCAGAGGGGACAGAGTCTGGGTCACTAGCCAGTGACCAGGAAGGCGATGAGCGGATGCCCACCGATGTCGGGTGCTTCAGGTAGTTTGACGTTCGTCTTGACTCTTCAGCCACGAGGTCCAGGAGGCGTCTACGATGACCAGGAGCTGGATTCTAGCTGTCCCACAACGTCTGTCGATTGCTGAGGTGTCGGCGACCGGATTGGACACAACAAGCCTTGGCAACGGCAAGTCTTGTGGAACTAGAAGAAGGATGGTGCTGCAGACCAGCAAGGTCTGAGGGACTCACCCAGTGGGGGTAAGTCAGGGCACGCCTGGAGCAACCAGGGACGCCCAAGCAGAAGAAGATCGGCCAATAAGAGCAAGGACATTTTTAAAATTGTTAAGGATTTTTCATCCCCCAGCGCTGTGAGTAAGGCATTTATCCCTACCTCTAGCTGGGCTCATCAGATGTCCGGTTTCTTTTACAACAAAATTTCTCTGATACAACAGTCATTTCCCCCCAGGGACACATCTGAAACTGGTGACATGTGGAATGCCTATGATCTGTCGTCGAGGGCCAGTCATTCCCTTACCCAATTTCCTCCCATTTCTTTGGAAAAGTCTCTTGACATTATGGGAACATTGAAGTCGGGTTCTCCTTCTGATCCCTGTCCAGCTAGGATCCTGAAGAATATCGCGGAACCTATAAATTCTGCGGTTAATTCAGTTCTTAATTCTTCGCTTGGCCAGGGTATGGTACCCAGCTGCTGGAAAAAGGCAAACATTGTTCCCCTCCTAAAGAAACCCACTGCAGACCCTGAGGTTGCTTCTAACTATAGGCCCATTTCACTGCTGCCTTTTTTCTCCAAGGTCCTTGAGAGGTATGTCAACTCCGTGCTAACAGATTACATTGAAGGAAACCATGTCCTCCATGACAGTCAGTCAGGTTTTAGACCTTCTCTTAGCACTGAGACTGCTCTTCTTGAGGTTTCGGAGACCATCAAATCTCAGGTGGATAAAGGGGGTAGTGCGGTGTTGATACTGCTGGACTTGTCCGTGGCCTTTGACACCGTGCCCCATGACCGGCTTTTGTGCAGGTTAGCCGAGTGCGGCATTGGAGGCGCGGTGTACAATTGGTTTGCCTCTTTTCTGTCTGAGTGGCAGCAGGAAATCTGGTCCCCGCCCTTTACAGCTGCTATTCCCTCAATGCAAGTGGGTGTCCCGCAGGGCGCTATTTTGAGCCCTACGCTTTTTAACATCTATATGGCCCCACTTGCATGTCTGGCTGAGTCACACGGAGCGAAGATTATTTCTTACGCTGATGATACTCAATTACTGTTCACGTGTGACAAAGGGGCGAATTTTCATGGAATGGAGATAAATAGATGCTTAACGGAGGTTTTTCCTGGTTGCAACTTAATCAACTTAAGTGTAACCCTGAAAAGTCAGAAATTATGTTTTTGGATGTCCCCCATGCGTCGACTGGAGCTCATGGTGGCCGTGCGACATGTCTCCTCCCGCTGCTCCAGTCGACACAGTAAAAACTTGGGAGTTAAGTTGGACACTAGTCTATCAATGAAGTCCCATATCCAAACTGTTGCTGGTACCTGTATCGGGCTGATTAGAATGGCAAAAAACTGCCTTCCTCTACTCCCGGTCGAATCCCGGAAGATCGTAGTGCAAGCCTTAATTACATCCAGGTTGGATTATGTAAATATCTTGTATCTGGGGCTCCTGAATATTTGCTCAATCGGCTGCAGGTTGTTCAGAATTCCGCAGCCAGAGCTATTCTTATGGTAAGCCCCAGAACGCGCATATCGCCTCACCTGAAAGCACTACACTGGCTCCCGGTGAGAAAGAGGATTCAGTTTAAGGCTTTGGTGTTTGCCTATCGTGCTTTCTACGATACGGGTGCAGTCTATCTGAGAAGTAGGATCCAGCACTATCAGCCTCAACGTGTCTTAAGGTCCTCGGGACAATCCCTGATGGTGATTCCCAAATTCACTCGTTCTCGGATTGGAGGTCGTTCCTTCCAGGTTCAAGCGGCCTGCCTATGGAACAACCTGCCCCTTCATCTTAGACTGACTCAGGACTTGCTGTCCTTTAGAAGACTACTTAAAACATGGCTGTTCCAACAATAATACGATGATAGGTAGGTTGGGGTTCTGTCTGGTGGTTTTTGGAGATTAGCGCCGGGACACTCTTTGTGAGTAGCCGTGCGCTTTATAAATCCCTTATTTCATTTCATTTCATTTCATTTCATTTGGGAGGGCCTACTAGCTAACGGACTAGTGACCGCGAAGGAGCCTCGAGTGGATGCACTTAGAGCTGGCTCACGGGACACTCGTGGAGTGGAGGCCAGTGATCTTCGGAGCAGTCGGTGCTGGAGGCGGGGGCTACTAGGAGCCCAAAGCACAACTTCATTGGACACCAGGAAGAGGATGCACTTGCAAATGTGCTCGGTGTCCAGGGGTCACGGTTCCACGTTACCCACAACAGCTACGGGCCTCAGCTTTCCTGGGGACTCAGGGCAGCCTCGGGGAAGTCTGGAAATCCACCTCTGGTGATGCAAAGACTTCGCGTCTGGCGGGAGCTTCAGCGATGCAGACCGGACAATTGCTTCTTTGGTGCCTGCCAAGCAGGGGAGTCACTCCTTGACCCCAAGGGAGATTCTTCAGTCCTCTAATCTTAAAGTAGAGCATCGAAGGTCCAGGATTCTGTGTCAGAGTTTCGTCCAGGTAAATCTAAAGTCCTAAGTACTGGGGTCCCATACTTATACCAAGTTAGGGGGTGGGACATACTCTGGGGACCCACCTATGGGAGGGTCAGGGCAGAGGGGTGGTTATACCCCTTTCCCTTTGTCCAGTTTCGCGCCAGAGCAGGGGCTGGAAGCCCCTGAGCCGGTTTGAACTGGGGTATGCACAGGGACACCAAATGTGCCCCCAGTGCAGGACTTCAAAGCACCAGAGAGTGCTCCCGCCCAGCCCCAATACACACTATCCTGTCTGGGGAGGTGGTTACACCTCCCTGGGACAGGAAACCTATTGTCCAGGCCTCCCCTGCCAGAGTTTCGGTTAGCAGCAGGAGGCCAGACTCGTGTCTGTGGCAGCGGCATCCATTTTCTGATGCCAGGGCTCTGGAAAGAAGTTACCGGGTAGGCCGGTGGGTACATGTCTCTCCCTCTAGAAGGGTGGAATACTACCCCCGCCGCCAGAACTGGCGGGGGGTAGTATTCCAAGATGTTTGACACCAAACTCGACATGTTTTGGTGCAGCCAGTCCAAAGTTAGCATTCTACCGCGAGGATATAATGCACTTAAGAGTATATGGTCAGGCTGCACTGCAAACAGCATCAGAGGAGGTACTCCGAATGCTGCAGAGGGGCTCTGCTCATGCAGGGCACCCTCTCACATAAAAACCAAGCACTCTGCCTTCAGGATTGTCAAGGCATGCCATAGGAATGACTTATAGGTTTATAGGTGTGTGCAATGGTAGTGATATAGGTAGCCTATACCACTGTAAGGGGTGCATGCACCACCTTACTCAGGCTTCAGTAGCAGGCCAGTGGTGTCATTTTGGCTGGCCTTCCAGGGGTGGCATAATACATGCTTCAGCCCCTGGCAGGCCTCTGAGGTACCTATGCCCTGGGTACATAGTATACCATATACTAGGGACTTACAAGGGCACTCCAGATTCTAATCAGAGATGTGCCTAGGGCACATGGAAACCATTTTAGAGAGGAAGCAGCTAGGCTGGGGTTCTGATTAGCTGGGCCCCAGCCAGACTAAAGTCGAAAAACAGTGAAGCATCAGCAAAAAGTGGGGGTACCCATGTGAAGCAGATCCTACTCTCCTACACCTCTCTTGCTTCTTTCTGCACCCCTCTTGCCTCTTTCTACACCCCTCTTCTCTCTTTCTGCACCTCTCTTGCCTCTTTCTGCACTTCTCTTGTCTTTCTGCAATTCTCTTGCCTCTTTCTGCAATTCTCCTTCCTCTTTCTGCATTTCTGTTGCATCGTTCTGCATTTCTCTTGCCTCTTTCTGCACCCCTCTTGCCTCTTTCTGTACCCCTCTTTCTTCTTTCTGCATCCCTCTTGCCTCTTTCTGTACCCTTCTTTCCTCTTCCTGCACCTCTCTTGCCGGTTTCTATAACTCCATTGCCTCTTTCTGTAGTTCTCTTGCCTGTTTCTGCACCTCTGTTGCTTCTTTCTGAACTTCTCTTGCCTTTCTGCACCCCTCTTGTCTGTTTCTGCACCTCTCTTGCCTCTTTCTGCATCTCACTTGCTTCTTTCTGCATCTCACTTGCCTCTTTCTGCTCTTCTCTTGCTTCTGTCTACATCTCTGTTTCTTATTTCAGCACTTCTCTTGCCTCTTTCAGAACTTTTCTTGCCTGCTTCTGCACCTCTTGTGCCTCTTTCTGTACCTCTTGCTTCTTTATGCACCTCACTTGCTTCTTTCTACACCCCTCTTGCCTCTTTCTGTACCCCTCATCCCTCTTTCTCCATCTCGCTTGCCTCTTTCTGCACCCCTGTCTCCTGCCTGTTTATGTACCTCTCTTGCCTTTATCTGCACCTCCCTTGCTTCTTTCTGCACCTCGCCTGCCTCTTTCTACACCCCTCTTACCTCTTTCTCCACCTCTGTTGCTTCTTTCTGCACTACTCTTGCTTCTTTCTGCACCTCTCTTGCTTCTTTCGCCATCCCTCTTGCCTCTTTCTGCACCCCTCTTCCTTCTTAAGGCACATCTCTTGCCTCCTTCTGCACCTATCTTGCCTTTTTCTGAAGTTCTCTTGCCTCTTTCTGCACCCCTCTTGCCTCTTTCTGTACCTCTGTTGGTTCTTTCTTCACTGCTCTTGCTTCTTTCTGCACCTCTCTTACAAATTTCTGCACCCCTCTTTCCTCTTTCTTTACACCTCTTCCCTCTTCCTGCACCTCTCTTGATTCTGTCTGAACCCCTGTTTCCACTTTCTGCACCTCTTGTGCCTGTTTCTGCAACTCTCTTGCCTCTTTCTGCAGTTCTCTTGCCTCCTTCTGTACCTCTGTTGGTTTATTCTGCATTTCTCTTGCCTCTTTCTGTACCCCTCTAGCCTCTTTCTGCACCTATCTAGCCTCTTTCTTCACACCTGTTGCTTCTTTCTGCACTTCTCTTGTCTCTTTCTGCACCCCTTTAGCCTCGTTCTGCACCCCTCCTGCTTTTTTCTGTACCTCTCTTGCATCTTTCTGCACCCCTCTTGCCTCTTTCTACATCCATCTTCTCTCTTTCTGCACCTCTCTTGCCTCTTTCTGCACCTCTCTTGTCTTTCTGCAATTCTCTTGCCTCTTTCTGCATTTCTCCTTCCTCTTTCTGCATTTCTGTTGCTTCGTTCTGCACTTCTCTTGCCTCTTTCTGCACCCATCTTGCCTCTTTCTGTACTCCTTTCCTCTTTCTGCATCCCTCTTTCTGTACACCTCTTTCCTCTTTCTGCACCTCTCTTGCCAGTTTCTACAACGCTCTTGCCTCTTTCTGTAGTTCTCTTGCCTGCTTCTGCACCTCTATTGCTTCTTTCTGAACTTCTCTTGCCTTTCTGCACCCCTCTTGCCTGTTTCTGCACCTCTCTTGCCACTTTCTGCATCTCTCTTGCTTCTTTCTGCATCTCACTTGCCTCTTTCTGCTCTTCTCTTGCTTCTGTCTACACCTCTGTTTCTTATTTCAGCACTTTTCTTGCCTCTTACAGCGCTTTTCTTGCCTGTTTCTGCACCTCTTGTGCCTCTTTCTGCACCTCTTGCTTCTTTCTGCACCTCACTTGCTTCTTTCTGCACCCCTCTTGCCTCTTTCTGCACCCCTCATCCCTCTTTCTTCATCTCACTTGCCTCTTTCTGCACCCCTGTTCCCTCTTTCTGTATGTCTCCTGCCTGTTTCTGCACCTCTCTTGCCTTTATCTGCACCTCCCTTGCTTCTTTCTGCACCTCACCTGCCTCTTTCTACACACCTCTTACCTCTTTCTGCACCTCTGTTGCTTCTTTCTACACTACTCTTGCTTCTTTCTGCACCTCTCTTTCTTCTTTCGCCATCCCTCTTGCCTCTTTCTGCCCCCCTCTTCCTTCTTTGTGCACATCTCTTGCCTCCTTCTGCACCTCTCTTGCCTTTTTCTGAAGTTCTCTTGCCTCTTTCTGTACCTCTTTTGCTTCTTTCTGCACTTCTCTTGCCTCTTTCTGCACCCCTCTTGCCTCTTTGTGTACCTCTCTTGGTTCTTTCTTCACTGCTCTTGCTTCTTTCTGCACCTCTCTTACAAATTTCTGCACCCCTCTTTCCTCTTTCTTCACCCCTCTTCCCTCTTTCTGCACCTCTCTTGATTCTGTCTGAACCCCTGTTTCCACTTTCTGCACCTCTTGTGCCTGTTTCTGCAACTCTCTTGCCTCTTTCTGCAGTTCTCTTGCCTCCTTCTGTACCTCTGTTGGTTTATTCTGCATTTCTCTTGCCTCTTTCTGTACCCCTCTAGCCTCTTTCTGCACCTATCTAGCCTCTTTCTTCACACCTGTTGCTTCTTTCTGCACTTCTTGTGTCTCTTTCTGCACCCCTTTAGCCTCGTTCTGCACCCCTCCTGTATCTTTCTGTACCTCTCTTGCATCTTTCTGCACCCCTCTTGCCTCTTTCTACATCCATCTTCTCTCTTTCTGCCTCTCTTGCCTCTTTCTGCACCTCTCTTGTCTTTCTGCAATTCTCTTGCCTCTTTCTGCATTTCTCCTTCCTCTTTCTGCATTTCTGTTGCTTCGTTCTGCACCTCTTTCTGCACCCATCTTGCCTCCTTCTGTACCCCTTTCCTCTTTCTGCATCCCTCTTGCCTCTTTCTGTACCCCTCTTGCCTCTTTCTGCACCCCTCATCCCTCTTTCTTCATCTCACTTGCCTCTTTCTGCACCCCTGTTCCCTCTTTCTGTATGTCTCCTGCCTGTTTCTGCACCTCTCTTGCCTTTATCTGCACCTCCCTTGCTTCTTTCTGCACCTCGCCTGCCTCTTTCTACATACCTCTTACCTCTTTCTGCACCTCTGTTGCTTCTTTCTGCACTACTCTTGCTTCTTTCTGCACCTCTCTTGCTTCTTTCGCCATCCCTATTGCCTCTTTCTGCACCCCTTTTCCTTCTTTGTGCACATCTCTTGCCTCCTTCTGCACCTCTCTTGCCTTTTTCTGAAGTTCTCTTGCCTCTTTCTGTCCTCTTTTGCTTCTTTCTGCACTTCTCTTACCTCTTTCTGCACCCCTCTTGCCTCTTTCTATACCTCTGTTGGTTCTTTCTTCACTGCTCTTGCTTCTTTCTGCACCTCTCTTACAAATTTCTGCACCCCTCTTTCTTCACCCCTCCGCCCTCTTTCTGCACCTCTCTTGATTCTGTCTGAACCCCTGTTTCCACTTTCTGCACCTCTTGTGCCTGTTTCTGCAACTCTCTTGCCTCTTTCTGCAGTTCTCTTGCCTCCTTCTGTACCTCTGTTGTTTTATTCTGCATTTCTCTTGCCTCTTTCTGTACCCCTCTAGCCTCTTTCTGCACCTATCTAGCCTCTTTCTTCACACCTGTTGCTTCTTTCTGCTCTTCTGTTGTCTCTTTCTGCACCCCTTTAGCCTCGTTCTGCACCCCTCCTGCTTCTTTCTGTACCTCTCTTGCATCTTTCTGCACCCCTCTTGCCTCTTTCTACATCCATCTTCTCTCTTTCTGCACCTCTCCTGCTTCTTTCTGTACCTCTCTTGCTTCTTTCTGCACCCCTCTTGTCTCTTTCTACTCCCCTCTTCTCTCTTTCTGCACCTCTCTTGCCCCTTTCTGCACTTCTCTTGTCTTTCTGCAATTCTCTTGCCTCTTTCTGCATTTCTCCTTCCTCTTTCTGCATTTCTGTTACATCGTTCTGCATTTCTCTTGCCTCTTTCTGCACCTCTCTTGCCTCTTTCTGTACCCCTCTTTCCTCTTTCTGCATCCCTCTTGCCTCTTTCTGTACCCTTCTTTCCTCTTCCTGCACCTCTCTTGCCGGTTTCTACAACTCTCTTGCCTCTTTCTGTAGTTCTCTTGCCTCCTTCTGCACCTCTGTTGCTTCTTTCTGAACTTCTCTTGCCTTTCTGCACCCCTCTTGCCTGTTTCTGCACCTCTCTTGCCTCTTTCTGCATCTCACTTGCTTCTTTCTGCATCTCACTTGCCTCTTTCTGCTCTTCTCTTGCTTCTGTCTACACCTCTGTTTCTTATTTCAGCACTTCTCTTGCCTCTTTCAGCACTTTTCTTGCCTGCTTCTGCACCTCTTGTGCCTCTTTCTGTACCTCTTGCTTCTTTATGCACCTCACTTGCTTCTTTCTACACCCCTCTTGCCTCTTTCTGTACCCCTCATCCCTCTTTCTCCATCTCGCTTGCCTCTTTCTGCATCCCTGTTTCCTCTTTCTGTACGTCTCCTGCCTGTTTCTGCACCTCTCTTGCCTTTATCTGCACCTTCCTTGCTTCTTTCTGCACCTCGCCTGCCTCTTTCTACACACCTCTTACCTCTTTCTGCACCTCTGTTGCTTCTTTCTGCACTACTCTTGCTTCTTTCTGCACCTCTCTTGCTTCTTTCGGCATCCCTCTTGCCTCTTTCTGCACCCCTCTTCCTTCTTTGTGCACATCTCTTGCCTCCTTCTGCACCTCTCTTGCCTTTTTCTGAAGTTCTCTTGCCGCTTTCTGTACCTCTTTTGCTTCTTTCTGCACCCCTCTTGCCTCGTTCTGTACCTCTGTTGGTTCTTTCTTCACTGTTCTTGCTTCTTTCTGTGCCTCTCTTACAAATTTCTGCACCCCTCTTTCCTCTTTCTTCACCCCTCTTCCCTCTTTCTGCACCTCTCTTGATTCTGTCTGAACCCCTGTTTCCACTTTCTGCACCTCTTGTGCCTGTTTCTGCAACTCTCTTGCCTCTTTCTGCAGTTCTCTTGCCTACTTCTGTACCTCTGTTGGTTTATTCTGCATTTCTCTTGCCTTTTTCTGTACCCCTCTAGCCTCTTTCTGCATCTAACTAGCCTCTTTCTTCACACCTGTTGCTTCTTTCTGCACTTCTCTTGTCTCTTTCTGCACCCCTTTAGCCTCGTTCTGCACCCTTCCTGCTTCTTTCTGTACCTCTCTTGCATCTTTCTGCACCCCTCTTGCCTCTTTCAACATCCATCTTCTCTCTTTCTGCACCTCTCCTGCTTATTTCTGTACCTCTCTTGCTTCTTTCTGCACTCCTCTTGCCTCTTTCTACTCCCCTCTTCTCTCTTTCTGCACCTCTCGTGCCTCTTTCTGCACTTCTCTTGTCTTTCTGCAATTCTCTTGCCTCTTTCTGCATTTCTCCTTCTTCTTTCTGCATTTCTGTTACATCGTTCTGCATTTCTCTTGCCTCTTTCTGCATCCCTCTTGCCTCTTTCTGTACCCCTCTTTCCTCTTTCTGCATCCCTCTTGCGTCTTTCTGTACCCTTCTTTCCTCTTCCTGCACCTCTCTTGCCAGTTTCTCTAACTCTCTTGCCTCTTTCTGTAGTTCTCTTGCCTGCTTCTGCACCTCTATTGCTTCTTTCTGAACTTCTCTTGCCTTTCTGCACCCCTCTTGCCTGTTTCTGCACCTCTCTTGCCTCTTTCTGCATCTCACTTGCTTCTTTCTGCATCCCACTTGCCTCTTTCTGCTCTTCTCTTGCTTCTGTCTACACCTCTGTTTCTTATTTCAGCACTTCTCTTGCCTCTTTCAGCACTTTTCTTGCCTGCTTCTGCACCTCTTGTGCCTCTTTCTGTACCTCTTGCTTCTTTATGCACCTCACTTGCTTCTTTCTACACCCCTCTTGCCTCTTTCTGTACACATCATCCCTCTTTCTCCATCTCGCTTGCCTCTTTCTGCATCCCTGTTCCCTCTTTCTGTACGTCTCCTGCCTGTTTCTGCACCTCTCTTGCCTTTATCTGCACCTCCCTTGCTTCTTTCTGCACCTCGCCTGCCTCTTTCTACACACCTCTTACCTCTTTCTGCACCTCTGTTGCTTCTTTCTGCACTACTCTTGCTTCTTTCTGCACCTCTCTTGCTTCTTTTGGCATCCCTCTTGCCTCTTTCTGCTCCCCTCTTCCTTCTTTGTGCACATCTCTTGCCTCCTTCTGCACCTCTCTTGCCTTTTTCTGAAGTTCTCTTGCCTCTTTCTGTACCTCTTTTGCTTCTTTCTGTACCCCTCTTGCCTCTTTCTGTACCTCTGTTGGTTCTTTCTTCACTGCTCTTGCTTCTTTCTGCACCTCTCTTACAAATTTCTGCACCCCTCTTTCCCCTTTCTTCACCCCTCTTCCCTCTTTCTGCACCTCTCTTGATTCTGTCTGAACCCCTGTTTCCACTTTCTGCACCTCTTGTGCCTGTTTCTGCAACTCTCTTGCCTCTTTCTGCAGTTCTCTTGCCTCCTTCTGTACCTCTGTTGGTTTATTCTGCATTTCTCTAGCCTCTTTCTGCAACTATCTAGCCTCTTTCTTCACACCTGTTGCTTCTTTCTGCACTTCTCTTGTCTCTTTTCTGCACTTCTCTTGTCTCTTTCTGCACCCCTTTAGCCTCGTTCTGCACCCCTCCTGCTTCTTTCTGTACCTCTCTTGCATCTTTCTGCACCCCTCTTGCCTCTTTCTACATCCATCTTCTCTCTTTCTGAACCTCTCCTGCTTCTTTCTGTACCTCTCTTGCATCTTTCTGCACCCCTCTTGCCCCTTTCTACATCCATCTTCTCTCTTTCTGCACTTCTCTTGCCTCTTTCTGCACCTCTCTTGTCTTTCTGCAATTCTCTTGCCTCTTTCTGCATTTCTCCTTCCTCTTTCTGCATTTCTGTTGCTTCGTTCTGCACCTCTTTCTGCACCCATCTTGCCTCCTTCTGTACCCCTTTCCTCTTTCTGCATCCCTCTTGCCTCTTTCTGTACCCCTCTTTCCTCTTTCTGCACCTCTCTTTCCGGTTTCTACAACTCTCTTGCCTCTTTCTGTAGTTCTCTTGCCTGCTTCTGCAACTCTATTGCCTCTTTCAGAACTTCTCTTGCCTTTCTGCACCCCTCTTGCCTGTTTCTGCACCTCTCTTGCCTCTTTCTGCATCTCACTTGCTTCTTTCTGCATCTCACTTGCCTCTTTCTGCTCTTCTCTTGCTTCTGTCTACACCTCTGTTTCTTATTTCAGCACTTTTCTTGCCTCTTACAGCACTTTTCTTGCCTGTTTCTGCACCTCTTGTGCCTCTTTCTGTACCTCTTGCGTCTTTATGCACCTTACTTGCTTCTTTCAGCACCCCTCTTGCCTCTTTCTGCACCCCTCATCCCTCTTTCTTCATCTCACTTGCCTCTTTCTGCACCCCTGTTCCCTCTTTCTGTATGTCTCCTGCCTGTTTCTGCACCTCTCTTGCCTTTATCTGCACCTCCCTTGCTTCTTTCTGCACCTCGCCTGCCTCTTTCTACACACCTCTTACCTCTTTCTGCACTTCTGTTGCTTCTTTCTGCACTACTCTTGCTTCTTTCTACACCTCTCTTGCTTCTTTCGCCATCCCTCTTGCCTCTTTCTGCACCCCTTTTCCTTCTTTGTGCACATCTCTTGCCTCCTTCTGCACCTCTCTTGCCTTTTTCTGAAGTTCTCTTGCCTCTTTCTCTACCTCTTTTGCTTCTTTCTGCACTTCTCTTACCTCTTTCTGCACCCCTCTTTCCTCTTTCTGTACCTCTGTTGGTTCTTTCTTCACTGCTCTTGCTTCTTTCTGCACCTCTCTTACAAATTTCTGCACCCCTCTTTCTTCACCCCTCTGCCCTTTTTCTGCACCTCTCTTGATTCTGTCTGAACCCCTGTTTCCACTTTCTGCACCTCTTGTGCCTGTTTCTGCAACTCTCTTGCCTCTTTCTGCAGTTCTCTTGCCTCCTTCTGTACCTCTGTTGGTTTATTCTGCATTTCTCTTACCTCTTTCTGTACCCCTCTAGCCTCTTTCTACTCCCCTCGTCTCTCTTTCTGCACCTCTCTTGCCTCTTTCTGCACTTCTCTTGTCTTTCTGCAATTCTCTTCCCTCTTTCTGCATTTCTCCTTCCTCTTTCTGCATTTCTGTTACATCGTTCTGCATTTCTCTTGCCTCTTTCTGCACCCCTCTTGCCTCTTTCTGTACCCCTCTTTCCTCTTTCTGCATCCCTCTTGCCTCTTTCTGTACCCTTCTTTCCTCTTCCTGCACCTCTCTTGCCGGTTTCTATAACTCTCTTGCCTCTTTGTGTAGTTCTCTTGCCTGCTTCTGCACCTCTATTGCTTCTTTCTGAACTTCTCTTGCCTTTCTTCACCCCTCTTCCCTCTTTCTGCACCTCTCTTGATTCTGTCTGAACCCCTGTTTCCACTTTCTGCACCTCTTGTGCCTGTTTCTGCAACTCTCTTGCCTCTTTCTGCAGTTCTCTTGCCTACTTCTGTACCTCTGTTGGTTTATTCTGCATTTCTCTTGCCTTTTTCTGTACCCCTCTAGCCTCTTTCTGCATCTAACTAGCCTCTTTCTTCACACCTGTTGCTTCTTTCTGCACTTCTCTTGTCTGTTTCTGCACCCCTTTAGCCTTGTTCTGCACTCTTCCTGCTTCTTTCTGTACCTCTCTTGCATCTTTCTGCACCCCTCTTGCCTCTTTGTACATCCATCTTCTCTCTTTCTGCACCTCTCCTGCTTCTTTCTTTACCTCTCTTGCTTCTTTCTGCACCCCTCTTGCCTCTTTCTACTCCCCTCTTCTCTCTTTCTGCACCTCTCTTGCCTCTTTCTGCACTTCTCTTGTCTTTCTGCAATTCTCTTGCCTCTTTCTGCATTTCTCCTTCCTCTTTCTGCATTTCTGTTACATCGTTCTGCATTTCTCTTGCCTCTTTCTGCACCCCTCTTGCCTCTTTCTGTACCCCTCTTTCCTCTTTCTGCATCCCTCTTGCCTCTTTCTGTACCCTTCTTTCCTCTTCCTGCACCTCTCTTGCCGGTTTCTATAACTCTCTTGCCTCTTTCTGTAGTTCTCTTGCCTGCTTCTGCACCTCTATTGCTTCTTTCTGAACTTCTCTTGCCTTTCTGCACCCCTCTTGCCTGTTTCTGCACCTCTCTTGCCTCTTTCTGCATCTCACTTGCTTCTTTCTGCATCCCACTTGCCTCTTTCTGCTCTTCTCTTGCTTCTGTCTACACCTCTGTTTCTTATTTCAGCACTTCTCTTGCCTCTTTCAGCACTTTTCTTGCCTGCTTCTGCACCTCTCTTGCCTTTATCTGCACCTCCCTTGCTTCTTTCTGCACCTCGCCTGCCTCTTTCTACACACCTCTTACCTCTTTCTGCACCTCTGTTGCTTCTTTCTGCACTACTCTTGCTTCTTTCTGCACCTCTCTTGCTTCTTTCGGCATCCCTCTTACCTCTTTCTGCACCCCTCTTCCTTCTTTGTGCACATCTCTTGCCTCCTTCTGCACCTCTCTTGCCTTTTTCTGAAGTTTTCTTGCCTCTTTCTGTACCTCTTTTGCTTCTTTCTGTACTCCTCTTGCCTCTTTCTGTACCTCTGTTGGTTCTTTCTTCACTGCTCTTGCTTCTTTCTGCACCTCTCTTACAAATTTCTGCACCCCTCTTTCCCCTTTCTTCACCCCTCTTCCCTCTTTCTGCACCTCTCTTGATTCTGTCTGAACCCCTGTTTCCACTTTCTGCACCTCTTGTGCCTGTTTCTGCAACTCTCTTGCCTCCCTCTGCAGTTCTCTTGCCTCCTTTGTTGGTTTATTCTGCATTTCTCTTGCCTCTTTCTGTACCCCTCTAGCCTCTTTCTGCAACTATCTAGCCTCTTTCTTCACACCTGTTGCTTCTTTCTGTACTTCTCTTGTCTCTTTCTGCACCCCTTTAGCCTCGTTCTGCACCCCTCCTGCTTCTTTCTGTACCTCTCTTGCATCTTTCTGCACCCCTCTTGCCTCTTAATACATCCATCTTCTCTCTTTCTGCTCCTCTCCTGCTTCTTTCTGTACCTCTCTTGCATCTTTCTGCACCCCTCTTGCCCCTTTCTACATCCATCTTCTCTCTTTCTGCACCTCTCTTGCCTCTTTCTGCATCTCTCTTGTCTTTCTGCAATTCTCTTGCCTCTTTCTGCATTTCTCCTTCCTCTTTCTGCATTTCTGTTGCTTCGTTCTGCACCTCTTTCTGCACCCATCTTGCCTCCTTCTGTACCCCTTTCCTCTTTCTGCATCCCTCTTGCCTCTTTCTGTACCCCTCTTTCCTCTTTCTGCACCTCTCTTTCCGGTTTCTACAACTCTCTTGCCTCTTTCTGTAGTTCTCTTGCCTGCTTCTGCAACTCTATTGCCTCTTTCTGAACTTCTCTTGCCTTTCTGCACCCCTCTTGCCTGTTTCTGCACCTCTCTTGCCTCTTTCTGCATCTCACTTGCTTCTTTCTGCATCTCACTTGCCTCTTTCTGCTCTTCTCTTGCTTCTGTCTACACCTCTGTTTCTTATTTCAGCACTTTTATTGCCTCTTACAGCACTTTTCCTGCCTGTTTCTGCACCTCTTGTGCCTCTTTCTGTACCTCTTGCTTCTTTATGCACCTCACTTGCTTCTTTCAGCACCCCTCTTGCCTCTTTCTGCACCCCTCATCCCTCTTTTTTCATCTTGCTTGCCTCTTTTTGCACCCCTGTTCCTTCTTTCTGTACAGCTCCTGCCTGTTTCTGCACCTCTCTTGCCTCTTTCTGCACCTCTCTTGCGCCTTTCTGCACTTCTCTTGCCTCTTTCTGTACCCCTATAGCCTCTTTCTGCACCTCTCTAGCCTCTTTCTTCACACCTGTTGCTTCTTTCTGTACTTCTCTTGTCTCTTTCTGCACCCCTTTAGCCTCGTTCTGCACCCCTCCTGCTTCTTTCTGTACCTCTCTTGCTTCTTTCTGCATCCCTCTTGCCTCTTTCTGCACCCATCTTCTCTCTTTATGCACCTCTCTTGCCTCTTTCTGCACTTCTCTTGTCTTTCTGCAATTCTCTTGCCTCTTTCTGCATTTCTCCTTGCTCTTTCTGCATTTCTGTTGCTTCGTTCTGCACTTCTCTTGCCTCTTTCTGCACCCCTCTTGCTTCTTTCTGTACCCCTCTTTCCTCTTTCTGCATCCCTCTTGCCTCTTTCTGTACCCCTCTTTCCTCTTTCTGCACCTCTCCTGCTTCTTTCTGTACCTCTCTTGCTTATTTATGCACCCCTCTTGCCTCTTTCTGTACCCCTCTTCTCTCTTTCTGCACCTCTCTTGCCTCTTTCTGCACTTCTCTTGTCTTTCTGCAATTCTCTTGCCTCTTTCTGCATTTCTCCTTCCTCTTTCTGCATTTCTGTTGCTTTGTTCTGCATTTCTCTTGCCTCTTTATGCACCCCTCTTGCCTCTTTCTGTACCCCTCATTCCTCTTTCTGCATCCCTCTTGCCTCTTTCCGTACCCTTCTTTCCTCTTCCTGCACCTCTCTTGTTGGTTTCTACAACTCTCTTGCCTCTTTCTGTAGTTCTCTTGCCTGCTTCTGTACCTCTATTGCTTCTTTCTGAACTTCTCTTGCCTTTTTGCACCCCTCTTGCCTGTTTCTGCACCTCTCTTGCCTCTTTCTGCACCCTTCTTCCTTCTTTGTCCACCTCTCTTGCCTCCTTCTGCACCTCTCTTGCTTTTTTCTGAAGTTCTCTTGCCTCTTTCTGCACCTCTTTTGCTTCTTTCTGCACTTCTCTTGCCTCTTTCTGCACCCCTCTTGCCTCTTTCTGCACCTCTGTTGGTTCTTTCTGCACTGCTCTTTCTTCTTTCTGCACCTCTCTTATAAATTTCTGCACTCCTCTTTCCTCTTTCTTCACCCCCCTTCCCTCTTTCTGCACCTCTCTTGATTCTGTCGGAACCCCTGTTTCCTCTTTCTGCATCTCTTGTGCCTGTTTCTGCAACTCTCTTGCCTCTTTCTGCAGTTCTCTTGCCTCCTACTGCACCTCTGTTGGTTCTTTCTGCACTTATCTTTCCTCTTTCTGCACCCCTCTAGCCTCTTTCTGCATCCTTCTAGCCTCTTTATTCACCCCTGTTGCTTCTTTCTGTATATCTCTTGCTTCTTTCTGCACCATTCTTACCTTTTTCTTACCACCTCTTGCCTCTTTTCACACCTCTGGTGCTTCTTTCTGCACCTCTAATGCTTCTTTCTGCACTTCTGTTGCTTTTTTCTGCATCCCTCTTGCCTCTTTCTGTACCCTTCTTCCTTCTTTGCACAGCTCTCTTGCCTTTTTCTGCACCTCGCTTGCCTTTCTGCACCTTTCTTGCCTTTTTTTGCAGTTCTCTTGCCTTTATTCTGAACCTCTGTTGGTTCCTTCTGCACTCCTCTTGCCTCTTTCTGCACCCCTCTTGCCTCTTCCTGTGCCCCTCTTGCCTCTTTCTGCACTTCTCTTGCCTCTTTCTGAACCCTTCTTGCCTCTTCCTGTGCCCCTCGTGCCTCTTTCTGCACTTCTCTTGCTTCTTTCGGTATCCTTCTTTCCTCTTTCTGCACCTCTCCTGCTTCTTTTTGTACCTCTCTTGCTTCTTTCTGCACCCCTCTTGCCTCTTTCTGTACCCCTCTTCTCTCTTTCTGCACCTCTCTTGCCTCTTTCTGCACTTCTCTTGTCTTTCTGCAATTCTCTTGCCTCTTTCTGCATTTCTCCTTCCTCTTTCTGCATTTTTGTTGCTTCGTTCTGCATTTCTCTTGCCTCTTTCTGTACCCCTCTTGCCTCTTTCGGTCCCCCTCATTCCTCTTTCTGCATCCCTCTTGCCTCTTTCTGTACCCTTCTTTCCTCTTCCTGCACCTCTCTTGCCGGTTTCTACAACTCTCTTGCCTCTTTCTGTAGTTCTATTGTCTGCTTCTGCACCTCTATTGCTTCTTTCTGAACTTCTCTTGCCTTTCTGCACCCCTCTTGCCTGTTTCTGCACCTCTCTTGCCTCTTTCTGCATCTCACTTGCTTCTTTCTGCATCTCACTTGCCTCTTTCTGCTCTTCTCCTGCTTCTGTCTACACCTCTGTCTCTTATTTGAGTACTTTTCTTGCCTCTTACAGCACTCTTCTTGCCTGTTTCTGCACCTCTTGTGCCTCTTTCTATACCTCTTGCTTCTTTATGCACCTCACTTGCTACTTTCTGCACCCCTTTTACCTTTTTCTGCACCCCTCATCCCTCTTTCTTCATCTCGCTTGCCTCTTTCTGCACCCTTGTTCCTTCTTTCTGTACGTCTCCTGCCTGTTTCTGCACCTCTCTTGCCTCTTTCTGTACCTCTCTTGCGCCTTTCTGTACTTCTCCTGCCTCTTTCTGCACACCTCTTACCTCTTTCTGCACCTGTTGCTTCTTTCTGTACTACTCTTGCTTCTTTCTGCACCTCTCTTGCTTCTTTCTGCATCCCTCTTGCCTCTTTCTGCACCCTTCTTTGTCCACCTCTCTTGCCTCCTTCTGCACCTCTCTTGCTTTTTTCTGAAGTTCTCTTGCATCTTTCTGCACCTCTTTTGCTTCTTTCTGCACTTCTCTTGCCTCTTTCTGCACCCCTCTTGCCTCTTTCTGCACCTCTGTTGGTTCTTTCTGCACTGCTATTTCTTCTTTCTGCACCTCTCTTATAAATTTCTGCACTCCTCTTTCCTCTTTCTTCACCCCTCTTCCCTCTTTCTGCACCTCTCTTGATTCTGTCGGGACCCCTGTTTCCTCTTTCTGCACCTCTTGTGCCTGTTTCTGCAACTCTCTTGCCTCTTTCTGCAGTTCTCTTGCCTCCTACTGCACCTCTGTTGGTTCTTTCTGCACTTATCTTTCCTCTTTCTGCACCCTTCTAGCCTCTTTCTGCATCCCTATAGCCTCTTTCTTCACTCCTGTTGCTTCTTTCTGCACTTCTCTTGCTTCTTTCTGTATATCTCTTGCTTCTTTCTGCAACATTCTTACCTTTTTCTAACCACCTCTTGCCTCTTTTCACACCTCTGGTGCTTCTTTCTGCACCTCTAATGCTTCTTTCTGCACTTCTGTTGCTTTTTTCTGCAACCCTCTTGCCTCTTTCTGTACCCTTCCTTCTTCTTTGCACAGCTCTCTTGCCTTTTTCTGCCCCTCTCTTGCCTCTTTCTGCACCTTTCTTGCCTTTTTTTGCAGTTCTCTTGCCTTTATTCTGAACCTCTGTTGGTTCCTTCTGCACTGTTCTTGCTTCTTTCTGCACCTCTATTGTAAGTGTATGCACTCCTCTTGCCTCTTTCTGCACCCCTCTTGCCTCTTCCTGTGCCCCTCTTGCCTCTTTCTGCACTTCTCTTGCCTCTTTCTGAAGCCCTCTTGCCTCTTCCTGTGCCCCTCTTGCCTCTTTCTGCACTTCTCTTGCTTCTTTCTGTACCTTTCTTGCTTCTTTCTGCACCCTTCTTCCTTTTTTCTGCACCTCTCTTGCATCTTTCTGAACTTCTCTTTCCTCTTTTACTGCACCCCTCCTGCCTCCTGAGATGTCATCAGTGATGTCACTGACCATGTCATGAGTGATGTAATATGTGACGTCATCAGCAGTGCATTGCGCGGGTGCGAGTTACATTTAGCTCAGCTAACTATAAAGGCTGAATTTCTCTGGTTTTGTACGAGTGAATATATATACATATAAATACATATTAATTCAAGCTCCATCTCGGCTAAAGGGCTGTTGCTCCTAACAGAGGTGGTGCGTATTGATCGGGAATGGACCCGATTATGTATAAAACACCAGCATTACCAAAAAACGATTCCATGTGCACTCAGGACTGGGATCCAAAGATGTGTAATGAAAAAGGACACCAGCAAAATGCAATGCATTTCAGCTTTCTTGGCCTTGATCACTCATGAAGTTTGTGCAAAACGCCATGGTATTTGTGCATTTATACGTGGGCTTGGAGATTGGACTAATGTGCAACCAAAAAACTGCTCCAAGTGTCAGGAGCGGCCATATTCCAGTATACATATATATTCATGATATATAATGTATAAACTTGGGGGCAAATTTACAAGCCCCTTGCGCCACTTTTGCGTCACTTTTTCCATGTTAAAAACGACGCAAAAGTGGCGCAAGGGCCTTGTAAATCTGCCCCCTTGGTGTTGTAATTAATTCATAATATACAGTCAGATAAACATGACTTTCTCATTGTTGAACTGCACTTGTAAAAACACCAAAAATACATCAATAATTCACTAAAAAGATAAGTTGAATCAAAGTAACTGCGATTGCCATCTTGTAGTATACATTGTCAAGATACAAAATACCCTAAAATGTGATAAATGTTTAGACAAAAAGTAATAATGAAATATAGTCCTAAAATAACAATTCAAATAATAATATAAACAATTTCCAAGCAGACTGTAGTGACACCAGATGGCACTAATCACAGAACTGAGGTGGCCTGGTAGTATTAATGACATATAGTCTTGAAAATAATGATTCAAATAATAATATAATAATGTCCAAGTAGACGGCAGTGACACCAGAGCACTGTAATCGCAGAACTGAGATGGCCTGGTAGTGAACATTAAAGTATTGTTAAATGACGCACTCCTATCCTCTGTATATTTATGTCAATTCTTTCTGTTTTTCTACGTACTTCACTCTTTTTTCAATTTATAGCATGCTTACATTGGTCTAGGGAACTGCCTCTATCCCTGTTAAATCTTCATGTGAACGAGAGTTCAGAAACTATGAAACCTGAAACAACCAATGTGCACTGCTTTTGTTGTATGTAATATACAAAAATACTTCTGAATTCTATTGACCTATTAAGTTGTCATAAACGTAATTGGTACTCATAACCTTTTCACTGTGTTTATGTTATGATTATCACATCATCATCTTCATTTTTACAATTTTATAACATTGCATTGTTATCATTATACAAATAGTCTCAATAAACATGTTTGTAGCATCGTGCTTATGAAAAAAAAATCATTTGTTTACATAATAAACATCATTCAAAGGTTCAACTAGATTCTTTTGGTGACTGTCGTTGCCTGCCCTATGCATTTCGGGACTCAACATCCCTTTGTCAGGGGCCACTGTAACAATAAAGAAATAAACCAGATCGTACATGATATGTCAAGAAATGCTATGTACCAAGTACATTATGATGGTCCAAAGAGGAAAACATTCCACTAACCAAAACCTCCTCACCACCGCTCCTGCGTGTCTTAACAACCATTATTCTAGTGAAATTCACCAACCATGAAAACCACATGGGCTGATTAACCACTATGCCTAAACCTCATACAAATCACCCTGACAGTGATTCCTTAAGTCAACGACATTCCGGTGCAGACATGTAAAACATAGTGACCGATTACTCACGTCGTAACGTGTATCTCAAGCGGAATACTGTTAAATTCAAACGGTCCCTTGATTTTGTCAAGTGTACCGACCTGTTGACACTGCAACAAAGTCTGAGTGACTGGTAAAAACAAACCAATTAAGCACTGATTCAACCACCGTATTACTGGTGTTAAAATCAAATCACAATGAATTACCTTAACTAACTCGATACTCCATTTCCCGACGCTTCTCTATGTTGTGCTCTGTATGAAAAATGAGTAACCATTAACATCAGAAAAATGGTATAGAATTAACCTCAGTAATGTGACAAGCATTTTGATGCTCCCTCGTACCTGAAAACTCCGCTTCACCCATGCCATGCAACCAACACATACTCAACTCCTTATCACATTGCACCGGAGTTTAAGTTGTTTGCCTGAATATCAACGAAGGACTATCAGCGTGTTGTTTGCCTGAGTATCAACAGCGGACTATCAACACGTTATCGCCCAAAAATGGCAGCCATCTTAAAACAGCTTTCAACATTTGCTAAAGCTATTCACTGCAATAATGATGTAATTACCACCAGATTAGACCTGGAATAGTCTACGCAAAGATCTTATTATTATGGATGTGTATGTACATCGGATGGACTTTATCATGGCAATCAACATTCGGAAATATCATTGCTTATTTGTATTCAATATGTCATTGCACCCCAACATTGATGACAAACTCTAGTTTCCCTAATACCCACGAGCATGTGTAGATGTATCTTTGTCCTTACTTCTGTGTGTGGATATTGGTTACCTGATCTGAATATACAACCTGGCTAACACTATGGGACAACAGTTCTTGTTTCCCTGTTTTCCTCAACCATATCCAAATATGTATGTATTCATCGTCTTTGCGCCAACAATCTTTAACTTCTTTTCTGAATATACAACCTGGATGGAACTACAAAAAACAACTCATGTCAAGATTGTCATTAAGACCAAGTGGGGTCAGGGTTTTACATTTTGTTTATCGAAAAAGTCTCTCTTTGTATCAGAGTTTTATTTGGATCTTCACCTGCTTTAGTCCTTACTATTTCCAGGACTAAAAACCACAACTAAGGGATGTTGTGGCGCTGTTCATGCCAGTGAATAGCCAGATTAGAATTTTTGTTCTCTGTTCATATGGTGCTTTTGTGCTCAGTGATTCTTATTTTAACTTCCCTTTCTGTTTTGCCTATGTAAAAAAGGCTACAGGGGCATTTAATGCAGTATATCACATTAGAGGTGTTGCAATCCGCTGAATGGTTGAGTGTCACTATTTCACCCGTTAAAAGATGGTTGATTTTGTTACTGACTATTATGTTATTGCCATGTGTGCAGTTCAGAAATTTACGCATGCCCTCTTGTCTCCTGGATTCTGCTTGTGTGTTTGGCTTCAATAGTTCCTTGAAATTTCGTGATCTGTTGTAAGCAAACATCGGATGATTCCTGAAGATGTTTTGGAAATCAGTTCAGTTTGCAAAAGTTCCCATCTTTGTAATATTATTTTCTTTATTGTCCTTGATTTGGTTGAGAATTTTTAAACAAACACAGCTTGTGCCTTCTTTGATTTCAGCTTTTTTACCAACTGTTCATTTCTGTTTTTCTGGCAAATCCTTTCTTCTGCCTTTCTTTAAAGGTAATGAGTACTCTTGGTGTGCGTATTTGGATTTTATGCGATTGATCGCTGTTTCCCATACCTCTGGTTGGGATGAATTTCTCTTCGCCCTCAACATTTGTGAGTACGGTAAGTATTCACGTAGTTGTGGTGGATGAAAGCTGGAGAAATGCAGGGCATTATTCCGATCCGTTGGTTTAATGTCTATGCTGGTAACCAATTCACTTTGATTTTTCTCAATTCTAACATCCCAAAATACTATGCTGGTACTACTGTTGGTGTGAGTAAATTTAATCTTTTCATTTTTTGTGTTCAGTTCCATTATGTTTTGTTTCAATTTCTCTACTGATCTTTTCCAGATTAAAAACAAATCATCTATGAACCGGCAATAGAAAATAAGATGTTCATTCCATTCCTTCTTCTCAAATATGTTTTCTTGTTCAAACTTTGCCCAAAAAATATTTGCATAAACTGGGGCACCCCCAAAACCCATAGAAGTGCAGCTGATCTGTAAATAGAAATAGTTTTGCCATTTGAAATAACTTTGCCTTAAACAGAATTGCAAAATTTCCATCAGAAACACTTTATTGGCTCTAATGTTTTCTTGACGAAGTAAGGCCCATTCAACGGCAGCTGTCCCTTCATCAAATGGAATTGAAGTGTACAATGACGTTACATCAATGGTACATAAAATCCAGCTGTCATCATAGGGAATTGTCAAATTCCCCAATTGTGTCAAAAATTCAGTTGTGTCTTGTATGTAAGATTTCCATGTTTGAACAAACAGTTGAAGAAAATAATCCAAATACTTGCCTAAAGGTTCAAATATTGACCCACAGCCCAACAGGATGGGTCTGAACGGTGGGTCCACCTGATTTTTGTGAATTTTAGGCAGCATGTACTGCATCGGGTATCTGGGGAATGTTACTGACAAAAATTGTTTGGTCTTATCGTTAATCCATTCCATGTCTCTTGCCATGTTCAAAATCTGTTCCAGAGTGTTTTTAATTTCCATTGTTGGGTCTCCATTCAGTTTCATGTGAATTCATCTCTGATATGATCATTTACTTTGCTCTTGTAATAGGTAGTGTCCATCACTACTAGTGCTCCCCCTTTGTCAGCCTTCTGGAATGTCAAGTTACGGTTGTTTGCCAAAGCTTGTAATGTGTTCCTCTCTGATCTTGTTAAGTTGGATGCTTTACCAGCTTTAGAATGTATTCTTTCCAGATCTTTTTTTATCAAGATCTCAAATTTGTCCAACATTTTATGTGAGGATAGTGGTAAGAAGGTGCTTTTGTTTCTGAATTCTAGGTATTCACTCTCTTCTGTGGTGTTTTGTTCTTGTACGATATTCTCAAAGAAATGACGTAATCTTAATTATCTCATGAATTTGAACAATGTAATCTCTGTTTCAAACAAATATGATTTGTAAGTCGGTACGAAAGATGTACCCTTGTTCAACAGATTTAATTGTTTGGATGTGAGCTCATGTGATGAAATGTTGACTACTAAGTTTTCTGACTCCTTAGATTTTTCCTCATTTATTCTTTTTCCCGGTCCTCTGCGTGTTTTTGATTTTTTGAGGTTGCTGTATCTGGAGGATGTTTGCTGTCTTGGCCTTTGGATAAAAAAGAAGAGGATGTTGCCTGTGCTGGAGGACTAGTACTGACCGTTCTAGTACCCATCTCTGTCTTGTCTGTGGGTTCACTGTCAATATTTATAGGTATTCTGGATGTCTCAATGTCCCGGTCTGATACTATACTTTCCTTCTTTGGGCATATGGTAGTGAACATCACATAATGAGGGCGTATGGTACACCATCTGCCTGTTAAAGGTCAAAGTGAAGCACAATATCACATAAGTAGTGCATACCATAAAGCAATGTTTTATAAATGATAATTATATAAATGGCAGCAAGACAATCCTAATGCCGCCATCTCACAGAGTAGTCTAATGTGATGTTCTAGATAGAAAATGGACTCAAATATTATTATATAATGCCCCAGTAGGCTAAATGTAAGAAAAAACAAAACAATGCCCAACTTGAATGTCACAAAACTCAAGAGACTAAGTTTCAACAGTTCACAATGGGAAGAAGGAAAACCAGTCAAAGATCTAGTTTCACAGAGGCCTATCACCTTAGTGGACAAATTAAATATATCTCTAGTTGCATACCCAACCAAAAGACGACTTGTCACTCATCAACCAACCAAAAGATGATATGTCACTCATCAACAATCAAATTGTGCCCCAATGGACAGCACTAGAGATGCCAGGCTCACTGCACACATAACCAGTACCATAGTCCAAAAGAAAGATCCCATGAAGGAAACAGTTAACATTTGACAACAAAGAAAAGTGGAAGTGCAAAATCAAATCCTACAGATCTGAATTACCAGTTCTTCTGTGGAAGAAATGTTTAGTGTGCCCTCACCTGGACAACGTCTCCTCACCCGAGAATAGCCAGGTTTAGAGACACCCTTCCTGCAATAAAAGGGAGTAAAGAAAAGAAAATGTTAAACTACGAGTTACCCCACATCACTCAATTTAAAATAAGAATGCTTCAAACAAAAGGGCTGACAACAATGACATCCAGCAGGAACTCAATCTAAGTGAATGTAACTACTCATCAGAGATCATACCAAAGGGGGCTTTGGTATCGAGGTCGATGATGTAACAGGTTTCCTGTTTTCTCAGCTTAAGAGTCCTGTCACCCCTCCTTATGTCCAAACCCACTTGTTCTATAACAGAAACGTATAGCGGATTATGATCACTAAAGTGATGCTTTTCAAAGTGCCTTGCCCCAGGGTAGTGTTTGTGATGATTCTATATGTTTTCAGCATGTTCAAGTATTCTTTTTCTTACTGGACGAACAGTTCTCCCCACATAGCTCAAACCACAGTGACATTTCAACACGTATATATAACATGACTGGTATGGCAGGCTTTACAATTACCGTAGATGAAAAACTCTGCGACGTTGAGGTTATGTTCATTCCTGTCTATGGTGGTGTGGGAACATTCCGAGTGGTTAACCAGGTGCTTTATAAATCACCTAATTATTAATATTATTATTATTGTTATTAATGTCGCTGCGAACCAGGGTATCTCTCAGAGACCTGCTTCTACGATAAGTTATGGCTGGTCTATTCGCCGACTAAGTTGCCAATGATTGGATCGAAATTCAATAAGCCCCAGTTTTTGTTAAATAGCCTGTTAACACTAGCAGATTTACAGTTAAATGTGGTGATCGACCTGCTGGGCCTTCCTCATCACTTGTGAGTAATTTAGGGCCAACAAATATTTCATTTAAGGATTAGCCTTCCACTTTCTGAGTTGACATGGTAAGTACCCGCTTTGGATACCCATGTTCTTTGAATCTCTCAATCATGACCCTCTGTTCTGCCAAGAAGTCATCCTCACTGCCACAATTACGCTGGGCTCTAATAAGCTCATGGTAAGGTGCCCACTTAAGTTGGTTCAGGTGACTGCTCAGACCGGGTAATAAACTATTGCCAGCTGTGGGTTTTCTTTACAGATTGGATTTGAGCATGTACCCAGTTACCATAACTTCAACATCAAGGAAGACGATGTTGGATTTACTTATGGTGCTACTGAACTCAAGATTGCATTTGTTGGTGTTCAGTCTACAAAGAGTTTGGCTTGTGTCTTATCACCCTGCCAGATAAGAAACAGATCATCTATGAATCTGACCCATATGACCACCTTTTCCAGGTCTTCTTCAAATCCAGGAACAGAGGATACCTGCTCCTCCCACCAGCACATCAACAAATTGTCATAGCTGGGGGTGAAGCAGGTGCCCATCGCACTCCACTGTTTCTGTCTGTAAAGTTCCTCATTAAAGTAGAAGAGGTTATTTTTGAGACATTAAACCATCAATTCGAGGATCATACATGTATGTGTGTAAAGAGACATTGGACTAGTTCTTAAGAAGTGCTCACATGCTGCAGTCCCATCCTTGTTGTGGATGCTGGTTTACAGCAATTTAACATCCAGTGTCATTAGCATTAAGTCTTTTTCCCAATGTACGCCCTCAAATTTCTTCAAAAAAATATTTGGTGTCATCAATGTGTGAAGGAATTGCATTAAGACGGGGTCTAAGGAAAAAGTCAATGTAGCTGGAAGCATTTTACAGGAGACTGCAACAACCGGGATCCTCATAACACAAAAAAGTCTAAAACTACCTAAAGAGTGCCCACTTAAGTTTATACCGGGCCCCTCTTGATAGGGTTATGAAATGTCAATCGGGGTATATCTGCACTGTTAGTACCCTTTCCCCCTGCATGCTGTGTTCATCAACATGTTTCAGCCTCTCAACCACCCCTCAGAGTTGTTGGCCTTTGTCAGGATGGAGATCCCCATAATTATTACCATGTTTTACCCCCTCTTTCAAAATGGAGATAGAGAATCACAATCTGGCCATACTTGCCAATAACAGAAAACTTCTTAGGAACTACTTGTAGAAAGAAATCTTACAATTAATCACATACCATTTGAGGATAGGCTACTGGTAATTTACCATATTGTAACAACATTTTAGCCCATTGTTTTATCTTGGACACACGTGACACATACAAGCACATACAAACACATAGAGCTCAAACTGTTTTCAATAGTCCCATTTCAGAACTTCTTGCCCGTGTTTCACCAAAGCCATTCCAAAACTGCGGTAGGACTGGGAGCGAACGTCACCATGTAGTCACACTCTGTGTGGAAATAATGGAAGAACACCAATACACATGGCCCCTCTACAATGCGTACCCTGTGTCCTCTCCAGAGACTAGGCAAACAGTGCTGTGCCCCTCCTTCTGCTTGGCACATTCTTAATGTTTCTGTGTGGATGTGCTGTGTTCACCTGTGGACTTCATACTGCCCTGCAGCCTTGTGCAAGTGACAAACATTTATTTGTCATGATGCTCATGCAAAATTACCCGGGCACTACCTAGTAGGTGTCAGTTAATTTGAACCTCAGTATGTCCCTCTTTATGATGCACTAAGGAACCTTGAAAGTGCCACTACTGACCGTACCATGCACCTACTAACATCAATCACATTTCTCAATATTTTTCTAATAACCAATGGCTACCCGGTGCCGCCTGACTTTCAATATACCAGTGGTCGCGCATTGTCATGGCATGGTGGGTAGAGGAATCTCGTCCTGCCTCCTCTCTAAGTCGCCACATCTCATTGTTTCAGCATCCTTAATGGCACCCAATTACAAACCCAGATGGATGTCAGAAAGAGTATTTGTTTTTTGCAAGCTGATAGTATCCCTTCCCGGCCCAGTCTCAACTTACTTCGTTCTAACACAGCCTACCCGCCACTCGCGGGCCCGAGTCACGTGATCATCCCTTCTAACACTACAGTGACAACCTCCCTACCAGTGACCCCAGTCTGCCGCCATATTGGAATCCCACAGACACTTACTAGAAGTTAGTCTTCAATGATAAAAAAAGTCCTGATTAAGCCACATATCTCAGCCACTTCAGAGTCTAAATATCGCACTTTAATTAGATCATCAGCTTGTTTCTCAACTACTAATGCTCTCATAATCCCAAAGTTAGTTCTATGATAACCTAATTTTAAAAAAAACATAGAACAAGGTCTGTGGGGGCCATCATGCCACACACCTCTCCTCATTGACATTTGTAAGTACTTCTAGAGGCAGTTCAAAAAATACCACAGAATATCATCATTTAGTCCCTTTTCATTGCTTTTAAGTCTGTATACCCATCTTCGTTTGTATTTCAAAAGCATGAGCTTCACATCTTTTATTGTTTTAGGAATATGTGGCTTGTCAATGACTACCCATTTCAGGTCATCCACTGAGTATTTTTTTTCAAGTATTATGTGGTCAATTTTTGTCATTGATTTTTAGCACCTAACTTTACTCATGTGTTCCATGACCCTAATCTTTATTTTCCTGGTGGTGATCCCAATGTACAGTAAATTGAACTGGCACCTAATAAGGTAAATAACATTTTCTGGGTTGCATGTAGCGTTATTTTTAAGTATCCATGGAGACTTCATACCCAAATTGATTGATTTGACATTACTGGTTAATGATCACGCTTTGCACGACCCACAAACATTGTTTCCTGTCACGGGTGGGAGATCCCTCAATCTTGGTGCAGCCCCTGGTTTGCATATATGGAGCCTGTTGTGTACCAATAGATTCTTAATATTTGCACTTTTTCGGAATGAGAACAATGTGGTCTCCAAATTTAGACTGTTAGAATTGACGATCCGTCAATTTTTTTAACCAATCTTTTTCACCATATTGGAGGCCGTGCTGAACGTGCTTACACATATACTCCTGTCAGTTGTAGGTATTTCATAAGCATCCATCAGGGTGTCCCTGTTGGTAATTTTTGCTCTCTTCTATGCCCTCCTTACTACCAGTTTGGGGTAGTTTCTGTCCTGCAATTTGGTGCTCAGTTTTTCGGCTTCCTCCTCGAAAGCAGTAATCTCTGAACAGTTCCTGAGTAACAGCAGGGATTGCCCGTAAGGTAAATTTTCTCTTACGGCCTTGGGGTGAAAGCTATATAATGACAGCGGATTGTTCTGGCTGTTGGTTTATGATGTATCTCTGTTGCCAATCTTCCCTCCTTGGGTCTGATGTCCAAGTTCAGAAAAGGAAGGGATACATTAGAGACTGTAGATGTAAAGCATAAAAAGTGGTTCCTACTTTTCAACCATTCCAGGAACCCTGCAATTGACTCCCTATCTCCTTGCCAAATGACCAGCACAACATTGATGTAATGATGCCATAGCTTTAGGCATTCCGAGAAGGGCTTTTCCGGGGAGTAAATATGCTCCCTTTCAAAGTCCAAAACGTACAAACAAACCAGACTCGGCGCGAGCATACTCCCCATGGAAGTCCCATGTGATTGAAGATATATTGTTGTGTCCTTAAACTGGAAACAGTTCCTGGTCAGGGCCAATTCTGCTAGGTTGAGAATAAAAGGCATTGGGGTTTGAAATTCACAGTTTTCATGATAAAGGGTGTTTTCAAACACCGTCAGCATCTCTTCCTGGGAAATATTTATATACAGGGACTCAATGCCGAGTCCCACCAGGAACTGTGAGTGAGGATTGAATGCAATCTCTTTAATCAGATTGGGTACTTCTCTGGTGTCCTTCAGGTAGGATGGCATCCTCTCCACAATGGGTCTCCCAGAAGGATTTTTAAAGACTTGTGCACTTCGGAAAGCAAGAACAGAACAGACATTGTGAGATGGGTGTTCTTTAGGAACAAATGCTCCGCTGTCTGATTAAGACCTTTCTCCTTCCAGGTAGAAAGTAGTTCCCAAAACTTGGCAATAGCATCTGTATACTCAGCCTAACTGATTGTTTCATAGCAAGGAAAATGCGCTGGTCCAACCCTGAACCTCTCGCCCTAAAGATTTTTGGCAACCATTGCAGGACTATCTTCTCACTGTTGAAACCTGATACTTCAAATTTACTGTGACTTTCACCTCCTATTCCTCCCTTGTCCCTTTCTCATCGCATTGCACATGTCCCACACATATGTCACGGTCCAGTTCCTTTATTTATAGATAAATACTGTGTGTGGTGGTGTTATTCTGTTTATGGTTGTGTCATATTCATGATAGTACTGACACTTCTTTCTCATATCTCAATTGTGAGCCTGTGCGTAGTGCTATTTCATCAGTTATGTATGAAAACCAATGAATAAATTAAAAATAAAGAAAAAAATGAAAGCACTAGCTATGTCCCAGTCACAGAGGTAGCTAACCACTACAATCTACTAATAGAAAGCCCTTTGTACCAACAAAATGAAGACAAATTAAGCCCCCAGTGGACGATTTTGAAGACAATTCGGTTGGCAGACTACATCGCTCCAGACACAGACGCCAACTCAAATTCCAAATACCATGGTGGAACAAAGAGCACAGTGGGAGGATGGCACAATGCCTTACCATCCACACTAGGCAGAACCCAACCTACACTCTATAAATAGATAGAAGCATTACATAAAGAGCAAAGCTACCAACAACTAAGAATGGGGTAATCTCTTAGCTAAATTGACCCTACATTTAACAAACAGAAAAAATGTAAGAGATGCTACAATATAGGCAAACTCTTCATAAATAACAAAGGAGTGGATTACTTAGAAATAATAGTGAAAGCATAATGCTAACCTACCAAAGTCCCAAAAACTATCTCAAAATCTAAACCAGCATGACAAATCATTTGTTTAAATAATAAATATATTATTTTATTACATCAGTCTAAAAATTAATTGGACATCCGATCTTAATGAAGACTGAGATAATACAATGATATATAAATTATTTAAACAAAAAATACAACCATCACCAAATAAAAACAAACTCAATCAATCACATAAAATAATTACAACACATAAACCACACAATTTGAAATGACAATCACATAATATTTAATCAAACAATCGAATATAACATTTCTTACCTAAAAGAAACAAAACAAAATACATTTTTGTGTAGCTGCAGATCATTCTCTGTATCAGGTAGTCAAAAATAGTAATCCACCAAAAATGGGAAAAATATTATTCAAAAAGCCCAAAAATAAAAGCAAAAATAAATCAAATCTCATAAAGCTCCTCAGAGCAATCCAAAGTAGCTATGAATCTTAAAAACAACAAAAAAGTGTTCAAAAAAGAGAAACGCTCCAGGAAATCCCCAAAAAGGTAAACAGAGTAGAATGCAATCGTTTAATATAAACCAAAATGTATTTCCTTTAAAAACAAAAATGGAAACTCCCAATGCCCATAGAACATTAACGTAGACAAAAACCTGTAAATTACATAGGAAAAATCACCCTCCAAACACAGTACAATCCCAAAAATGCAATAAATGTACGTAGCGTAACACAATGAAGCATAACATAATGATACATTACTAAAATAGTGTATGAAAACCCCAAACTGCAAACTAGGGAAAAACACTACTATGAATACACTCAAATATACAACAAACCCAAAATCAACACTATTACTTCCTTCTAGACCTCACCCCCTAAACTCCATCTACCCTCAAAACCCTTACAAAACCCTTAAAAAGGGCTAAGCTGTTCCAATGAACAGCAGCACCTTACAAAGAGAAGGTAGCGGCAAAAATTGACCACTAAATGAAACAAAAGAAAAGACTATCTCCCCATAAAAATGAATGGGAAATAATGTAGCAATGTTGACAAAAATTTATAAAAAATTATTACAAATATAAAACATGTCAAACAATTTTGGACACATTTTTTTAAAAATTGTAAAGTATAAATTAAATATTATTATAAAATATATACCATATACTATAAATAAAGAAATGTTTAAAAATGTGTTAAACAATGGAAAAAATGTGGAAAATGTACAACATACAGTACTATTAAAATCTAATTTAAACGTGTTATTTAATCATACATAAATCATTTAGATTGTTTTAATTATTTAATTATATAAGTGTATGTTTAAGTTGAAATATATATGTTTTAAAATATAAAAATGTACATTAAATAAACTTTGAAACATAAATAAAATGAGAAAAAAACGTGTTACATGTCATTATTCTATTAAATAAGATAATTATTATTATTATTTGCCATTTGTAAAGCATGCAGGTACCCATCGGGTTTCCCGGCGATAAGCATTACAGAGGCAAGTTAAACAACCCTGCATTAAAAAAGCCATTTTTTTAGGAGTTTGCGGAGCTTCATCAGTACACCCCCTCATGTGCTGAGGCAAGGCATTCCACAGTTTAGGACCTAGATACCCGAATGAGCGGCCACTCGCTCGCACCTTGTGTATTCTAGGGGTCCAGAATTGTCCCTGGCTAGCGGATCTCAAGTTTCAAGAAGGAATATACAAGGAAACCAGATCTTGTATATATTTAGGGCCAAGCCCTGTTTTGGCTTTAAACATGAAGAATAGGGCTTTGAATTGTATTCTTTTTTCTATCTGTAGCATGGGCCGTGGTCCTTCTTGAGGAGTGAGTAAGGAACCTAGCCGCAGCGTTTTGTACCACTTGAAGGCGGCGGATGGCTGCTTTATCCGCACCCAGGTACAAGACATTACCATAGTCCAGTCTGGAAAGAATGAGGGCCTGAATAAGCGCCCTCATTGCTAAATGAGGAATGATCCAGCTGATTTTTTTCATCCACTTCATAACTGCAAAGTAGGATGAAGCAATTGCGGCTGCTTGGGGACGCATAGACAAGTCTTTATCTAGCCAGAAGCCTAGGCTTTTTACTTTTGTAGAAGGGGTGGGGACAGAGCCTAAGGAGGGCGGAGAGTGCTCTGGGCCCCAAAGCTGTGGATTTTTCCCCATGATCAGGACCTCCGTTTTGTCTCCGTTCAGTTTAAACAGATTGCCATCCATCTAAGTTGCGATCCTCTGGAGACTGTATTTGATTGATTTAGCATGGTGTTCCTGATGAGAGGTCAGTGATAAAGTAATTTGAGTGTCTTCGGCGCACGAGTAAAGAGTAAGACCACAACTATCCACAGTGTCTGCCAATGGACACACATAAAGGTTGAATAATAAGGGGCTTAGTGCAGAACCTTGTGGAACTCCTGAAATGAGGGTATGAATCGGCCGAAAAGACTGGAAAAGATCTATTTTAAAAAAAAGAGGCTAGCCATTCAAAGGCAGGACTCTTCGGGCCGATTGATCTCAGTCTATCCAGTTGGATCGGGTGGGACATCATATCAAAAGCTGCACTCAAGTCCAGCACTATCAAGGCTACTGTGTTACCCTCATCTAGCAGAATTTACTGCTTACAAACATGCAACCATTTTTTATTTTATTTCTAAAACCCAACAATACTAATGAAATAACACAAACTATTTCTAATGAATATAAATAAAATTAAACCAAATGATTTCAGACTGAAATTATAAAATGAAATAATCACAGTCCAACATAAACCATTTTTAAAAAGTGTTGGACACTAAAGGGGTGATATTTACTATTCTCACTCTGAACTTAACCAATTTAGGCACAGTGTTGGACACTAAAGGGGAGATATTTGCTCTTCCCACTCCAATCTAAACCTATTTTCGGAAAGTATTGGACATTAAAAGGGTGTCATTT
Organism: Calotriton arnoldi; assembly: GCA_963921515.1. Lineage (NCBI taxonomy): Eukaryota > Metazoa > Chordata > Amphibia > Caudata > Salamandridae > Calotriton > Calotriton arnoldi. The sequence goes on along the minus strand of CAWUFW010002931.1, from coordinate 1,925,251 downwards.
AGCATTCCCACTACAATATATACCAATTTGGGGATGGTGTTGGACACTTAAAGGGTAACACTTACTATTCCCACTCCAATTTATGCCAATTTAACGAAGGTGTTGGACACTAAAGGGGTGTAAGATACTATTCCCACTCCAATCTAAACCAATTTGGGGATAGTGTTGGACACTAAAGAAGCGCCATTTACTATTCCCACTCCAATCTAAACCAATTTGGGGAAAGTGTTAGACATTAAAAGGGTGTCATTTACTATTCGAGCTCCAACCGTACCGATTTGGGGAAGGTGTTGGACACTAAATGGGTAACATTTACTATTCCCACTCCAATCTATAACAACTTGAAGAAGGTGTTGAACACTAAGGTGGTGAAAAATACAATTCAAAGTCAAAAGTTAAGGCTGACTGCGATGGAACCCAGATTGGATACAAGAGGTGGATTGGGCCCGATCTTGGATTACTTTTGGACTTAGATGAAATTTCCCAAAGAAATCTTAAGAAGGAAGAGTCACACCTGGACAAGGCATGAGGCTGTATCCGAGGACAATTCGCTGACGATGGGGAGCCACTGGATAAGGTCCTCGTGAATCTGTCAATGAGGGAAGGAAAAGCTTAGAGAGTGAGAAGCTGGATTCTCAGGACAAGGAGGTTATCGTTGTCGATGTGGTCGTTGTCAAGCTCAATGAAGATTGCTACCTTCAGACTTAGAAGATTTTCCTGGAGGTCAGATTCACCCAGTGGGATGACGCTGCAGGCAGTATCCAAAGAGCGCTCCAGGAGGTCAGATTATGTCAGTTAGTGTGAGGTCCAGCTGAAGAGTATTTGCTGCTGCAGAGTAGAACGTAGTGGGAGCTGCTAAAATTCAGTTCCACCGGCAATGCACCTTCGTGAGATCAGCTTTCAGGTAGGCCCCGGTCTCCTGTCGGTTCTCAGAGCAGTTTTTGCTGAAACATTTACTACGCCCCATGTATTGGATTTTTGGTAGGATGAGGCCACTTTAACATCAGGGCAAGGGTCCGGGGCCTGGGGGGGAACTCCACTTGGCACCTAGTACTACCTCCATCAGGGACCAGCTGCAGCAGGCAGGTAAGTTTCAGTTTCTCTTGGGCTTGCTGTATTCCTGTAGCTCACACAGGAGGCCAGCAAGATAGTCATTGGAGACACTCTGGTGGTCCTGGGTTCATGAAGCGGGTCCACTCTTCCTTCATCAGGCATCAGGCCAGTCCTTCCAACAGCAGGGCAGCAGGTCAGTCCTTCCAGCAACAAAGCAGAGCATTCCTTCTTCTGAGTCATCCACGGGTCCTGAAGTGTCCTGGACAGTGTGTCTGTGGGTCCAATATTTATACCTGTGCCAGCCCTTGTGTGTGGGCGAATGTTAGTCCCGCCCCACCTCCAAACTGTCTGGAATGTCAAAAGGCTGATGTCACGTTCCCTTGTGTGTGCTTAAGGCAAAGCCCTTTGAAATGTAAGTAGGGCAGGGTACAGCTCCGTCACAAACTATCCTGCCAGGATAGCCAATCATGCCCACATCCAGATCCCATTGTATCACTGGATGATCATGGAGAGGTGCACCACTCGAATTTATGTTTCCAATCAAATAGACTGACAAAGTTCCTTTTGTATATGGATTCCTTTATTTCAATAATATCATAAAATAGACTCCAGCCAACGCATTTCGATCAATTACGATTGAACTTCATCAGGACTGAAAGTAACAATTAAAACAGACATAAATACACATGTACACTCAAGTAATCGCAATATGACAAAGTACATGACATGAGAGACATATGATATAAAAACAACAAACATACAGTGTACAAATAACCAAAAAGGACAGAAAAAATGGCAACAGGGAAAGAAAACAAAAACGACAATAGATAAAATGACATTCACTTAAACATCAGCATATACTGTAACAACCCAATCTCGTATTGTGCTATACTCATATATATACAACACCTATACATGAATACACATACCCGTGAAATACTTCTTAAAAAGGAGGCCTAGCAAGAACCACAAAATTGTAATGAACTATTACAATTGAATGAAGGGTGTGAAACACGAGGCATATGTATGCACATGTACTACAGAAGGAGCTGTCCACTCTGTAGGACCAAAGAATCAAAAAATCATGATTTGGGAAGTATGCCAGGACTTCCATTTTAATAGCAAATATATATACTTCTATAATTGAGCGAACCAGTGTACGTAAACTCCAAACGGGGGCTGTCCACTCTATAGAACCAAGGTCTGTAAAAACAAGTGTATGCCAAAGCTGAAACTTCAGAGGTACTTAAATTTATAATTAAATGTTGAGCAAACCAAAGAGTGCATAAAGCAAACCATAACCAGTGTGGAGTAAGTACTCAAAAACACAGTCAAACGCTGCTAAGAAGTGAAGTACCTTGTATTTTATGAGAACAGCGAATGGTCCAATTAAAGATGCAATGATCGATCGACAATTCATAGTGCGGTGCGCAATATAATATTATCCCAATGTTCCGTAAATGGGAACCCATATCAGTCCGTATACATCAAATTAAAGATGCTGGTACTCCCTGATAAGGGCCCGACCTCCGTATCTAAGTAAATGAAAAATATAATACATGATACAGGAAAATTATAAACACACACTAGAAACAATGAAACACAAAATCTAAACGGACCGAAGGCTTGTGATGATACCCCAACGTGACCTATCTGTGATGACCAAACACATACCACTCCCAATGATAAGGGTCCACATTCGAACGTTATATGGCAAAAGTGTCTAGCTGGACAAAATTGGTATGTCAAAAAACCACAAAATTATGGCATGCTGAACGAATAAATACAAAACCAGACTGATGCTGACAGTGGGCATTAAAAGTAAGTCTTTGTCACACGATGCCTATTGCGGTCGTGCAGCTGCACAAGGGAAACCTGACCCTGGTGCGTGTGTCCCTATGTTTAATTAGGGTCCACATATGCTCGTTATTTTAAAACAGATTAGAATTTATTTTATAACAATCCCTCGTCAATCTATACATATATGTATGTGCCACACACTAACAGAGAATCTGGGGCGTGTGCTGCATTGACAGTCAAACATCTTCGAACGGGACAGCTAATTGATATTTAAAGAAAACAAATCGCAACCCCAAGCAGAAAGTCAAGACGCCCGGTGGTGATAATTAAATGCCGACAAGTGAGGCAAAGGAAAACCAAAACGAAGCAACACAACAAACACCAGTCACGTAGAAGCGTAGTTACCTCACACACATATAGTGTCAGTGTCTAATCACCGGACCGGGTACATGAACAACGGACCTGTCCTGAACACGTCCTTTATATAGTGACGGGCGAGGCCCAGAGTATCAAGAAAGCAAAGAAGGCCCGCGGCGCAGGACAGCTGGTGGATGACGTAAACAATCAGCATTCCACTGCACGGCCTGCGCTGCTCCCGCAACCGTTTTCCTGCCTGTCACTTACATAGGACAGGCCCCCAGGTGACATGTAACAGTAATGAAAACAGACTTGCCGGATGCGTATAGCGCATTTGTGGCAATACTATTGAAACAAAATCCATTAAATAAGCAAAAATAACTAGAAATGCCTAAACTCACAATGGATGGAAAAAAGTTTTTGTGGCCTCAGTTAGTATGTAACAGTCATAGAGGACAGACTAGCAGGGTGATAGATATAATACATCTGATGGGTACCCTAGAGAAAATGAGGGTAAGTATTAACAGAAGCGATATATGAATGAAAAAATGCGAGTATAAAGAACCTGTAGTTGTTAGACAGCCCCTATAGGTGGACTGAAGTAGAACATGATCCCGGTGAAATAGGCCCACTAACATCGAGTGGTGCGTGGATCATAAGAATAGTCAATAGTAGTCAGAAAGCATACATTTACCAAAAGAATATTAAATCCATCCAATGAGAATTTAATAGAGGCAATCCTAATATGTAGAAAACAATTATACCCATAGCAATATCTTTACAAAGTGTCAGAGACGTATGGTATATTGAGACGTGTCAGTAAGCGCAATGGGACAGAGAGACTGGGAAGAAGGCAAAACATCATAGATGAACAAAAGAGATAATGGCAAAGTGCCAAAAAGACCCCAAAGACAACAGGCCATGGTAAACGGGCAAAGAATCACCCAATCAGACCCCCGAGGAAGACTATGCCATAAGGGAAAGCTTAAAGCCAATGATGCAGAGAAGGCAGGTGAAAATAATGGAGTCAGCCTAGTCGAGCTATCTAAAAAAATAATGGAACTCCTCATCCGTGTTATGCCCCTTGGTGATGGACTGTAATCTACATATCCACCTGGCCTCAGTTTGGCACAATGTGAGCTCCCTGTCCCCTCCACCTTTGTTAAGAGGGATATGGTCAATGCCAAAAAATCCAAAAGTCGTGTCCCCCAAATGTGCTGCACGGTAGTGTTCAGTCAGGGGGTATCTGCTGTCAGAATTGATCAGGGCACGACGGTGTTCTTGTATACGTGTTTTTAGACTGCGTGTGGTACTGCCCACGTATATCAAACCACATGGGCATTCCAGGATGTATATTACATACCGTGTGTTGCAGTTAATGAAATGCTTAATTTTATATACATGGTTGGTGTTATACGAGAACTCCTTACAATTGTTATGACCATATTGGCATATGTTACAATTTGTACAGGTGAAAAAACCCTCGGGGGCCATGGGTGACCAATTCCTAGATCGTGCTCTGTATGGTAATGTAACTGGGACATAGGGACTCCCTCAGCGTACGTCCCCTTCAGTACACTATTGTTGTATTCTCATTAAGAAAGGGGTGAAGTGCGGGTATGCCCAATAGGAGATGCCAGTGTTTCCTGAAAGCTTTGAAGATCCTGTCACTATGTGCAGTGTTCTTAGTGAAGAACGCCACCTTCTCCCGAAGTTGTCCCTTTGTGTGTTTCATATGTGTGGTGGTCGATGCTTTGTCCCTTAACGTATCTGTCCTAGGAAGGCTGAGGGCCCTACATTCAGCTTTATCCAGAACTTTTTGATCATATCCACGATGGTAGAAGCGTTGCTTAATATAGGAGATATTCTCCTGAAATTGTTTTTCCTCACTGCAGATACGTCTAGTCCGTACCATTTTCCCATAGGGTATATTGGAAATGACGGAATTGGCAGGAGCACTTGATGCGTGCAACACACTGTTGTATGCCATGGCCTTCCTGTAAAGTGTAGTGTGGACAACCCCTTCCCTGACATAAAAATGAATATCCAAGAAATATATATGTTCTTTATGGTGTTGCATTGTTAATTGGACATTATAGGGATTGTCATTAAGGTGTACCAAAAATTCCTCCAATTGGATGTCAGACCCCGACCAGAGGCAAATGATGTTGTCTATGTACCTCCCCCAGAAAATGATGTACTTGGTCCAAGGGGAGGCACATTTGCCCCAGGCATGCTCCCTCTCGTACCAGCCCATGAAAAGTCCAGCATAAGAGGGAGCGAATTTTGAACCCATTGCGGTCCCCTGTAACTGATGATACCATTTTTCATCATGTTTGAAGAAATTATTTGTGAGGATGAGGTCAATCATATCCATGATCATGTTATTATAAGAATAACAATCTGCCCCTTCCCTATCCAAGTAGTGGCGCACTGCCAACACGCCAAACTTCTTATGGATACATGTGTATAATCCAACTACGTCGAGGGTAACAAATTGTAACTCCTCTGACCATGGAAACCCCTCGAATTTTACCAGAATGTCCTTACTGTCTTTCAGGTAAGATGGTAGGTTGGTGACATGTTTCTGAAGAGTAAGGTCTACAAATTCGGACAACCTTTCTGTGGGTGAACCCACCCCAGAAATGATCGGTCTCCCAGGAGGGAAGTTTACACCCTTATGCACTTTAGGCAGAATGTATATACACGGGAATTGTGCATTCTCCACATGTAGATATCGAAATTCATCATCAGTTAACAAGCATTCATCCCTCCACTCCATAAGTCTTGTGTTAATTATAACCGTTAATTCAGGGATGGGGTTGTGGTTGATGGATTTAAAACACTGGTGGTCGTCCAATTGGCGTGAAATTTCCCCCATATAATCGTGTACGTCGATCACCACAACGTTTCCACCCTTGTCCGCTTCCCTTATTATTATGGTTTCATCATTTTGCAGTCTATGGAGGGAATCCCTTTCCTTTCTGGATAGATTAAATGGATGGTGGGGTGTGTGCTTATTGGGGATCTCAAGCAGGCGTAATTCCTGTGTTATTTTTTCTAAAATTCATCTATATTGGGATGGTAGCCATATTGTGGGACAAATCTGGATTTGCATCTAAGACCAGTATCACGATTGTGACTCTCACTGATATCTAAATCATTCAGGATAACACGCATATCAGTCATCTCATCATTCTCTATAGAAAGCAATGTCTAGACCTCACGTATCTGACCATTCGTTCTATGTGCCGGTGGTGTATCAGAAACAATTGTGACAGATTTTGGTAACTGCTGTGAGAAAAACTCCTTTACTTTGAGTGCACGTAGGAATTTTTACAGATCAATATGAACGTCTGCCGGGTCTCCAACTGTGTAGGGCAAAATCCCAACCCCTTTTTCAAAACATTACTTTCATGTGCATCCAATTCCCTACCTGATAGATTAACTATCTCTAATTCAATTTGTAAAGGCACTGTTCCTATTGGACTGGTGGTATCCCCCGTGGTGGTCACCTCTGTCAATGTTGGGTCAATAGCAGCCAGGACAGTGTCCCCTAGTTCCTTTTTGAGCGTAGTAGCATGGAATGGCTGTCTGACTTTCCTTTGTCTCCTTGACCTCCCGCCTCTCCTTGTCCTTTTAGGCACTTTTTGTATTGTCTGTCGCCTAGGCGCAGCCTTTCCAGTTCCTTCTGGAAATTTGTCACCCCTTCGCCTAAAGGGATATCTGGTTGTGCTGAATTGGAAGTGGTGCTCTCACTAGATGCCAAGGAGGTATTACTGGCTGACCTGTTGTCAAAACTTTCATCCCTGGCCCTCTTTCTATCCTCTACACTGTTGGTATTATCGTACTTTTCAGCGAATGTGTAGATGCGACCGTCTTTATAATCTCGGTCATCTCGCCTGATCTTACGCATTTTTTTATCCCTAAGGTATTGCTGGTGTTTATCTATCACTTTATTCAAAATGACATAATTCTTTTCAACTAGATCCTTGCTGTCCATGGACTCTATCTGTTTCTCTAGGCTGTCTATCTCTGCCTGTAGCTTAAGCCCTTTTTCGCTAGCATGTTTGATCAAGATTTTCATCATTGTAAATGATGCCCCTTCAAGAATATTTTCCCATTCATTCAAAAGATCCCCACTCAGATCCTCAAAAGTTGGAAAGATTAGGATCCGAAGGCCTCTGGGAACTTTTTGTTGTTTATGTATTGCTGGAGGGTTACGCCATCCCACCAGCGGGCAAGTTCTTGTTTTTTTACCCTTTCCAATTTCAAAAAGAGTGCCCGTAACCCTGAGTTTTGTTGTTCATTGGAGGGTGCGGCTGATACCGCACTAAATCCTTTCCCAAGAAAGTCCTGCGCCAATTCTTCTCTTCTATCAATTAGTTTTGGCATGTTGTCAGATCGGTATCAGATACGCAGATGAGTGCTGACAAGTCCCTTCAATCAACAACACAATGGACCAACGACGGACCAGGAAAGCCGCACCTCACTGCTGTGTTCCTTTTGTAATGGTGAGTTAAATGAGTTAAATGATCTCAAAAAGTGTGCACATACACCTCCTGCACTGTGTATCACTGTGTATCACTGTCTGGAATGAATACACATACCCCAACAGCAGAGCCATTCACAGTCATGTGACCCATGATTCTGGCAGAAGGAACAAATAGTTAGACAAGATAATGCCAACTCTATAAAAATGGCCTTTTCAGAATTGACTTAAAATCCAACTGTACCAGTAAAGAGGATGTTAAATGACAATTCATCTGAGTCTAAACAGCATATCTCTATCTGTCCCCAATCTAAAGTTAACACTTATTAAAAATAATAAGGTAAACATCAATCAATCAATCAGGGTTTGTAAAGTGTGGCTACTAACCCGTGAGGGTCTCATGGCGCTGTTGGGGGGGCACAGAAGATCAGACTAAGTGCTGAGTTCATCTAAAGAGACAGGTCTTGAGGCACTTGCTGAGTTGTGTCAGCGAGGGGGATTTCCTGAGGTGGATGGGCAGGGTGTTTCATGTCTTGGAGGCAAGGTAGGAGAATGACATTCCTCCGGTTCTGGTCTTGCAGATTCGTAGGATGCTATCCAGTGTCTGTTGGGTACGTGGAATTGCGGCGGTGATTCAGGCATTGTGAAGGGCCTTATATGCGTAGGTGAGAAGTTTGAAGGTTATTATTCTGTTGACTGGGAGCCAGTGGAGGTCACGGAGGTGTTGAGTGATGTGGCTGTGACGGGGGATGTTGAGGATTAGTCTTGCTGCGGCGTTCTCAACATTCTGGAGTCTTCAGAGAAGTTTCTGGGTGACTACAGAATAGAGTGCTTTGCCGTAGTCGAGTCTGCTGCTTATGAGGGCATGGGTGCCTGTCTTCCTGGATTCAGTGGGGATCCATCTGAAGGTCTTTCGAAGCAGGCGGAGTGTGTTGAAGCAGGCAGAGGAGACGGTGCTTATCTGGCGGTCCATTCTGAGCGAGTAGTCCAGTACGATGCCGAGGTTTCATGTGTTGTTTTTGGGGGTATAATGACTTCCTAGAGCAGAGGGCCACCAGGAGTCATTCCAAGCTGAGGGGTTGGCTCCCAGGAGGAGGACTTCTGTCTTGTCCGAGTTGAACTTCAAACAGCTGTCCTTCACCCAAGCGGTGAAGGCTTTCATTCCTACGTGGAAGTTGTTCCTGGCGACAGAAGGTTCTTTGGTGAGGGAGAGGATCAGCTGGGTGTCGTCAGCATAAGAGGCGATGTTGAGCCCATGGTTCTGACAATGGCTGCGAGGGGGGCCATGTAGATGTTGAAGAGGGTGGGACTGAGGGAAGAACCCTGGGGTACTCCACAGCTGATCTCTGTCGGTTTTGAGAAAGGAGCAAATCCAGTTGAAGGTCTTGTCTCAGATACCAGTGTTGTGGAGTCTTGTAGCTAGGGTGTGGTGGGAGACGGTGTAGAAGGCCTCCGAGAGGTCTAGTAGGACGAGGGCCGTGGTTTCTCCCTGGTTGAGGAGGGATGGGATGTCATCGGTGGCAGCGAGGAGGGTGGTCTCGGTGCTATGATTGCTTTGGAATCCGGATTGGGTCCAGGACATGGTTGCTTTTGATAAAGTCCTCGAGCGAGGCGTTGATGACTTTTTCGATGACTTTGGCTGGCTGGAAAGGGGAGCAGGGAGATGGGCCTGAAATTCTTGAGGTCTGTCTGGTCTGTGGATGGTTTCATCACGAGGGGGTTAATCTCGGTGTATTTCCAGTCATCGGGTAAGGTGTCCATCTTGAGGGAGCAGTTTGGCATAGCTCGGGTGCGATGACAGAGGCAGCTCTGTGGAAGATGCGGTGCGGACAGGGGTCTGAAGGTGCTCTGGAGTGGATGCTTTTCATGGTCTTTACGGTGTCTTTATGGTGTCATCCATGGTGAGTGGGGACTAGCTGTGCAGAGTCGGTCAGGGGGGGTCGGTGTTGGTTGTGGTGGTTGCTGGCGCGATGGGGTGGTGCTGGGTGTCGAAGTTGTCATAGATAGTCTTGATCTTGTGGTAGAAGAAGATGCTGACTCTGTTGAAGAGGTCTTGGGAGGGTGGGATGTCTGTGGCCTTGCTGTTGGGTTTGGTGAACTCCTTGATGCTGAAGAATTCTTTGCCATTTTGTGTGTTGTTAGTTATTCTGTCTTGGAGGGCCTTCTTCCTTGTAGTTTTGACGAGGTGGTGGTGTGTGGTGGTGACTGCTTTGAAGGCGGAGTGGGCTTCCGGGGTTTTGTTGTTCCTTCATGTCTTCTCGAGCCGTCTACAGGTGAGTTTGGACTCTTGAAGCTCTGTGGTGAACCAGCTGGCTTTCTTGACACGTTGTTTGCCAGTGGCTTTCTTGAGGGGCAAGGGTGTCGGCGCAATTTGTGATTCATTGGTGGAGGTTGCTTGCTGTGGAGTTGACGCCTGAGGATGTTGGTGGTGAGTTGATCTTCTGTGACTCTGTTCCAGCTTCTCAGGGGTAAATGGTGGGCGTGCTGGTGTATGGTGGATTTGGTGAAAGAGAAGTGGATGCAGTGGTGGTAAGTCGAGTAGCGTTCGGTGGTGTGGCTGTAGGAGATGCTGTTTCCTGCTGCGAAGGCGGGTTCGAGTGTGTGTCCTGCTGTGTGCGTGGGAGGTGACTAGCTGTTTAAGTCCTATGTTGGCAATGAGGTGTTGGGATCGTTTTGGTTGTCCAGGTGGAAGTTGAGGTCTCCGAGCAGGATGTAGTGGGTGGATGCGAGGGCCTGGGGTGCGAATAGGTCAACAAGGGTGTTGGTAAAAGAGGCACGGGGACCGGGTGGTCTGTAGACAAGGGTGCTGTGGACGGTGTTTTTTGGTTGGTCTGGATCTGGAAGTGGAGGTGGTCAGGCAGAGGTAGCTTTTGTGGATGATGGCAATGCCTCCTCCTGGCCGTATGGGACATTCCTTGCAGATGATCTTGTAGCTATCAGGGATGGCGGTGGCAATGTCTGCCACTGAGCTGGAGTTCGTCCAGGTTTCTGTCAGGAAGGCAATGTTGGGCGAGGTGGTGTCAGAGATTCCAGATCTCTGTGGAGTGTTTGTGGAGGGATTGTACATTGAGGAGGATGCACTTGAGAGGCTTGGGTGTGGTGAGGGTCGGTAGGTTGGATGAGGGAGCCAGGCTATGGTGGTGTGTGAAGATGAATGTGAGGCGGCAGTAAAGGCAGGAGAGCGGGCCATGGGTGTTGATCAGTGTAGAGAGCTGGCAGTTGTTAGTCTGGGATTGAGATCGTGGAGGATGTTGGTGTCGTAGCTGTGGTAGTTCAGAGGACGAGGGTCCCTGGCGCTGGACGCGGTCAGGTCACAGACGGGCTTGCCTTTGGCATGCCTTCTGCGTGCCAGCAGCGCAGCTGCACAGTGGCCGTCATTAAGTAGTGTGAAGGGGAGGGCTGGTCAGCTGGGAGGCGGGAAGCAGGGAGCGGGAAAAACAGCATGCTGGAGGGGGAGGGCTTGAGGTGGTCAGCAGCGGCAGGAAAACGGGAAAGCGCTAGAGGACAAGAAAAAGAGACAGCAAGAGTAAAGAGGCAAAAGGAAAAAAACAGAAAAAGGCAAGAAGAGAAAAAGGGCACAAAGACTAGAAGGAAAGGAAAAGAGAGAGCAAAGAAAAGACAGAAGCAGCAGAGGGACAGAGGGCAGAACATCAGAAGAGCAGAATGATCTCCCACTGGACCACCAGGGATGAGGCACAGTCAGGAGCCTGCGGGTGGAAGAGGACCTCGAACACCCGACCCAGAAGGGTCAGAGCACACTCAGGGGGCAGCTACTTAGTGGAGGAGCTGGGCGGGGGAGAGCAGTGACACTGACCAGGTCAGTGGGTTTGCTCTCCTTGCCACATGGCGGCCACCATTAGGTAGTGTGAGGGGGAGGACTGGTCAGCTGGGAGGTGGGAAGCAGGGAGCAGGAAAACAGCATGCTGGAGGGGGAGGGTGGAGGGGCCACGGAGTTCAGCAGCGGCAGAAAAATGGGAAAGTGCTGGAGGGCACGAAAAACAGGCAGCAAGAGTAAAGAGGCAAAAAGGTAAAACTAGAGAAAAAAGGCACAAAGAGTAGGAGGGAAGAAAAATACAGAGGAAAGAAAAGACAGAAGCAGCAAAGGGACAAAGGGCAGAACAGCAGAAGAGCAGAATGCTCTCCCACTGAACCACCAGAGAAATCGAACACTCGACCCCGAAGGGTCAGAGCACATTCAGGGGGCAGATACTTAGTGGTGGAGCTGCGTGGGGGAGAGCAGTGACACTGACCCAGTATTGATGGGAGAGAAAGGCCTTGACACAGAGAAAAACGACTATAGAAGTTTTTCACTGCCAGGGCAAGTAAACAAATCCAGGCCTTGTCTACAAGAGATAATTATTTTGTTAGATCTTTGGTCAATTTACCTCAATGCACTCCTTTGCTGCCTCCGTATTTTTATTTGGGCTGGAATAAAATCTAGCATGTGGCTTTTCCTAGACGTATTTTTCTGGGTAAGGTTGTGGGCAACTACCCAGCTTGCCATATATAGAGAAGGCTTCCAGGAAATTTTAAGTTTGGATCAAATGTAACTCTACCCTTGCTATGCCACATAAAGGATTGGCTTGCAAACCTTGGTTTGAAACCATGTGGATAGATCCATCCTTCATATCTATGGTCTGCAAATTTTAATTTAAAGAGCAATTCCGGAATTTCATTGTAGGTCTTATTCAAATGTACGACCTTAAGGGTAGTTTATTAGCTCATTTTTTGGAAGCAAAATCATTGCCAGCATATGAGCTATATTTAGACGAGATTGTACTGCTCCAGGCTGGAATTCTCTTATTAAGTTCTAGTTTGGTATTTTAGGTATAAAGAGTTTGATATACAAGTGGCACAAATCAACTACGCCCAGTAAAGCTTAAAGCTCTTGTTGTGTGTAACCTGGTGTTTGCAGGATTTTTTGATCATGTCCTATTCTTTTGCTCTGCTTGTCACCCAATTGGTAAGGGATGGATACTCCCATTATGCTGCTTTTTGAGTTTTAGAAACCATGCTTGCCTTAAGTATACTACGCGCTGAAACCTCACTGTTTGTAGTGTGTTATTTGAGTAAATTTTTATACAGTGTGTGGATCAAGATAAAAATTGACGGCCTGGAATTAAGTCATTTATTATTGGCATGGTTCATTGATCATACTCTGTATTTATTGACCACTTTATATGAACTAATGTTCATGAGTTTTAAAGTAGGGTGTATATTGTTTTATGGTCTAAATACTCAAAAAGATTGGAAAAAAAAAGATTGAAGTACACCTTTTCTACTTTTTAAATAACTTGCACCCTGCCTCAGGAGCTTTTAGAGCCTACCTTAGGGGTGCCTTATAACTATTAAAAAAAAGGTTTAGGCCTGGAAAAAGGTTCATTTTTCCAGGTCAAAATGGTAGTTTCAAACTGCACTATAGGCTGTAGTTGCAGGTCTGACTTTTTTTAATGTGTTACTTTAGTGGGTGGCACAATGAGTGCTGCAGGCCCACTAGTAGCATTGAATTTGCAGGCACTGTGTATATGTAGTCCCACTTACCAGGGACTTCTAAGTAAATTAAATGTTCCAAGTACTTTAAGGCCAATTTTACCATGTTTTAAGGAGGGGGCTCAAGCACTTTAGCACTGGTTAGCCAACTAGAAAAAGTCAGCAAAATAGAAGGAGTGAAGGCAAAAGGTTTTGGGGACAACCACCCAAGGGTGTCAGATCTAACACACTACACTAACAAATGTTCTTGTGGATAAGGGAGAAATATACTAAACATTGGTCTCAAAATACTACTTGCAATTTGTGACCAGTATTTTTTAGACCATTGTGGTATTTTGCAAACTGACCTTGTCGTGTAGTTCCTATAGTACCCATGCAGGACCTGCACGTTTGGATAACATAAACTGTGGGCTTGGTGTTAGACTGGCTCTGTGCACCCCCACCGCGTATGTTAGCCTGATTTGCATTAGCTAGCTCACAGTGCCACTAGACTCTCCTCTTATCGGGGAGAGATTAGTTTCTGGCAACCTTAGACCATGACAACCCAAATTCATCAGAATCGTGGAAACAATGTACTACCTTTCGCTCAGTCACGCGTGCTTACTTATTCAGTTTGTCTCAGAGAGTTACACAGAATAAACAGTCTGGGCGTTTCAAAAAGTATTTATTGAACAGTTGTTATTCTAGTGTAAAATATATGTGCTGCAGCAACCAGCATACAATAGCAGAGATATATTATCAGCAGTACGATAAATGCAAAGGGATAGAACAGTTCTATCATATTGCAATAGTCATGAATACATACATGAATATAAAAAGCATTATGAAAGTGCGCGTACTCCTACGATGCCTAACTAGATGTACCTGAGTGTACCTAGCATATGTGTAGGTCTAAAAGCCTAAGAGCCAAGAATCCTTCTAGGATTTAGTCAAACCCCCATACCTGAATAGAGAGAGTGTGGGACCCCCTCCTGTTCTCGAGTTGGACAGCCCGCAAGAGCTGTGTCAGACCACTGTTAGCTGGAGCGACTGCATGCAGGAGCCTCAGCGTCTCTGGTCAGTGTGTCAGCATGGAAGTCTCGGTTCCCTCTATCTTACCGGGGTAAGATGTGGTGTATTTATACCCTGAAGACTCTAGTTGCTTCATATGGTTTGTATTGGCCCTTGTTCGACGTGAGGAAGACATCAGGGGTGAACTTTGTACACACATATTATGCAGGTGGTGTATTCCTAGAGAGCCATGCATAATTGATGAGTACAGTGTGGGCCTGTGTTTGGGAAAAACCCTGCTGTATTCAAAACCACAGACTAGATAACGTTCAGCCCTCAGAGCTCGTTGTGTACTAGCGAGGACCAATGAAGGTGAAAGATCATGCCTATATAAGGAATCATGACTATAATAGGACGTGTACAGTTATGACCGTAATAGGGCATATGCAGCTTTGACCATAATAGGGCAAGTACGAATATGACCGTATTAGGGCAAATACGAATACGTCCATTTTAGGGCATGTATGAACGGGTCTACATTAGGGCCTCTATTCGGGACATAACAACCTATATGCTAATAGATCTGTGCACAATATACCACATTATAGAGGATTGCTATTCAACATACCTCACTGCGACCCACTACACTTGGAGACCATCACAGGCATGGGGGATTTTGGGGTTAGAAGACCACCATGTCTGTGATTGCTTATTAATAAACACATTTTTTTAGCGTAGCTGGTTATCCGTAAGGGAAACAAGACTGTGTTTAAAAAACGATTTTTTTTTGTTTTTGATTCAGAGGATACAGTGGGCCTCTGAACCACAGCTTCCTCGTAAACACGCTTTTCTTTTCACATTCACAAAGGGAAAGGTGTCTCATGTGGACTCCTTCCTTTTTATGAATGGATTACCACCTCCTTTGTACTGTTGATAAAATATAAATGTTTTGTGCCCCTTCCATATATCGAATCAGTATCAATTTCTAAACACATTTAGTTATTTAGAATTAGAAACAATTTTCTGAATAACTAAATGCATGTAGTACATACGAAAAAAGATTTTAGCATTAGCAACCCTTTGATTTACTGATTCGGAGGATTTTCAATTAGAAATGAAATGAAATGGAAAAAACATTTATATAGCGCAATAGCTACCCTGAGGCATCCCAGAGCTGCAGACGGACGTGGACAAAAGGGGAGTACAGATGTTTATAGGGGGTTGTTGAATAGTAGGGTTTTTAGCAGTTTGCGGAAGGGTAGGAGTTTGGGTTCCGCCCGCATACGGAGGGGAAGGGTGTTCCATAGCTTAGATGAATTAAAGGAAAAGGAGCGACCGCCACATCTCTCTCTCTTTATTTTGGGGACTAGGGCGAGGGCGGAGGACGCTGATCGGAGCTGTCTGTTAGGTTGGTAGGATGTGATCAGCGATTGGCTGACAGCCGGGCCACTCTTCCAGAGTGCCTTGTGGGCAATGCACAGGGCCTTGAATTGGATTCTCTCCCTGACCGGTAGCCAGTGCAGGCTCCTTAGTCCCGGGTTGGCTGAGTGTCGACGGGGGTCTGGAGGAGTGTGCGGGCTGCGCAGTTTTGGATAATCTGAAGCTTGCGTATCGTGGATTGGGGGGCCCCTAGATATAGGGCATTCCCGTAGTCCGGGCGTGACAGGATAAGGCCCTGGACCATGATTTTTCTTGCCTGGAATGGGAGAAGGGGGAGTATTTTACGTAGCAGCCTAAGTAATCCGTAGCAGGAGGCCGAGAGTTTTGCCGCTTGATGGTTAAAATTAAGGGAATGGTCCAGCCAGATGCCAAGGCTTTTAATCTGGTTTTTGGGTACTGGGGCGGGGCCAAGGCAATTTGGCCAAAGTAATTCAGAGTCGAAGGAGTGTTTCCTAAGAGCATGAGCTTGGTTTTGTCCCCATTGAGTTTTAAGCAGGAGAGTGCCATCCAGTTGGAAACCTCCTCTAGGCAACTTCTTAGGTTGCTTGGTGTCTTGTCTGGCTGGTTTAGGGCCACCACAAGCTCAGTATCGTCGGCATAGGTGATGATTTTTATGCCGAATGGGCGGACGATCTCAGCTAGGGGGCTCATGTAAGTATTGAACAGTGTGGGGCTCAGGGAGGAGCCCTGAGGTACCCCACAATTTAGCGGCATGCTAGTGGAAACAACATCACCTTCAAAAACCTGGAAAGAGCGGTCGGCTAGAAATGATTTTAACCAGGTGATTGCGCTGCCTGATACTCCTAAGTTCATGAGTCTGTGGATCAATATGTCATGGTTTACAGTTTCAAATGCGGCACTTAGGTCAAGAAGGATAATTGCCGCAGAGCCTCCTTGATCGAGGATTTTCCTGGCCTCCTCAGTTACTGCGAGGAGGGCAGTTTCGGTTCCATGTTGGGGACGGAAACCAGTTTGTGAGAGGTCAAGTAGGTGGTTAGTTTCTAGGAACTCTACCATTGCTGAATTGACATGTTTCTCCAAGATCTTACTCAGCCACGGGAGAAGGGAGATCGGCCGGTAGTTACTAAGGTTGTCTTGATCAAGGTTGGGCTTTTTTAAGAGAGCCTTGACCATGGCACATTTCCAGGGGGGGGGGGGAACAATGCCAGAGGAGATAAAGGCGTTAAGCAGGTCGAGGGTAGTAGGAAGGATATTTCCTATAACTTGCAGCAAGGCTCGAGGGGGTGCAAGGTCTAGGGGGGAGCTAGATTTCACCCGGTGCATAATAGGAACTAAAGTGGTAAGGTCAAGAGGGGGGAGGGAATCCAGGGTGGCTGGAGATCCGGATCCTGAGCTGGTGAAGGCAACCGAGGCTGGTTCGGACTGGTTAGTAAAACCATTTGTGCATCTGGCCCTAAATTAGTTATTATAGATGCTATGAAATGATAAACTCAGCACTAGCTATCCATCAAGCTCCATTAAAAAGACTGGAGAAAACTGCCAGCTATGCTAACAACCAGGAAGTCCTCAGTGTTACTATCTTCTAAGGGCCCTAAAAACCATGCAGTCTGTTGCGCCTCAGAGAACTTGGTCCTTACCCAACCCACCACAGAGGAGAATGTAGGCATGAAGGTGCCACCTGCAACCTGGCTTATGGCACAATATGTAAATTCCTGCAGGAAAATGTTGAAAGAAGATTTTTTTTTTTTAGGTATACTCTACCTGGGAGGATATTTTTATTAGTGCATTTATTGTCATGTAAACACTAGAGACTAGTTTTCAAAGTCACTTGCATATCAAAGATCAATCAACACAAAGTACATACAGAAATTAATTGACTCTTAACTTCAAAATAACAAAAAGTAAATTTATGCTTGTAAATCGACGTAAAATTACATGGGATTAAATCTGTTCTATGTGTAGGGAGTGAGTGTTATTGGCCAACTATGCACTTGAAATTTAGGCACAACCACATTGTCACAGGTTTGTGTGTATTCATTAACAGTTTCTCAGTCCATTCCCACTCTGTAAATATATGGAGATATACTTTTTGTCAAAGGCAGAAGAAAATTCATTTGAGTTGTGTGAATGGGCATGGGATTGGGAATGGGAATGGGACCACCGAGTGTTCGGGGTATGGGTGAAAGAGTTTCTCTACAGGATGCAAATCTATGTATACCATAGGGTTTTCAGGCATTCTCTTCTAAGACTTTTTCCAACTATGAGCACAGGAGGCCTCATTTATGAGGAAATGGTATAGGCCTGCTCCACAACTCTTCTTGCTGCGCTGCCCTACGCCAATATGAAAAGGCAGGAATGCACTGTGTTTATGAAATACAGTGCATTCCTGTCCTTTCCCCCTGCGCGGGCGAACAATTTGCTGCCTAGCGGCAATGCAGGCACCCTTGCACCATGGTGCAAGGGTGTTGTTTTTCTGTTTTTGTGCAGGAAGGGGCACCTTCCTGCACAAAAACATTCCTGAGAGGCGTCTTACTCATTCTATTTGTGCTGCAAAATACAGTACACATGGAAAGAGGAAAAACGAGGAGAAATAAAAATGTTTCACCTTGTTACGCCTGCTCTGGGGAAACGTTAGGTTTTGGCACTGCCCCAGGTTTACATGATTTGGTAAATCTGGGGCAGCGTCAAAATCCATGTTGTGTGGGAAAACCCACCGCAAACCCCATGGAATGCCTCCTTGACTCAGAGTAAGGCCATGCAGCAACTTGCACTGCTTTGTCTTACTTCATATCTAGATATGATTGAGAGGCTTATGCCACTGGAGCATCAATAAAAGTGAAGCTCCGGTAGCGCAAGTCTCTCATAAATAAGCACCAGGACCTTGAACAACATCCCCATAACTTTCAGACCCAATGCTGCTCCAATACAGTAGAGACGCATCTTTAAAGAGAACTACATCATGATGTTGTAACAGTCCACAGACCAGCTTCCTCTCAGATTACTTGTTGCTTTAAACCTTGCATTTGACCCTCTACAGTGCTCTGCTACTTTTGTATAGGTTTGCTCTATACAAATACCACATGCATACATGCACACTCTTTATGCCAAACATTTAACCTTTTATTTTCCACAGAGGGTCAATACTTAAAAATAACCAAGGCAGAAATGTGCATTTGAACTTTTATTAGTTCTCCCTCTTTTGTCTAATTGGAAAATAAGTCTGGATCCGCCATTTGCCCTGAGAGAATGACACCTTTTCTTCACCTGACTTGTACTTAAATGACCAGAAAGGTTTGTGCACCCTGCGTGGAATGCTTAATGCAAAGGACCCAGAATCAGAGGAAACACCATCATGATTGACGCCACCTTCCTATCTGGAGCGACCCCTGACCTTGACTGGTAGGTCGCTCCCCCACCACACAGCTCCGTCTGTGTGCCCTGCTGCTGCCCCTGATTGTGCTCGTTTTTCCTTTCTGTGCCCCCTTGCTGCCCCTGATTGTGCTCGTTTTTCCTTTCTGTGCCCCCCTTGCTGCCCCTGATTGTGCTCGTTTTTCCTTTCTGTGCCCCTTGCTGCCCCTGATTGTGCTCGTTTTTCCTTTCTGTGCCCCCCCTTGCTGCCCCTGATTGTGCTCGTTTTTCCTTTCTGTGCCCCCCTTGCTGCCCCTGATTGTGCTCGTTTTTTCCTTTCTGTGCCCCCCTTGCTGCCCCTGATTGTGCTCGTTTTTCCTTTCTGTGCCCCCTTGCTGCCCCTGATTGTGCTCGTTTTTTCCTTTCTGTGCCCCCTTGCTGCCCCTGATTGTGCTCGTTTTTTCCTTTCTGTGCCCCCTTGCTGCCCCTGATTCTGCTCGTTTTTTCCTTTCTGTGCCCCCTTGCTGCCCCTGATTCTGCTCGTTTTTTTTCCCTTTCTGTGCCCCCTTGATGCCCTGATTGTGCTCGTTTTCCCTTCTGTGCCTGTTTCCCGCCGCTGCGCCCCTGCGGCCCCGCCCCCTCACTGCCCATTCGCTGCCCCATTCCCTGCTCCTCCCTCCCACCTCCCCATTTATGGCGGCCGCTGCGTGGTGAAGAGAGCGACCCCTGACCTTGACTGGTAGGTCGCTCCCCCACCACACAGCTCCGTCTGTGTGCCCTGCTGCTGCCCCTGATTGTGCTCGTTTTTCCTTTCTGTGCCCCCTTGCTGCCCCTGATTGTGCTCGTTTTTCCTTTCTGTGCCCCCCTTACTGCCCCTGATTGTGCTCGTTTTTCCTTTCTGTGCCCCCTTGCTGCCCCTGATTGTGCTCGTTTTTCCTTTCTGTGCCCCCCTTGCTGCCCGATTGTGCTCGTTTTTCTTTCTGTGCCCCCCTTGCTGCCCCTGATTGTGCTCGTTTTTTCCTTTCTGTGCCCCCTTGCTGCCCCTGATTGTGCTCGTTTTTCCTTTCTGTGCCCCCTTGCTGCCCCTGATTGTGCTCGTTTTTTCCTTTCTGTGCCCCCTTGCTGCCCCTGATTGTGCTCGCTTTTTCCTTTCTGTGCCCCCTTGCTGCCCCTGATTGTGCTCGTTTTTTCCTTTCTGTGCCCCCTTGCTGCCCCTGATTTTGCTCGGTTTTTTTTCCTTTCTGTGCCCCCTTGATGCCCTGATTGTGCTCGTTTTCCCTTCTGTGCCTGTTTCCCGCCGCTGCGCCCCTGCGGCCCCGCCCCCTCACTGCCCATTCGCTGCCCCATTCCCAGCTCCTCCCTCCCACCTCCCCATTTATGGCGGCCGCTGCGCGGCCGCGCCGCTGGCGCGCCAAAGGCGCGCCTAAGGCAAGCCCGTCTGCGCCCGTCCGCGCCGTGACCGCGCCCAGCGCCAGACCCCCTGGTCCGGGCACCCCCCGCGCCCGCCACATCAACAGACGCCGATGCGACGCCAGCACCCTCCACGCACTCAACCCCGGAAAAGATCACGCCTGCTACCAGGCCACCCCGAAGCGCACCCAAGGGCCCTTCACCTGCCGGAACTGCAGCTTCGCCAGCACCCGCCCCGCCAAACCACCGCCCAGGAAAAACCCAACTACCTCAGATGCATCCTCCTCAACACCCGCTCCGCCCGCAAACACGCCATCGAACTCTGGGACCTTCTCGACTCAACCTCCCCAGACGTCGCATTCCTGACGGAGACCTGGCTGAATCCCGCTTCAGCCCCCGACATCGCCATTGCCATCCCGGACGGATACAAGATCACCCGCAGGGACCGCACCAACGGAGTCGGAGGAGGCATCGCCATCGTCCACAGGAACACCCTCAGAGTCTCAACCAACACCGACGACACCCTCAGCACCGCCGAACACATGCACTTCCAGATCCACACCGATCCCAACACCACCCTCAGAGGAACCCTCATCTACAGACCCCCGGACCCCGACCACAGTTCAGCGATTCCATCGCTGACTTCGTCAGCACACACGCCATCGCCTCCACGGACTACATCCTCCTCGGGGACCTGAACTTCCACCTCGAGAACAACAAGGACACCAACTCCACCACCCTGATCGACAACCTCGCCACCCTCGGACTCAGACAGCTCGTGACTACACCCACCCACGCCGCCGGCCACACGCTAGACTCCATCTTTTCCGCAAGCCCACACGTCTCCTTCAACCACACCTCCGAACCCCACTGGACTGACCACCACTGCATCCACTTCACCTACAGGAAGCCCACCACGCACCACCGCACCGAACAAATGCCTCGCCGCTGCTGGAGCAGAGTCACGGAAGACCAGCTAACCACAACCCTCACCCTGAGCCCACCCGCCGAACCCTCCGACCCCGACACCGCCGCCCGCAACCTCAGACAGTGGATCGACGACTGCGCCAACACCCTCGCCCCGCCCAAGAATCCGCCCAACAGCCACATCAGCAAGAAAGCCACCTGGTTCACCGAAGACCTCCAGGCCTCCAAACGAACATGCCGAAAACTGGAGAAGATCTGGCTCCACGAACGGGCAGCGGACAGCTACGCCGCCCACAAGAGCGCCACCCGCAGTCACCATCACCTCATCAGATCCGCCAAAAGGGCCTCACTCAAAGACCGCCTAGACAACAACGCACACAACAGCAAAGAGCTCTTCAACATCGTGAAGGACCTCTCCAACCCCAGCTCCAACACCAACGACATCCAGCCGTCACGAGACCTGTGCGACTCACTGGCCACCTTCTTCCACCACAAAATCGCCGACATCCACGACAGCTTCAACACCACGACCGCCCCGGCAACGACCGAGACCACTGCCCCCACAACCACCAACCGCCTGCTCTCCTGGACCAACATCAACGACGAGGACACCAGCGAGATCATGAACACCATCCACTCCGGTTCACCGCTAGACCCGTGCCCTCACCACATCTTCAACAAAGCCAGTACAGCCATCGCGCCCCATCTCCGGAAAATAATCAACATCTCCTTCGAGACAGCAACCTTCCCGGAAAGCTGGAAGCACGCCGAGATCACCGCCTTACTCAAGAAACCCAAGGCAGACCCCAAGGACCTCAAGAACTTCCGACCCATCTCTCTGCTCCCGTTCCCCGCGAAGGTCACCGAGAAAATCGTCAACAAACAACTGACCCGCTACCTCGAGGAGAACAACATCCTGGACCCTTCCCAGTCTGGCTTCCGCAGCAACCACAGCACCGAAACCGCCCTCATCGCCGCCACCGATGACATCAGGACCCTGCTAGACAACGGAGAAACAGCAGCCCTCATCCTCCTGGACCTATCAGCCGCCTTCGACACGGTCTGCCACCACACACTACGAACACGCCTTCACGACGCCGGGATCCAAGAGAAGGCCCTGGACTGGACCACATCCTTCCTTTCCGGCAGAACACAAAGCGTCCGCCTCGCCCCCTTCCGATCCAAGGCCACCAAGATCATCTGCGGCGTACCCCAAGGCTCCTCCCTCAGCCCAACGCTGTTCAACATCTACATGGCACCCCTCGCCCACGTCGCCCGACAGCACAACCTCAACATCATCTCCTACGCCGACGACACCCAGCTTATCCTCTCCCTCACCAAAGACCCTCACACCGCCAAAGCCCACCTCCACGAAGGAATGAAGGCCGTTGCCGAATGGATGAGGACCAGCCGCCTGAAGCTGAACTCGGACAAGACGGAGGTCCTCATCCTTGGTTCCAACCCTTCAGCCTGGGACGACTCCTGGTGGTCAACATCACTGGGAACAGCCCCGCCACCCACCGACCACGTACGCAACCTAGGGGTCATCCTCGACCCCACCCTCTCCATGACTAAGCAGGTCAACGCCGTTTCCTCATCCTGCTTCAACATCCTCCGAATGCTCCGCAGGATCTTCAAGTGGATCCCCACCGAAACAAGAAAAACAGTCACCCAGGCCCTCGTCACCAGCAGGCTGGACTACGGAAACGCCCTCTACGCAGGAACGACGGCTAAGCTCCTGAGACGGCTGCAACGCATCCAGAACGCCTCTGCACGTCTTATCCTCGACATCCCCCGACGCAGCCACATCACACCCCACCTGAGAGACCTGCACTGGCTCCCTGTCAACAAGAGGATAACCTTCAAGCTCCTCACCCACGCACACAAAGCACTCCACAACTCCGGACCAGCCTACCTCAACAGACGACTCAGCTTCTACACCCCCACCCGCCAGCTCCGCTCAACCAGCCTCGCCCTCGCCACAGTCCCCCGCATCCGGAAAACGACCGCCGGCGGCAGATCCTTCTCCCACCTCGCCGCCAAGACCTGGAACACCCTCCCCACCAACCTCCGACAGACCCAAGACCTACTGGCCTTCAGAAGACTCCTCAAGACCTGGCTCTTCGATCAGTAGCAGCACCACCCCCCTCTTCCCCCAGCGCCTTGAGACCCTCGCGGGTATGTAGTGCGCTTTATAAGTGACATGATTGATTGATTGATTGGCATCTTTTAATAAACGTTTAAATACCTATTCGTTTTAGTTTCTCTCGTCATTTTCTGTTGTATTATTATGCTATCAGAACAATTTTGATCATTGGACCTTTTGGATTTTCCTCCCAAACGATCTTGCGACTACTGCCCTGTGGGTGTTCTAGTGCTTTCCCCACCACCCGTAAGTGTCAATCAAAATAAAATGTTGGTGGCCCAAGGGCGAGTGTAATGGCCGAAAGAAAGTGCATCCAAAACAGGCCAGTTTCCCATTATGTCGAGCTTAAGGCATTAACAAAATGTGCAATGCCACTCACCGTTACAAAAAGTTATCCCCTACCACTGGGATGCTATGTCCACATTCACTGATGGGTGCTGTGTTTTTTCTTTTCAAAAGATTGACCACTAGGAATGGGTCAGTGCTGCGTCTGAGTTATACGATGAGCAATGTTCCTAGCACCAGCTGAAGGCTGTCAGAAAACCGCCATACATGGGTTGAGGGTGGGTTTGGGTTTTGGGGTGCCCAGGGTAATTTTGGGGTTCAGGGTTTGTTTGGGTTTTGGGGTGCCCAGGGTAATTTTGGGGTTCAGGGTTTGTTTGGGTTGTGGGGTGCCCAGGGTAATTTTAGGCTTCAGGGTTTGTTTGGGTTTTGGGGGGCCCAGGGTAATTTTAGGGTTCAGGGTGGGTTGGGGTTTTGGGGGGCCCAGGGTAATTTTAGGGTTCAGGGTGGGTTGGGGTTTTGGGGTGCAGGGGTATTTTAAGGGTTGAGGGTGGTATTGGGTTTTGGGGTGCCCAGGGTAATTTTAGGGTTCAGGGTTTGTCAATGCTCCCATTCCCTCTGCTTGTATGTATATGTATCTGTTTACATTTACAATTAAACTCAAATATGTGTTTCAGTACAAAAACATATACTCTTACATGTCCCTAAACCCAGCGTATGTCCTTCCTTCCCTTACTAATGTGATATTCGATGTGCACTTACAGCTTTCAGCATGAGGATGAAGTAAGTGTATCTTGCAAGTCTGAGCGAGTGAGCATCTTGTTAAGGTATTACGAGTATTGAGGTTATTGGTGTCTATATATTATTAAAGACAGCCAATAATCATACCAGACGACTAAAATCCTACCCACTAAAAACATATTAAAGAATAGAAAGGCTTTAAATAGACACCAATGTCAAGTGTATCCTGAATAATGTAGCAGTTGCGTGGTCTGGCCATAGATCACAGGGGCCAGGGGATGTCGAAAAGAGAAACTAGAAATGTGATTAAAGGACAGCACAAGATTGCAGGACACTGTACACGCCCTTCAAAATTTTGGGGATTATGCAGAATATTACGCTCAAATATTTTTTTATAATATTGAAACGCCGCATTTTTGTTCTTCGGCAATTGGCTATTGTTGGAAAATTCTGGTTTGGCACGTGTCTGTGATCATTTCCTCTCAATAAAGAACAGAGGATATACATTTCCACTCAGACGTTTTAAATGTATGTATGAGGAGTAATTTTATATTTCGGAACTTGAAATTGTCTACGATAAAAGCATATGTTTTAATGCATGTTTTTCGTTATTCATGAGAGTTCCGTCAATTTGTTCATAGAATGTGATGTTTTCAAATTAAAGCCAGTGCTGGCTCCAAGAAAGGCGATTCAGCAGAGTTAACTCCAATGCACTGAGGCAAAGGAGCCGCGCGGGATCATATCCGAGCGCGTCCGCTAAATGCCCAAGGGTTGTGCGAGTAACATTCCGCGTGGCGCGTTCCGCCTCCCGCTGTGACCTTTGCTGACTTCTAATCTTTTCCAGGATCTAGTTCACAATTGTCCAACTCTTCTTCATTATTTTTAAAATCCCTCATGGCTTCACCCTCCAGAACTCTGATTATGTTCAATATACTCAGTGACTGAGAAAAAAAAAACCCTCCAGGAAAGAATCACTGCCCCGTGAAGATAACCATGTTGTCAGACGCAGTTTCGAACAAGTG
Organism: Calotriton arnoldi; assembly: GCA_963921515.1. NCBI lineage: Eukaryota > Metazoa > Chordata > Amphibia > Caudata > Salamandridae > Calotriton > Calotriton arnoldi. The sequence continues at coordinate 1,899,792 of CAWUFW010002931.1, read as the reverse complement.
CAAAAGCAATTACACTTCGATTTTTCACGTCCTATACATTTTGTTCTTTTGTTAATTATTCCAAACACGGTAATAGCAAGGGGGTTATATGGCCTTGGGGAAATACTCAGTATAGCATTGTACCTCCAAGAACTTCTTAACTTTTCAAGCTATTCTCAGAGTGGATATATGACAAGTGGACCAATTGCATCGAAACCGAACAAAACAGTGACTAACAATATATAAAAAGATTATATGGAGCTAGTAACAAAAAGAGTAGCATGTCATATTATTTTGTATTTGTATTTTGTATTGTTGCTTTAATATAGCGCTTCCTCTTCCTGACGAGGCACAAGACGCACTAAAGGACGGATTGCTCACAACACAACATGTCCAGTATGGTAGGAGCAGGATTTCTACACATTCAATAAGGCTCGTGCTTCTTGTCTCTTTCTGCAGACTGCTTCCTTGATTTATGTAAAAGAGAGTCGTTATTCGCACGAAAACGTTGGGCCATATTATCAAGAACGGCGCAAACATCGCCGCTTTAGCGGCAGGAAACTGCCGCTAAAGCGGCGAAACGGGGTTTGATAATATGCCCTATAGAATTCCAATAGAAGCTCAGGTTTGATTCCTTGCCTAAAGCGGCAATAATGTTTGCGCCGTTCTTGATAATATGGCCCGTTGTGTTCTAAGATTGCTGTACAACATAAACCTCAACACCTAACAATCAGCAAAACATATTAGGAATCAAAATAAAAATTTCACATGGTGCAATTTCACATGATTTGTAATAAATATTTAGAAAATTTACTTTTAGAAAGTTACATTGTCCCTGTCTAAAGGCTCTTGCAACCTATTTTTAACTCTGGTCCCCTGGTGTCTACCCCTCCCTTGGACCCTTCTGCTCACCTGGGACTGTGTTGACTGCGGTCCTCGTCTCTCCAGCTCCCACGACTGAATTTGAGTCCTTTCTGATGAACCGTGATTAGTGTTCTGACCGCGGAGTCCGAGACAACATGGCTGATGCCATATATAGAGGAGACTGGCTCGGGTTCATTCCCTCGGCCATCACCTACCCAGCCGGACATTGGGCATGGTCTTCCTTGTCTCTCCGCTGTTGTTCTCCTTCCTCCCACTCCTTCGGATGAATCACCTTGGATCTGCTGACGACAGAGCCAGTCTCGGCACGGCCAATGCCCGGTCGGAATCTCCGGATGGCTGTTGAGTGAGCTGAACGGAGGTTCGCCCCTCCTGGACGTCCCCTTGCCTTCCGGGTAGGACCGCAGCTGCTTGCCCTGCTGCTTGACCTTTTTCTTCGCCTCCTGTGGTTTCACTGGGACGCGCGAGTCTTGTTTCCCATGAAGGGGTTGCAGCGGCGGTGAGTGCCACGGCACTGTGGTTACGGTGCCCCCGAACTTGCTTTCAATTTCCGTACCAGGGGAGGCGCGCCCTCCTGGTCCCCGCTGCTGCCTCCCTTCTTCCTGGTCTTCTTCCTGGACGCACGAGACGACTTCACTGCTGTAGCCCTGAGTGCTTCGACATGACGACCCGAATGAGATCGGTGATCTCCAGCCTTTCCTCCCTCATCGATCCTCTGGCTGCCTCCCTCTTCCAGTCCTGTTCCGTCGGCGTCTTTGTGGCTGTTTTTGGATTGAATTCCTTGTTTTTTTCTTCAAGCCCGCCATCTTGTGATGAACTGACCGGTGTCCCTTTCCTGGGTCCTCAATCTTGGCGGCTTCGACCAATCATCGTTCTGAGCATGCTGTTGGTTTTTCTCCCTGTGTGGACTGACAGACCTTTGCCTTCTTATCGACCCCTCCCTGACTCGCCTACACCCCGCTCATCGTGTTTTAGTCTCGATGAGGCTCTCTTTTACACCCACCCTCGGACCCGCTCCATTTCCTTTGCGATCTGACGTATTGAGGGAGCCTGGCTCTGGTTGTTTGTGTTTTTTGACCACAAACCGGTTCGTTGACTCTACATCTCTGTTCTTTTTTTCTGTGTTTCCCCCTGAATTTCTATCTTCCGTTACCGGTCTACCTGACATGATCGTTTTTCCAGCCCCTTGAACTCTCCACCACTTCCTTCTATTCTCCTTGGACTTGTTCTATGTATTTTTTTGCTATGCTCTATTTTGTTGATGTAACTTTGTAACTATATTTTTTGTTCCTCATGTAAAGCGCTCTGATACCTACGGGTCTAGCCAGCGCTGTATAAAACTCTTCAAATAAATAAGTAAATAAATAAAATAAATTTGCATGAACTGCAACTGTCACTCAGGAGCGAAATAGCTCACCTGGTTAGGTGTGAACTTGCTTGCAGAGTTGAGACAAAGGCCTTGGGTGTGGGGAGGTGCTCTGTTCCTCTGGTAGAATGAGCATCTGAGCTAAGCCTATGATCTTAATTAACTTCAAAGAGTTCTACCCTGTCAGAGGCATCTGTAACTAACACTTAGGTTTGCCCACTTTTTTGTCTCTCTAGTCAGCCAGACATGAATCTCAGTTGAAGGGGAGCTACCCCTTGAACTGGTTTTGAGTAATCACATAGGAGGGATTGCTCATTTCCCTGGCCACACCCTTAGGGTGGGCACAGGAGTTCTGCACAGAGGAAGAAATATGTTCCCATCTTAGTTTTAGGTAGCAAGGGGAACTGTGGAATTGTTTGCAGTAGCACACACAGGAAATGCTGCAAAAGTGTGTAGTGGCACCCCAGGGACCCTCTACCCCATTGGGACAAGGAATCATCACTACCCACAGACTTGTGCCATATATAAATATGGTACCCACAATACCCTCCTCAGAACTCTTTCTGGACCTGTGGAAGTACAAAGGAGGACTGGGCCTGATGTCTGTGACCTGGGAAGTACCCTGAAGTAATCTTTCTGCTCTCCCTTTTGTACTAAGGGCAAAGAAGTGGACATTAGGGGTCTCAAGGCTGGCTTCCTGTTCAAGCTACAGGGACACAACAAGCTAGTAGAGACCTGTCCTGCAACTGCCCAGGTAACCAGTTCCAACTGGACCTGCCCTGATCCCTGCTGCTGGACTCTGCTGCAGTGAGGCTTGACCTCCAAGTGCTGCTCCCGAGGTCCTGGACACTTGTCTGGTGTCAAAGTGTACTCCTCCTAACTTTTCCTGAAATCTGGGACTTAGAAATGTTTTGTCTTCAAAAACCTCCAGAGTACCAGGACCAACCTGCCAAGCTGATCTGACAAAAGTGTGTTGGTAATGGGCCAAAAATTCAGGTTGCTCCCTCTCACAGCTTTCCCACAGCAGCAAATCTGATTCAGCGGGACCTCATGAAAATGGTATCTTCTAGAAGTCTCTTCGGCTACAGCCTGCAGTCTTGCCGCACTGGAAGAATCTGACTTCCACCTAGTGACAGTTCCAAGGTAGAAATCTTCACCAGGCGAAGGCGTGTAAATTATTTGGTCAGAATAGGACCTTTTAGGGAGCAAAATTCAACTTCTTCTGCTCAGAGCTTTCCAAAAGTCAACAGCTTCAGCAAGATCTCGTCCCGCGGCTAACCAATGACGTGGAGTCCTCTTTGGCCACAGCCTGCTGCCTTGCCCCGCTAACAATGTTTGACTTCCACTGTAGAGAATAAAACTTCTGGTCAGGTCAAACCCAGCTTCTATTTCTGACCCATGCTCCATCACAGATGGCCTTAACTTGCATCTAGGTACCGGTCAAATGCAATCAGCTGTCGTCTGTTGGCACCTTCTCTTTTTTGCGCTATTTTCACAAATAAAAGTTTTAAAAAACTAAGGGGCCCATTAGGATGGCGGGCGGAAGCACTACCGCCGTGCTGGCGGATGCAAAAACCACCAGTTACCGTCGGCACGCAGCAGTCCACACGCCCGCCCGATTACGATGCGAAAAGTCAGCCAAACACCGCCGGCAAGCCAGCGACACCGTCCGCCATCAAAGTGCGCCCGTACACGTAGCGGCGCAGCCCAATTGACACACACCGTCCGACGAAACACGTACCGCCCGGCGTACAAATTACGATGCCGCAAACAAACTGATCCCACGGCTAAGAGAAACCGTACGTCAAACCGAAGCGGTAACACGAACGCCGAGCACGGACACCGAAGAAGCGGCACCCCCGAGCATGAATCCAGCACTGCAGGCCCTCCCTATGCTCTATCTGATGCACCACCAAGGACGCAACGTACCGCGAAGACGCAGGTAGGCACACACACAACAAGTGCACGCAAAGCGCACACAGTGCAAGGGCGGAAAAAGCGGACAACCCCCACCCCCGCGTGTACACGACACATCTACCATAGCATCCACATATGACACACAGGCCAAATTGTAACATCTCGTAACACATGTGTACACACCACCTGGGACTAGGAACCAACGACCCCGTCACGGCCCCAAAGCGGCGATGACGCTGCCACACATGCGCACAACGCAGAGGCCAACCGCAGCGCCATGCATGCGTCGCACACAGACACAGGGACACAACCAAGCAGCACACCCACCAGCCCCACCCCGAACGCACATGACACGTGACAGGCCTGCCACAGACATGTCCCCAACGCCCAATTCACGGTCAACACCCAACGTCACACAACCGACGCACACATGTCAGTCAAGTCACGCAACAGCAGGACACACCCCAGTGTAACAAACATGGCGAAGCACACAGCGGCGGCAACACCAACTAGGAGAAGCAGGGCCCCTTCGGGAAGAGGAACGCCAGTACCACACTGAAACACCCATACCACCCTGCACACATGAACAAGACATACAAAACGGAACACCAAAGAGCCCGGGGACCGACAACAGGTGGCCCAAGAATAACATTCACACACAAGGCCCAACGCAGAGCGGAAAGGCAGCCTGCCGCCCACACAAGGGAGAGCAGACAGCACTGAATGACCTTCCATTCCAACTCCGAAACCACAGCCCTACGAAAGAAGCCGGTGAATACAGCCATTGTCCAATAAAAGACCAACACAGGCATGCAGAGGAGACCGACCACAGGGCAGATAGCGCATATCACAGAAGAACACTACGGACGGGAAAGAAAAAAGAAAACACTCCCCCATGTCGGCCCCATGCAAGTTATTTGGAAGGAGTCACACATCACTGACCTTGAACTGTCTGAGAAGCATGTGGGATGAGGGCCCGTGTCCTCCGCACAAGCCAACAGAACACAAGTCCTGCCTCCCTACGACTACACAGAGCTCACAGCAACCTCGGAGCGTGCACATTGCAGACTGCACACACAGCCGGAGCACGCCACCACAACGCACCGCTGCAAAATGGCACTCGCAACACACCTACCCAACTACGCCGGACAGGTCAAGCTGTACAAAACCAACCTGATACATATATTGGGATGCGAACTCCTGTCCCTGCTGAACGTAAGTTACCGACTAACTTACCGCATCACATTGTTCAGCTGCGTCATACCCGTCTTCTACTGTCGGAGGTGTCCCTACCAGCATCCCGTGGAGATGTGTCTCTCCAACCCGGCATGTCTAAAGGCGGACCTGCTAGCACTACTCCTCCCTCTGGACGCACACGACAGGGCCTGCTCTGCCTATGGGGGCATGGCGTATGTGGCCAACATCGGACCCGCACTGAAATGGGACCACTGTGCCTCAACACGACGGATCATCGAGCACAGCTACATCGAATGTCACCCAGCATGCCCCATCATGCTCCTCCAAGGGACAACTTACGAACAACACCTTGACAGCCACCATCCGCTACATTGGCTGGCAAACATGTATACCACCAATGACATGGAAGCCCTGCTGGACGGCATCGCATACCTGACAACCTGTAAATTCGTCGGACCCCAACGCAATTTCCCCAATTGACCTATGATGTCCAACCCCGCACCCATGCTTAGCTTCCGCACGGACTGGCCAGTCACCACCACAACAGCCATACCAAACGACCGGCAACAATTACCACACCATCAACGACATCGCCATGACATCGGATATGACCGGGACATGCACACTGTTCCCCATCACATCCAGGAACACCGCATGCATCGTGGGAGGCAGTGGCATGGGGTCTGTGTATCGCACCCACATGGACGGAACTGCACGAACAACCAGGACACGACATGGATCCAGCGCCCATGGACACACACACCGCTCAGTGGACATGAATAGGTCGCCTGGAGTCTGTGGGTGCTGCACCCCTCCCACCCCCGCCCCGGGAATCCCATACCAGGACCTTTGCATGGACGACAAGTGCATACAACAACAACACGACCCCAGTGACTGTGACATGTCCAGTAACCACCACATTGCAACAACAAGTGGCACGCCGCTGCATGCACGCAAGCACATGCCCTGATGTCATCTCACATGCACGCGTGCATGAGGAACAACCGCAGCAAACCTGTCACATGGAACTGAGATGGACTGTGCCCATGATGCCAAGCGGTCTGGTAGGCTACTTGTATACCGTCTGTGTCAAAGTCCGCAGCTCCGCAGCTATACGTAAATGTACATTAGCACAGCCTTGGCCAAGCAGATGTAACTCTGAAGCCCACATCCCACATGCAACAGCCAATCACATGTAATCCCACATGCAACAGCCAATCACATGTAACCCCACACCCTATCCCATTTGTAATCATGCTCAGTATATCCTCAACATGTATTCCGCTGCCAGTAGTGTCCACTATACTGCATCACAGAGGACAGAAGACTCAATATAATGTTTGAAACCAAAACTGTCTCCGCTGACTCATTTCACAAGTACGAATGAGAGAGGATGAGAGTATGTGAAGTACACGGCAGTCGTGACATGACCATGTAGTCCACTGGTATTGGATGTCAACGCAAATGAGTAGCACAACTGTGGAAGACACACATGTGTCGTGTGAAGTCGTATGGACGCAGTGCTCAGGTGGGTGGGTGTGACGGGTAGATGCGCACATGCCAAGTTGGAGCATGCCGTGTTGGGAGGGGTCATGAACAGTACACCACCGCTTCCCTGGGCATTGTGAGAGGACACCTGTCGGGGGGAAGTGAACACGTGTGTGCACAGCAGCCGGGCACACGAACAATGCGGTACCAGGCGCACACGTCAGCCCACCCTCCGTGGACAAGCTGGATCCTGTTGTGCGCCCGCCATGCCCCTTGACAAGGCACACACAGCCCCAGTCGACCAGGTGTAACCCCAACATAGTCAATCCGCACAGGCGATACAGGGCACGGGATGGCAGTGGAGCATGGTGTGTGAGAGGTCTCCTCGCGCTCCTCCTGGTCATATCACGCAGGCAATAGAACCTCAACGTGTAGCATGGCACAAGTTAAATGGAAGTGTAGGGGGACGCACCACAGCACGAGCAGCACTGACGTCACGGGAGGTGGCTCGCACCATCCCATCCATTGCCCATTATTCCAACCACGCCACATGCCATTGCGACAAAGTGCAAGCGCGTGCGCCACCACCCCCGAGCCCTCCCCAGAGAGGCCAAAGAGTGAATGTGTGGGCCATCAGCTACAGACGGACGCGGCCTGGCCGCAAGGGCAGCCACAGCCACTGGGTGTCGCAGGTGGCGGATCCGGAAGGCGAAGACTGTGATGCATAGTCCATGCAGGCCGGGCCACCATTTGGGGCACCACACAGGTGGACGGCGTCCCGCCACACATCATACCCTGAGACAGCCCACTCGTGCAACTGGACCCACACATACACTCCTTGCCCTCTCTGGTGCGAGCTTGTGGCTGCCTGTGCAAGCGCTAGCCTCGCAGGTGCACATGCATATTGGGGGAGCGAGGGGAGGACATGAGGGCTGGGGCGAAGATGACTGTATCACTGTCAGTGAGTACAAGGGATGACCCAGATGTGGAAAGGAAGAGACGTGTCCCGTGTGTACTGCAACTAGTCGCCAATCCAACTACCCCCCCATGTCCGGAAAATAAGCCCGCACCTAGGCCCGCCCATCCGCCACATCGAATATACCACCAGCACAACAACCTTCCCATTCGAAACACTGACTGGGGGTGGCGACCAGTGAACAATCATGTGTAGCCTACCCACGCGTACATGTGGGCCCTCCATGATCCATGTCACCTGCGGCAAAGTCATGACATGCGCAATGAGGGAAGTGAGGAGAGCTGTCCGCCCCACGCACAGAAAGTGCATCAGCTCCACAGACCCAGCAGCGAGTCCAGCAGGGGTCACATGTGCAGGGGCAGCTGTGCCTGGTGTGAAGGCACATGCATATTGACAGCACATCGACCAATGTGTAGTCTGCCCACATCTACAGTCCATCATCATGCGGACATAGGAATTGAACACAGGGCAACACATCTTAGTGGGTGCACCAACCGTGACCAACAATGCGCAATCATCGACGTACCCGTCCTGTGCATGGCCCCCCACCCAACGGAGGCACATCCAGTGCCACCATCCCACACACACAAGCCTTCCACGGAACATGCTGTGTCCAATGGTCAGTACAGAGTCAGCGCCCATCTGGTGGGTCCTGAACAGGAGACACATGCACACACATGCCAGCTCCCACTATGTACGTCTGCCACCTGGCACGTGCAATGTAACCTCACACCTGTGACGTGTGACTGCAAGCACACAGCCGTCTTGGCATGGGGCTGTCAATATGGACACCTGTCAATGTTTCGGGAGGTGTGATCCGTACAGTGCTGTACATAGGGTGCAGTGCTGACACCTACTACTGTCTCATATCCCCTCGTGCCACAGGTCCCACTTGTTTTGGCTGCTCAGCCTGTGCCCACATCATCGTCGTCGTGTGCCATACTCATCCAGCCTCGGAAGCAGTGCCATGCTCAGCAGACATTCATGTTGCCATGCCGTCCCTGCTTGACAGCTGGGCTGTGACTCATGTGCTTGCTCAGTCATGTCAGTGATGTGAATGCGAAATTGCTATGTGTTGTGTTGCTTTGACATGTGTCCACTGCCATCTTCCCTAGGCGGAGACCGAACATTGACCGCCCATACCAATTGCTGGCGGACATGGACGATACTGAGGTCATAAGGAAGTTTCGGCTGGACAGGCCAACCCTGCATCGACTGTGTGCCATGTTGGAACCCCATCTCCGTCCCCGCAGGGTGTATCCGACAGCATTCACCCCCACGGCTAAGGTGATGGCCGCCATGCATTTCTTCGCCACTGGGTCATTCCAGCACACAGTGGGCAGTGGAGGAGGGATGTCCCAGCCCATGTTCAGCAAGGTGCTGAGGGATGTACTGGCAGCCATGATGCTGTACCGAAACAGGTACATCAGATTCCCCAGGGCTCGTGAATTGGCGGCAGTGAAGGGTGCATTCTATGCCCTTGGCAGGATCCCACACGTCGTTGGTGCCATTGATTGCACACATGTTGGCCTTGTTCCACCACAGGCCACTGAGCACCTGTACCGCAACAGGAAGCACACGCACTCCCTGAATGTGCAAGTGGTGTGCCTTGCGGACATGGTGATAACCCACGTGTGTGCAAAGTTCCCAGGCTCGGCCCATGATGCACACATAATGCGCAACAGCATCTTGCCACGACTGATGTCCAATCTGCAACAGGATCGTGGCTGTATTGTCGGTGAGTATGTGGAGTGGTGTAGCGTGCTGGCTGTGCGATGCTGTCCCCTGTCCAGTTGGAATAGCAACGGTTCTCTGTGTCCCTCACACCCAGGTGACTCTGCGTACCCGAATGGGGCATGGCTGCTCAGTCCATTGAGGAATCCTCGCACCCCAGCAGACGATCGCTACAATGAGGCACATGGGAGGACCAGACGTGTGGTCGAGCGTACCTTTGGCCTCCTCAAGTCCAGGTTCAGGTGCCTGGACCGCACCGGGGTGCGCTGGCGTACTCCCCACAGAAGGTGTGCCAGATAGTGGTGGCGTGCTGCATGCTGCACAATCTGGCCATTCGGAAGCAGATCCCCCTCATTGTGGATGACGGAGATCAACCAGGGCCCCAGCCCGCAGACCAGGACAGCTCGAGTGAGGAGGACAGCGGAGAGGAGGAAGCTGGGAATGTGCGCCAGCAGCTCATCGCCCGCTACTTCACTTGACGGTGAGTGTCCATGTACGACGGCTGATGTGTCTGTATTTGTGCCGGTGTGTGTGTGCTGTGTCAGTGTGGCCTTTTGTTCACTGCGTGCTGTGTGTCAACGCTCCATGCCCAGGTTAGTATGCCACTGATGGTGGCTGTGGCATTGTGCCCTATTGCTCTGTGCGATGTGTGTACATTGCTTGTAGTTGTTGACATGTACTGTGTGATGGGTGTGTGACACACTCATTGAATGTGCTCCTGTTCTGTCTCCCACCCCTAGGTCCCTACAGGCCCTCCGGTTCCATTGCCATGCCACGCATCAGGTGCCGTTCCGCTCAAGGTGGCCGTTGTATTCCGTACAATTAAAACACAGGGCACAGACAGCAGTTTGTGGAAGAGGTGCATTTATTTCAAACTGTAACATGTGATTGTGTGTAAGGTGATGACAAAAGTGGTGCGTGCAGTGACAATGAGCTGTCGGTCATGGCTGCGTGATGCTCAGGGTGTACCCACTGGTTCTATGTCCATAGTCCAACACACACATGCCATCCAGATGGCTGTGTGGAGTGGGATCGTAGTCCAAGTCAATGCAGTGGGTGGTCAAGGAAGGCTGGCTGGCTGCCTCACTTGCGTCTGGAGCGTGCGAAGTCCTCCCGGGAGATCTGTTTCCACTTCGGACGGCCCCTTCCACGTTTGCGAGGGGGGGTGCCTGCTTGCGACATGCTGGTGGTTGAGGTGTGCTCACTGGCTGTGGACGCAGGGGAACTGGACACTGCTGCTCCACCCTGCGCCCCGGCAGGTGGTGGCGGAGGGGGAGCTGCTGTCCCTGGCTGTGACCTCACCGCCACCACCAGCTGGCCAATGAGGTCCACGAGTTGGCCCATACGGGCGTCCATGGACCTCAGCACCCCCAGCACCTCACGCGTGTCTGTAGCAGACCTGGCCCATTGTCCTTGGGCCTCTTCATAGGCCACAAGGACTCTGGCCATTTGATGCAGGGCATGGCTCCCAGGGGAGACTGGCGTTTCCCTGACCCTCCTCCTCCTACCAGTCCTGCTGCCACCGGCCTGCCCACTAGCCACATTGCTCACCACGGTCCTCGCCCTGGCTCCCAGGGTGGATCCAGTCGTCCGGGCCACCACCTGCGCTGGGGCTGGGGCCAGCGAAGACGTGGTGGCGGTTGCGGCAGTGGTAGTGGCCGCAATGACCGTGGGTGTGGCCGCAATGACCGTGGGTGTGGCCGCAATGACCGTGGGTGTGGCCGCAACGACTGTGGCAGCAGGGGGCTGGGAATGTTCAGCAGCCCTGGATGATGGGTTGGTGGGTAGGAGGGGTCCTGGGGAGCGGCTGGGCCCTGCCACACTAGATGGGCCTGCTTGGTGGTCCATGTCCGAAGAGGAGGACAGATCCTCCACATCCGTGTGTCCTCGTTGGGGGCTTGTAGGCTGGCTGTGCTGGCTGCTGTCTCCATCCCCAGCATCCAGCAGTTCGTCACCTGTGGAGAGAATGAGATTTGTTATTGTGTTGCACCTGGCGAAGTCTGTATTGGTTGTCTGACATTCTCCGTTCGTGCACTCTCGTGCACGTGTGTCCCGGAGGCGGGTGTGTGGCTGTACAATCTGTTGTTGTGTGTGCTTGGCAATGGGACTGTGTGCTGTGCACATGTGGCATGGGACGGATTGGCTATGCCGATGGGTGTGTTGCTGTGCTCCTACTTATTGTGACTCTGGTGTATGCGGGCTCCAGGCCCATCCTGGGTCTGGTTTGTACTTTGCTTTTGGGGTGCATATGGAACGCTTAGGAACGCATATGGCAACATGGGGGTCATGCCCCAGAAACGCATTTGGGATGGAATATGCTTTTGGGGTTCAAATGGAACGCTTAGGAACGCATATGGCAACATGGGGGTCATGCCCCAGAAACGCATTTGGGATGGAATATGCTTTTGGGGTTCAAATGGAACGCTTAGGAACGCATATGGCAACATGGGGGTCATGCCCCAGAAACGCATTTGGGATGGAATATGCTTTTGGGGTTCAAATGGAATGCTTAGGAACGCATATGGCAACATGGGGGTCATGCCCCAGAAACGCATTTGGGATGGAATATGCTTTTGGGCTACATGCTGTGAGCCATGGGTGCCGAACGTGACTTGTGTTGTGGCAGCATGACAGTGCATGGTCTGAGGTGTGTGCATGGCTGACATGCCCTGCATATTTGTTGTCTGTTGTGATTACTGGACATGGCATTGGACGCATCGTTATGAGTGAGTGATGGTTGTGTGCCACCCGACGTATTGCAGTTGTCCCATCTCCTTGGTGTGCGTGCTGCCCTGTGCCATGTGCATCACTGCAGTGCTCGGGGGGGGGTGTGGCCCATGTTGTGTGTTGTTGCTCACAGTGTGGCGTGCGCTTCATTGACTTCTGGCACATGGTTGGTCATGGGTATGTATCTTAGCGTGACTGCTGTATGTGTGGCAGCTGTTCGGATGACATGCCTTTCATGAGACTGGGGCTGACGGATGGGATGGATGGTATGTTGTATGTGCATGGTGTGTCTGTGTGTTTGATGGGTTCAGTGGTGTTTGTGTGCATTTATGTTGTTCCGCTCTGTTGCGTCTAGTGTTGTTTGTCTTACATAGGCGTAGTTGTGGGGTGTGTGGTTGACAGGCAGTAGGGGCTACATGGACAGGACTTCAATGGTGTTTCGGTTGTGTGTGATGGGTTGCACAGTGGCTGCCGTGTGGTACTATATTCAGTGTGGCTTGTGCATGCAGACGTGGCTCCTTGGGTGTTGCTGTATCTGTGATGGGTCATGTGGGGTGTGAGTCTGTGGTTCATGTCCGTGTGCACATTGTTCACTTGTTCGTGACAGTGGGCGGTGCTGCGTGTTCGTCTGCTACGTGACATGTCCCATGTGTTGGTCGTGTTACGGTCCTCATGCCTCCAGTAATCCAGCCCTGTCCAGTTTCCCACCTGAAGGTTGTTCGTGCGTGCACTGTACTGGATGCAACATGGTTCTAAGCGGGGGGTGCTCCATGTTGCAGGTCTGTGGGGGTGGGGGCGGTGTTGTGGGTCGTGGTGATGGCTGGACACCCACTGACACCGATTGTTGTGGACCGTGATGTCTACCTTTCGGCTGTCGGTGTGCACTGCGGTGGCTGACACGTGGCTGTGGGGTGTGGGGGATGCTCCTCCTTGCTGTGCTGTGGGACTAGGGGCCTGGTGTATGTTGTACTTGAGCTGTCCACCCTCCCACCCACTGCACTTTGTGTTCCTGCCACTTACCTGTTACTTGTCGGTTAGTGCAGCTATGGCGGACACATGGGTGTGGTGGGTGCTCGTTGTGGCGCTTCTGGCATACTTGGGGACCTGTTGGTGGTTACGTGGCTGGCTGAGTGTACACATGCCCCCACGTATCTTACAGTTGTTAGGTTTGGGCTGTGTGTGGTGGTGTCTGTTGCATGTGTGTGTGATGTGTTGTGTATTGTGTGCTGGACATGGGGGTGTTCGTCCCTGGGAGCTGTGGCATGGTGGTAGTGCATGTGAGTACATAGCGGTGTGCTGGTATACATTAGTTTGTACTTACCAGCCTCCACTCCCCCTGGTAATCCGGTGAGGATCTCCGGATGTATGATGACTCGCACCTTCTCCTCCCACGCTTTGAAGGTCTTGAACAGCGCGGGATTCCCTCCGCCAGTGACGGCAGCCAGCTCTCTGTTTTTGCCCTCCTTCTTCTTGACCAGGCTCTTGACGTCATTCCACCGTTTGTTAATTTCTACTCTGTTCCTGGGCAGGGTCCCGACTGCATTGACCTGGTCTACGATCCGGTTCCACATTCTGTTTCTGGTGGCTAGTGGTGTGTGCTGGACCAGGTTCCCATAGATTTGTGGGTGCACCTTGATAATCTCGTCGACCATGACCGTCAGCTCCATGGGCGTGAACTTGGGCATTCTTTGTGGTGCCATGGTGTTTGTGGTGCTGGTGCGGTGTGTGTTGTGTAATGTGCAGGGGGTTTGTGGTGCCGGTGTTTGGTGGTGGTGGTGGTGGTGGTGGTTGTGATGTGTGCGTTTCTGTGGTGTGCTGCTGTCCTTGCTGTGTCACTGTGTCCTCTCCTCTCCTCTCTGGTTTGCAATGTTGCAAGGGGTTGTGGTCTGTGGGAGTGCTGCTTTTGTACTTACCTATGTGGGTGTGTCCTCATGGTCTGTTGTTTTCAGGTGTGTTGTGTCTGGTGTTCTGGCCTTTGTAGTTTTTGTTTGTCCGGGGGGGGTGTTTTCGGGATGTGTACTGTGCTTGTGTATTTGTGCGTGCCTTGCTGTGTGGACTTGTTGGCCATGTTGTGTGCGATTGTTTTTGTCAGCGGATGGCTTCTGCCGTGTCAATTTTCATCGGCGTTGTTTGCGCTGGCGGGCGGTATATTTGTAGGTTTGCCGCGCTCATGGCGGTGCGATCATAATTTCACGTGCGGTGTGTCGGCCGTGAGGGCGGGCGGTTTTGTGTTGTCGTGCGTGTTTCCGTCCGTGGCGGGCGGTTTGACTCCGACTCGGACGAGGGCGGGCGGTATCTTGTGTGATTTTTCCGCCGATGGCGGTTTTCGGTTTGTGTCATCGTAATGGCGTGGTCGGTGTTCAGACGGTGTGTGCGGGCGGATTTTTGCCGCTTTCATGCCTGGCGGATTTTTTTACGCCGGGTATCGTAATGGGCCTTATAGTTCTTGCTTACCTTATTGGATTTTTGTTGCTTTGTGTCCTCTTAATTATTAAAAGTTACTCTATTTTACTTAATTGGTTTGGGATTTTTCTTGTATTCTGTCTTGACTTTATTACAGCTTTGGTACTGCATAAATATTTTACACATAATTACTAAGTTAAACCTGTCTGCTCTATGCAATAGCCACCAGGGGGTTGAGCTCAGGTTAATGTAGTGACTTTAAGGGTTCACTGTAACACGTGTGTTAGTTTTTACTTGTGGTAGGTACTCATCTCCCTCAATTAATTCCCCACTTTCTTAATGTAATCAAATCAATACAATAATGCTGGGGAAAGTTTTTTATCAAAGTTTCAAGGCCCTTTGTGAATTCCTGATGTGTTATTGCACATAATGCTTTATTGTGCTGTGCTTAAAACATCAAGGATTAAATAGTTGAAGCCACTGTTTTTTTGAGAATAGCTTTTTTACTCACATATATATTTTAACTGTGTCCAGGTATGTTAGCTATAGCCTACATTATAATGCTTCTCAGAAGGCGTTTGTGTTATTTTATGAGTTTTAGTATTTATAATTTTGCATAAATATAAGTTTTAATTCTGTTCATTATATTGTAATGTTATAGCAATTTGATTGTTTTTTATGGGAATGGAATGTATTGTATGGACAAGCATTCTTGCAATGTATTTGATATTCCATTTATGAGTGAGAAAACATAAGTTTGAGAAAAAAAAGACAATTTCAGGGCCATCTTGAAACATGTTTCAACTTCCGTCAATAGCTGTATCTTCCCACATACCATGCCCCTTGTTCAGCACTTCTTTGCACGCATGCTAGGCTCAATCTCTACACATACCACAACACACATACATTTTTACTCTTTAGCATGGAGAGAAAATACAGTTATTTAAATGATATCGCAGTGAAACTGAAAAGTAGCTAAGTGATCAGTATGTGTATGGTGCGCATATCACCCAGAGGGTGGGGGAGGCATCCTGGCACCTTAGGAAGGAGAGGCAGCCCATGCTGGGGCTTATTAGAAAAGCCAGCTTCTCCGTTTCTTGCAAATTTCAAGGACAGAGCTGGGATCTCTAACGTGCTGGGAGAGGTTGTTCCAGGCTTTAGTAGCCAGGTACAAGAACCCCCCGCGGCTCAGGCTCCTTTTATGCGGGGGGCATGGTAGAGTAGGAGGGTGGCCAAGTGGAGGTTTCTGGTCGTGGTGTGAAAGCTAATGTCCTTGTTGAGGTGATCGGGCCCTAGATTGTGCAAGGCTTTGAATGTGTGTGTGAGGAGCTTTAAGAGTGCATATTTTGTGAACTAAGAGCCAATGGAAGTTTCTTAGATGTGTGAACATGTGGGTGCAGGTTGATGAGATGAGCGCTGATGGTGAGGTACACTGTGTTCCCATATTCCAGCTTGCCGGTGATCAGGACTTGTGTGACAGTTCTTTGGGGTTTGAATGGTAGCCATGGGAAACGTTTTCTAAGGATCTGAGGGTGTTGAAGCAGGAAGAGGAAACCGTGCTAATCTGGGTGGTCATTGAGAATTGATTATCCACCGATTGCAGACTTGGCTGAATGGGTTGATTGTGGATCCTAGTTCGGGTGGCTACTAGTCAGAGGCCCAGAGCAAGATGTGTTTTCCGGAGTGTCTTGTCAGAGTTGAGCTTTAGACACTGGGCCTCATCCCATAGGAGACTTTGGACATGCAGGCAGCGAACTTTGTTCAGGTGTTGGAGATGTTGATGGAGAGTGAGAGGACAAGCTGGATGTCATTGGTGTACAACTTTATGCTTATTCTGAGGGCTTAGTTGATGGTGGCAAGCGATGGCATGCATAAATTGAACAACATGGGGCTGAGAGGGGATCCCTGCAGGACTTTGCAGATCGGTTTGGTGATGGCAGAGGTGTGCAGGACCAGGCTGACCAACTGGGTGTGCCCAGTGAGGAAGGAGGTGACCCATCAGATAGCAGGACCATATATGTCCATTTTGTGAAGGAGTTCGATGAGAGTCAGGTGGGAGACAGTTTTGAATGTGGCTGAGAGGTTGAGCAGGATGTATGCTGCTATGTTTCCTTAATCAATGATCAGCGATCTAGATTGGTGGCAACAATGAGGGCAGTCTTGGTGTTGTGATTGGGTATTAATCATGATTGAGAGGAGTCTGCATGGTGTTTCTTGCTGAGAAAGTCAGTCAGTCATTTGTTGATGAGTTTTCCAACACTTTAGCTGAATAGGAAGCAAGGAGATTAGTCTGTAGTTAACCAGAGCCATCAGGTGTGCTAAGGGTTTCTTCACATGAGGAAGGAAAGTGTCATGTTTCCTTCTGTCCTAGAAGGTGGCAGTGGTGAGGGAGTTATTAAGTATCAAAGTTAGTGCAGTGCTGATGGGTTTGAGTGCTTTGGAGAAGAAGAGATGTGAGCACGGTTTCATTGGGTTCCCGAGTGGATGGAGTTTACGGTGGAGGTGGTTTCCATCAAGGTGATGGTAGTCCAGCAGGACATGATGGTGTCTAAGCTGTCCTTCTCATTGTGTTGGAGGGTAGTGAGGTTGGAGAGTTCTCATGGGGGAGCAAAGATGTTGTATGTGGTGCTAATTCTGCCACTGAAGTAGTTGGGTGCAGAGATCCGATGATGGGTGATAATTGTGGAGCAAGCGGTGGGGGAGGTGAATATCTTCACAAGGGATAAAATGCCTTTGTTCTTAATTTGTTCGATAAGGGCTGGGCATTTGGTGAATCTGAGTCACAGGTAGGACAGCTGGAGTGCTGATTTGTAAGAGCTTCTGTCATATATACCATGTGTGTGTCTTTAGCAGCATTCTAGTTGCTTGCAATGGTGTTGGATAGTTGTAGTTTTTCTGTGTACCAGCTGGCTTACAATCTTTTCCTTGGGGTTGTAATGGTCTTGAGCAGGGCCAGGCTGTCTGCGTAGGAGGTGATCCAGATGCTGAAGCTGGTGATGGAGAGGTTGTCTAGAAATAACGGGCAGTGAGTCTGGAGGTTTGTGGCCCAGGTCTCCTCGGGGACCATGTTCCAGTTGTGGGTGGCCATTTTCGAGGGTGTGGTTCATCATGGTAGGATAGTTGCAGGTCGAAGTGGACGAGGGAGCTGTAGTTTTTAGGTTTTGTCCTGTCTTGCAATCTTCAAGCTGGGGGGGGAGATATCCACAATGATGTCAGGGTCCGCATTCAAGTTGAGCTGGGTTTTGGACAGGAAGCAAAGGTCTGAGGAGAAATTGTGCAGGAAGTCACTGACTTTGGTGACATGTCTGGTGAGAGAGTAGGTGATGTGGATGATATAGTGGGTGTTGTGCCCCGAGTGTCTCGTGTGGGGTTCTGTCATGTGTGCTGGGTGAGGACTGGGGGGTTGGTGTTGCAGTCTGGGGACATGTAGGAGAAGTGGCAGGCAGCACAGGAGTATGCACTTTCAGTGGATGTAGAGGGAGTCTCCGGTTGCAGTGCCTAGAAGTTTGTCCAGTGTTCAGTGCATAGAAGCCTGTGGATGAGTAGCACCTGGAGCTGCAATGCATAGGAGGAGGACCAGGTTCCTGGTTCTGGGTGTGTGCAGGGCACGGACGGTCACAGACAAACTTGCCTTTGGCACCCCTTAAGCGTGTCAGCAGCACACCTGCTGCATGTGTCTACTGCGAATCTGCACTGCTGCTGCATTAAGAAGGTCCTTGAGGGGTCAGAACCTCCTGTAGGCAGTGGGTGGGACTAAAACTGGCAGTACGGGGCAGTGGGAGAGTGCAGGAGATGGTAAGCTGGTGAGTGATACAGAGCAGGCAAGGGAAGGGCATGCAGGGCAAAATGGCTACAAAGGATAGATGACAAAAGGTTGCAAAGGAGGGAGAGAAGCAAAAAGCAGCAAGGGGGAAAGCAAAAAGGCAGGCGGGGGAAAAAGGCAAAAAGGCAGTAGAGGAGGGGAAAAGGCAAAAAGGTGGCAGAAGAGGAAAGCGGAAACAAAATTCAGGAGGAGAGTGAAGAAAGAGGCAACAAGAGTAAGAAGGAGGGAATGAGAAAAAAAGAGTCAAAAAGAGGCAGAGGGCCAGAATTCAAAGCAGGGTAAAAAGAGTGAGTGCAAGAATAGGTTGAGGGAGAGCAGTTCAAAGACCTGCGAGAAAAACATGTGCACAAACAAGGTACAATGGAGCATAAAAAAGACAAAGAGGCAGAAAGGTGCTGAGAAAAGGAGGTAAATGAAAAATAAAAGCACCAAATGGTACAAGGTGCAGAAAATGAAAATAGGAAAAAGAGTAAAAGAGACATGAGCGCTGGAGAAGAAACAGGGGGCCTTTGGCCTCAGTCAGGAGCAGCAGGTGGAAACAAGACCTGAGAGGGCAGAGCTTTGTCAGAGGACTAAAGCTGCAGGTAAGGTAGTTTAGCACGGGCAGTCAGAACCTTCTTAATGGCTGGTCTGCACTGCAGACACTATAAAGAAGGTCTGAGGAAGGAGGATATGGGGCTGGTTATGGCAGGGGCAGATGGCGAGAGAACGCAGGAAGCAGCTAGTGGGAAGGAACAGGTGAGTGCGTGGCTCTGGGGGGCAAAAAGCTGGCAAAGGAGGACAGAAGACAAATAGGCAGCAAAGGAGGGAAATAGGCAAAAAAGGTAGCAAGGCGTAAAAGGCAAAGATGGCAACAGGGGAAAAAGGGAACAATCGGCAGAGGGTGAAAAAGACAAAAAGCTGACAAATGAGGACAGAGACAACAAAAGTCAGAAGGAAGCAAAAGGACAAAAAAGTTTCAAAATTAGGCAGAGTTCAAGAATTCAAAGCAGGGCAAAAAAGTCTGAGTTCAAGAATAGGCTGAATGGGAGCGGTTTGGAGCATTGACAGAGAAATTTGTGCACTAAGAGGCAAAAAGGCGCAGAAAAGTTGAAATGGAAAACAAGAGCACAAAGAGACAAAAAGGTGCAAAGAAAAAGAGGCAAAAGGAACATAAAGGAACAAGAAACACAATCTGCAGAAAAGGAAAACAAGAAACAAGCAAAAGGGCAAGAAGGCGGTTGTAGAAAGAGGGAACATAAGTTCAGAGCAGCAGACAGAAGCGGGGTCCAAAAGAGGTGTGCCTGGTTGGAGGACCATCGCACCAGGTAAGGAGGTCAGGCAAGGCCAGGAAGCACCTTCTTAATGCCAACTATACTATGCCAAATGCAGCACAGTCATTTTAAGTGCTGCTCACAGACCTTTGAACACCTGTACATATGTTGGTGGTTTATACATCTCTTAGATTTGAATGTGTAGGCAAACTTAAGTTAACCTCAGTATTTCTGGGGGTTCGCGTGACATCCATTATTTTAGGTAGGACTATAAAGGCCTCTTCTTCCTATGCACATGATAAAATATTTTCTCCACTATTGGTAGCGAGGTAAAATTGCATCCGTTGTCGTAGGGCTGTCAACCATCACAGGGATCTAGGGTTGGTATAGTATGATATCTCAAAGGTCATTAGGGCTTGCATACCTTTTCCAAATTCCATTTTCCAAATCCCACATTATCACTGACATGCTCCTTAAAAGTTACTCTAAATCTACTGGATCTGAAAGGTTGAGAGTCCTCTTGTTCCCACGTTATTTACAAAGACCTCCTTCGATTCCTCTTTTCACCCGAAATTTGCCCCTAACCGAACATTACTCTCCCACTACAATTTACCATTGTCATCCTGATTGAAATAACAACGATTTTGTATAGGAATGCCACCACAAAAGTGTCTAGCTGTCCTATGAATATGTGCTTTGGTACAAGACTTAAACAAATATTTCCTCTAAATGCAGCAAGAAGAGCTACCCTGAAATCCTTTCTGGCACCGTCCCTGTTCGTCTGAAACATGCCTTTATCATGCCCTCTTGGAAAAAGAAACATGTTCTCACTCAAAAATAATCACCAATTGCCGTCTCATCTCCATTTTTTTGTGTCTCAGCAAAATCGTGACTTGGCAGACCCATTCAGCCACCCACGGCACTGCAGATCCCACAGTCCAGCTTGAAACACTCAACGGCAGCCAAAGCGTCAGGTTTTGGGGATTTAAAACGCCTACAATTAGTCAGTACTACCTCACTGCTTATAAACAGCTGCCCGCGGTGGGGTTCATTTTCCATTTGTCAAATAAAGGACATTACAAAGGACAAAGACACCACAGGCGGAAAAAAATGAAAATTAAATAAAACTGTGGCACCAAGTCAATAAATACTGAGGGTGAGGTGTCTGAGATGCATAGGGGTTCTTGCCTTACCTCTCAATGCGATCCCTTTTTCCTGGATTGTTTTTAATGTTGAAGTCTGATTCCTGCAGTGATTTAGTTTCCTTCATATGATCTACAGTTGTTACGATCTAGAAAATGAGGTCGCTGACTGGAAAAACCCAGTCCTCCTGGTGATTCTTGGTGCCTAGAGTTCCACTCCTCAAAACACTTCATATGCCTCCAGTGCAGGTTTCTATGAAGGGAGATCAAATTGTGAATTAGCTGGCACAATGTGGTAAAAACACACTATGCTGTCCCTTTATCACCCTTCTAATTCTAGCTCAAAGAAGACAAGGGGTATATTTAAGAGCCCCTTTGCGTCGGTCCTCCACCACACAATGTGTTGCAAGAGCCACGCAAATTAAAAATGAGATTTATGAAGCCACGCAAGGCCACCTTGGTGGCCCTTTCTGGCTTCATGAACCTCGAATAATGCAATGCAGCGCAAACTATTGTGTTGCATTACTCTTTGCCAGGATGGCGTTTTCATGAATGTTGTGTGGGTGTTCCCGTGCAACAGCCATGGATTTTGACGCATTCGCAAATTTACCAGAACTGACAGACCTGGGAATGCGCCAAAATACTATGTCTCCCCAGGTGAGGCACAACAAGGAGAAATATGTAAATTTCTGCTAGTTTCTTCCTGTTTCTATGTGTGCTGCATTCTGCAGCAAACTTAGAAGGAGGAAAAAACCTCATGGGATTGTTTTTCTGCACAAAAGCAATCCTCCTTACAATGCAGGCACCCTTGCACAAAGGTGCAAGGGTACCTACATTGGTGCTAGGCAGTCAAACGGGCACCAGTACAGGAGATAAGGCAGGAATGCGCCCTATTGACTTAACTACGGCACATTACTGCCCTTTCCCTTTCACGCAGTGCCGTGCAGCAAGGTGACTTACTGCGCTGCATTGAGTGACTTGGCTTCGGCTGCAGTGAAGATTTTGACTTTGTTTCAAACGGATCACTGACAGAATATCGATAACAAGAATATCGACCTACAACAATATCGAAGTAAAAATATCGAATGCCAAAATATCGACTCCCTATCTACAAACAGGTAAGTACAAAAATATCGACTCCAAAATATAGTTGTAAAAAATATAGTCAGTCAAAATATCGAATTTTTAAATGTATGAAAAGTAATGTAAAATTAATGAAATAATATATATAATTAACTAAAACATACTTAAAAATACTTAAATAACTTTAAAATTAATAAATAATTAATGTAACTTAAAAAAATAAACATACATTTTAATTTTTTAATACATAAATATATTAACGTAATATTTATAAAAATATTCAATATTTTTAGCGTAGGATAGCTGGACGGTAAAATTTACTATTCCCACTCCAGACAGTGCAACAGTAGGGAAAGCATTGGATAGCGTAGGAGTAAAAATTACTATTCCCACTCCAGAGAGTGCAACAGTAGGGAAAGCGTTGGATAGCGTAGTGGTAATAATTACTATTCCCACTCCAGAGAGTGCAACAGTAGGGAAAAAGTTGGATAGCGTAGGGGTAAAAATTACTATTCCCACTCCAGTGAGTGCAACAGTAGGGAAAGCGTTGGATAGCGTAGGGGTAATAATTACTATTCCCACTCCAGAGAGTGCAAAAGTAGGGAAAGAGTTGGATAGCGAAGGGGTAAAAATTACTATTCCCACTACAGTGAGTGCAACAGTAGGGAAAGCGTTGGATAGCGTAGGGGTAATAATTACTATTCCCACTCCAGAGAGTGCAACAGTAGGGAAAGAGTTGGATAGCGTAGGGGTAAAAATTACTATTCCCACTCCAGTGAGTGCAACAGTAGGGAAAGCGTTGGATAGCGTAGGGGTAATAATTACTATTCCAACTCCAGAGAGTGCAACAGTAGGGAAAGAGTTGGATAGCGTAGGGGTAAAAATTACTATTCCCACTCCAGTGAGTGCAACAGTAGGGAAAGCGTTGGATAGCGTAGGGGTAATAATTACTATTCCCACTCCAGAGAGTGCAACAGTAGGGAAAGTAATATTTTAATATTTTACTAAAAAATAATTAATTATCAATACTAATAAATATTATTAATAACACTAATTACCAATTAATGAATTTTTTTTTTTACCAATTATCAAAATGTAATTACCAATTAATAAT
Source organism: Calotriton arnoldi (assembly GCA_963921515.1). Classification (NCBI taxonomy): domain Eukaryota; kingdom Metazoa; phylum Chordata; class Amphibia; order Caudata; family Salamandridae; genus Calotriton; species Calotriton arnoldi. The sequence goes on along the minus strand of CAWUFW010002931.1, from coordinate 1,876,708 downwards.
TAATTAACAATGAAGTAATTATCAATACCAATTAATATTTATTAATATGTACTTAATTTCAATTAAATTACTTCCCACCCTATTCCCTATAAACCCACATCCCGCTACAACTATTTAATTAATAGAATTAACATAATTACCATTTAATTAATTTAAATTTTTTTACCAATTAATAAAATGTAATTACCAATTAATAATTAATTAACAATAAATTAATTATCAATACCAATTAATATTTATTAATATGTACTTAATTTCAATTAAATTACTTCCCACCTTATTCCCCTATAAACCCACATCCCGCTACAACTATTTAATTAATACAATTAACATAATTACCATTGAATCAATTAATTTTTTTTACCAATTAATAAAATTTAATTACCAATTAATAATTAATTAACAATAAATTAATTATCAATACCAATTAATATTTATTAATATGTACTTAATTTTAATTAAATTACTTCCCACCCTATTCCCCTATAAACCCACATCCCGCTACAACTATTTAATTAATTGAATTAACATAATTACCATTTAATCAATTAAAAAAACATTCCAATTAATAAAATGTAATTACCAATTAATAATTAATTAACAATAAATTAATTATCAATACCAATTAATATTTATTAATATGTACTTAATTTTAATTAAATTACTTCCCACCCTATTCCCCTATAAACCCACTACCCGCTACGGAATTAAATTACGCAAAAATTCAATAACATAAAATTCATTGCTTTTAAAAAATTAAACATACATTACAACAACTAATATACACTTTTAACACATATACTAACATACAATACACTTAGAAAAAATTCGATATTATTAAAAATTCGATATTTTTTAATGCCTATATTATGTACTTCGATATTTTAACTATCGATATTACTTACCTTAATTTCGATATTTTTAACGACTATATTATGTCCATTCGATATTATGTCCATTCTATATTTTAGACTCGATATTGTGTCCATTCGATATTTTTGTTTCGATATTATGTCTGTTTACCGTTTCAAACACGTGTCACAGCTTTAGAATCTTTCATAGGGACACCTTTGGCTTTCAAGCTAATGTTGGTGGTGCCAAAAATAATATAGGCTAATAAGTTAAGAAGCAAGGGGCAGATTTACTTACATTTCACGCAACGCAGCAATGTTGCGCCACTTTCTATTTATTAAACCACACAAAGCCATGCAAAGTGGCTTTAAGTGGCTTAGTAAATGCCAAAATGATATTGCATCTGGGCTGCACTAGGAAAGTGGTGCAACCCTGACGCAAATCCTTACTAAATCTTCCTCCAGGTAACCCTAGCAATACTTCCCAAAGATTGCCTTCAAAATGTACTAGTTACAGTCACAGTGAACACTGACTCAGGATCCAAAACTGTAAACCAGCAGGACCTTGTTTTGAATTCTGTACTTTATTTCAGCAACTAAATACCAGGCTTCAGACATCCACTATCATATCTATTATAATATATCTAAAAGAAATTGAGTAAGAAGGGCAAAAATCTGTGCAGACTCCCCTCATCCAATAAAGCATATATAAACATCCATTACAATTAGCAAAATAATGTTATTCTTAATTTACTCACCTGTCCCTCTTGTTTCCATCATTAAGATGGACACTTTCTACTAAGGAATACTTCCCTGCTTTTAACTGTAATATGCTACAAAGCACTGGCAATGCCAAGGAGTGCTCCCTATTCTGTGGTTTCCTATATACCATTGAGGTGCAAGCCCTATCTTACTACCCGCTATTGGACTTCAAATAATGTGTCTGGCTATAACATTATATATTTTATCTATAGTGTCCCACCACAAAAACACATAAAGCACACGTTGGTGTATTATAAATATGCGATGGTTTCCCTGCGTCTAATTTTAGCATTTCCATCAGACAAACCAATTGCAAGACTCTGAATACTCGCAACATCTCAAATGCTTGAATGCTTCTTAAGAATAGCTTTTGCACATCCGTAATTGATAGGAAATACTGTGTCATGGTCAGTTCTAGCAGTGTTCTGGATTATTCTTTGTGTTACTATTTTTTCAGTCACCAAAACAAAGAATGATTTTAACAGAAATTCCATACAACTGTTGGGACTCATCGAATGTCTTGTCACAGTGCTTGATTGATTGCCTGCAACAAAAGAGAGCCTCTATTTTACATTACGATATTCAGACAGATATTAATGATGTACTTGTGTAGGACTTGCCCCACCAGCCACTAACTCCAACTATATCAAATACCTTTACAAAGGAAGGGTAACAAAAGACCATATTTATTTATTTATTTTATTTGACCATTGATTTAGTCTTATCATTCTCAAGTTCATTGATATCCTGAGATCCAGAGCAAAAGATATGTTTAATGAATTTGTGATATGCTTTCTCATTATATTGCTATGTAATCTGCCCACAGGGGTGAAAACCCCACTAGACACTGGAGATTTTACACTGGTGCAAAACTAATCTCAACCTCGCATTGGGCTATACCACCACTACTACAGGGAGAAATCCAGTCATTCTGGACCCCCAGGAGGCAGAATGGGGCAAACCACTAGATACCAGTGAAATCATTAAAAACAAAAGAATGTGGGTGACCCAGCTCGTATTCAGTCTTTTTTCCACCCCAGAATGGGAGCAACAGGTTTTCTGCCCCCCAGGGCACTTTGTTGGAATTTATCCCCAATCAGCACCCAGAGGGACAAAAATGTCAAAAATAAAGAATGGGCAGGGCCACCCCGACAACACATGGAGCCACTCCAAAACAGCTGCAAAAGTGTGTCGGTCCCTCTGGTAACTAAAGCATCCCCATGGCAATTGAGTGAACATTTTTCAGTATTTTGACTGTAGTTTTTATATGTGAGTCAGCAGAGAGAGGGTAAATCCCAATCTCTTCTCACTTGCCATACTGAATGGCTACCCTATTTGGGCACAGGGTCATCTGGCATCTAAAAAACGTACCAAACCCAGACTTATTTGAAAATTAGATACCAGGAAGGTGCCTTGTGTGGATCCCGTAACATTTTCTTCAGCACAATGTCCTGCAAACCTTAAGACTTTGTCCAAAATTACATTTTTTCCTCCCATTTTTATGTGAGAAAGTTCCGGAATCTGTACACATCCGCAAATTTCCTACCACCCAGCATTCTCATACTCCTCCAGAAAAAAATATTATCCCATGTACAAAACCACTTTTTGAACAACATACAAACATTTAGTTTTCCACATTCTGAAAATGGCCTCTTCTTGCTGAGCTCACAGATGTTTTGACCCACACCTCCAGTCCTTGTCAGAACAAATCTGGTCTTAACTGATGATGTCACCTGCCTCTCAAATCACAAGGCCGTGTTTGTTGTCATACACTTTCTAGATTATAACACTCCATCAGCAAATGACTTTGGGTTCTCCTTTGCTGCCACAGATATCTTCAGCAAAATCTCTGCTCCACTCTCTTTGATCCCTGTGCCTCTTGCTACTCACGGTGCAGCTCGCAACTCACCCCTACAAGGTACAACTGTGTGTAAAGAGCTGCTGGAATTTTGTCTTACAGGTACCTTGGTAGGAATAGTTCATGCTACAGGAAGAGGCTGTGACAGAAGGTAATGCCTCCATCCATTCATTAGACTCTTGAAACTTCAATAGACACCTAGTGAACACATGTTATCATGATGCAGTGGAACAATAGTAGTGTTTCTTCTCTGATGGAGCAAAAACCCTATGATATTAAATACCTATAGTCTGACATATTCAAAAAGTATATTGACTTGAAGACAACTGTGTGACTGTTGTAGGTGGGCAGAAACCTGCAGTAAGACAAATGCCCACATTGGTGATGTTCACCCAAAACGGATACTGTCCTGGTCCTTCCAATTTAGGTCTGGTACACCCGCAGCATCTAAATTTAGAACCTGATGTGGCGGATCCAAGAACCATTTTAGGTTGCTACAAAAACATTAAGCACAACATGCTTTTACTTCATGCATCTGTACAGTTTAAATAGATAACAGGCCAATAACACTGCTCACCTAAAATGCCTTTTTGGCCCTTTCCACTGAATACTTTTTCCACCTTTATCTTAGGGATACTTATCAGATGATAATGTATACAAACATTTTGGTGCACAGTTTTCTTTTTGAATGTACAAGACCCCCGACTGGTAGGTCACTTCAGTCACTTCTAGTGGAACCTCCTCCCAAAAGTTGCTGACTTTAACATAGAAGCTGAGATCTGTTAATTTGCCTCCCAGTGCATTGACACAACTTATACAAATGGTGGTAGAAGGACTTGGCTAAAATACTGCATGTCTGCAGCTGAACTCATCACATCTCTCCCTCATCTGGTATACTTCCTCTTCACTGTCTCTTCCAGTTTGCCCTTTATTTTGTGTGCCTCCTCTACTTGTCCTTTCTAGCATCTTAAACTTGGCAGAGGAGAACAAAGTAGGTGGTTAAACATTTGGTCTCAAGATTGACTAGCTTGAGTAAGAGAATGCTGAGAAAGTGATTAGTTAAAAAGTGGTGGAATATTTCAGTTTTAGGTGTCTGTGCAAATGTCAGAATTGCATCTTTAGTTTTGATATCAAGGCACAGAGTTGCATGCAAAAATTGCTGTACTATATGAAGCATTTTTCTGGGGAAGAGAGATTTGAAATGAGGTTCATCAAGTTGAACAGATCTTTTTAGATAGAAAGTAGTAAGTAACTTAGTTACGTATGTGGCATTGTTCAAACATAAGGACTTCCAGGTGAAGCAAGTAAGTAAGCAATCACATTGAATTTTATTCTTGCTAGTATAAGAAGCCATGTAGTCAAACATATTTTCCACGGTAACAAGCCTGTCCCTGGACTGCTATTTGCCTTGAGATAAACATGGAGCACCTCAAGTGCAGCATTTCTAAGTCAATTCTGGAAATTAAAAGGGTCTGCAGATTATGTGCTAAATTGTTTTGAGCATTTGAATGTAGACATAGTCATATTTTCCACCTGACTGGTATGAGGTTTGAGAGTGAGGGTGAAGTGTGAAGTGTGAGGTGGAGCCTAATCAATTCACTGTGGACAAGAACAATATAAAAAATAAACTTTTTTGTCAATAATAGATTTGTGAAGGCACAACCTTATTTTTGTGTATGAGTGAAATGGGGAGAAATTCAGTTTTTGTTGGCAGGTAATTAAGCAATTATCAGACATCTATGGTTCAAGATTTTTGAGTTTTAAGACAGCATATGTCTGTTTCCGTGTATATCTGGTGTTACCCCCAAACTGATGCAGAGATACTTTTATCTTTTGAATATCAGACTTAATTTATAGGTTAAAAGACCTAGAATGACGACTTGAGGTACAACAAAATGCTTTGTCATTCATCCTGAGACCTGACCTGAGATAAAAATCTCCTTTTGTTGGTTGGTGAGAAGGGTGAAGAATAAGAGTAGGACATGACCACTGATGCCCATATGGGTGTTTGTAGGTTCAATAGAAGCCGGATATGGTAAACAGTCCCAAGACATCAAGAATCACTGACTGGTCAATTGGAATGAGTTAACAAGATTCTCCCTTATCTTTCATGTGGTCTACATTATCAAAAATCTACAGAGTGGGAGTCTTCATGCTGATTCCGGGTTAGATTTGTAGATTTGCTAGGTATCTCAAGTACTTTCCCTGATCAGGAAAAAGTTGATACAGGTTTTTTGGCTGGACAGTAAATCTGGATAGTATAACCAGATTAGAAGGTGGATTAAAGAGTTATTTTTTTAAATAGCAGAAAAACTTCTTTTTGATGGAGATGGATTTATCAATGTTCACCAAGCTGATTCAAATAAAAGAAAGTTGTCCTCTGTCATTTATCTTGGTAGACATGCACAGGTATTAGTTTGCCAACTTTTTGTTGAAGGGTGAGCGGGAATAAATGCTGATAGTAGAGAAGGAATATCAAGACTTTTGTGGTTTTAGCTATAGATTGACACTCATGATACCTTACATTTTATTGTGTCACCAATGGATATGATCCCATTAATAAACAAGATGAGGAATTCCCATTCTTTTACAAATCATTGATGCAGAATGACTTCAGTGAATAGGATGGTACTGGAGTACATGAAATAATAGTACATATAAAAAGAATTTCAGAGGTAGTGATTTTTTGGTGAATTCTGGATGTTCGAAAATCACGTTTATATTCTCTTCCTAGAGTTCTTAGTTTAAAGAGTAAAGGATAATCAGTTTTTCATCACTAGTTTTTTTGTAGGGGTGTGCAAAATTCAAGTCAATTGCTTTTTTATGTGAAAGTTCTGCAAAACTATGCGTAATTGTATGAAATGCAAATCAATCATTTCACGCTACATTTTAGTAAAAAATATGTCTTTGCTTCACTTTTTGGAGGCAAGGCACCTTTAATTAAACCAATGCACACAAATATTTATCACCAATGGCACCATTCACTGTAAAATGTTTCTGTGGATGGCACATAATTATGCAAAGTGGTGTAACTTTGGGATTTTCACTTAACAAGCCTAATAGGAAATTCCAGAAATTACACAGATTACGCCAGAGTAATTTTGAATTTGCCCAGGCCTAGTCTTTCAGATAATCAAAAATTGACTATGGTTATGCATGCTTTTAGCTGAACAACACACAAGTCAATAGTCTCCTTAATGCTGATATTTTATGTCAAGAAAGCAGCTGATATCTGCAGTTGAGATAAGTTACTTTAGTGTCACATGAATTAGTTATTGCAGGATGCCTAGTGAAATATATTTCAGCTGGTGCAACTGATTTTCATAGCATGGGCCATTTGAAATTAGGGGATGTTAGAGGCATGTGTAAGATGAAAGGGAAGTGGTCAGACTAATCACTTACTACAGCAGGGTGCATTTGATAGTGTCAATAACAGCAAAAACGAGCCAGAAATTCTGCCTATTCTGTAATTATGTTGGCAGGACTATTGGGGGAGGTTGTTTAATAATGTAAGATTACCTAAAATGGCATAAGATTTGTACTTAACATTGCTCCAATTGAGTAGTTCAAGACTCCGAATGCGAATGGCAGTATTTTGAATGGAAGCAGCAGTTCCTTTAACGTATAAGGTCAACAAATATTTCAGGTACATTTTTCAACCCGAGTGACTTTACTGGTAATTCTGGAACACAAAAACTAAAAATCAGAACATAAGTGGCAATGTTTTGAATGCAAGCAACCAGAAATCAACTTGAAATTTAATTTTTGAGTTGAACCTTTACCCATTTGAGTAATTTTTTGAGGGCGAGATACATTTTGACATGTTGTGTAATCATGTGTAAGTTCACACAAATTTTGTGGAATTACACTACTCAAAATTGCACCCACCCCTACTTAAAATCTCCAGGAAAGAAGTTCTGGCTGCAAGCATTTAGAAATATGAGGTACATCTAATGAAAATCAGCAGAACTGGTGGGTAATAGATGTTGCATAGCAAGAAGTTGTTGGAGTGAGACAATGTGAGTGCAATTTAGAGGCTTTGAAATGATTTCAAAATTGTGTGGAGTATAAATATGGAGGTGAGCTGGTCCTTGTCGATGATAGTGATGCTGCCTCTTGCATTGAGTTGTGGCATGGGAATGAATGTTGAGCTGTCATTCAGTGACATATATATGAGAAGGTGGTGACGATTGATCTAATGAATAAGATGTAAAGGTAATTTGGAATAAGGCTGATTTTGAGCAGAGAACAGTTGATACATGAAGTCAGTGAATATGCTTGTTGAGTTTATAGATCAAAATATCAGATAGCAATGATTTGAAAGGTTCTTGAGTCTGTACTTATTCATCTGGAGTCAAAGATGTTGTAGGATTCAAGATAGACCTCGCTGATGTAGCCCAACTTGTCTGAGATGATTGTGGGTTTACTTGAGATCCCATTCAGAATGAACATTTTCTTCTGTCTTCTATGATTTCAGAGGTACACAATCCACTAAGGAGCTTGACAGCCTGAGTTTTTTGTTAATAGAAGAAAAGCAATCAATGCTGATAGTGAAGAAAGAATTCAAACAAGGTGAAGTTTATGGAGCTAGTTTGACATTCATGAAGATGTGAAGATGTTCTTTTTCATTTTGTCTCTAGTGGAGTTAATCAAATTATTAAACAAGATAAGGAATCCCTCACATTAAACAAATTATTGGAGCAAAATGATTTCTCAGAATGGGATGGTATTGGAGCAAATTAATCAAAAGTGAGATCTGAAAAGAATTGTTTTAAGTTCAGAAATACGTTTATTAAGAGAAATGCAAATCTCAATACAAAGAGCAAAATAACAGTACATAGTCACATGAAACATCTCTTGAATACAAGGAGAAGATAGATATACATACAATTAAAACTGGTCCATCTGAAAAAGATGGATTAATAATAAATCACAGAATGCGAAAACTATAATGCAAGATGGGAATAATTCTGCAAGTAAAAAGAAATACAATAAAAGAAAGTCATGGAGGTTTGGAAACTTCTTGTTGTACAGGAGTTAGAGAAGATGAACGTCTACCACTAGTTTCTATGAATGTTGTAACAGGTAGCCATAAATAAAGACGTTTCGTGGCCATAGTAATGGGGTACACAAAAGTTGTATCTAATCTGTGATTATAACAAATAGCATACCACCAAGCTTGGTAGGATAATTTGGAGAAGTCTTTCCAATTTTTAGTAATCTGCTGAAAGGCAACCACCAATAAAAGGTCTACAATTTGTGTGTTAGAAGTGTGGTCTAACCACACCGGGGATAGACTTCCCAAAAATACATTGGGAACAGAAAAAGGAAAATTAGAGTGAAAAATTGAATTGATTTGGGCCCAAACCCTTTTCCAAAAATCCTGGACAAGTGGGCATGTAAAAAGTAAGTGATGAAGGTCCGCATGAGGGGAAGAGCATGACCAACAATCGTCCAAAACGCAAGCGTGTCTTTTATGCAAAGCAACTGGAGAAAGTAAAAGCCTATTATAAATAAAAAGAGTGTCTGTGTGGTGTTGGCAGCTCTCGAGGATTTCCTGATTTTACTCCATATCTTATTCCAAAAAGTAGTTGACCAGTCAACACTCAGATCTTGCTCCCAGGAGAGTTCTATCTTGGATTTGTCTCATGGAGTGCATGAAGATTGTAAATAATTATAAATGACAGAAGCTTTGGGGTTAACTTGTAATAGGGAATGCAGTTTATCAGTCGGAGAATCGACAGGGGCGATGAAGGAGTTAGGAGGTGTGCAACGGGTGAACGCCTCTAGAATAGCTTGTTTCAAAAGTGTATATTTATAATGGAAGGAGGATAGTAGACCAAACACACTTTTAACCTGTGCAAAGGATATGAACTGGTCTTGTAAGTATAATTGGTGAACCCAAATTAGACCCCTTTGCCTCCATGATTTCCAGTAAAAAGGCTTATCACGTATCAATATCATGTTGTTATGCCATATCGTGGAATTAGAGAGGAGAGTCCCACTGATAGAATCGGTTAAGTGTGCAGGTTTCAGAATCTTAGGGGCTGATTACGATGGCGGTCGGTGTCAGTACCGCGGTGCCAGCGGTGCGGAAAAATGCCTTTTACCGCCCTCCAGCAGCGGTCCTCACGGCCGCCATATTATGAAGGGCAAATATGCCCCATTTCCCGACCTCCGCGGTGCAACGCCGACCGCCATGAAATTGCGCCCGCCACCGCGCCGGTGGTAGCCAATGGAGACTCACCGCCGTGCGGAATGAAGTCCCGTCCGCTCAACAAATTAGGATGCGCCAAACAACCAGTCGAACCGCAGGGGAGAAACCGCCCTTCCAGACGCGGCGGAATCTCGACAGCGGAGCATGAAACGAGACTTCCGGAGCCCTCCACCCGGAGCCAAACGCCATGGATCCAGCACTACACGTCCTCCCGGTGCTGTACGTGATACATCACCAGGTCAACATCGCCCGCCGCGGACGCCGCCGCAGGTACGTAAAAAAACACAATACAACACAAAACAGAACACAAATTCCACGGGCTGAAACAGGGCACCTGGCCACACCAGACACACTGGTGTGGACAGGAACACATCCATCAGTGTACCCACACATGTCTCATCTGGCACCAATTCACACCCTGCATCAAGCCCACCAAATTACCGCGAACATAATGTAATGTGTTGCTGACGACACCGCAGCGGTGAGTATGCAGGAAATCCATCGCACAAAGCAGAATGCATGTACAGCAACGGTCAGGCCAGAAAGACCACAGGCCACCACCACCACCCACCACCCACAGCTCTGCCGCACACAGCAAGAAACATGCCAATCCCCCCTGTGCACCCCCATGTCCAACACCAAGCGAGCTAAATCCACACCCAGCAGCACACAACTAACACCTAGGGAGACAGACACAGCAGCATTGGGTGTAGATTAACACACAGCACAGAGGCACAGGCCCAGGGCAACACACACACACACCACAACACCACATACATGGCAAGAAAGCTGAATACAAGCACAAAATTAACATCCACACACACAAGGAACATACAGACTACTGGACACACACCCTGCCAACTCACACAGACATACCCCACACCGACACACAGCCACATACACAGACTACATGCCACCAGCAATGGAGCACAACATAGAGGAAAGCAAAAATGATGTGCACACAAATGGGAGGGCAAGGAGACAACCAACAACCAGGTGAACAGACACATGCAGGACAAGGAACCTAGAACAACATCCACACCCCATCCAAGCACATGGCTGGCACAGTGAGTGAAGTCAAACAACAGTCACCTCAGTGCAACAACTCAGGGAGACAGCAAGGTAACCCATGTATAGGGACAGGGATGAAAGGAAGGACCTCAAGTCAAACAGTGAACAGCAAGTACACATGAGTATGCCAGCACCACAACACACAGGGCACATTGGCACACTCAATGACTGTCAAACACAAGTAGGAGTCCCCAAACATACCCCCTCATATCTGCAGCACACAACCCCAATGCCAGACACACAGAAGGGCCTACATAATGTCCAGACAAGATACAGACAAACAATCAAACCCCCTGGGGGCATCCACAAACATCACACACACACAGGAATTTCAGTACCAACGTCTGCACCAAAACAAAAATGGCAAACACAATTCAAAACAGAAACACATACAGAACCACAAAAATAACACACATCACCTGTGCAGCCAAACTAGGGGAAGGCAATGGGAGCACACACACAACAGGAGTGCACCACCTCATCAGTCATGAAAAATACATAGGCTACATACCACAACACAGACAAGAAGTGCACCATCACAGAACAACACAGACACATCAAACACACAACAGATGCACAACACCGCAAAGCACATATCAAACACAGCAGTACATCAGGGGATATACACTAGGACAGCACAAGGCAACATACACCCACAGCACTGAATGCACAACAAGCAGTGTGTGCACACAAACACACAACAGTCCCACACAGCCATGAGTCACACGCCATTAACACACACATCAACACACACGACAAAGCCACAACCAACACACCGTACAACCCTTGACCACCCAAATGCACAGCATGTAAGTAACCGTTGTGACTAGGATGACTGCCCATCACAACATGACTACACATCTACACTGCTAGGCATACATGAAAGCAAGAACGCACATACATGTTGAGCCTGGTCAGCCTGCCTGCAATCCCGTGTATATGACCCCTCTATGTGTTTGCAGTGCCCACATACCAGGATGCAGTAAAACATAGCCAACAGCAACAAGGAAGGAACATGAGTCTGGTATGTCACCGAAAACAACATCACTGACCCCACAAGTATCTGTGGCCCAGTAAATGTTAGACATACAGGAAAAGCCTTATTCAGTAAGGACAATGACACAACTGACAACATGAGCAACTGTTTTTATTCACAAATAGCACTGATAGGCAACAATATCAGACAAGACCAAGGCACAAGATGCAGAGCCTGAACATGAGAAGCTGCACAGGCAGGGGGCAAACTGCAAGGCCAGTGGCCAGTCCAAGGTGCTGACAGAGTCAATGAGAAGCTGCACAGGCAGGGGGCAAACTGCAAGGCCAGTGGCCAGTCCAAGGTGCTGACAGAGTCAATGAGAAGCTGCACAGGCAGGGGGCAAACTGCAAGGCCAGTGGCCAGTCCAAGGTGCTGACAGAGTCAATGAGAAGCTGCACAGGCAGGGGGCAAACTGCAAGGCCAGTGGCCAGTCCAAGGTGCTGACAGAGTTAATGAGAAGCTGCACAGGGAATGTGTGTCACCAAACTCCGCCATGGTCAGCAACACAGTCTGGTGTGTTACGATGGGCAGCACAGGTACCGGTGTGGGAGAGATAGGTCTGTGACGTTGATCAACATTCATACTTGGCTGTCAGTCTGACTGGGAGCTGACTGTGTGTCGGGCACTGTTGGACCACTTGACTGGGGAGTGAGACGCCCAGCTGAGGAAGAGCTATCAGTGGCCTTGGATGCTGGAGGGCTGCTTGGACCAGGTGGTGTAGTGGCACGTGGAGGTGGACTCAGGCCGACGTGGGACACAGTGTGGGAGGGAGACAGTGGAGGGGTGCCTTTCCACTTCTTGGGGATTCTAAATGGCTTGCCTGTCTTGGTATCAATGGGAAGTGGTGTAGACACAAACGGCACACTCATCACCAAGGCTGCCGCAGGTGCACACGCTAGACCTCCCTTTGGGGATGTGCTGGATCCAGAAGGACGCTTAGCCTGGCATTGCCTCTGCCCCTCCATCCCCTCTTTACCCTGTGTGCCCCCTACAGTGCCCTCCTGTCCCTGCTTCACTGGACTTGGAATGGGAGTAGAGGTAGTTGGTGAAACAGCCTTGGATACCTTACTATGTGTAGCCTTGCCAGGCCCCACCTTCACAGTGGGCATGGAGAGTGTCTGCATGCCTTTGCGAGACGTTTTGGGACCACAGAGTCTGTGGCCGGGGATTGCTCTGAGGCTTGTGACCCTGAGTACTTCCTCCTTGAATCATGTGCCTTTGCAACGCCTGACGGGCTCTTCCCTTTGCGCTCTGGGGTTGTTTTTTTCTTCGTAGGGGAAGGTGTCTGTGACCTTGACCGCTTGGGCTGCTGCTGCTGTGTGCTACGTGTGCAGTATCGTGACGTTGAGGTGTGTGAAGCGTGGTCACCGTCGTCAGACGTCGCCACTGGCATGGGGGTGGACAAAGGGACTGGAATTGGACTACGAGATTGAGCCAGTTGAAGTGCAGCCGCCATTGTGGAGGACATTGTCTGGACAGTGCGGTGCAGCCCACCCACGTCTGAATGTATGCCCTCCATGAAAGCTGACACCTGTGCCAATTTGCGGTCGTGGTCTGACAATGCATTGAGGAGCCCTGTCTGCCCCACACACAGCTGGCGCATAAGGTCCACACTCTCTGCACTGATGGCAGCAGGGGGCACAGGGGCAGGGGCAGCGGTGCCTGGAATGAAGGACACTCTTCCCCTCTTTGTGGTGCGAACACGGGCAGCAACAGAGGAAGTGGCTGGGAGGGTGGGCACTGCACGGTGTGTGCTGGAAGATGTAGCAGACTCTCCGTTCCCTGTGTCCTCCAAGATGTCTGCACCACCGCCTTCATCAGATGATGTTGAACTTTGTGTCTCGGGCTGTGATTCCTCCAGCATACTCCTATCCCCCTCCGAGGCGCTGGTCACATCTGTGTCACTGGGATCCTGTGCAGCTGTTGTGCTTGTTTCACCACCACTGGTGTCCGTCCCCTGTCCCTCCGTGCCCACGGGAGATGCTGCATAACAGAGAGACATGTAGGGTCAGCAAAGTGACAGCAACAGGACAAACATATTCAAGCAAAGCAACACTGAGGATGACAAAGTCTACATGTTGCAGGCCACCCCGTGCATTCTCACCATGCAGACACACTTCACTACCTCAAACAGTGCGTACAAACATCTAAACACGGCATAGCTGAGCCATGTGATGGGCAGACAGCACAACATCATGCATGTTGGGGCGTACAAACACTAACACCAATGGACCAGGCCTGCAGCACACCACCCACAATGCCATTGAAATTCCCAGGATTGGAAAAACATCAGTAAGTGCATGTATGTAAAATTCGTGACTGCCACACCCAGCACAGGGGCCACTTACAACCCACTGCATCACAGTAACCACATCACGTACACCAGCGCAGGTACAGGCTTGGTACACATGCAGCCACTCACAGACAAAATCAACCTTCACAGAATACTCACCCCTAGCTTGCTGTTGATTCTCCTTCAAACGTGCGTCCAGCTCAGGCTGTGTCACAGCCAAGATGCGGCACATCAGTGGTGTCAAGCTGCATCGTGACAACCTGCCACTGCGAGGAGTATCCCCAGTGTCATCTCGGCAACGTTCTTTGCCAGTCGTGATATGTCGTCCCACCTCTTGTGGCAGTGGGTGCGCCGGCGGTTTGACACTCCCAGAGCCCGCACCTTGGTTGCAATGGACCTCCACACGGCCTTACGCTGGTGTACCTTGAGCTGCAGGTGTGGGAGACAAGAGGGGGAAACATCAGTGACACACTCTCATGGTAAAACCTCTCTCTCTGAACAGTGGCATGACACAGACTCATCTCCACACGGCAGATATGGGTCATTGATGTACACTCATGCCAACCACACACGTATCACACTCTGTACAGTCAGTGATGTGTCCTTGTCACATTGGGTGTGGACAGTCCATGCCAGGTAGAAACACACAGAGATGGACAACGAGGAGCCACACAAACAGTCACATGAACAATAACTGTCCCGAAACATGCATCACCAGATAGCTGTCACACCATATGGATGTGTACACAACACATGTCCATCCACCCTTCATGTCCATGCATTTAATGTGTGGGTTGCATACACCCCCTTAACAACTAGGAAACAGCATGTCAGCCAGTGCATTACACAACCCCACACTCTCAGGCACATTTACCATCTGATCGACTACATGTGTGCCCCCCTTGCACTCACACCCCCACTGTTGGAGACTTACCACAACATTTGGGCCACCATATAGCCGTGGGTACTGTGTCAGCACCTCGTCCACCAGGACATCCAGCTCCTCGCTTGTAAATGGACTGGTACGGATCTTCTCCGTCCTAGCCATCACTGTGGACATGAGACGTCAGCGGCGGCAGTGGGCGGTGAGGGGTCCCAGGCAGCAGTCCCTGGAGGCAGCAGCAGGTGAGGGGTCCCAGGCAGCAGTCCCTGGAGGCAGCAGCAGGTGAGGGGTCTCAGGCAGCAGTCCCTGGAGGCAGCAGCAGGTGAGGGGTCCCAGGCAGCAGTCCCTGGAGGCAGCAGCAGGTGAGGGGTCTCAGGCAGCAGTCCCTGGAGGCAGCAGCAGGTGAGGGGTCCCAGGCAGCAGTCCCTGGAGGCAGCAGCAGGTGAGGGGTGTCAGGCAGCAGTCCCTGGAGGCAGCAGCAGGTGAGGGGTCTCAGGCAGCAGTCCCTGGAGGCAGCAGCAGGTGAGGGGTCCCAGGCAGCAGTCCCTGGAGGCAGCAGCAGGTGAGGGGTCTCAGGCAGCAGTCCCTGGAGGCAGCAGCAGGTGAGGAGTGTCAGGCAGCAGTCCCTGGAGGCAGCAGCAGGTGAGGGGTCTCAGGCAGCAGTCCCTGGAGGCAGCAGCAGGTGAGGGGTCCCAGGCAGCAGGCTCTGTGAGCAGTGGAAATGTGGTGCTCCCTTCCACACATATATAGGGCCCTGGACTTGTTTCAGTGGTCATAGTCTTCTGCCATTGGTGTTCCAGGTCAGCCTTCTTCAAAAGCATCCAATGACCGCCTCCGCGGGGCGGAGCACGCCTACCGCGATTTTTGAATCTGCAACATGCCACCGCGATAGCGGTCCCCATTGGCTGCAAGGGCATGGTTCATGGCAGTGACACACCGCGGGGTCCTGGCCGGCGCTACCGCGGTGGTGCATCTTACAAATGCATCCTATCTCCGCATCCGCTGGGGGCGGAGCACGCCTACCGCGATTTTTGAATCTGCATCATGCCACCGCGATAGCGGTCCCCATTGGCTGCAAGGGCATGGTTCATGGCGGTGACACACCGCGGGGTCCTGGCCGGCGCTACCGCGGTGGTGCCTCTTACAAATGCATCCTATCTCCGCATCCGCTGGGGGCGGAGCACACCTACCGCGATTTTTGAATCTGCATCATGCCACCGCGATAGCGGTCCCCATTGGCTGCAAGGGCATGGTTCATGGTGGTGACACACCGCGGGGTCCTGGCCGGCGCTACCGCGGTGGTGCATCTTACAAATGCATCCTATCTCCGCATCCGCTGGGGGCGGAGCACGCCTACCGCGATTTTTGAATCTGCATCATGCCACCGCGATAGCGGTCCCCATTGGCTGCAAGGGCATGGTTCATGGCGGTGACACACCGTGGGGTCCTGGCCGGCGCTACCGCTGTTTAATTGCCATAGAGTGACATGGGTGACCGGGATGTGGCTGGTGGAGCATGACAAACGCCATCTGCAGCTATGTAGAGGGCCATCAGTAACACCAATGTGTCATGTGCAGCACATGAAACACTTGCGTCAGTGGTGGGCATCGACACAGGTTCAAATGGTGGTTGGCATGCTCCGCCACCCAATTCACGGACAGTATGTGCGTCCGCTATGGGGAATATGCAGCATCACATCGTACACTCTGTGCGTCATTGTGTTTATGGGGCACGTTTAAGGCACCTACGGACAGTTCTTGTTGTGTGTGGATCAATGGTCATTACTGTACTACGCACAGTGGATACGTACAGTGGCACATGGCACTGGATAACATTGATATGGTCTCCTGTCACAAATGTCAGCCACTGTGTAACGTCTCACACCAAATGGAACACTGTACTCCATTATGTTGAGCAATATTTACACACAATGTCGTATCTGCCACCCATGCTGACCACTATCTCACACCTGAGCCCATGTGTTACACTGAAAACCCAGATGAACTCATTTATTCAGCATGACTGTCATCATTGGAAACAGATGTCACCCTGTTGTGTTATTGCTAAGACCAATTACATGCCGCATGTAATGTCTTTGTACACACTGGCAACTCCTGCAGTGTATGTCCACATGTACAGGGGGGGGCTCGACCTGCTAAAGGATGACGAGTACTTCAGCACCACACCTGGCATCCGTTGCATTATTATTGTTTGTCATTTGGGTAGCCGGCCAGAGCAGATGTCTTTGCTACATGTCTGCCACCTGTAACCACAGGGACCTATGTGGTAGTGTCAGGTCTGTGCTCATGTTGTTTGGACTGTTGTATGTGAATCAGTGACATGTACATTTCAACAATGGTGCTTAGCTAAACTATGTTTTTGAGTGTTGTGCTGTGTTCCGGTGCTACTCACCTGCCACCAGTGCATGTCCATTGTTCACATCAGGAATGTTGCATTGGCAGATGGACTGCATGCACGGTTGTGGATTGTGCTAACTGTATGGAATATAGTATGCGACATTTGTCCACAGGCTATGGGTGTCCAGTATTGCCTGTGCAATGTGTGTGCACTGATTAGTGGGAATTGTCTGCAATGTTGGATGGTCAGCACAAGTGGCACACGTGTGCAGTGTGTTGCCACCAACACTAGTGTATGTGCATGCTATGGGGTGCTAGCCATCCTTGCTCACCATCTATTCCAGCACTGTGTGGGTGGATCACATCTGCTGGTGTATCAGGATGGAGTGGGCACCCAAGACAGGTGAGATGTACCTTGACTGTTGTGCCTGTGACACTCATCCAACTCCGACATTTGGTCAATGTGAGGTACCAGTGTCCCACTACTCATGCACAGCCAGCATGTTTGTTAGATGTGGGATATTGATTGTATGCTGTGTTGGGCCTGACAGCCTGTGTGGAATGAGGGTCAGGATGCATGTCCTTTGGGACATGTGGTGTAAAATTACATCCACTGGTGTCAGGTGTCTGAGCCAGTTGTCCATATGTAATGCATACAGTCTGTTCATGCGTAGACTTGTTGGCATACTGGCTTGGCATTGTCCATGTAGTGTTGTATGTTTGTGTTGTGGCACTGTTGTGTCTTGAAACAGCTGGATGTGTATCACCATGGTATGTGTTGTGGTGCACATGTGTCCTTGGGCAGTCCCTCCTTGATGCTGCATGTAAATGTCCAAAATGGGGGAAGATTAAGGGTGCATACAGGCCCTGCGGATCACGTCCCTCATCTATTGTTAATGTGTGCCACATTGGCTATCTGTGTGCTTGTAGAGAGTATTGGGCAGTGGGGTAATGGTGGCCTGTTACAGTGGTACACATACTCTGCACAGGCGTGACATCATCTGTCACTGTCCGACTTTGTATTCAAGTCAGCAGCAGATATGGCCTGTGTACTGATGACATTGGCACATGTATGGGTTTGGGATGTGAATGTCATTGAATTTGAGTGTGTTCGAAGTGGCACTGAGTACAAAGACAATCCCAAGGATCTATCCACATTGTGTTGTTGATGTGTCCCCTGCAATTATTGGCCAAGGAGGTGTGGCAGGTACAGCAGCAACGTGGAAGCCAGCAGTGTCTCTGCTTCACACATGTCCTGTGTCATGTACACCCAAGGCTGAGTCCACCTCAGCTCGATATGTGACTCTTGGCATTCACATAGACAGTGTTCGTATTGTGTCTACTGACTGTGCACATACATGACAGTTGTACAATTAATCTGTCTCATGTTGGGACAACACTGAATTGCACTGTGTGCTTTCAGGGATGACAGTCAATGTTGGCGCCGTGACAGGACGGACTTTATGAATTTGTGCACATCCTAATTTATGTTGCTATGACGTGTCCCCTTTCATCTCACCTAGGAGGCGACCTAATGTGTTTCGTACCTTCACCCTGCTGGCTAACATGGAGGATACCGACATCATAAGGCGATTCCGTCTGGATCGGACAAACCTCCTGGAACTTTGTGCAATATTGGAGCCACACCTGCTTCCACGCAGGACATACCCAACAGCGCTCACGGCAACGGCAAAGGTGATGGCATTCCTACATTTCGTGGCTACGGGATCCTTCCAGCAAACTGTGGGCATTGCAGGGGGGATGTCCCAACCAACATTCAGCATGGTGCTACATGATGTCCTGTTGGCTATGATGCAACACAGGGACAAATTCATACATTTCCCCAGGCGGCAGGAGTTGGCGGATGTGAAGGGCGAATTTTATGCACTTGGACACGTTCCTAATGTAGTTGGTGCAATAGATGGCACACATGTTTCCCTGATTCCACCCCAAGCACGGGAGCATATTTACCGAAATAGGAAACATTATCATTCCATCAATGTGCAGGTGGTGTGCCAGGCAGATATGGTCATCTCACACGTTTGTGCAAAGTTTCCAGGATCAGCCCACGATTCACACATAATGCGCAACAGCATTTTACCACAGCTGATGGCCAATCTGGCGCCGGAGCGGGCATGGATTGTGGGTGAGTACAAAGGGTCGAGTCGTGTGCTGTTTGTGTGCCATGCTGTCCTCGGACACATGTCAGACACTCAATCTGTATGTGTCTTTCACACTTAGGTGACTCTGCATATCCCAACGGACCTTGGTTGCTGAGTCCACTTCGCAATCCCAGGACACCAGCTGAAGTGCGCTACAACAATGCCCATGGGAGGACACGTCGGGTCATTGAGCGAACATTTGGACTCCTGAAATCGTGTTTTCGATGCCTCGACAAGACCGGAGGGGCTCTGCAGTACTCACCCGTCAAGGTGTGTCAGATAGTGGTAGCATGCTGCATGCTACACAACCTGGCCGTGCGGAAGGGGATCCCCTTAATCCAGGATGATGATGACCAGCCACAGCCCCCACCTGCAAACACCCAAACGTCAAGTGACGAGGATAGTGGAGAGGAGGAAGGTGTTGGACAGCGTCAGCAGCTCATCAACAACTACTTCACTTGATGGTCAGTGGCAATGTCAAAACTGGCTGTTGTCTGATGATGTTGTGCTTGGTGAATATGTGTATGTGAGTTTTGTGACTACAGCATGTTGCAGAGTCAGTGCTGGCTGCAGATGTGTATGGTAAGGGATCTTTTGACACAGCTACTTGATGTCTATGTTGGTACAGTTGCTCCTTGTGACATGTGCAGATTGTCGTACCTTGATGTGCTGTGTTGTGTGATGGTTGTTAGTCCACCACCTGAGTAGCAACTGATGTTCTGTTGTGTTTTCCTAGGTCCCTTCAGCCTCTACTTGCCTGCGGAGTATCCCTGCTCCTGTGACATTGTAATCATGGGTGTGAGTTAACATACTGTGATGAACATGGAACAGTGACAACTACATTGGTGCGTTATTAGTGTTTATTTACAGTGGATACATGTGATGTAGATGTGGATATTTACAGATTTGTGAATGGTGAATAACAGATTTGTCAGTGATGGTAGATGAGACAATAGAGTATACACTAGATCAGTATGGTAACACAGTCCAACAGTCATTTGCCATTCCCACGGCATTGTGTGTGGGGACAGTCTGCAGGGTACACAGCAGGGTGAAGAGGGGTGCCATCATGGCTGGCTACTTGACTGGCTTTTGCCAGGTGCTTTGCCACGGGATGCTCCCAATGATTTTTTCGGGCGGCCCCTTGCTCTTTTGGCAGGGGGGGACACAGGTGCATGGCCAGTGGGGTCTGATGAGTCCCCATGCTCGCTGGACGCAGGGGAGGATGGGGGTCTGTCATCCTGCGGCACAACGGAGGGAGCTGTAGGTGTTGGCGGTGCCGCATGCCTGTCCCTGAGGACCCCCACTAGCTGGCCCAGGAGGTCCCTGATTTGGCCCATGCAGGCCACGAGTTGGCCCATGCGGTTGTCAATTGAGCGCAGCATCTGTTGTTGCTCACGGGCATCCTGCTGAGCCTGCCTCAACTGTCCCTGGGCGTGTTCATAGGCCCCCACAACTCTGTGAATGTGTGCCAGTGATTCAGTGCCAGGGTCTTGTTCCCTTTGGGTCAGCCTTGTCCTCACACCTGGCCTGCTGTCACGGCCCTGTTGCCTCCCTCCTGTGGGCACCGGCCTACTCTCCCATACCTCCGCAGTTGTTGTGGTCTGGTTGGCCTCTGGAGCAGGGCGAGTGTTGCAGGCAGCAGTGGTAGTGGTGGTGGAGGTGGTGGTGGCACAGGTCATTGCAGCAGGGCTCTGCGTTGATGTTGTTGCTGAGGGTGGTGGGGCTGTGGGGTCCTGGGACACATTACGCCCTGCCACACCAGATGGTCCGGGTTGGTCCTCCTCCTCCTCATTATCCAGGGAGTCTGCATCCGAGGGGAGATGTTCGGGAGCTGGTGACTGGCTGTGCTGGTTGAGGTTGTTGTCCTCTGCAGTCAGTTGTTGGTCACCTGTGGGACAGGAAGTAGATGGTAATTGCCTTACACACCTCAGGGTTGCTGTGTTTGATGTCTCTTATTTACATGTTATGCTACACACAGTTGCCTTTTTCACACATTGTATGTCTGCACAGTGATGTGCCTCATGCCATGAAGTGGAGTTACATTCATCATTTCACAATGGTGTGACCTGTGATTGGTTAGCATGCCACACGTCTAGTATTGGTGATTTCAATGTGAGGTTGTCATCTGACAACTGGCATGACTACAAGTTGATGTTCAGCATCTTTGCTGATCACTCTGCCTGGCAGACATTACCTGTGTGCATGGACTAGCCATTGTCATCACATGCATACCGTTGACATGTCCTGTGCTTGTATTTCTTTATACAGCAGACCATGCTAGTTTGTTTTTCCCTTGGTCCTTCATGATCAGCACCCATGTACGCTACAGAGGGAAGTCTGGGTGATGCATGTCAGAGGCCCGTTTGCTTGGACATATTTGTTGAGAGTCACAGTTCTGTTTCTGTCACAGTTACGTACGCTGAGCTGTCTGCATCCTGTCAATGGCTGTGCTTTTCTTTTCTATTTTTTGTGAAGTAGAGCCTCATGTTGTCATGTCTCTCAATGCTTTTGTTGAGTGATGGTGGTGTGCATGCACTGTCTGATTACCTGTGCAGTGTCACTTTGGTTTTTACTTACAGACACATGCTTCTGGGTGGGGTGCTCCATCCTGCTGAGGGGTGGGAGAGGGAGGCCTGTTGGGAGTTGTAGTGCTGCCTCCAGATACACATTCCCCATCCCTGTGAAGATGGCTACTTACCTGTTAGGTGGTGGGGGAGCGTTCAATGGCTGACACATGCTTCTGGGTGGGGTGCTCCATCCTACTGAGGGGTGGGAGAGGGGGGCCTGTTGGGGGTTGTTGTGCTGCCTCCAGATACACATTCCCCATCCCTGTGAAGACGGCTACCTACCTGTTAGGTGGTGGGGGAGCGTTCAATGGCTGACACATGCTTCTGGGTGGGGTGCTCCATCCTGCTGAGGGGTGTGAGAGGGGGCCTGTTGGGAGTTGTAGTGCTGCCTCCAGATACACATTCCCCATCCCTGTGAAGATGGCTACCTACCTGTTAGGTGGTGGGGGAGCGTTCAATGGCTGACACATGCTTCTGGGTGGGGTGCTCCATCCTGCTGAGGGGTGTGAGAGGGGGCCTGTTGGGGGTTGTTGTGCTGCCTCCAGATACACATTCCCCATCCCTGTGAAGATGGCTACCTACCTGTTAGGTGGTGGGGGAGCGTTCAATGGCTGACACATGCTTCTGGGTGGGGTGCTCCATCCTGCTGAGGGGTGGGAGAGGGGGCCTGGTGTGTGTTGTAGTGCTTTTTGTCTGTACACATGCATCCCAGTTGATTTTGTTTAGCTTTGTGCTTTATCAGGTTGAGTGGTGGTTACATCTGTGTGACCTGTTTTGGGTATTGTGGGTCAGACGAATGTCCTTTGGCCTAGGGGTTGTAGGTTTGAATTTGTGCAAGACGGTACATGGCAATGTGATGATATACATTGGTTTGTACTTACCAGCTTCCAGTCCCCCGCGGATTCCTTCAAGACTCTCTGGATGTAGGATTCCAAGGACCTTCTCCTCCCACGGACTGTATGGTTTGGGTGGGATTGGAGTGCCTCCACCAGTCCCGTCAGCCAGCTGACGGTTCTTGGCCCTCTTCCTCTTCACCACGGTCTTCAGGTCATGCCACCGCTTCTGTATTTCCTGCTTGTTGCGGGGGGTGGTCCCTACTGCATTGACCTTATTGACTATCCTCACCCACATTTGGGTTCTTGTGGCTAATGGGGTGTGTTGGACCATGTTGCCATAGAGTTGTGGTTCAACTCTTATTATCTCATCTACCATGACTGCAAGCTCTGAATCAGTGAATTTTGGCATTTTGTGTGGTGCCATGGTGTGTGCTGTGCAGATGTTCTGTGGTGCAGTTGTGTGGGTGTTGTGGGTGTTGTGGGTGGTGTAGGTGGTGTGTGTGTTGTGGTGGTGATGTGTGCAGGTTTGCCTCTCCTTTGTTCTCTGGGGTTGGGACCTTCAGTTGTGGAGTGTAGCAAAGGATTGTGGTCAGGGAGGGGCTGGTTTTATGCTCGGCTATGGGGGTGTGGCAAGCTGGTATGTTGCTGTCAGGTGTGTTGTGTGTGTTGTCCTGTGATTGGTTATTTTGAAATTTCTGGGGCTGTTGTCATTGGGCACTTTTGGTTTGTATTGGGACAGGTCTACTTCAGTGTGTGCATTGTTTGTATTTTTTTCGTGTTTTTTCTACGTCCGCCATTTTTTTGCGGATCCTCCGCAGCGGTTCCTCGGCAGCGGTGGCTATGCTGCAGCCCTTCCGCCGCCTATCGGATTCATCACTGTTCGCGCACGATGCGGTCGGATTCATAGGTAGGTACCATGGTGGTAGCGGGGATGTCATAATGTCACGGGCGGTTACTCCGTGTGCATGGCGGCGGTTCTTGGCTTTTCCGCTGAGTATCCGGCCGTTGCGGTCGGATTTTCAGCTGGTCCGGCGAGTGCGGGCGGTTTTTCGTTGTCTCCCGCCGCCGCGGACGGATTATTCTGCTGGTTCATCGTAATGTATCCGGCGTTTTTCCCGTTGGCCATGCGGGCGGTTTTTTGCCGCTACCATGGCGGTCGGTATGCTTTTCCGACCGCCATCGTAATCGACCCCTTAGACGTGTATTTGATTATGGGGGTCGAAAGGTGTTGTGGTTTTCGCGAAAACGAGAGATACTCATGAAAGGAGAAAGGGGAGAGAAAGGAGAGCTCAAGTTTAGCCCACAAAGGGCGATAATCAGAGGAATGTGAGAGCCATCTTGATGGTTGCCGAAGCAAAAAAGATTTTTGATATATAGGAAAATTAGGAAAATTAACACCACCCTCCGATTTTGGGAGGGTCAATTTTGATAAGGAAATACGAGATTTTTTATTGCACCAGACGAAAGAGGATAACAAGGTGTTTATTTTTTTAAAGAATTTTAAAGGAATGGATAATGGGATATTAGAAATCGTATAAAGAACTATGGGGGACAACATCATTTTTATGGTATCGAGACGGCCCCACCAGGATAGGTAAAGAGGATGCCATTTAGCAGTTAAAGACGATATTCTCTGTAAACAATTATCCATACATTTTGAAATTGTGTTTGAGATGGAGGGAGTGAAATGGAGACCCAGATATTTAATATATTGAGACACCATGCAAAGGTTGAGAGAGAAAAATCATCTTTAAAGGTATACTTTGTTAAGGGTAATATTTCACATTTATCTTTATTTAGTTTATACCCTGATACGACTGCAAAAGAGTCAACTTCATGTAGAAATGCAGGGATAGAGGAATGGGGTTAGGAGATAAATAACAATATATCATCAGCATATGCTACTAATTTGATGTGAGTATCATTGAAGTTAAAGCCCTGAATGTCCTTGTTTTGACGGATCCGCAAAAGAAATGGCGCTAAGGCTAGGTTAAAAAGAAACGGGGACAATGGACAGCCTTGGCGAACACCCCTTCCCAAAGTGAAAAAAGAGGATGACGCGCCATTGGCACACACTGCTGCTCTTGGGTTAGAGTAAAAAAGTGAGATTAAGGAGATTATTTTAGGTCCAAAGCCAAACCATTTGAGGGTTTGGAAGAGGTACGTCCATTCCACTCTATCAAACGTTTTTTCAGCGTCCAGTGCTATGGCGGCCAGAGGATGCGTAACATGTGAGGATTTAGATAGAATATCGAAAAACAAACGGGTATTATCTGTGATAAAACGCCCCTTAACAAAACCCGATTGTTCCAAACCCAACAAGTCAGGAAGGTAGGAATCTAGTCGAAAGGCCAGAGATTTTGAGAAGATTTTATAATCAACATTAACTAAATATATGGGCCGAAAGTTTTTACAAAATCTTAAGTCTTTACCCTCCTTGGGAATAAGACAGATGAGCGCTTCAGAAAAAGAGCCAGAGGATTTACCAGAGGACAAAAAGGAATTTAATAAAACATGTAATTTGGGAATTAATAAGGAGGCAAAATGTGTAAAAAATTCGACTGTAAAGCCATCCGGGCCAGGGGCTTTGTCTTTTTTGAGTGCCAAAAGTGCAGCATGGAGTTCCTTTTGCGTGAGGTCGAATTCTAAATTAGAAAGGTCAGGCTGGGCAGGAGAGGGTCGAGAAGTGTTAGACAAGAACCGAGAGATATTCTGCTCTGTAGGAGAGGTTTCTGAAGTGTAAAGCGTTTGATAGAAATGAAAAAATTAATTTAAGATTTCGTCGTCTTTATATTTCAGTTCCTGCTGGGCATTCATAATAGATTCTATATTAAGCTTGTTGTGCTTAACTTTTAAGTAATTGGCTAGAACCTTGCCGGCCCTGTTCTGCCCACCATAAAACTTCGCACTGGATTTTAATAAGTAAGTAGAGGCATTATTCGTTGATTCCGTATTGAATTGAAATTTAACATTAATAAGTTCTGATAGACAGTCTTTTGATCTAGACAAGTAAAAAGAATGTTTAAGTCTCTTTATCTTAGCTAGGAGAGACATGGTGAGCTCCTTTGACTTTTTATGCTTTTTGGAGACATAACCAATAATAAAATCTCTAGCCGCTGATTAAAAGGCATCCCAAATCACAGGAAAAGGGAGGTCATCAGTCTGATTGAATAAAAAATACTCATTGAAAAAGGAAGTAAACGAAGAAATGAAAATCGGGTCCAGAAGAAGAGTATTGTTGAAGCGCCACTTCCGTGGGGCAGAGGGTTTCTGTAAAATATCTAATTGCATATTAATAGGAGCATGATCAGAAATTAGAATGGATCCAATCTCTGCTGCCACTAATGACTGTGATATGTTGTGAGAGATGAAAAAATAGTCCAATCTTGATTGAGTGTGGTGAGCTGGAGAATAATAGGTGTATTCCTTAGTAGTGGGGTTGCAAAGTCTACAGGCATCAATGAGTTTGTATTGTTTGATAGTCTGTACAAATGATTTGTGGGCCTTATGAGGAATAAAGGAGACCATTGAGTTACGATCTAAAAAGGGGTCATAAACTTGATTACAATCACCTGTTGTTAGATTTGGAGGTCTCTATTTGGCAGAGGTAGGTACCTTTAACCAAATAGGGACCCTTGCATCTAGTCAGGGTCAGGGGGTACACTCCTAAAATAACCCCTGCTCACCCCCTTGGTAGCTTGGCACGAGCAGACAGGCTTATCTCAGAGGCAGGGTGTAAAGCATTTGTGAACACATACAGTAACCCAGTGACAACACTACAGATGGACACCACACAGGTTGTATATTAAAAATAAGTATCTTTTATATAGATTTAACACAAGACCACAAACGATAAAAATCCACAATACTGTACTTTAAAAATGGTAGAATTAGCTCAGTTCTCTTTAGATGGTAAATGCGACACTTTGAGTTCAATGTACCTTTGGATGCGTAACACTATACAACGAAAGTGTTGCAGGGAAGGTGATGCGTCGGTTCCTTACACGCAAGAACGGTGATGCGTTGGGTCCCTACTGATGCGTAGGGGATGCGTTGGTTCTTCTCGGCGTGGGGAGGTGATGCGTCGTTTCTTACTGCGCTTCCGTGGCGATGCGACCAGCAACTCCGTGATGCGATGAAGATCCGGTGCAATGAAACAAAGATGGCATCTTCTTCTTGATGCGACACGATGCGTGCACGCCGGACTGCCGTGCGGCGACTCAACGATTCTTCTGAGCCGCGACAGGCCCTGCGGCGGCGTCTGATGCAACGTCAATCCTCTTCTCCGGCGATGCGAGGCACCTCGGCGATGCGATGCGACAGCGGCGACACCCTTCTTCAGTGATGCGACGACAGCGGCTGCGGCGGCGACTCGCTTCTCCGATGATGCGACGGCATCTGATGCGACACTCTTCTCCGGCGATGCGAGGCGAAGCGACAGCGGCGACACCCTTCTTCAGCGATGCGACGACAGCGGCTGCGGCGGCGACACGCTTCTTCTTCGTGAGTCACGCTTCCAGCTCCTTGCGACACGCAGTCCTTCAGAAGGCCAGCACAACAGCAGGCACTTCAAAAGAACTCTTGGGGAGCTGGTGGGTGAAGTCTGTTGTCCCTGAGACTTGAGCAGGAGGCAAGCTCTCTCTCAAGCCCTTGGAGATCCTTTACAAGTTCATGAAAGTACACACAAAGTTCCTTTCTCCTTTCTTTGGCAGTCAGGCAACCACTGCAGGCCAATCCCCCAAACAGCACTCAGCTTAGGGATAGTCTCCTCCTCAGTTTCTCTGGTTCCTCTCCTCAGCAAAGGTTCTTCTTGTTTCCCAAAAGTGATCTAAAGTTCTGGGGTTTGGTTCCCCTCTATAATACTTATTTTCCCTTTGTTCTCTGAAGGCAGAGAGGCCTTTGCCTAGTCCAAACCAGTTCTGGTCAGTCCTGGAGCACTTTGTTGACAAGACTCCTTCTCTCCTTTCACAGTGTAGGCCAGGGACATCAGACGCACCACAGGAGGTGGAGCCAGCATTGTGGAGGGAAGGCACAGCCCTATTCAGGTCCCAGGTGCAACTCCTCCCACCCATCTACATGCAGATCTCTCTATTCAGCCCTGTGCTGACTCACCCTGTCTCCTGGAATCCCCCAGCCCCTGTCACTCACAAACCAGACAAGGAATACACAACCTAGCAGAGGCAGGCTTGGATAGTTAGGCAAGAAAATACCTACTTTCTAAAAGTGGTATTTTCAAACACAGAATGTTAAAACTGACTGCACTAAAAGATGTATTTTATCATTCTGAGTTCAGGCATACTAAATTCGTTTTTCTACCATGTTCCCTGGGTCAGTTAGGATTATAAGATGTAATAATCAAACTGCCCATTCTGGCCTATGGGGAACAGGTAGCCATGCAATAGTGAAAAACGAAAATGGCTGTAATTCACTATTAGGACATGCCACACACACCAGGGCATGTCCTACCTTATACTTACACTGCACCCTGCCCTTGGGCCTACCATAGGGGTGTCTGATACGAAGAAAAGGGAAGGTTTAGGGACTGGCAAGTGGGTGCACTTGCCCAGTCAACATGGCAGTACCAGACTGCACACAGGCTCTGCAATGGCAGACCTGAGACACACTTTTACAGGCTGCTTCTGTGGGTGGCACAACCAGTGCTGCAAGCCCACCAGCAGCATTTGAGTCACAAGCCCTGGGCACAACCAGTGAACTGTACTAGGGTCTGACAGTGAATCAACTAGGCCAAACATGGAGTAACTAATCCAAACATCAATTTATAACAGAGAGCATATGCACTTTAGCACTGATCAGCAGTGGTAAAGTGCCCAGAGTCATAAAACAGCCAACAACAGGTCAGAAGAAATACAGGAGGAAGGCAAAAAAGTTCAGGGATGACCCTGCAAAAAGGGCCAAGTCCAACACCTGTGAGTATAAAATTTTCATCAATACAGACTGCAAGTTGCTGAGCTAAGGACGACCAAAAGGAGGGGTCACCAACAGTGGGCGCGTATACATTTAACAAAGAGACTGGAACTTTGTCAATCAGCAGCTTAGTAAACAACCATCGACCATTTTCGTCAGAACATTGTGATAACATTTTAACAGAAAGTGATTTACGGCATAGAACCCCATTCCGCTTGCCATCACCCGGTGAGTAAAAGACCTCCCCAACCCAACCTCTCCTCAATTTTATGGATTCCTCTGCTGTTAAATGAGATTCCTGTAAACATGGTATATCTGCACCAAGCTTGGCTAGATGAGTCAGAACTCTTTGCCTTTTAATTGGAGAGTGGAGACCTCTCACATTCCAAGAGACAATATTTAAAGACATACGTAAAGTAAGAGAATGAGTATGAAACAACTATCCATAAAAGAAAACAAATAAGAAAGTGTATGCCAGGAGACAGACCAACTAACTGCAATATGAACCAATTTTGCAAAAAGGAAGTAGGGATAATAACGAAAAAAGTGAATCTACATGTGACAAATGCAAGGTACAATAAGGGAGAACATTATACGAGAGATTAAGACATGAAGAAAAGGAAAAGAATAGGTCAAGGAAATAGAGATGAGAAAAAAGATAAAGAGTGAAGGGTAGAAATAGGAAAAAAGAGGCATTGTGCAAAGACAAATTAGAGGCAAATAACAATGAAAGAGCGAAAAAGAGAGAAGGTACTTTTAAAATAGAAAAAGGGAAAAGAAGAGAAAAACTATACCTACAATGAGTCCAAAACATAAAGAGGGTGGGGAGGGGTGAGGCCACATGGAACGATGACACGTCGGACTCCACAGGGTGAGACGGGGGAAACTTCAAGAAGAGCGACCACAAAACATGAGGGAGAGACAATGCAGAGAGGAACCTGTAGAAAAAAAAGAGTTAGTTAAAGCAGTTACAACATTATAAAGATATAAGCATCAAATATAACCTTATAATTATAAACCTGAATAAACAAACATGAAATTCTCAGGACAGTGAGAGTTCAAGAAGCTTTTGAGCTTGATCGGGTCATCGTAAGTAACGGTACTGTTGTTGAAAGTTACTTTGAACAAGCATGGATGAAATAAGCCAACTTGTGCACCAATAGAACGCAAAGCAGGCCTCATGGCCAGAAATTATTTTCTTCTGTCTGCTGTGGGCTTTGCATAGTCCTGCAAGAAAAAGAGTTGGTTTCCTGAGGATGAAATCCGCTTCAAGGATCGGACTGCTGCTAATACCTTGAGAAGATCTGTGTACTCTAGAAAGTAGAGTATAACACCTCGTGGTCTGCGTTGAGCAGATGGCGAAGAATGTAGAGGACCTAATCTATGAGCACGTTGAATGTTCAAGACAGTGGTTTCCGGCAACTTGAGCACCGTCTGCAAAAAAGATTTGAAAAAAGCTATAGGGTCAGACCCCTCTGAGCCCTCCGGCAAACCATAAATGCGTAGGTTATTCCTCCTATTTCTATTTTCAAGGTTTTCGATTTGCTTCTGGCAAGATGCAACCTGTGATTGAAGAAACACAACCTGATCGCAGGTCGAACTCAAGGAGTCCACACATTGTTCAACTGCAGTAATTCTCTCTTCCATTTTTGCCTATCCATCTGTCAAAACTTGTATCTTCGAATTAGTCTCCTCTACAAATGGACGAAGCACACGTATTTCGTCTAAAAGAAGGTCCAATGAGACTGATGAAGTTTGCTTTGGTGGAGATGGTGGGTC
This sequence comes from Calotriton arnoldi, assembly GCA_963921515.1. Lineage (NCBI taxonomy): Eukaryota > Metazoa > Chordata > Amphibia > Caudata > Salamandridae > Calotriton > Calotriton arnoldi. Next base: position 1,846,108 of record CAWUFW010002931.1, on the reverse strand, counting down.
TTTTTTCAACCGCTTTGTTGATACCTTGGTGATGGTAGAAGAAGAGGCAGAGGCGCTTTTTGGAGAAGAGGCCGGAGAATCTTCCATATTGAGACAATGAGCATGAAAGTGTGCACGAGAAATAGATGGGCGATTTGCAGGAGCCACCAGCGATTTAACTGTTTTCAGTCTGCCCATGAAAATAATGGCTAGAAATGATCTTACGTAAAAAAGGAATTAGGCAGATAAAAATTTCTATCACATGTAAAGATAAGCAGGCATATGAGATTACAACGATCTTAATAATCAAATGACATGCAGTCAAAAGCTGTAGGAGTTGTCATGCCCATAAAAACATAAAGAACGTGTAATACATAGGAAATAGTAATACCAGGATATGCAGGATTAGGTTAATAGTTCACACAAATGAGAGATGTCATAAAAGCCTCTGGTAAAAGGAAGAGACCTTAATTGTCAGAGAGAGCACCATGTACCAAGTGTATGATAACATACATGTCAATAATATCAAAATACATATGTAACCGAACAAAAAATACCACATTCATAAACACCTGCTTAAATATCATGGAGTCAAAAAGAAACCAGAAATAAACATGCAAGGAAAGTCAATGTAGGCAAATGACTTGTGGCGTTGAGTGAAGCGCGCTAAATTCCATGAGGAATCCTTCAGAGAGGAGCTGAATAGAAGCAAGCTGGCCGCTAGTGACTCAGGTAAAGAAGGAAGAAATCCTGTCCTGAACGTGAAGAAAGAAGGCAAAACATTTTGAAGTAAAACGCACTTAAAAGTGCAACTGCTTGTAGGCTGTGTGCATCTCAGCACGTGGGGAATAGAAGCACAATGAGGCAGAAATGAGTTGCTGCAGAGGGAGAGAAAGTCTCCTCAGGTCGCAAGTAAGACAAAATGGCGGGCGCCATGAGCGTCGGGAGAAAAATGAGGAATTCAGGCCAAAGGACGTTTCCTCCCTCGATGAAAAAGACTCTGCCTGTTACCGCTTAAGTTCCGAGATCCGCGCTGGTAATTCCGCAGCTCCTCTTCATCGACGAGTCATCATAAAACCCTCATCCGCACCTCCGTCACCGGGAGCTCTACGAAGACGCCGCCATCCTCCGTGGGTGCTAGCCACGCCCCCCTGAAAAGAATTGTTGAAGTGTTGATTTGTTTGTGGATTCAGGATACATCTATAGATTTCAAAGCATGTCTATATTCTCTTCTAAGAGCCTTATGACGAGTTTGGCAGTCCTCCTGTCTGCCCATCACCTCCATGCCAACAGGAGGACCACCAAGCCCGTAGTGCGCCCGCCCGCTGGATTATATGTGTAATCCATGGCGGGTAGGCGATGCTGTGGTGGTCTCACAGCAGTGGGCTTTAAGGTTCATAGGAGAGCCTAACAAGCAGCCCGCAGCTATTACAGCACCTGAAGCACGTTCTTCCATGGTGTGGCATGCATGCCATACCGTGCAGGAACAGGGGTGCAATTGCAGGGGGGCACAACATGTGCCCCCCCCCCTCATGCAGCCCAGGCCTAGATCCGGCAGGAGGCCCTGTTAGGGTCCCCTTAGTCACCCTGCTGCCACCATTTTCATGGCATGCTCACCTTCATCCTGGCGGAGACTGCGGTCTCTTGGCAGTCTGACTGCCACCTTGAGAATACTGTGTGCAGACTTGCAGTGTGGTGGTGGTCAGACCGCCACCATGAGTATGGTGGTCCGGAGGACTGCCACTCTCATAATAAGGCCCTTAGTCTTTTATGTGTGGTAATAAAGGAGAATCATTTTCCATTACTACTTTGTAGGATTCTAATGATTTTACTTTTAGTACAGAGCTAGTTAATGATGGAATGGGAATAAATGTTGTAGCCACCATTAATTGACCTATATCTTATGTGACACCAAATCTGGTGAGGATTGCTGTAATGAATAATTATGATGTGAATGCAGTTTGGATCAGGACAGGTTTTGAGCAGAGAACAGTTAACACATGAAATGGGTGATTGACAGGATACATTTCCTCAGTTTAAGGATCTTAATCTCAAAACCTAATGACTGGAAAGCCTTCGTTCTTGGTTTGGTGCAGATGTAGATTGAATGAAATATGATGTGGGATGAAAGTTGATCTTTACTGATATTGCTCAACTGAGCTAAACTGCTCAGAAGTTGCTTCTTCCAAATTAGAGAGGATGTGATGTGGTAGTTTGGGCCTTATTGTTCATAGTGAACTTGGCCAGGGCTTATTTCATATGGTTGCTTCTTGTCTATATTGTCACAGGAAACAACAAATGATGGATTTTGATGAGGCACCAAGCCTGTGGCTGAAACATTTGCAAACATTCGGTCTAGCATGTCTTTTTGTTTCAATTGTGATACGCTAAGTGATTGGTATACCCAGACAAGTATTCATGCTTGCTGTGTGAGGGCGTCTAAGCTGCACAGCATTGATAAGATCCTATTAGGGGGAAAACAATCTGGGGTTGCTTGTATTGTTATATATAAGGGGCCTGGAATGGCTCTGAGATTGGCTCTGTATTATTTCCATTGGAGGAGGACCAAGACCGGCTTGCATATGGTTTTCACCATCTGGAGGGTTACTGGCTTGCATATGGTTTTTCACCATCTGGAGGGGTACTGTGAGTAAAAACAAACATTGGAAACACATGCAGTCTGAAGCAAATGGCAGTGGCATGAGCAAATATTCCATTCATCACCTTCTGTTGTTTTAAAATACAATCATTTGCCAAGAAATAATTTGCCAAGAAATAATTTTGCCAAGAAAACCACTTGCCATGAAATGTCTTTGCCAAGAAACCCTTTTGCCAATAGATTGCTGATTATGATTAACTGCAACATGTGAGTTGATATCCCACAGACTAAAACAGGCCACAGAGTTTTTAAAATGTGCATGCTTTGGGTTTGAAGCAGTCAGTGTGTACATACTGCAAGTCATATATTTGACCTCACAATGTAGAAATCTCCAACCTGTCAGTGCAAACACAGTCCTTGTGAGATTGTTCTCTCATCCCTTAACATGGTTTATATTCAACTATCCATTGTAACACCCACACACCACCATTTATTTCAGTTAGACATTATATAAATGTGTTACATCTGTGCCAATAGTCACGTCCAGATTGTACTGAAGGTTGGATGCATTAAAGAAATAAAGGAGTTCTCCTCACGCTTTATTCACTCTTGTGTTCCTGTAACATCGTGCTCAGTGCACACTAAGCAAATGCGAACCCCAGACTGCACTGGGATCTCCGTGCTCATGGTCACCATGAGGAGTTTTTAGCACCAAGCATAAAAGATAAAAAGGTGCCCTGGATTACATCATGGAGCAGAGGATGTTGAACGTGGGACTCTTCTTCAGTCACTAAACAAATGCCATGATTTTGTGAAAAGGGGCATGAACAAGCCTTTAATCATCTCTTCCCAAGATGGTGGTTTGATCATAGAACAATATTTGAAATTCCCAATCTAAGATGGTGTTGAATTTTCGTTTGTGAAATCAGTTCCTCTTTTAATCATATAAAAGGAAGACAATCACAAGAGCAAGATACATTGCAACACTTTTGATTCCTTATTGTTCAAGGTCTTCCACCATTGTTGCTATTTTTATCTCAGTTTTTTGCTGTCACAAATTGGATATTCTTCTGGATTTCACCATACCAATTGCTTGCTCTTCTTCAGTTTTCCGGTGTCAGGAGGTTTTTGGTGTCTTGCTGAATTCATCAGTTCTAATCTTCAAAAGCTATAATATTGCATGGGAGTTTTTCCCCCTTGCCTGAATTTTCTTTGTCATGGAAACTCTTTACAGAGACATATGACATCTTTCACATATTCTATTCTGTACAGGGAGACACGTAGCTTCTGAAAGTAGTCACTCTTTTATCAGACGCACAAGAAGGGAATGTGAAAGACATTCTCAGTTTCTGGTCATTGAGAAAAGAAATTAAGGAATTTGAACTAGCTTACTTCTGAATCATCATAAACTTGCTGAAGAAGTGTAAACCTTGAGCATTGTTGTAAATGTATTTTACCAAAACATAATGGTCACATTTGACAAGTTTTCCCCACTCTGCACCAAAACATTACAGACAGGAGACAAGCACACTGATGTGGTATAATGAGGAATCTGGACAAGAAGGGAGGATCCTGCTGCATCTACACATCCAATAACTAAACGCCATGTTAGAGAAAAATAAAATGTTATGGAGTTGTTATATTATGTTATGGTATTTATAAAGCGCATGGCTGCCTCAGCCACAGGGTGTCCCAACGCTAGTCTCAAAAGAGAACCAACTGTAAGGAAACGCCAGAAGAAACAAGAAAACCCTACAGAGAACTTAGATGGAGAACAGCCAGGTCTTTAGAGATTTCCTAAAGGGCCAGTGGTTCTGAATGCACCTCAAAAGGTAATGGAAGAGTGCTTCAGAGGGCAGGAGCTTTAGCACAGAAAAAACAGCCGCCCTCCCTTACTCTTCTAACATGTGGCACACAGGCCAAGTTTAGATTTGCTGAGTGCAAGGACCGTGAAGGGAGGTAAAGCATCAACAACATGGACAGAATGGGAGGCCCCTGGGAAAAGAAGATCTTATGGGCCATGCACAGAGCCTTACACTGAACACACTTGTCAGCCTGAAGCCAGTGCATTTTGCAAATAGCGTCTGCAGGCAGGCAGTACTTTGGAAGGGAAAACAGCAACCTTGCTATAACATTTTGAGCCAGCTGAAGTCTTCTAATCGCAGCCTTGTTAGCTCCCAGGTATAGGATATTGCAGTAGCCCAGCCTAGAAAGGATAATGGCCTGAACGATGACTTCATGGATGGAGGGATCAAAGAAGCCCAGAATGGATTTGAGCCCTCTTAGAAGCCCAAAACAGGTGATTTCCACCACTTTTGTCTGTGCTTCAAAGGTTAAGGCACCATCCACCCAGACACCTAGATTCTTGACCACCAACTTGGGGCAAAGAGAAGTCCCAAAGGAGAAGGGCCACCAGCGGTTGACCCAGGTGTGGATGTTCTTACCTGCAGGCAGGATTGCAGGCTTATTCGTATTCAGCTGCAAACAATGATCTGCCATTTATTTGGCTACCGCCAGCGTACCTTTTTGGAAATTGACCAGATCCGAAGAGGGAGTGCTGGAAAAGAAACACACAAGCTGGGTGTCATCAGCATAGAACACCAGCTCAAACCTAAGTGATTTGACAATCTGAGTGAATGGCTGGATGTAGATATTAAACAAAGTAGGGCTCAGGGAGGAGCCTGGGGGATGCCATGGTGTAAAGTGCACCAGTTGGAGCTAAAAGTTGGGGACACATACTGGAAGGGAAGAGCCACCTATCCTAATCTCTTGTAAGCGCTGGAGTAAGATGTTGTGACATACAGTGTCAAAAGAGGCACTTAAGTCGAGCAGAATCAGTACAGAGGAACTGCCTTCACATAAGACACCGCGAAGATGCTCAGTGACCGCAAGAAGAGCTGATTCAGTACTTTGCAGTGAGCTAAAACCATTCTGGGTGAGGTCCAAAATTTGATATTCTTCTAAAAAGTTGGTTAAGATGGCATTAACATGAGTCTCTGTTACCTTTGTGAAGAACAGCAAAAGAGAAATAAGGTGAAAGGTTACCAGTTTGGAAGCGTCCAAAGCAGGTTTTTTCAGGAGGGGGATAGCTTTGACATGCTTCTAAGAGCTCAGTGCAGCTGCCGATGTCAATGAAGGATTAATCAGTTGAAGACAGAGTGGAGAGAGGCAGTCCTGAAGTTTCAGAAACAGATCTGGCCGGTGAGCCAGACTTAACTTTCTGCCATAAGGTGTGTTACTCTGACAAGGACATTGGGGGGTAGGAAATGTAGCTGTGGCAAGATAGTACTAGTCAGTCCAACTGGACATGAAACTGTAATATTAGGGACGAAGCTGAAACAGATGTTTTCTACTTCATAGATAAAGTACCTTGCCAACTTCTCACAGTGATCATTGGATACTTCCATAGATTCCCCAGCAAGTACAGGTTTAGTTAAGCTGTTAAGGAGAGAGAAAATTACTTTTGCAGGGTTATTACTGTTCTTTATTTCATTGGCAAAGTACTCAGCTTTGAATAACTTAATTAATTTATGATATGACTTAATGGCTGCTCTATACAGTACTTTTTTTGAAAAGTCATTTGATTGCCACCAAGAACATTCCAGAACCTTACAGTTCTTTTTTGCAAGTATCAAGGACTCAGTGAACCAGGGGGTGGCCTGCTTTTTCCTGCCTGGGCCTGTTTGACAGGTATAAAAGTGTCTAGAGCTTTGGAGAGCCAGTCCTGTACAATATTATTTGCAGCCTCCACATTGGCATTCCCACAGTGGGTACCGCATCTAAAGAAAGTCTGCACATTTTTGAAGATCGAGCTTGAGCCATGGACGCTTAAAACTGAGGCTGCGTGAGGAGATTGGTTATGGCCTTCTAGGCAGATGGATATAGAGATCAGAAAGTGATCTGTCCAAGTCATAGGAAGAGGGGTAAATACCCTCAGAACATTAACATTGGAAAAGAATGGATCAAGAAGGTGCCCAGCAGCATGTGTGGCGCCGACAACTCGTTGCGTTAGCTGACATGCTGAAAGGTCATCTAAGAAATTTGCAATATCACCATCCTGCCTGGCATCCAAATGAAGATTCAGATCGCCTACTATATTAAAATTGCTGGCTTAATGGTCAGAGAGGCCATCAGATTAGTTAAAGCATCCCTAAATGTATTAAAAGGACCTGCAGGGCAGTAGATTAACATCCCACATAAAGTGAAGTTACTGTTCAGTACAATATTAAAAAGAGCACTTTCACAATCTGGGATATTACCGAGTGACATCCTGCAAGTATATTGCTCTTTAAAAATCACTGCAATGCCCCATCCCTGCCACTGACTCTATTGAAATTCTTCAAATAGTAGCACTGGGGAATGCAAGGGATGGTTCTGCCACAGAGTCCTGGGTTAGCAAGGTCCCTGTCAGAAACATAATATCTGGGTCGTGATCTTGGATCAGATCAAACATGTTGTCGTGATGTTTCACCAGGGAGGGACAGTTCACACTTACAGTGGTATACTATATAGCCTGGAGGGGTAACTTGATGAAAGGTTCCACAGGGATAATCTCGTAGCCACAAGACTTACATCGAAAAGGAAGTCCATCTTGCAACCTGTCGTGCCCATACCATGATGCTGAAGATGGCCTGAAAGTGTGGAGTTCCCGAGAAGAGTATACTGACCTGTGGTAATTTAAAGGGGCAGGGTACCTGGCTTCTGGCGCCGTCCAGACTCAGACGGGCACAGACGGGCTTGCCTTTGGTGCCAGTGGCTCGCCTACTGTGTGCGTCCGCTGCACATCCATGTGACGGCTGCCACAAAATACCTGAGGGCTCTAACAGGCTCCTCCAGGGTCTGCTCCTGATTGTACAAAACCCACCAATCAGAGCGAGGTAATGCAGTGAAGAGAAATGAAAGACACAGCAAGCAGAAAAGGCAAACCCCTAAAGTGCAAGCATTAGTCAAACATAATCAAAATATGCTGTAAGAGACACAGCATGAGCTAGATAAAGTTATAAAGACATCTATTCAATATCAATCTAGTATCTTCAAACAATACTGTATTTTATGAATGAGTCAAGAACCCTGTGAGAAACTCACTTCCAGAGGAAACTCAGCAAAACTCAAGACTACATATCAAGATATGTAGAAACTTTACCATACTTTGTTCTCATTCAGAATCACCATTTCAATCTGCATCTAATGACTAGACAGGAGTTATTGATTTTGGGAAAAAACACACAAGATTCCAGTTTTCCTGATGTGCAATGTTCAGACCTATCTCTGAAGCTGTACCTTACCCTATTAGGAAATTGATCTCACATACAAGAATAATGCCAAACAATCTGAATTCTTCTAATACCCTTCTACTCCTGAAGAATGAAGGAGTAAATATGAGTCAATGGGTTAACTACTATACGATCCCCAAAAGCTAGAACAATATCGTATATAATCGCCTCTCCATGTTTAAGGCTGAGAGGGGTACTGACTCTCGTCAGGCTCATATCAAAATTAATTATTGTAGTCCTTGGAATGAAACAAAACATCATCTTTTTAACTCCTCAAACATCTAGTTCCACACAAAACCATCAACTACATCAACTGAGAAAGATTGAGCAAAATGGTGTGAATTGTTATATGTAAAATTTTAAAGCATCTAATACTTCCTCCTCAAACACAACTAACAAACTTTAATGTGATCAATTGAATTGTCATTACACACAGTGTAGTATTTAGAGCCACAATGGTCAACATCAACCTGGTGGCATTTAAATATTTGAATTTGCCCTCTAGCTAAACAAAAAGGGCAAAATTAGATGAACTGCCAGATATATGCGATACCAATTGAATCCATTTTCAATTGGAAAAACTAGTCAGGAAATTATGCTAATATTACAACCAAAAAATAGAGCATGTGTTACATTTGATAAAATAGAGCTTCTATTCATGGCTTCTTGTACAGAGCTATGGATGTTTTTGTCTAATCCATTTGGCTCACCTGTACATGAAAACTTTGATTAGTGGCATTCTGGTTCAAATCTCTCTGGATATTCCAGAGTTCAAATATCTCATTCTCATTCCATCATCCATCCCCAAAATTGCCAGTGCTTGTCAACAAAATGTAACCTGTGATGTGGGCTTCACTTTATTGATATCTCAAAATATATAGTTATGTTAACTGTAAAAATGAAAATCGGGGTATAGAAATCACACACTGAAAATACACAATAAAAGGCCAAAGCAATAACCTAGAGAGATAAAAAAAGAGTCTCCTGGTATAAAAGTTGTGATCATATGTTGATTGTGAACACCAGAACGCTTCTGAAACAAAAACACAAAAGTATAAAATACAGTTATGATCACACACTCAAATCATTCACACAATACTTCAAAACATAATATTTTCCAATTGCTACTTAATTTGTAAATACTATACTATAAGAGGTGCATGCATTATAATGCATTCCATTGCATCCTGTGAGTATACAGGTATTCAACCTGTTTTGACTTTCCAAACAATTACATACAACATAGTAACTGGTTTTTCAAATTTAAATGTAATAATTATTTTAAACAGTAGTACTAAATAGATGTAAATTAATCATATCACTTAAACATTTTGTCTTAATCTATTAAACAAATCCTACCCATTTTTAACTGTACAAGTTACTCATTCTAAAGTAGGCCCAGTGGCCTACCCCTTTTCTTTTGTAGCTGGTAAACATTTTAGCAAAGAATTTAGAGATGGTATTTTTTATCCATTACATTTTTAGAAGCATCAGAGAGATAATGATGAATCAGTAAAATTGACTGTGACCAGATGTACAAACAGGTTGCTAAAAGTGGTAGCAAAAAGTCAGTGTGAAATTTACCACGACTTTATGGGACGTGTATCTTAGTACATCTAGCTCTGATTTTGTGATGCAACTTTTGTACTAACAAGTTGCATTAAAAAATCTCTAGTCTCAGGGGGGTCACAAGACAACCTGCCTAATAAATATTAATTAGTTTTTTTTAAAGCTGCCAGTGTTTCTTAAAGTAACTATTTCTGCATTGCAAAAATGTTTCTGTTTGCAAACTTTGAGGGGAACAGACAGTGGCCCTTGAACCACTGTCTACCAACCTGGAGGTAAAATAACACCACCCATTAAACGTGTCTCAAGGGGATTCCTTTTCATGGGATAATCAGTTACTAAATCCTTTGAGGTGTTGATAACTGGTCAATGGTTTGCAATTGCAACTGTGTTTGCAAACTATTGATCTAAGCCATAGCAAATCGCAATTTAAGAGGCACTCCTCTTTCATGCCTCTTCCTAGCTTTTATGACTGACAAAATATGCTTATTACATACCTAAACACTATTTTGCAATCTCAAACCCTGTGATTTTTGCATATTGCAGGGTTTGCTATCACAATAGGGCTTTGCACTTCCGGTCCCATTTTCCCAGAGATATTTACATCCTTACCTATGAACAGAATATTTCTTTTTTCTGTTATTTGCAAGCCAAAAGTTCTAGGAAAAGTCCATAATCTGTGTTGATAATTACATACATTTTAAATATGCATCAGAATTAAGACTTGTTACCATTTTGTTTTCTATGTTATTTAGTGAAATTTATAAAACATTATGTGGTTATGTTCATCTTCCAAAGCTTTTCAATATGAACCTTTCATTGAAACTTAGACAATGGAGGAAAAAGCTCCACCCTTTCCTTTTCTGAAATGCCCATCTTCATCCCATTATACTAATCCATTACTAATACCAATCAAAACTGCACTAAAAGTTTTCAAGTATCTCTTTGAGTACATTAGTTAAGCTCAATGGGCCCAACTGCATTTTGTTGTACATAAAGTAGTGCTACTTACTTTCTACAACATGTAATTCAAAAACATGCAAGTAGTTTGAAAAAGTGGAATACTTCCAACTAAATGGGAGGGATTTAGGTAGGAGTAAGGAAGGGTTTAGGAGAGGCTTCAGGGGGAATTAGGGTGGGACAGAGACCCACCCACAAAAGAGTAAGACCATTGCTATTCATAAAGATCACTTCTAAGGTTACAACAGTCAATAATGGTCCAAAACAGTAGTTATGTTCTCCTGCTCAGACCTGGAGTATGTCCAGCACCATGCATGGGCAAAACTGGTACTACGACACTCTCTCATACAAAATAATGGAGGCAGGGACTGACTTTGTAAAAGTAAACATACATTTTTTAAAGTTAAATACATTATATATAATTGAAAATAAACAATATTTTATAACAAAATAAAAATCTCAACTTTTACAAATGTAAAAATAAATATATCTTTTTTAAATTATTAATTTAAATTATTTCTATACATAACGTTTTGTCACTCTTAATACATAATATGTAAATACAACCATTTACTTGAAAAGACTTATTAGTGTTTACTTGATTGAGCATCACTAGATAGCACTGATCATCCAGTATGTCATGCTGCAGCGGAACGGAGAGAATGCTACCTCATGTTAAATGTCAAAGTAAATCCAAAGACAAAGGGCAAAGTTGACTACCTGAACATGTCAATGTCCCACTAACACCCTATCAGCATTAAATTGGAATTATGTACCCCCCCCCGGCTTTCATTAGGGGTATACTAGATCATACCATTGGTATACATCACATCAAACAACATGCTTTGCTGCTTTTTTAACCAGCACATACCAGAATATAGAATACTACCGGTCAGGACACTGGTGCATGACATTCCACCTTTTCAATGATTCTGAGACAATGCATGGCCTATCTGCTCAATTTGGTGGGGATGCACATTGTTTGTCTGAGAGAGACTCAAGAAGTGGCTGCTGGTCTGGTCTTCCCCCAAACCTTTTTGCATTTACTGCTCCCGTTTTCTGCAATATATTGTGTTGGCATTAGGAGTTTGTGTATTTTACTACTGCTAATCAATGCTAATGTGCTTCCTTGAAACATTAGTACTATTGGCTTGCACCTAATTGTCATATTCAATTCACTTGTAAGTCCCTAATACATGCTCGTACAGGTTCCTAGAGTCCATTAAATAAATGCTACAATTGGGCCTGCAGCACTCATTGTGCCACCACTTAAGTAACACTTTAAAACATGTCTCAGGCCTTCGCCGTTTTAGAACTGCCACTTTGACTAGGCAAATTAAATTAACCTACCTTTTCCAAACATATGTCACCCCTAATGTAGGCACTAAACACCCCATAGGGCAGGGTGCATTGCATTTAAAATGTAGAGTTTTAAGTTTTACATGTCCTGGTAGTAAACATTTGTTTTTCACTACCATAAGGCCTATCTCCTCTCCCATTGGATAGCATTGGGTTCCCTATTACATTCAACACGTGCTAACCTTTGATCGGGAACAAATTGGGATGTCAATCTTGGACTGAAAAAAATCCTCCTGAATGGCAAAGTCAGATTTTTAGTCACAGTTCTGAAAATGCCTTTTTTAGAAGGTTGCATTTTCTTTTCCAAACCATTTGATGCCTGCTGTCTGTGTCCTGCGTTAAATCACTGTGAATATCATGGCAGTTGACCTTTGTGTATTCCTCCCAGACAGTGAGACAAAGGGGAATAGTTCTTGGTAGGATGGGCGTTCCTGCCAGGATGAGTGGGGCAGAGCTTCTCCCTGTTTCACTTACATTTTAAAGGGCTGCCTCCTGCACACACACAAAGGAACCCAACACCAGGCTTTTGTTGGCTCAGACTTCTTGGTGCCTTGACAGGGAAAGGGAAGAACTTTCCAGAATCAGATGTGGGGCTAGCCTGGATTTCACCTTACACCTTACCCTGGCACCAGGTATAAAAATTGAGCCTCCTGGACCATTTCTTCTGTATACTCCTGGACCTGTGGAAGACTTCATAAGGACTGCCTTGTACTCCAGGGGACTGCCCTGCTACTTGAGGACTGTCTTGTTTTTCAGAGGACTGCCCTGCTGCTACTAGAAGAATACCCTGTTGCTTGAAGCCTGCCTTGATCTTCGGAGGACTTCCCTGCTGCTTCAGGCATACCTTGCTGCTTGAAGGAGAGAGGAACATCTACTTGAACCAGGGACTACCAGAGTGACTCCAAGGGCTAGTTGCCAGGCCTTCAGTGTGAGCTACAGGTACAGAACAAGCTCCCGAGACCATGAATCCTAAACCTGTCCTCTGCTGGAGGGAGTCCTACTCCCCCTCCCTTCAAGTTGTGCTAAAGGTACTGCTACTGTCTAATCCTACAAGTTGGGACTTTAAAACATTTTCACCAAAAAGAACTGACAGAAGACTAGGACTTACCTGACAGCCAGTCTTCCCAAGGTGCACCACCGGTCAGCCTGACTTTGCTGTACCTCCTGCTACTTTCTTCTCCGCAATAGCAAACCCTGTTCAGTGGACCTCTGAGTGACAGTATGTGGACTCGTGGAGATCTCTTCGGTGTTGGCTCGCAGTTTCTTCCTACTGGAGGTTTCCGACTTCCAGAAGGTTGTCAGCCGGATCGTATAAATCTTCACCAGCTCAACGACGACAGGCTCCCCATCAACAAAGATGGGCTCATTGGCATGGAAATCTGGCTTCTCCTACTCGGAGCTTTAGCCCACCATCTTCACAGCTTCACCGAGACCATGTCTAATGCTTCCCCAGTGACAACGACTCTTCTTGCCCTGCTGAACTCTACCTTCTCCTGGAATATTTTACAGAAATTATTCTAAGTCCAAAGGTAAGCGGAGACTGGGCCCAATCCACCTCTGGTATCCAAACCGTGTTTCATCATTGTCAGCCTTAACTTTGGACTTTGCTCCGGTCTCGTTTGATCATATACCCACGCTGACGCTTGGATCTTTTGGGAGCTTTTTATTTTTACTAAAAACTTTAAAAAATCATTACCCCACTTCTACTGATTGGATTTAATTTGTTTTTGTGTCATTTTATTTATTAAAATGTGCTCTATTTTTCCAAAATTGGAGTAGGATTTTTCCCTGCATTACTGTTTGTGTGCTGCATTAATACTTAACACAATGTCTCTAATTTAAACATGAATGCTTTTGTGCCAAGCTACAAGAGGGTTAAGCACAGCTTAATTTAGTTACTTTAGTGGCTCACCCTGACAAGGATTGTGGTTATTGCTTGAGAAGGATTTACACCCCCTCAAACAAAAACCCAATTTATGACAGCCGCAAAATCAACCTTTTAGATTTAGTGGATACATCAATGACACCATGATCCTGAGGAAAAGCTGTATCCCATATGCCATAATGGCACATATCCTAATGTCAACCCTTAGTGAAAATTCCAGTGTGAAATTAAAGGAATGATTTAGCTCATTTTAGGACATTGAAGTACATTCCAATTCATATTGAAACTTGTCTGTTAGATAACACAGTGGCAAGAGTCCAAAAGCATTATTTTACTTATAGTGCTGAATGTATACATAGAATACATAATTTAAATAGTGCTATGTTGAGATGCATGGCTGGACTCAGGAGAACATGGAGACATCAGCCTGAGATTTCCACAGTGAATGTAGGCCTGAAGCAACAAAGGACACCAAGATTCAGCAAACCACAAAAGACAGAAGGGGGTCCCGTTTTCAGATATCATTAGCCTGTAAAGTGGGTCCCCAGAGGTTTCTCCCTCAAGAACTGGCACAGTGACACAAAGCCTGGGCATTAGTGGGAGGTGCAGAAGAGCACAGAGAGAGCCAGGTAGCCTGTTTGCAACAAGGAAAACCTAAGACTCCTGCTTCACCCCATCGGACGCATCTGCTGCGGTTTGCAGCCTCCAGTGTGGCGGGCACTCCTGGTGTACATTGCAGGAGAGCAGCTTGGTCCAAAACAATCCCTGCCTACCTTGGATCATTAAAGGCCTTCACCAGTTAACGAAAGAGTCATGCATGGGCTGAATGATGAACAGCTACGGTCCCTAGGAGAAGAGCTGAGGGGCAGCGTAGCTGTGCTGACCCTGGTGGGAGGCAGCTGACCAGGAGTGATACAGGGGGGCAAACCTGGAATGGTCTTCCGTCTGTGACCAGTATCATTGAGATGCCCACAGCACGAGCGAGAAGGAACATGCATCCCCTCTTTATACCTTGCATTTCCTCCTTCCGGCCCATCTTCTCATTATCTCTTCAAGCCTAGGCACTAGTTCACAAAGGGACTGTTCTCTTGTGGCCATTTTGGATTGGGTCTCCCCTCTAGTATCCTTAGTGAAGGTAAAGGACAGAAGGCAGCCCACAGAATCACAGACCCACTGATCTATAATCCTATTCTATTTGGAGAAAGTTGCTGTGCCATAAGTAAGTCACCAATCAAGGTAACTCGAGTGGGTGGGGATGCAGATTGCCTACTAGGATTTTAAGGCCACCTCGGGCTGAAACATAGTGCCCTGGTACCAGCAGGTCCTCCAATGATCTAGGACCTTCCACATACCGCAGGGTTTAAGATCAAAATCTTCCAGGCTGTTGACATTTTCTGAAGTCATGGCCATAAAGCGGAAGAGTAACGCATTGAAGGATGTCATGGTGGCCTAACCACAGACATCGACAGTGGTGTCCGACACCACACTGGTCACGCTGCTGAAGGACCTGGCTGAGTTAAAATTATCTCTAGGAGCCATTACTGCCACTGTCTCCACCACCTCCACGGAAGTACAATCTCTTAGAGGAGACATGAACAACTTCCACTCCAAGATGTCTGGCCTGTGTCAAAGAATCGTGGATATGGAACCATGTGGGACAGTATGCCGGACTGGGGCCGGGAGTTCTGGGAGCTTCACTGGAGAAACATAGACTTGGACAATAAGAGCCACAGGAACAATGTGCGGGTTTCCAGGATTACAAAGACTGTGGATGCAGACATCATGGAGGAGGATGAGGTGCTGCTGGCAATAGATGATTTGCAGACCAGGAAAGCACCAGGGGAGGATGGCTATATGGTAGAATTTTATAAAATCATCAAACTCTTGGTTGCCCCCGTACTGTGCAGGGTCTTCCAAGAAGCACTAATTGTGGGCAGCCTCCCTCTAGACTCTGCAAATGATAGGATTGTCTTAATCCCCAGACCAGATAGAGATCCTCCGGAATGCGTCAACTATGGGTTGGTCTCCCCAATCAATCTGGACACTAAGATTCTAACCAAAATATTGGCATGCTGCCTGAAAAAATATATTACTGCCCTCATCCATCCTAGCCAGGTTGGATTTGTCCTGGGACATGCCTCTTCAAACTCCTTAGACTCCTATCTCACATCATCTGACAGATTAGGGATAATGGCGACGAGAAGGTACTCCTTTTCCAGAAGTGAGAAGGCTTTTGACAGAGTGGAGTGGTGGTACCTACTCCGTACCATGCTGCAGATCGGCTTTTGGTATAAGTTCCTGACTTGGGTGTGGGCATGTACCATGATCCAGTGGAGGCGGGCAGTTCCGGGATTTAACTTTGCCTCAATTACTGGTTGGACGTAGAACATGACAAGGATGCCCCTTATTTCTGTTGCTGTTTTGAACTCAAAATGTTATGTTTCTTTAAGCAGATGACATGCTTCTGACACTGTCCCAGCCCCAACAATCAGCGAAACGACTGGTGGCTTTGATCAGTCTTTTCTCAAGCTTCTCAGGTTATTGCATCAATTGGACTAAATGTGAAGCCCTGTCACTCACCCAGACCATAACTCAAGCCCCCCTTATGGATCTGCCTCTCATGTGGAAACACCAGTATCTTAAATACCAGGGTGTTCATGTTAATAGAAGCTTAGAGGACATGATACAGGACAACATACTCTCTCTGATGGTAAAAACAACTGATGATTTTAAAGGGTGGGAACCCTCAAAGTTGACCCTTTGTGGAGGGTGCAGGTAGGGAAAGTGAACATAGTGCCCAGATTCAACTATGTGGTTGGAATGCTAAATTCACCGATCAGCATGGCCCTTCTACTGCAAATTGACATGAGTATACAGTCATTTATATGGGGTGGTGAATAACTGCAGCTGAAAGGCCCCAAACTCTGTACCACTACAATAATTGGGGGATTACAACTGCCACATATGGAATGCTATTGGCTTGCCCACCAATTAGCCCATAACTTATACATGATCAAGACTTCAACATCGTGAAGGAACTCTCCAACCCCAGCTCCAACACCAACGACATCCCACCTTCGCAAGACCTGTGCAACTCGCTGGCCATCTTCTTCCATCGCAAGATCGCTGACATCCACGACAGCTTCAACACCACGATCGCCCCGACAACCACTGAGACCTCCGCCCCCACGACCAACATCCGCACCAACCGCCTGCTCTCCTGGACCAACATAAACGATGACGACACCATCAAGATCATGAACACCATCGACTCCGGATCTCCGTCAGACCCATGCCCACACCACATCTTCAACAAAGCCAGCACCGCCATCGCACGCCATCTCCGGAAAGCCATCAACATCTCCTTCAAGACAGCAACCTTCCCGGAAAGCTGGAAGCACGCCAAGATCAACGCCTTACTCAAGAAACCCAAGGCGGACCCCAAGGACCTCAAGAACTTCCGGCCCATCTCCCTGCTCCCGTTCCCGGCGAAGGTCATCGAGAAGACCGTCAACAAACAACTGACCCGCTACCTCGAGGAGAACAGCATCTTGGACCCGTCCCAGTCCGGGTTTCGCAGCAACCACAGCACCGAAACTTCCCTCATCGCCGCCACCGATGACATCAGGACCCTGCTAGACAACGGAGAGACCGTGGCCCTCATCCTCCTGGACCTGGCAGCCGCTTTCGACACGGTATGCCACCACACACTACGCACACGCCTCCACGACGCCAGGATCCAAGAGAAGGCCCTGGACTGGACCACCTCCTTCCTCTCCGGCAGAACACAGAGCGTCCGCCTCCCCCCCTTCGGCTCCAAAGCCACCAAGATCATCTGCGGCGTACCCCAGGGCTCATCCCTCAGCCCAACGCTGTTTAACATCTACATGGCACCACTCGCCCACGTCGCCCGACTGCACGACCTCAACATCATCTCTTACGCCGATGACACCCAGCTGATTCTCTCCCTCACCAAGGACCCCCACACCGCCAAAACCAACCTCCACGAAGGAATGAAGGCCGTCGCCGAATGGATGAGGAACAGCCGACTGAAGCTGAACTCGGACAAGATGGAGGTCCTCATCCTCGGATCCACCCCCTCGGCCTGGGACGACTCCTGGTGGCCGACTGCACTGGGAACACCCACCGACCACGCACGCAACCTAGGGGTCATCCTCGACTCCACCCTCTCCATGACTAAGCAGGTCAACGCCGTCTCTTCCTCCTGCTTCAACACCCTCCGCATGCTCTGCAAGATCTACAAGTGGATCCCCACCGAAACGAGAAGAACGGTCACCCAGGCCCTCGTCAGCAGCAGGCTGGACTACGGAAACACCCTCTACGCTGGAGCCTCTGCCAAACTCCTGAAGCGGCTGCAACGCATCCAGAATGCCTCTGCACGCCTGATCCTCGACACCCCTCACCGCAGCCACATCACTCCCCACCTGAGAGACCTGCACTGGCTCCCCGTCAACAAGAGGATAACCTTCAAGCTCCTCATCCACGCACACAAGGCACTCCACAACACCGGACCTGCGTACCTCAACAGACGACTCAGCCTCTACACCCCCGCCCGCCAGCTTCGCTCCACCGACCTCGCCCTCGCCACAATCCCCCCCATCCGAAGAGCGACCTCCGGCGGCAGATCCTTCTCCCACCTCACCGCCAAAACCTGGAACACCCTCCCCATCCACCTACGGCAGACCCAAGACCTGCTGACCTTCAGAAGACTCCTCAAGACCTGGCTCTTCGAGCAGTAGCAGCACTCCTCCCCCCCCAGCGCCTTGAGAACCTCACGTGTATGTAGTGCGCTCTACAAATGCTATGATTGATTGATTGATTGATTGACTTTGAGGTCAACGGCACTTTGGACACCCTTGGAACACTACATTCTGGGAGCTAAGAGGCACTGGTGGCGTACTTTACTAGACCTAAGTGGGTCTCACAGTATAGCAACCTCATCATACAATCATCCAAAGAGGCATGGCAATGGTAACATGCAATGCTGGGGGGGATTAGACACTTTGCATTCAATTGCGCTCTGTGCACAAAGCCGCAATCCAGCTGGTCTATATGGAAGGGCTGCAATATACATTGTGGAGCCAACTTGATCAAAGATGGGGAGGTCAAATCTTTCCTGGAATTGCAACAGGACTATGGTCTCCTGACCACACATTTCTCGAGGTACACTCAATTGAGTGGTTCCCTACAAGAACTTTAACACCTTCTCCCATCCAAGGTAATATTTATACGTGGAAAGACGTTGTGGGTACCATTTCCTAAACTCACTCCTTATTGACTATGTTTTTTCTGTGAAAATATAGCATGGGCTGCAGAGTGGTGGGAAAACTGCCTCGCAAACAAATTTGAAGATGAGGACTGGGTCGAGCTGCCAGAAGATCATGACTGGGGCCTGAAGGAAGCAATGTTGAATCATAGTTATTTGGAAGTGGATATGGGGCAATCTAGAGGCAGAACTAGATGCATCTCTGGAATTCCATGCTAGGATTGTTCTCTTACATGATTTTTCTTCACTCTCCTCATTGACATTTCATGTGAAGTGCCGGTTGTCAATAGCGTTGGTGACGGCAAAGGTGGGAATATCTTGGAAGTCCACCAACATCCCAATGTACAGACAATGGTTTGAAGATATTTATGAGGCAGTGCACTTTGAAACGTTGAACTATAAACTCAATGATAACCCTACCAAAATGTGATGAAATTTGGGATTGTTTCTGGCACACTGAAAAGATTAGAGGCCAAGGGATGCTGTCTACATTGGGCGGAGACGGCCTGGTTGACTGTGTGTGTTCTCAATGTGGGTGGCATGGGAGTCTCTTGTACTGTGTTGGACCTGTTGCAATCTACCAGATATGTAAGAGATGGGCAAAGGATATATTTGTTGTTTGAAGTTTGCGATCTATGTCAATGGCTGTAATGGATTGCAATTTAACAGAAACCAATAAGAAAATGACATAAAAAAAGTTTGATGCTATGCCAGAGTCCACTGAATGTACACCTTGTTCATCTGCTTGCCATGACCTAAAATTTGCAAAAGCAACAGCACATTGACTAGCCTTTTTTCACCACACGAATTGATGAAAGTTTACTGCTTGTTTTTTTAATAATCTGGGTTTTGAAGAGTGCATTCATTTACCTGCTAGGGGTATCTTGGCAATAAAACAATAAAAAAAAACAGCTGCTACAAAAGTCACTGCTGGAAGGAACATTGAGTACAGGAGTTAGGAAGAAAGGCAAAATTGTAACTGTTTGTGGAATTTAGCCAAATTAATATCCTTGCATAGTTCTTTCACCCCTAGTCTTTAAATGAAACTCTGGTGGATGGCTGCCATTGAACGCACCTTGTCAGAGAATTAAACATTGCTGTATGGATTAGGGATATATACTTGAAAGCATGCATTTTCGTACAGGCAGCCAGTGCAAAGAAATCAAGGCTTGCATAATATGATTCATTGGACGTATGCCCAAAACCTATCTTGACTAACTGCATCTTCTGGACCAAAACGTCTTGGAGGTATATAGTATTGCAACAGTCCAGGCGAGAAGCTATAAACTAGTTAAGCAAGTGTATCGTATGACAGAATGAGAAGGAATTATTATATATATATTTTATTTTATTATTATGATTATTATTATTATTATTAATACTAATAAGAAGTCTTCGGAGTGCACATTCACCAGAGGTTTCTTGGTGCTTTAAGTATTGTATTGATTGAGAGCCTGACTAAAGATTTACATAACATCATAAGCGTGCTTAAATAACCACTTTTTCAGCATTATATGAAAGGTTCCAAAGTCCTGCTCCAGTCATATTTTGTCTGGTAAAGCATTCCACATAAGAGGGGCCACTACTGGAAGCTTCTAAATCCTGTTTTTTGCGGAATCTAGGTATGACATGCTGATTAGCCTTGCAGAAACTCTAGTTGCAGGGGTTTTGTACCGCTTGACTCTCTCAGCCAAAAAAAGATCAGACCGGTCTTGTTCAAACTTTTTTTAAATTAATATATATATATTTTTTCTCCTAATTTTGCATATTGCACACAGCAGAAAGGAACATGTCGTCATCAAAAACAGTAACTTATTTCGCATGAGGTACAGTCAAAATGGACAGCACATTTTCAGCACCAATGTGTTCCATTGAGTGACCACGGATAACACCACCATGTAATGACCCCAACATCATATCCCAACCAAATATTCATCAGGATTGGACATATGTATAGTTGGTCTAGTGATGGTTTCCCTGAAAGATGGTGCTGACATGGCTGATGGTAGAGGGCGTGGGTGCACTATCCAACAGATCCAAACCATGATAGTGTCTCCAGGGACCCCATATTTATAGAATTTATGTGGGCATCCCCTACTGGTATACGTCATGTGCTCAGCAGCCATTTAGAGGTCCATCCCTCTCCTCCACTCCGGTATCATGGGAATCTCTGCCACTCCCCACCACCGTGCAACATCTCTCTTAGCCACTGCCAGGCCCAATGCTGCAAAAATTAAATGGGTCCTGTTTATGTCCACCTCACTCGGTATGCCTAGTAGAACGAAACCAGGGTCCATGGGTATTGGTACCCCCAGAATCCTTCTCAGTTCTCCCACTATACCCCTCCAGTATGTTTGCATCTCAGGACAGCCCCATACTGTGTGATAAAAATCCCCCTTGATAGACCTATAATTAAGACAAAATGGCGTTTCCACCCTTCCCATCTTATGTAGTTTATATCCGTTGTAGTATATCCTATGTAAGATTTTATATTGGACAAGGTGCAATCTAGCTTCAATGGCCACTTCCCTGGTGTGCATAAGAGCTGCCTCCCAATCCACGCCCTCCAGGTCACCCTCCCATCTCTCACGCAGTTTCCCAAGTAAATCTTGTATGTTATTGTTTTATAGGTGTCGGAGACTGCCTTCTCCACGACTACTTCTTGTAATAATCTCCCTTCCAGTGGGGCATATTCGGAGCATGATATTCCTTCTGCCTGCCAGACATCGCGTAACTGTGTATATTTGAAAATTGGTATCTACGGAGCCCATACTGTGTACTGATCATGGACCAGGTTTGAAGTTCAATGTTTTCCACAATTTCGCCTATCGTGGAAATGCCCAACCGGTCCCATGTCCCAAAATCCTTTAATTTTCTCAGTTCGTGGAACCATCCCTCTATCCAGAGCAGAGTACTTTTTGCAACCCGTCTTGTCCAACCCACTGCCTTTGTAGCTCTATCCCACGCCTCCAAGGTGACCCGCATCGCAGGCAGCAGTGTGGATCGTCCTCTGACACTGTAGAGGTAGTGTAGCTGTTTATTGGGCCCCATCACCTCCCTCTCCAACCAGTATGTGGAATGATCCCATGCTCTGTGGAGCCATTCATTAACAGGGGTTAGATGTGCGGACCAATAGTATGCCTCAATGTCTGGCAATGTTATGCCACTGTTGTAGGGGTTGCACTGTAGAATTTTTAGAGCTAACCTGGGGTGACCTCGCTGCTACCGTAGAGACCGTATGTCACCCTCCAGCCCAGTAAACATCACCCGCTGGAGCGGGTGGTACATGTTCTGTAGAGTGTATAGTAGTTGCAGCAGAGTTATAATTTTAAAGATAGCCACCCTCCCCAACAGGGTGAGGGAAAGCTCTCTCCACCTCTCAACATCCTGTTTAAAGTTGTTTACAGTCCAGGGAAGACCTGGCTTGGCAGTTTGGGCTGGGCTGTTCCCATGAGGAACAGGGTCAAGACTGATTTGCATATGGCTGGGTCTGAACTGTGGTGGCGAAGTGAGGTAAAGAATGATGATGGATTCAGGAAGTAAGTGTCTGAAAAGTTTCAGCGCTTGATCCATCAACTCCTTGTGCTTGCTTTGTTTGCCCTAAGTTGGCAGTGTATGCCCAGACGTGGGTCCCTTGCTCACCTTGCCACTGGATTCAAGCTAGCCTGGCTGATGAGATGTGTCACTCCGAAACTGGTCCCAGGATGCTTGTTTCTGGTCCAGGGAAGATCTGGCTTGGTGGTTCAGGCTGGACTGTTCCCATGAAGAACAAGGTCAAGACTGATTTGCATATGGCTGGGTCTGAACTGGGTTGGTGAAGTGAGCTAAAGACTATGATGGATTCAACCCAGATCTGTGCCTTTGGGTGAGTGTCTGAAAAGTTTCAGTGCTCCGTCCATCATCTCTTTGTGTTTGCTAAAGTTTGTTATTACCTTCCCAAGATTACATTGCCTGCATATCTCTTTCTGTGGGGTGATAAAAATACCCAAGTACTGGAACCCGTCGGAGACCACCTTCAGGTCACTGGGCAAGTACAGCCCTGGCAGGGTAATGCCGGGGCTATACAATATCACTATAGTTGATTCTATACCCAGCGTGCCTCCCATACTCCTCTAGTGTGTCAAACAAAGCGGGAATAGTGATACCTGGATTCGTGACGTAGAGAAGGACGATGTCCGCATAAAGGGAGACCTTCTCTTCCTGCTCATCAGTGTGCGTAATTCAGACACCTCGTATTTGTGGTTGACAATGAATAGCACAAGCCAGTGACTCCAGGGTGTGTGCAAATAGGAGCAGGGAGAGGGGGCACCCCTGCCTTGTACCCTGACCAATGGGGCAGGCCGATGAGGACACCCCATTCACTCTAACTGTGGCAACAGGTGCTCTGTATAGCAGTGCCACCCAACTTCGGGATTTAGGCCCCACACTAAATTTTGTTAGAGTATGGCCAAGGAATGGCTAGTGCACCATGTAAAATGCTTTTTCCACATCTCATGATAAAAATAGGTGCGGAGCAAGGTGATCTCTGACCCTCATCAACCAGTTGTGTGTTCTATGAGGTTAAACTTGGTGGCGCGGCCTTGCATGAACGCTGATTGGTCATCATGTATCAGAGCGGTTATATGCTTTAGGAGGCGTGTTGCTAGAATCGTGGCCAATATCCCCACTTCAGTGTTCAATAGGGAAATGGGGCAATAGGAGTCACAATGGACACGGGGCTTGCTATCTTTGTGTATCACTACAATTGTAGTGGACCGCAAATCTAAGGGTAAGATTATTTCTTTCTGCGCATCTTGATAGAGGCACAGTAGGTGGGGCCTCACCAAATCTATGCACCTCTTATATAGCTCTGCCAGTACCACATTGGGACCGGGGTTTTGCCGTGTCTAAACCTGGCCACTGCCTCTTGTATTTCTGTTAATGTCTGGTCGGCTTCCAAGTCTGCTGCTGCCTCACCGCTCACCACTGGGGTCGGGATGACCGTCAGGTATATTACTATCTTTACGTTGTCGCTTAAAGGACGTGCTTCGTAAAAGTTCCTATAATATTCAGCAAACTCTGAGGCAATCTGGGTATCTGTGGCGTGGGTTATCCTCATAGGGTCCACGACGTCCTGCACCCATCGAGCCTGTGCCTCCTTTTTGCTAAGCCAGGCCAATAGCTTCCCCGCCTTGTCCCCGACCTCATAGAGCTGATATAACATCGCCAATCTCTATTTTCTGCCATTGTCCATGGTCAGATTTCTACATTCTTGGTGCAAAGAATCGAACCATTGGGTGAGCCCGGGCTCCCCACCAGATATCGCCCATTGTTAAAGGGCCAGTAGATTGTGACGTAGTTCCTCCAGCAGTTTAATCATATTCTTTCTCTCCCACACAATTCAATTTTGGGCTTTATCCCGTAGGGCGGTCTTGTAGCCTCCCACACCATTACCCCGGAAGAGACCAAGGTCTCATTTTCAACAAACTAGATTTCTTTACCCGCCATTATGCCTCTCAGCACTCTGCCCTCCCGGAGGCCCCAAGTGCCAAGGCGCTATTCCTGGCGACGGTCACGGCCCGGGTCCCTAACAGCACCAATAGCAGGGAATGATCCGATAAGCACCTCGCAAGGTAATCTGCTTGACCCACCTCCTTCATTTCATCTCCAGGGACAAAAATATAGTCTAATCCGGAGTATACATTGTGCGCACCCGAGTGGTAGGAGTATTGTCTAATGTGGAGATGGCAGTACCGCCAGAGATCAGTAAGCCCAAGTTTACAGGCAAATCGTGCGAGGTCCCCACCCGTCCCCGAGCGCTCAAGTGAAAGATTCATAACATCATAGAAATCACCCCCCAGCACGTGAAGGTAGGAAGGAGTCTCAAGCAGGATATCTATAACCTCACCCAGTGTGGTTGTCTGAAGTCTTGGTGGTGCATACACACAAATTAGTGGAACTTCCTATCTTCCTCAACGTCCTGTGACACCGACATGTCTGCCCATTGTATTTAACCAACGATGTGTCGCCCAGAAGGGGGGAGATTTCCTAATCAGTATGGCAACCCCTCGCGACCCAGTGGAATAGCCTGTGTGAGCCAAAACTGTGTAGGCTCCTCGGCCCAGGAATCTACTGTGGGTACCCTGTAAGTGTGTCTCCTAGAGCATTACCATGTCTGGGTGGATTCTCTTAATGATGTGTGTCACTAAGCCTCTTTTGACTTTGTCCCCCAGACCATTGACCTTCCACATCAACACCATAAGGGTCGGCCCTATGTCCGATATATCTTCGGCCATGAAGCATGGTCTGTCATCAATTCACCCGTATATGTCAAACTCATGGTACCTTCCTACACCCTTTGGAGTCTGTGTCCCAGTGTAGCTCATGTGACTAACAAAAAACAATACCAAGAACACAACCATAACTCAATTTCTCCCCAACCAAACCCACCCCCCACAACCTCCCCTCAGCGTTATACCACCTCTTCCAGGAGAAACAGCAGCATGCTGGAGAAGATGGAGAGGTCTGTCGTCCAGCCCCTAAGGAACTACTCATCGCCCAACAATATAGTTCCTACAAGCGATTAAACCGTGTAACAACGTTCACAAGTATATCTTCTTAACCATTTGCAAGGGAGGGTGTGCAGAGCATTACGTTCAGTAGGTGGCCCCCCGCCAGTGTTTATGTGCCTGTTTCATAATCATTTGCATCCGGATCCATTTGTTCAGTGGCAATTTTATGCCAGTCTCTGCGTCCTGCTCTATGGCATTAATTTTGGCAGCCAAAAGATATATGCTCTCAGACCCAAAGGACAGCCCGGTCCCCTCAGGGTCCGAATGGGCCTCCAAGGAGTTGGTTCCAGCCGTGGTCCCTGTCACTTCTTGGTCTTGGTAATTTTCCATTCCAGCATTGCGTCTCTTGCCCCAGGCAGTGCCTCTCAGGGTGTAGGGATTTCTGCTGCCAGCATGACCCAGGCTCCAGTTCCTGCCACGTTTCCTTCACACCGGGACCCTGAGTCTGGCCACTAAGCCCTTCACTGGTTGGTGCGCCGAGTCAGGTGTCTTTTGGGGTGTAGAATCAGCATCTCCTCCACAGCGGCCCACGCTTCCTCTGGGATCTGAAAATACTATGCTTTTCCTGAGTAAATAACTTTTAATTTCGCAGGGAAAAGAAGCATATACAGTATTTGGAGGACTCTGAGCTTCACTTTAACAGAGTCAAAAGTGCGTCTCTGATGTTGGACCTCTCTGCTGTAGTCCGGGAACACCATTATTTTTGCGCTTGCGTGCCTGACTTCGTCTTTTGACGCGCTTCTCACAGTATCATATCTCTGTCCAGGAAGTTGAGGAACCTCACTATTATTGGTCTAGGAGGCGCTCCAGGAGGTGGCCTCACACTTAGTGCCCGGTGCGCTTGTTCTATGACAAAGCATGCAGAGAAATGTTCAGAAGGGATGATGTCTTTAAGCCAGGTCACTTGGAACAAGGGCACATTGGCTCCCTCCACCCCCTCTGGAAATCCAATAAAATGGAGGTACTTTCTCTGTGCTCTATTTTCTGCATCTTCCAGACGCTACAAGACATCCGCATTAGTGGTGCGGAGGTCCGTTACTCTTGTCTCCTCCAGCTCCGAGACTCACGTTTCCACCTCCGTCACCCTATCCGACACCTTACGGAGGTCTTGCCGCAAAAGTCAAACTTCATACCTCCCTTATTTTATTTTCTAGTGCCTCCCTTGAGGACTGAATCGCCGGAAGCAACACTGATGTGTCTGTCTGGAATGGTGTAGCATCTGCGGCCTCTGTCAGCGGGTGTACGACCTTCGTGAAGCAGTCTAGCTTTCCCTGGCAGGGCAGCCTGGGGTCTTTATCTTTTGCCATCATCATGTACAGGGCTGTCCAAAAAGAATATGTGATGTCTGTGTCCCCATATATTTTGGCCAGGAGGCTAGCTCTCCTCTCGATGGGCCAGTGTGGCCTCCTCTCCCAAGCGACTATGCAGGTGGGCCCTCAGAAGCTGCCAGACCGGTTCCGTCTTCCAGTCTGATCCACAAGTCAGGCCAGGGATGTTTCTCAGTGGCCAACAGCGGCAGCCAGCATTGTATAGGATGGCTGCTCTCTCTCAGCCGTGATGGCATGCAGTCCAGGCTCTCATCCGGGGCAGCAGGCCAAATTCCCTCACTGGTCAGGGGCCCGGAAGTGTCTTCCCTCATCGCACCCGGTCTGGCGTCCAGGAACACCTCCACTGCACTGCCAGCACCAGGGTCTCCCCGCTCTGGGTCCCGACCCCTTGGGCAGGTCCTGTTTCTACCACATGGCCCCTCTTGCCCACAAGGCAGGCTGCAAGGGCAATCAAACACACCTCTTTCACATGGCAGGTAGAAGGGGCATAGGCATGACCCTCGCTATGTCATGTCCGCTGTCCAAGAACACCAACACCACAAAGGTACATCAGCCTCAGGGTCAGTGGGGCCGGCCAGCTTGTCTCTCCGCTGAGTCCACGGCACCAACTCCTCCTGTCTCCAATGCTGCTTTCTTCACAATGGGCCAACAGCTGAGAAGTTTCCCGCTGTTCTGCCCTCTGAGGCAAGTAATGGGCTTCCTCCTCTGTAGGTCAGTATCGGAGCCTCCTCTGGTCAGGACAGATCCTCGCAGCCACACCTCGCCCCACTCACCAGCCCCTGGCAACACACGATCTCAGCCGCGCGGCCCCCCTCACCCGCACAGCTGAAGCGGCACTCTATTAGCAAGGGAGTGCGGGGCGAGGGGGAGGGTGCAGTGCACTATACCGTGATCTCCTGGGCTTCAGCGCCCCTCTGGCCTGTCAGGCGT
Organism: Calotriton arnoldi; assembly: GCA_963921515.1. Classification (NCBI taxonomy): domain Eukaryota; kingdom Metazoa; phylum Chordata; class Amphibia; order Caudata; family Salamandridae; genus Calotriton; species Calotriton arnoldi. Next base: position 1,818,391 of record CAWUFW010002931.1, on the reverse strand, counting down.
GCCTCCTCTTCTTTGGCAGTCATGAAGGGCGGTTCAGGCTTGACCCTCTCTGTATCACAGCCGTTCTCCAAGAACATCAACAGCACAAAGGTACGTCAGCCCCAACAGGCTGGCAGCTGAGAAGTTTCCTGCAGTTCTGCAAGTGATGGGCCTCCGGCTCTGTAGGTTGGTGCCTAGCCTCCCCTGTTCACAACTGGCCCTCATGGCTGCACCTTGTCCCACTCACTAGCCCCCAGCAACACTCCCTCTCAGCCATGCAGCCCCTCTCACCCACGTGGTTGAAGCAGAACTCTATTAGCAAGGCAGTGAGGAGATGGGAGGGAGCGGGTGTTACATCCAGTTAACATGTGTTGTTTCCGGTTTGCTTGCACATTCTTGTATATTATGTGTTCTTTGCCATTCTCGTGCTTGCATGCACGTGCTTGTACTCTGTGCTCTTTGTCATCCTTTGAATACTCTGTCTCATGGCACGAGGCTAATGTTCTACGCTAGAACATGGGATCGGGCCGTTGAGTCAGAGTAGGCAAAGTTGACAGTTGCTCGGTGCTGCCCGGTGCCTGAAGACCTGTAACCGGTGGTGCTTCCTTTTACGAGATTAAACCTAAATTGTTTACTACTCCTGCTTCAGTCCATACTTAACAATTTGGCGACGAGTAGACGGAAGAACTACTGGAAGCACCACCTACTCCTCATTTTTTTCCCTTCGCTCCGCTCATTTTTTTAAAAAGAAGGAAGGGAGAACTTCTACTACGATCTCTGTTTTTTTTTTATGCCTCATTTGGCTATCTCGCAGAGAATTGATTGCTACATTCCTGAATTTCACTCGGATTGTTTGCTGGATTTGCTCGATGTGTTTGGACGGATTTGGAGGATTTGGATGCGAGTTGTCTGCCATTCCGCCAGCAGTTACAACCCTGTGAACACCTCTTTGCTCCTAGAGCACATCGCCGCATATCGTTCAAGGATTTCCCCGAACTTCAAGCCGTTTGTATTTTAATACAAAGTCTTTCACATTCTCCTTACTGGTATTCGACAGACGCACGCCTTACCTGTGTACGTCAGCGCCATTCCAGGAGACGAATCTTCATCGGAGGGATTCCAGCATACGCGCACGATCTTCAACGCAGCTCTCCTGCACACGCTCGACGTTACTGTGCTCAGTAACCAACGACGCTTCACGACGACGCTTCACGTCAGATCTCTATCAGTTTTGGAGAGCACTACGCGTGCGCACTGATCGCCTACAGCGTTCATTCGTGTGCAGAGCCTTACGCATGCGCTCTGTTTAGCGATGCTGTTATTATTCACATCTTTATTTACCTCTTCAGAGGTTTGTTGATTATCCGCTTTCAGTGGCATTATAGTGGGGTTCGCACGCACATCTTGACCTGGAGGAAGTGGATATCCTACCTCACAAAGAGTTTTACAAGACCACATGCTTTAATCACCCCATGGACTGTTTATTTTCCTCAACCGTCTTGGCAGCTTTGGGTGAAGTATAGACTCGTTTTGTTTATTTCCTCCAGACTTTCTCCATTACTGTTTACCCTCAGATCTCTTTGCTTTCTTTTCACCTGGTTTTTTATTTTTACTTATTTTTACTTTATTATTATCTCCAAGATGTGTGCTCAGGGTTATACTTTATCTCCTCCACAATGTTTTTGGGCTGCTGGCAGTACACCTTGTATGCCTTGGATTGAATGGAAAGCGTATTTCCTAAACTACATTGAAACGTTAGACGCTAGTGGTAAAATGAAAGCTGCAGAGAAAAAGGGTATATTTTTACATTCGTTAGGACCCGAGGGTCTCAAAGCTTACCATCAATTACCAAGAACAGAAGGTGAGGGTGATATTAATGTTTTTGAAAAGGCAATCTCAGATTTTGACCGTTTCTGTTCACCTAAGGTGTGCATTGGTATTTCCAGATATAAGTTTTTTCAAAGAAAACAACTTACTGATGAGACCGTAGACAATTATGTTTCTGCCCTTAAAACTTTATCCCTTGATTGCAAATTTGGTACACTACAAGAAGAATTGATTAGAGATCAGGTAGTTATGCATGTTAGTAATTCTACTATCCAGGAGAGACTTTGGGTGAATGGTGACGCAGATCTAGAAAGCATTTTAGCTATAGTGAGGAAGTCAGAAATGTCGTGCAGAAGTGCTAAACAAGTTAAAGGAAGTGACTTGAATAGCAACAGAGAGATTGTTTCTAAAATTAATCCTAAATACTCAAACAAAAAAGAAGATGTTGCAAAGAAAAAACAGATTCATACTTTCAAAGGAAAGATTGATGATAACAAGGAGAATTGGAGATGTTTCAGGTGCAACAGCAAATCTCATTTAGCCAATTACAAATTCTGCCCTGCAATTAAACAAAAGTGTTCGAATTGTGGAGTCATTGGTCATTTTACCACTGCTTGCAGGAGGAACTGAAATAATAAAGTCAAATGTATTGACCATAGTGAGGACAGTGAGGATGAAGAAGACGGTAAAGGTTCTAGAAGCAGTTCATTTGTACTCAACATTAAAGATCCTGATCTCACCATTTTAAACATTGACAATACTGTTGTTAAAAAAAACCTGTTTGTGAAATGACTATTGGTGGTGTAAAAATTCATATGTATGCTGACTCTGGTTCTCCATACTCGATTGTAAATGAGTCTGTTTGGAAATCTCAATTTGTCAGCAGATTAGGAGAGTATTTAGAAAAGACTGATATTAATCCTGAGGGTTATTCAGGTGAAAGAATAGATATTCTTGGTTTTAGAACCCTTGTGTTTAGATTTAAAAATCGCCAATGCACTGCTAAATTATATATCTCTAAAAAAGGTCCATCTGTACTTAGTTGGTTTGAACAAGGGAAATTGGACATTATTCTAAACCCTAATAGTCCAGATCCGGTGATGGTTGTTGGTGAACAAAATGGTATTAGCGACCTGATGCTCAAAAATTTCCTAATGTATTTAAAACTGAAATAGGTAAATTAGTAAGTTTTAAACATGAAATACGCTTAAAGGAGGGTGCGTGCCCTAAGGTTCACAAGGCACGCAATATTCCCATTGCAGTTCGTGAAGAAGTTAAGAATGAGCTTGATTCACTAGTCAAAGAAGGCATTATTGAAAGGATAGAATCCTCTGAATGGGTTTCTCCCATAGTTGTGGCCCGACGTCCCAACGGCAAGGTTAGATTATGCATTGATTTGCGCCATCTAAATAACAACATAATCATAGATCAATTTCCTTTACCCCGCATTTCTGAAATGTTAGCAACCATTGGGGGGTCAAAGTATTTTTCAACTATAGATCTATCTGCGGCTTACCACCAAATTGAATTACATGATAGTAGCAAAGATTTCACTGCCTTCATCACCCCGTTTGGATGCTTCAGGTACAATAGGATGCCTTTCGGACTAGCGTCCGCTGCTGCCATCTTCCAACGGGTAATGCAAGACATCTTGATCAATTGCAGAAATGCAGTCTGTTTACAAGATGACATATTGGTATTTGGGAACAATGAGCAAGAACATGTTTCAGCATTAGAGGAAGTTCTAGGTGCCCTTAACAGCCACGGCTTGACCATCAAGCATGCTAAATGCAAGTTTGGTGTGCATTCTGTAACTTACCTTGGTCATGAGTTGTGTGAGGAAGGTATAAAACCTAAATCAGATTTAATTGAAGCTATTCAAGCGGCTCCACATCCTTTGTCCAAGGATGATGTCAGATCTTTTCTGGGTTTGACTGAATTTTACGCTAAGTACATTCCTAAATTTTCTTGTCGCACTTTTAACATTAGACAATTAATTAAAAACAAAAACAGGTTTGTATGGTCAAATGACTGTGAAATTGAATTTCGGGATGTGAAAGAAGCTATTTGCACTGCCACTGCTCTTTCTCGTTTTGACCCTAATCTTATGTGCATTATTACCTCGGATGCAAGTTCCAAGGGTTTGGGGGCCGTGCTGGCACAGAAGTCAGACTCAGGGAAAGAATGTATCATTGCACATGCATCCAGGGCACTCACCCCAGCAGAAGAAAAATATTCCACCATAGAAAGGGAAACTTTAGCCTGTGTGTGGTCTTTAGAACACTTTAGACCGTTTATTTGGGGTAAGGAATGTTTAATTAGGAGTGACCACAAACCCTTAGTGCGTTTACTCACTACTGAGGGTATGCTACGAGCTTCTGCACGCATTGCACGCATGTCTATGCGTCTACAAGATTTCATTTACACCATTGTGTATGTTCCAGGGAAAGAGAATGTAACGGCTGATTTTTTATCTAGAATGCCTTTATCCATCAGAGAAGATCTTTACAATGAATGGGATGATTTACAAATTGCTTTGGTACATGATGAAGGGCCTATGTCTATTGACCAAACCTTATGGTGCAAGGAATTTAATGATGATTCCCTTTTAAAAAAAGTAGAGAGTTACATTTTAGGTGAATGGCCTAACAAAAGGAACATTAGCTCAGAGCTCAGAAGTTTCTGGGAAATTAGGGATGAATTGTCATGCATTAACAATATACTCAAAAGAGGGGATCGTGCTGTGCCCCCTAGCAAACTAAGACGTTCTATAGTACTGCATGGTCATGAGGGTCATAGTGGAATTGTGAGAACTAAACAGACAGTGAAAAATTTCTATTGGTGGCCGGGTATGGATATGTTCATTGAACGTATTGTGAGAAATTGTGTCACCTGCGCCAACTCTGATAAGTCCCTTGTTACTCTCAAACCCAATATGAGTGATCACATAATTCCTGACAATCCTTGGAGCACTATTGCTATGGATATCATGGGGCCCATTGGTTACAGTTCCAAATTTATTTTAGCGGCCATTGATATTTTCTCAAGATGGCCCGTTATCAAAGTTGTAGAGAAAATCGACACTGATTCTGTTTTGACCTTTTTGGATGAAACGTTTACTGAAGAAGGTTTACCTGTTCGTCTTATCACCGATAATGGCGTACAGTTTTTATCCAACAAGGCCAAAGACTACTTCAAGAGGGTTGGTATAATTCATTCTACCACCTCTTTGTATAATCCTAGCGGTAACGGTGTTATTGAGAGATTTAACAAGGTTCTCAAGAATGCCATACAAGCTGCAGGAGTAGTCAGTGACAAGTGGGAGATACAAGTTCTTAAAACTGTTTGGATGTACAGAATGACCATGAATTCTATGACTGGATGTTCTCCGTTTGAAATCATGAGAGGTAGAGTTCCTAGGACAAAATCTAATCCCTCATGGTTATCTTCCTCCACTTCATCTAACTTGGATTTAGAAACTGTTAAAGAAAAGATTGCTCAAACCCATGCCATTAATAAAGAGTATTTTGATAATAAAAAGGTTCAAAGCATGACCCCATTGTCAAGGTGGGCATGTTTGTAAAAGTTAAAAAACCATGGAAAGTTAAAAAGGGGAGAGCCAATTTATGGGTCCTTTTGTAGTTAAGGAGGTTTTGAAAAATTCTGTAAGACTTTCTGACAACAAGGTTTGGAATTTGAGTAGAATTGCCATTCTCAAGGCTGATAAAAATGTGTATTCAGGTATTGATCAATTTAATCTTACTGATTCTACTTACCTGGATGATATTGATGATGAAATTGGTAGCAGCCATGTTTCTATTCCAGATGGTGCCAGCATCCAAAATGACACTGTTGGTTCTGAGGATTTGGGTAAACGTTCTAGAAAAAAGCCCATTTGGATGTCTGATTTTGTTTCCTTTGTAAAAAATAAATTTATTAAATAGTTTGTTTTTTAGACATCTTTAAGGGGGGAAGGTGTGTTACATCCAGTTAACATGTGTTGTTTCCGGTTTGCTTGCACATTCTTGTATATTATGGGGTCGATTCCGATTCGGGCCGGAAATTTCTCCGACCGAGCCGGACCCGGAGAGATTTCCGACCGAATCGGACCCGTGCAGTCCGACCGAACGAGTACGATGCGGCCGTATGTTATCGGACACGAGTCGGTCGGACTCCCATTGAACTCAATGGGAGCCGGTCGTACAACGCGTACGCGGGCTCCCATTGCCTCAATGGGTGCGAGGCGGACAAGGGCGCCCCTACAGCGAGTACGCCGCGGAGCGCTCGCGGCGTACACGCACAGGTAGGGGGACCCTTGGGTCCCCCTGTGTGCGCCTCGCACGGGTACGCGTACAGGGGGTCCGACACGGACCCCCAAAGTACGGCTCCGACAGCTCTTACGAGCCGGAGTGCGCGGCTCGGTCGGACTGCGCTCGCGGCGCGCATCGTACTTACCCGGCCGGGAAACGTCTCCATTGCGCGGTGCGAATCGGGTCCGAGCGAGTCGGTCGGAGCGGTTCGAGTCCGAGCGAGTCGGTCGGAGCTGTCGGGACGCCCGGACGAGTCGGTCGGCGACTCGCATCGTACTCGCTCGGACGGACCCGCGTACGGTTCGGTCGGGAAACAGGCTTTCGCATGGCTTTTTTCCCGACCGAATGGTATTGGGTGCGCCTCCGACCGAGATCGGAATCGGCCCCTATGTGTTCTTTGCCATTCTCGTGCTTGCATGCACGTGCTTGTACTCTGTGCTCTTTGTCATCCTTTGAATACTCTGTCTCATGGCACGAGCCTAATGTTCTACGCTAGAACATGGGATCGGGCCGTTGAGTCAGAGTAGGCAAAGTTGACAGTTGCTCGGTGCTGCCCGGTGCCTGAAGACCTGTAACCGGTGGTGCTTCCTTTTACGAGATTAAACCTAAATTGTTTACTACTCCTGCTTCAGTCCATACTTAACAGCGGGGCACTGTACCGTGATCTCCTGGGCCACGGTGCCCCTCCGCTGAGTCGACACTGCTCCTCTTCTTCAGCCGTCACGAAGAGCAGCCCTCCAGCAGCGTTCACCTCTGACAAGCCATCTTGTTATACGCCGGCTGGGGAGATTCTCACCAGGCGTGTGCCATCCCGTCAAGCAAACCAGCCCAGGGACAGCCACCATATGAGCGACGACACGCCACTGCCCACCAACGTCTCTTGGGGGCTTCAATTTCCATTTGAAGCAGCAGGATTTCGTTTGGATTAGTTGCTCCGGCCGGCGGGAGCACACCATGGATGTGACTTACTCGGCCATGCCTCAGGCCACACCCCCCTTGTTCAAACTTTTAAACACCTTGCAGCATACTTTAAAAGTGAATTCGCTCCTGTAATGGAAGCCAGAGCATCTCACTTAGCAAGTGTTTAGAATGTGAATGCCGAGGAAGAAAAAATCAACATGATCCGAAGTTTGTGCAGGCAGTGCGCAGTAGATCCGCATAGACAGAATTAGCATAGTCAAGTCTTGAGATAATAACTGAAATTATATTTCGTTTCCCTGCTTTGTAGGGCAACAAAGGTGCGCTCTTCCTAATAGTTTTTAAAAGAAAGGAGCATTTGAATACTGTAACTCCTATCTGGGAGTTTAGCCATCTATCACTATCCCAAGGCTCTTGGAGTGGCTACTGGGCTAAAGTCAGTGGGCCAGTATTTGTTGCTCCAAATGTTGGTCTCATTTTTCAGCAAAACTATTTCAGTCTGATCAGTATTTTACCCTATCACCACCGGAGCATCATGTTTTGTGACACTCCCATGGCATAGTGGCATTTCCGACATTTACAAGGTGGCAGTAAGCCACTTAACGTGGCTTAACGCCACCTTGTAAATATGTCCCTTTCCACCAAAGTCCTCTGCGGCAAAGGGGCGTGCAGTGGGATACGAGGAGAAATCATTAATTTCTCCCCATTTTTTGCTCTTTCTATGTGTGCTTCTGCAGCATATATCAAAAGAGCAAATCACCATTATTGATTGTTTATGTGCAGGAAGGGATACCTTCCTGCACAAAAACAATCACCCCTGCAGCACAGGCACCCTTGCTACATGGCGGCAGGGTGCCTGCTGTGGCGCTAGGTAGCTTTTTTTGTGCCGGCGCTAGCGGAAAAACAGGGATGCGCCGGATTCTCGTGAATATAGCGCACCTCTGTGTTTTAATAATTTTGTATCGCTGCCTTGCCAAATTTGCCATAGTACCATGCTCCAGCATTTTTTTTGTAAATATGCCCTGTAGTGTTTTTTTAATTTTTCATATGATGCTGGGGTGTTATCCATATAAAACAGTAGTTGGCAGTCATCTGTGTAGTTATATACGCTACAGCCAGGAACAGTTAATGCCTCAATTAACGTTTTGATATACAAATTAAATAGATGAGGCAACTCTGCATTCAAGTCCAATCACTTTAGAGGTGAAAGTTCCAAGTTTCACTGACTGAGTGCGACTATCTAAAAAGGACCTAGGGCCAATTTGCGCTCGTTTGCGAGTCGCAAATTGCGAGTCGCAATTTAGCATGTGCAACAGTGTCAGAGACACTGTTTGCAATTCCGAATGGGGTTGCAAAATGCGAGGCTCATTATTTATTAATGAGGCACTCGCATTTGCGAGCCCATTGGGAATGACAGGCCCTCCCAGTGATGGTGGCCTGCTGGGCTTAGCAGACCACCATGTCTGGGACTGCTTTTCAATAATAATAAAAATGAAACGTTTTCGTTTCATTTTTTAAGGGCAGGCAGTGGTCCCTGGGACCACTGCCTGCCCTTAAATAATATTTTCGCATGCATTTGCAAAGGGAAGGGGTACCCTGGGGACCCCTTCCCATTTATGAATGCATTACCACCTACTTGAAGTAGGTGGTAATCATGCAGTGTTTTGCGACCGCAATTGCGGTCGCAAAACATTAGTACCTGGGTTAGAGAGTCACTATTTGGAAGGGAACGCCCCTTCCAAATAGCGAGTCTCTAAACACTTTTTTGCGAGTCACAATTCATTTGCGACTCGCACAATTGTGTTAGTACATGGTCTTACCAATTTTAGCATGCGCAAACGGGTTGCTAACCCGTTTGCGCATGCTAAAATTGGTCGTACATCTGGCCCCTAATCTACTCAATGGATGTGTCTTGCTCCACAGCCTCAGATAAACGGTCAATTAAATCTTGAGAACGACCATATTGAATAATAACGATAATGAGAATGAGAATAAATGTATAATCAATTTCAACAAATTAAGTTATAAAAGACACTATTTAACTTATTTATTGATTTGAGGAGATATAGTTAAAAAACGAAGTCTATTTTTACTCCCAGATCCTTCACTTTTGAGACTGGTTCCAATTTCGGACCTAAGGATAGATGCCAGAATCGAAATTTCAAAAATGGAGATGGTTTCAGTGGAGAAGGATTTTGCATTTTAATCACCTATTAGTCACAGATTGACTTCAGTGAAGCAAACAAAAAGTTGGTTCGCTGCCATCTGAGCATTACCAGATATTTTGATGACTGTTTGAGTGTCATCAACATACAGACAAAGGCCCAAGTCGCAAAATTCAAGGAGACAGGTAACAAGAATTGTGAATAAATTGAAATAAAAGGGAGAAGGAATGGACCCCTGAGGGCCTCCAAAAGGACATGGACAAGGGGAAAGTATAACCTAGCAAAATCTGTCAGACAGGTAGTTACTGAACCATAATAGTGCAGCCTCTTACTCCCAGATCCGACATTCTATGTATTAAGATTTGATGGCACACTGTGTTGAAGGGTGTCCACAAATCCAAAAGGATCAGAGCGGCAGAAGTTTTATTATCGTCAAAGTGCTAAAAGTCATCAGAATTGGCACATAAAAAGTAATGTACACAACATTTTCAAAACTATCTGAAACATATTTGACTATTTAATATTATATATGTAACACAAATTTGATAACGCTTATATAAATCTATATTATAGGTGTAGGTGTTTTTTTGCACAAAATGCAGATGAGAAGTATTTTTAGGTTGCCTGTGAAATTCATATTTCATCTGCATAATCTTCATAAATACATCTTTCCACTCTGAAAAGCTTCAACGTTGTCTGGTCCACTGGGGTTATGCAGCATGGAGGACACAATAATGGAGCAAGGCTTTCTTAGTCATGCAGCAAAAATGCAAATGGTGTGGAAACATTTCTGGCAGCTTTTATATTATTTTTTTGTGAAATTTGCAAATGTAAAAATTATGAAGCAATTTGTGTGGTAGATGCAGTAAATTCATAACTATGCTGTGAATGCTGCAGCCCCCAGAACTGCATAGATTAATACCTATCATCATATCCCACTGTTTTATCAATAATTTAGTCATGAAAGGTAAGTCTTGGTATTTTAATCAGTGTCCTTTGTAAGCTAAAATTTGAAGAAAACAACTTTTCAAGATACATACCTTAAAATAAATTAGCAATATAAAAAACATAATGGGTAAAATAATATGGTTCTATATTTCTTGTTGATGCTCTTGTGACATTTATAAACCTTTTGTCTTTCGGCTTCAGGGTTTATGACGTTACAAGAACAACAAATTAGCAATATTGGACCATATTACGCACTGAAGTCATTGTATTTGTAGCAAAATGCTCCCAATATGATATAGTGTCTTGATATAGAGCACAACTCACTCCCAGAGGAGTATCTCGGCACTGTGCTGATGATGGCAGATGAGGGCATTCTAGAACAACCAAGGGGCATATTATCAAGAACGGCGTTAAAAATTATCGCCGGTTTAGCGGCTGAAAACTGCCGCTAAAGCGGCGATAATGGGCTTGATAATATGCCCTTGAGAATTCCAATAGAAGCCCATGTTCTGGTGTCAACATGGGCTTCTATTGGAATTCTCCAGGACATATTATCAAGCCCATTATCGACGCTTTAGCGGCAGTTTTCTGCCGCTAAACCGGCGATAATTTTAACCCCGTGCTTGATAATATGCCCCTAAGTTTTTAGCATATTTTTAGAGTTTGTGAAGTCTGGGCAGGTGCAAAGATGAAGCAGGAGTTTGTTCCAGTGGAGTGGGGCCATGTTCGAGAAGGATGTGCCCTCGAATCTAGAGGCGCCTATATGTGGAGTAGCAGGAACACTTGATTTTAGGACCTTAGTTGTCTGGAAGGCAGGTAGTAACTGAGTCGTGCGGACAAATATGCTGGGCGGGCCATGTGAAGGGCCTTATGTGTCAGACAGCAGAGTTTAAGGACAACGCACTTTCTGATAGGCAGTCAATCTAGTTTCCTTTAGATAGGGAAAGGATGAGGATCCTGCAGGAAGATTGCAGATCAGCCAGGCAGCTGTATTCTGCTATACCTGCAGCTTGGTCAGCAGGGTGGCATTTACTGCAACCGATAAAGCATTCCCATGGTTCAGGCGACTTGTTATAAGAGCCTGGACAAGAGTTTTCCTAGAGGAATCCAGGGGCCAAGGAAAAGTATTTTTTAGAAGCCTCATTGTCACATAGCCAGAGCCACATTTGGTATTAACTTGATCCATCATAGAGAGCGATTAGTCTATTTTCACTCCAAGATTTTTCACCACCTACTGAGGTGCCGGGGCTGAACCAGGTTCAAGGGGCAACCAGTCTGCTCACCATAGCCGAGTGGCTTTGCCAAATAGCATGATCTACGCCTTTTCACTGTTTAATTGGAGGCAGTTATTATTCATTCAACCAGCGATTTCCCTCATGCAGCACGCACATTTGTGTTTCACTTTATCTGGATTGGGGCTGAACAAGGTGAGAAATTGAGTGCCATCTGCATATGACTCGATCTCCACCCTGCATGCACTCATGATTTGGGCTAGCAGCAGTACATAGATATTGAAGAGTGTTGGACGTAGGCATGAGACCTGGGGAACTCCCTTCTTAACTTCCCTCAGTCTTGATTTGAAAGGACCATGGTAGACATGTATGCAGTTTTCAAAGAAGTCCCTGAGCCAACGTTTACCCTGCCATGAAGACAGACCTCATGGAGTCTGAGGTTTAGGTTGAAATGGAGACCATGTCAAAGGCCGCTGTCATATCCAGTAACACTAACATGACCGGTGTTCCCACATCTAGAGAAATTCTGATGTTATCAGTAAAGGCCAACAGTGCGGTCTCCATACTGTGTAGCTCTCTGAAACCCGATTGAGAGGGATCTAAGATCTTATGCTCTTCAAGAAAAGATAGGAGCTGTGTGTTGATATATCTTTCTAGAGCTTTTGTGAGTAAAGGTAACAGTGAAATTGGTTGAAAGTTACTGAGGACATCAGGGTTTGCTGAGGGCTTTTTAAGAAGAGGAGCTACTTGGGTACACTTCCATTTCTTAGGCACTTTGGCCATGCCCTCATACACTACATGAGGTATAAGTAAGTCACCTCTACTGCAGGACTTACAGCCCTAAGGCAGGGTGCACTATATCCCATGTGTGAACATATCTGCATTAGCTGATATGAATCTGCAATGTATGAGTCATTCTTAGGTATTGTAAGTGCACAGGGAAGTTATACAAAGTACATGGGCTGGATACTTGTCATTACAAGTTTTCTAGCTCCATTATGGCTTCACTGTTGCCTAAAGTGTTTAGCACCAAACATCGTGTCTTAATAAATCCTCACTGATGTCAGTGTTGGATTGATTAATAAATGCAAACAGGAGACCCTTTGAGGGTCCCTTCAAAACCTACCAAGCACTGGTGTGGTCTCTAACTAGTCATAGCCAGCCTGATACCAGCAGACATGTTTCTGACCTCATTGGATGAAAGCCTGCGCTCTCAGAGGCCTGAAACAAACCCTGCTCTGGGCGGACATGCTTCACACCTCCTCCAGGCTGCAATTGTCTTCCAGAGCGGGAAGCTTCAAAGGTGGTGCCACTTTTGAAGTGCAACCCAGGCTTCTCCAGATAGTGGGGGGTGCCAAACTCCCTTTCCTGCTCCACATTTGGGGGCGGAGGACAGGCGGAAAGAGTAGTTAGATGAAGAAGGAGTTTTCCTTATTAGTTAGAACGAACGCGTTGGGGTCGGAGTTACTCTTCGTAATCAGGACGGGTTTAGGACGTATCACTGTCCGACCTGTTTACTTGAATTTCCTCAAATTACCACTCATTGGGGATTTCAATTTAGGCGACCCTAACTGCTGAGACTGAAAGACAACAGCACTGGTATGCCAGAAGGTTTTAGTTCTTGACATTGGATTCTATACACTACTTTGTATACTTATCTTTTTTCTGGATTCGACTCCATGGGATAATAACCATTACTCTCAACCACCATTAGCGACACTTTGTGGTGAAATTTTTATCGACCCAAAGCTTCTGATATTAGCAGTTTGCTTTCGGAACGAACAAAACTCATTCATTACACTAATAGTGTCTTCATTATAACAGTACTAGCGACAAATTTGATCACTTTAGCCTTGAGAAAGTCTCGGTACCCATTTGTACAGACGAAACACGTGTTGGCTGCTTTGTTTGCTGGGAATTGGCATTAAGGAAAAAAAGAAAAATTCAATAAAAGAAACGTTTTCTATGAAAAGAGAGTTGTTTTGGAAAATCTTTTATGTGCTGTACATGGGGCACAAGAAATCAAAGAACTGTATGGACTAAAGAATTACAGTATTGACTACTAGCCACTCGCAATACAGTTTGATTTATTGGATCAATTAGAACTTATGATTGGTGTGCTGTAGTAGCTTTATTCTTTGGTTATTTATGTGCATGTTTCACATGCGACTGGCACCCTTGGGTAGTGGGTGACTCAAGCTAGCCAAGCACCCTGCTGTACTTACAGCTGTCTTGTTTAATTTCTACGCCATTTACTGTTTTACTTCTTTACATCTGTTGTTCATTGATGTGCGGTATTTCCCTCTCAGGGAACGCTACTACCCATTTTCTACAAGATGAAGAAGGAGTGCCCACATTCATCCAGCACCACCCCTAAGGTGTGGCAGGTAATGTAGACACTACTTTTGAAACTCCACCATCTTGAGATGGTGGGAAAATAACCTATCAGGGCTAGGGTAGTGCCCCTTCCCACAGCAAGTCGTCACTTAAAGGGTATAGACACCCTAAAGGTAGGTAGCCCATTGGCTTCTGTCTGTCTCCTCCTTTAACACCCCTAAATTTAGTATTTAGGTAGTATCTCTGGACCTTGAACTTTAGATTCAATGTACACAAGGAAAAAATTAAACAAGAAGACCTGCTGCCTGAGAACTGAAGCCCTGTTGCAGAGAAATTTGTGCCTAATCCTGCCTGCTGCCTTAAGGACTCAACAAACATGGGGTGCTGCCTCGCCTTGCCACTCTGAGGACTCCAACAGCCATGGAGAACATCCAGTCTTTGACAAATTGCCAAAGAGCCTCCGCAGCTGAGTTGGCGATGCAGCGAGCGCAAGGTAAATAGTTTTATTTATTTATTTACTTACTTTACTCCTCGCTGTCGTATGTCTGACTCCACTACCCCCCACCCTGCCCCTCCCCACCCTGCCCCACCGCCCCACAGCACTTCCTCTGCGAGCCGCCACTGAATGGGGGTCTCTAGTTGGCAGAGGTAGGTACCTTTGTCCAAATAGGGACCCTTGCTTCGAGTCAGGTTGAGGGGGATACACTTCTAAAATAACCCCTGCTCACCCCCTTGGAAGCTTGGCACGAGCAAACAGACTTCTCTCAGAGGCAGTGTGTAAAGCATTTGTGAACACATACAGTAATACAGTAAAAACACTACAAATGGACACCACACCAGTTCAGAAAAATAAGTAATCTTTACCTCAACCAAAACAAGACCAAACAACAAAAATCCACAATACAGTAATAAAAATATGACTTTCAGACGTTAGAAATAGTTCAGTTCAAAGCAAATTGCAGATTCAACACTTTTCACACAAAGTACCTGGGATGCGTCACGCAAACAAACAAAACGGGCCGCAGGGAAGGTGATGCATCGGTTCCTTACACTCAGGGAAGGTGATGCGTCGGTTCCTTGCTCCGGGGGAGGTGATGCGTCGGTTCCTTACTGCTGCACAGGGGAGGTGATGCGTCGGTTCCTTACTGGAGAGGAGGTGATGCGTCGGTTTCTTACTGCATGGGGAGGTAATGCGTTGGTTTCTTACTGCGTCCCCCAAGGATGCGACAAACTTGGCGCCTCGATGCGATGATACGATCCGGGACGACGCATGGATTCTTCCAGCTCCCAGCGGAAAACAGTCTCTTTAGGTCCAAAACAATAGCAGGCACCTCTTTGCAGGTCAGAACTCCCAGCAAGGAAGTTCAGGGGAGCTGGTGGTGAAGTCTTTGTGTCCCTGAGACTTCAGAACAGGAGGCAAGCTCAGTTTCAAACCCTTCGAGATCTTCCTCAAGCAGGGGACACAGCAAACCGCAAAGTCCTTTTCTCCTTTCCTTGGAAGCAAGTAGCCACAGCAGGCCAACCCCAGACAGCAAACAGCACAGGGGCAGTATTCCTCCTCAGCATCTCCGGCTCTTCTCCTTGGCAAAAGTTCTTCTTGATTTTCCAGAAGTGATCTAAAAGTCTGGGGTCTGGGCCCCTCTTTTTATATCCAAAAATCCTTTGTTCTCTGAAGGCAGAGAGTGTCTGTACCCAGCCAAAACAAGTTCTGTAGGGCACTTTGCAAGTGCACAACAACCTCCATTGTCAGTGTGAGCCCTGGCTCCAGACACACCACAGGGGGGCGGAGCCATCATTGTGGAAGGCAGGCACAGCCCTATTCAGGTGCAGGTGCTACTCCTCCCACCACTCCAAATCCAGACCAGGCCTATTCAGCCCAGCCCTGACTCATCAGGCTCTCTGGAGCCACTGCTCCTCCCCAGCCCCTGACACTCCAAATCCAGACATGCAATACACAAACGTAGAAGAGTCACCCTGGATGGCTAAGCAAGAAAATACCTACTTTCTAAAAGTGGTATTTTCAAACACAGAATGTAAAAATCACCTTCACTAAAAGATGCATTTTAACATTCTGAGTTCAGGCATATCAAACTTTATTTTCTACCTTGTTCCCACGGGCAGCTATGTTCTTTTTAAAATTTCTTTATTTGTAGATTTGCAAGAAAAACAACATAAACAAAGTTCAAAATCATAAAGACCCACCCAAATACAAAATAAAAGGTCATCAGTGCCACTTTACAGGCCAGATCAAGACTAATAGACAGTGGAACGAACTGGTGTTACAGAAAATAGGAGAGGTACTAGCAATACGCAGGAGTTACTTCCCCAAGGACAGAGGGGGACCAGAGCCATGACCTGTTGTACACAAGACTGGGTCGCAGAAGCTCATCCGCTTCACAACAGCAGTGCAGCAAGGGTAGAATATACAATATACCTACAATTTGGCAAAAAAAGCTTACCATAATCTCTGCAAACTAGCCCGTGCCGAATTTGCGTCAACCACCATTACTGCTGCATTGAATTGCTCCAAGACACTATTTAATACACTGAAGGAGTTGGCTGGCTCTGCCACTCTAGCCAGCCCCCCTCCACTAAATAAACGCAAATGCGAGGAACTGGCTTCTTTCTTCGTCCAGAAAGTCGAGAAAATTCACTCTGCCATAGCGTGCTCTGGGCGTGACATTTCCCCTTCCTCGCAATCTGAGAATGCCTTCCAATCTGCTTCCACACCACTCACAATGGACTCTGCCTGTTTTGACCAGGTTACGTTACAACATACCCCCCCTTACAACCTGGGCACTTGGTCCCCTCTTACTTCAACCTCTTTTAAAAAGATCCTTGAAAGTATTAAATCAGGATCACCTAAGGACCCTTTGCCTATCTCAGTACTCAAGCAGCTAGAGTCACCACCTCTACTTGCCATCATGGACCTTGTAAATGCCTCCTTAGAAGAAGCCACGGTCCCACATGACTGGAAGCATGCCATGGTGGTTCCTCTCCTTAAAAAGGCCAACGCTGACCCAGACTTATCTTCCAATTATCGACCTATCTCTTTGCTGCCGGCCTTTTCCAAAATTCTGGAAAAACACATCCATTCACAACTCACTAAATTTGTTGAAGACCAAAAGCTTCTCCACCATTCCCAATCCGGTTTTAGAGCCGGTTTCTCTACCGAAACCACCTTACTAGGAATAACGGAAAAGTTACGCCATCATCTGGATGCTGGCGACACGGTCGCCCTCATCCTGCTTGACCTCAGCGCGGCATTTGATACGGTATGCCACACCACACTAGTAAAAATGCTTTGCTCTATGGGCATTAGAGGCTCTGCCCTCAGCTGGCTCATCTCTTTTCTCTCTAACCGTACTTTCCAAATCTTTTCCTCCTCGACCAGCTCTAACATTCATCCTCTTCCCCACGGGGTGCCTCAGGGTTCTATCCTCAGCCCCCTACTCTTCAACTTATATGTTAGACCCCTAGCCAATGTCGCAGACGAAGCAGGACTGTCCCTGTTCTCCTATGCTGACGACTCACAAATCATTTTTTCTCTCTCCACGAACAAAGCAGCAGGGCCATCCCATCTTCAGCTTGGCCTGGGAAAAATTGCATCCTGGATGCAGACCAATTATCTTAAATTAAACGGAGAGAAAACAGAGGTATTGGTCCTGGGCAAAAACAAAGATTTCTGGGGCCCACAACACTGGCCTAGTGCGATGGGTGCCCTTCCCCGACCCTCCAGCAAAGTCTGCAACCTTGGTGTTATCATTGACGACCAACTTTCAATGCACCATCAGACAGTCAAGGTAGCAGTCACCTGCTTTACCATCTTGAAGTGGTTAAGAAAGATCATCTGGATGCTGCCAGAGCCCACACAGAAAACAGTAGTCCAGGCCCTCATCACCTCGAGACTGGACTACTGCAATGCCCTCTACCTTGGATCCAACAAGGCAGTGACGCGCAGGCTTCAGCTGGTCCAAAACTCTGCCGCTAGACTATTTTGTAAGGTACCCAGGATGACCTCAGTGTCAGGCCATTTGAGAGATCTGCACTGGCTCAGGGTGGAGAACCGCATTAAGTTCAAAGCCCTGAGCTATATGTTCAAAATCAAAACAGGTGTTGCCCCCAAATATCTCCAAGCCTTGGTCAACCCCTATGTGCCCTCCCGATGCCTCCGTTCATCCACTCAAGGGAATTTTTCGATGCCTAGAATAAAGCTATCCCGGATGGGAGGAAGGTCTTTCTCCTACCTCGTCACTTGCTATGGAACTCACTTCCAAAAGCTATCCGAAACGAAACAGTATACACCCAATTTCGGAAATCTTTGAAGACTTGGCTCTTCAACCAGTAATCAACTTTGCCGCCTTGTGTTCTTTTGTTCCGTCTCGGCGCCGGGAAACCCTTTTTGGGTAGCTGCTGCGCCTTATAAGTTTAATAAATAAATAAATACTATAATACAGCATTAATCATCTAGAGCTGCAACCTCCGCTTCGGTGGCTGCCTCGTATTGAACAAAGAGACCCCAAAAGCTCAGAGGGCGAGCGGAAGGCGGTAGCAGCTCGCTGTACACTTCCGACTGGGTGTGGCAGTATATCATGTCGTTGTTCCATTCAGCCAACGTTGGGAGAGGGCCCCTCATCCATCTCATAGCGAGCCGTCTTTTAGCGAGAAGCAGCCCCATAGCAATCAGCCTGCGAATTGTTTTGACTAAGGGCTTCACATACCCTAATAGCGCCATCATTGGGTCAGGAGAAATAGGGATGCCTACAATATTCGACAGAGCTGCGAAAATTTGAACCCAGTAGTCAGAAACAGGGGGGCAGTCCCACGCCAAGTGATAAAAGCCCGCACCAGGCACGCCGCAGCGCTCGCAGCAGTCCGATTCCCGCAGCCCATATCTGCAGAGGCGCTCCGGAGTGTAATACACCCTGTTCAAAAACTTAAAGAGGGCTAGTCTGTGCCTGCCGTTCAGAGAAACCCTACGGGACATTTCACAGCAAAAAGACCACACGTCATCCGGGAGAAGCTGCCCTAGGTCAGCCTGCCATGCCAATCTGGCCCTCAAGGGGGAGGCCACCCTGGTCTGTAAAGCAGAGGTGTAAAGTTTGGAAACTAATTTGACTGGGGACTGAGAGCAAAGTAAAATGGAGAGGGGGGGGATATCCATGGGCTCCTCCAGGCCGTCTCCAAGTACCGCACGGAGAGCGTGCCTTATTCTGAAGAATTGAAATTGTGACAGGGCAGAGGGCAAAACTTTGCCACCGATTGCCTCCACCCAAGTTAGCATTACGCCATTATTAAAAAGGTCGCCCATCACCGAAAGGCCTATCCCTTGCAAGGAGCGAGTTACACCGGGGTCCGAACTACAGGCAACCCAGTGACACCATCCTATACGCAACCGGGGCGAGTATAGCTGCGCGCCGGCGAACAATCCGAGAAGAGTGTGCCACGCATGTACTACCGCGTTCACTGAGTCAAGGATCCCACAATGCCTGTCCGGGGGTTTGGATAAGAGACGAGGCAGTGGCGCCGGAGCTGCGGCTCCACCCTCTATGCGGAGATGGGGGAGGTTATGAGGGCCGTGGACCCAAGCGTGGGCGTGAGACGCCTGCGCCACCCGGTAGTAGAGCTCAAAATCTGGGGCGCCCAGACCACCCGCCGAGCATGGCAACGCTAAAGTGTCCATGGAAACCCGGGGCGTCCCTCCAGCCCAAGCCAGTTTGATCAATAGCCTCCGCAGCTCTTTAAACAAATGTCGAGGGACTACAATGGGGATATTAACAAACAAAAAAGAAAACGGGGCAGCACTATCATTTTCATCAAGGAGATTCTACCCACAAGTGAGATCGGAAGGCGGATCCAGCGCTCTACATCATCGCTAAGTTTGGCGATAGCCTTCCCATAATTGGCGCGAATCACCAGCTCAGCGTCCGAGTGAACTTGTATCCCAAGATAACGGACCGGATCTGTGGTCCACTGTAATGGATATTCCGATTGCACCGGTGTAGTGCCCGGCGTTAACGGGAAAATTAAGGACTTATCCCAATTTATTCTCAACCCCGACAGCCCACCAAAGCGAAGGACCTCACGAATAATCGGGGACAGATTGGCCTCCGGGTCTCTGACATATAAGAGAGTGTCATCCGCATATGCAGACACTATTAAGTTGTAGGCAGGGAAATGGAGTCCTCTATGGCTGTGGAACTCCCGCAGGGCCCGCAGTAGAGGCTCAGCCGCCAGTGCATATAAGAGGGGGGAGAGGGGGCAGCCCTGCCTGGTGCCCCGTGAGATACGGATAGGGTCAGAGACCACATCTCCGACACGGATGCGCGCCATAGGTGAGTGGTAGAGCACCCGAACTAGCTGTAAGAAGATCTCGCCCACTCCAATGCGGCGCAGCACGGCATAGAGAAATGGCCACTCTATGGAGTCAAATGCCTTTTCGGCGTCGAGAAAAACCCCTATTGCAGAGACGTCCGGGCGGGTGTGCTGCAGGGCACCAAACCCCGTCCGGAGATGGTGCGTGAGCGTGCGACCAGGGATAAACCCCGCCTGTTCCATCCCAACCAACTGGGGCAAGAGCGGGGAGAGGCGGTTGGCAAGTATTTTTGCATAGATCTTCGTGTCCACATTGAGGAGAGATAATGGGCGATAGGAGGAGCACCTCTGCGGGTCCTTGTCAGGTTTCAGCAAGGTGACAATTAGGGCCTCTCTCATGGACTGAGGCAGAGTCCCCTCGGCCCCGACCGCTTGAAACAAAGTGGCTAAGTGGGGAACCAGCAAATCACTAAAAGCCTTGTAAAAAGCCACCGTGAGTCCGTCCTGCCCAGGAGCACTGCCCTCTCGCATTGAGTTCAAAGCTAATTTGATCTCTGCGAGCTATACGGGACGCATCAAAAATTCCCTCTGCCAATCTTGGAGCCAAGGTAGTTCTATCTTTTCCAAATAGTGTAAGATATCCGCCTCACCAGGGGACAATCTCGAGCTGTAAAGCTCTTGATAATAACTACGGAACTGCTGGGTAACGTCATTCGGGTCTGTCCAGGATGTACCATCGGCGTCAGTCAATATTGGAACTCCTTTGGATACGAACCGTCGTCTCGCCAGGGCCGCCAGGACAGAGCCCGGATGGTCCGCTTCGCCGTAGCGCCTAGCTGTGGCATATTTGCCCATATGTTTAACCTCATTGTCGGCCTCCGTATTAAATTCAGCCAGCATGGATTGCAAAAGCTCACGGAGCTGCGGCGTAGGTGCGCGCACCAGGTCAGCCTCCAATACAACAAGCTGGGACTCCAAGAACCGGAGCCTACCCCAGATAGAGTGCAGGACCCCCGCATGTTTGCTAATTGCCATGCCACGAATATACACCTTAAACGACTCCCAGACAGTGACAAAGGAATCTACTGTACCGATATTAAGCGAAAAGAACTCTGCGATCGCCTCGCGCAATTCCGCCTTGAAAACCGCGTCTAACAGCGAATAGGGGTGGAATCACCACAAAAACGGAGGGGGCCCACGCGGAGGAGTAGTTAGCGACAACAAGATAGGAGAATGATCTGAAAATGTACGGGGCAGAACCTCGCAGTTCTGAACCCCAGCCAGCAAGGTTTGCGATATGAGCCAATAATCGATACGCGTGTGCACGTCATGCGGCGCCGAGTAATGCGTGAAGCCATCACTAGCCGAGGAGCGGGCTCTCCACACGTCAACCAGCTGCAATTGCGCGGACACATCCACAATCGCCCTAGCCGTGGCAGAAGGGGCCCTGCATGGCCCCTTGGACCTATCTAAGAGAGGGTCCAGCACGCAGTTAAAGTCGACCCCCCAAACCACAGTCGCCGGGGAGTATTGTGTAATAACTTGGAACAGAGTAAGGTAGAACTGTGGGTCGTCATAGTTAGGGCCATAGGAGTTCACGATCAGCAGGTCCATTAGAGGGCTATAGCAACGGGTGATTACATAATGTCCAGAGGAGTCCGCAGCGCATCTGTCCAGTTGAAGCTTAGATTTGGGGTTAACCCAGGTGAGAACCCCCCTAGAGTGTGAGGTGAAGCAGGCAGTGTGGAAATCCCCCAGCACACGGCTCCCAGCCAACAGGCTGCTGCTTGGATGCAAATGCGTCTCCTACAGCAAAGCCACATCCACCTCCCACCGTTTTAAGCAGGCCAGAATCTTGTGCACTTTTCTGTGGTCATTAAGACCTCTTACATTCCACATCAATAGCTTCAAACACTCCCTATGCCCCATTATGTAAGCTGGCTGAGAAGCGAAGGAAGCTGGCATCAGTCCAGGGCCCAAACCCCGAACGACCAATCCCCCTTACAAAGAAAGGAGCAAAACAAATGGACGATGACCTGTAAAAGAAAAGGTGAAAAACAAAAACATACCAATATAAACCCATCCAAACGCGACCCCCCACCCAGCAATCCTCAACTCTGCAAAGACAAGTACCCGCCCATCCAACCCACAGAAAAAAGAAAACCAGACAAACGACAGACCCACCCCCCCCCAGAACACCCAACCCAAAACAGTAGATCAGCGGTTAACACAGGGGGGCAGATGTTGCCCAGCAACACAAACTAAACGAACCTACCGCCAAACCACCGCATGCACAGTACAACCCCACTGCCACCCTTGTCCTCCCACTCGGAGAGAGGGCGGATAACTAGAGCAACCTGCTCAGTGGAGGGGCAGGGCAACACTGGAAGGAAGACCCGCCGGGGAAAGGTATGGCAACCTGGCAGCGCAAGCTAGGATTCATTGGAGGCCAGAGGCGCAAACCCTAGTGGGGGGGGAAGGGAATCCGCGCAACAACATAGCCACATCGGGAGCACTGCGCACATCTCAGGAACGAGAACAGGCCAACAGGCAGCAGCCCACCACTATACTATACCAACAGTAACGTAAGAGGGAGACAAAAGTTGCATTCATAGGAAAGACTACAAGCTGTTCAGTCATTATCATCAAGGGACCTGCAGCGTCAGGCTGCGGGGAAGAGGCTTGCTGACTGTGAGAGCGTTTGCCAGTTTTTTCCCAGTCGTGAAGGGCCTTTTGCAGGGATTGAGGGTCCAAATCTATCCTGGGCTTTCCATCAAAGAGGACTTTAAGACGGGCTGGGTATAGCATAGCATATTCAATATGCTGGTCACGCAGTTTACGTTTCAAGGCGCCAAACTGCCGTCGTGCTTCCTGAACTCTGGGGGTGAAATCAGGGAACAGGGAAATATCCGAGCCCTCATGCCTCAGGCAATGCGGCATCCCTGTCCCGGTAGTTCAGCAGTTTGGCAATGATGGGGCGGGGAGGGGTGCCCGGCTGGGGACGAGGCCCAAGGGAGCGATGCGCCCTCTCCACCACGAAAAGATGGGAGAAGGTGTCCGCGCCCATTAGAGATGTCAGCAGGCGCTCCACAAACTGTTCCATGTTCCCCGTCGCTGTAGACTCCGCCAGACCAATGATACGCAGGTTGCTGCGGCGTGTCCGAGCTTCAAGATCCTCCGCCTTGTCCTGTAAGATTGAGAGAGTACGCTCCATCCGTTTCCGCGCATCACCGTCATCCGTCTGGGCCTCCTCCACCTCAGTGATGCGGCGTTCCGCCATATCCAGGCGTTCAGCATGTTTGTCTACACGTTCAGAGACCCTATCCATCCTGTAGATCAACGCATCGATTTTAGAGTCTATGGCGGTAAGACCCTGTTGCATAGACGCAATGATCTGTTTTATATCTCCCACAGGGTCATCAGTGGGGGCATCCACCTCGGGGGGAGCCCCGTCTGCCCCCTCCTAGTTTCGTCGGGACTTGCGCTGTTCGAAATGCAGCTTGGGCTGAGACTTGTCAGGTTTGCCCATGATGGAGGGAGTGGCAGGTAAGTGCAGAGCAGAGGAAGATTAGCAGACAGCTCCCAATCACGAGACCTCCACCAGCTAAAGGGATTAACACTGGGGCAGCGCAGGACCAAGAGCACTGGACAGCAGGTGTGAGGAGACCACAGCGAGCCAGAGGAAGGAGATCGCCCCCCAAGTGTGGTCAGAAGGAGGGAGCGCCAACTCCAGGCAACCGGGGCAAAGGCAATATGGCCGGCACAGCCAGTGTGTGTCTCCACCATCGAGAGCGCCCCAGGTCCAGCAGCCAGCAGGGGAAGCCCAAGGCGGTGCTGAGCAGGAGAAGACCCTCTGCTGCAGAATCAGCTAAGTCCGTACCTTACTGCGGTCCCGCTGAGGCAGCAGGCAAAATGGTCGCTCTGCCGGGAGAAGCAGTCGGGCCCAGGCAGCACCGCACCTCCCCGATACGACATCCAATGCAGCAGGACGGACCTCGGCGGGAGAGATGCGAGTGCGAGCCGCGGAGCAGCAGCCGTCCCCAGCAATGATGATGAAGCTAGACGGCAGCGGGGTGCATCCACCACCAGGCGAGGCGGAGCAGCGGGAGCAGAGCGATCAGCCCCGCCCCAGCAAGTCCGGCCCGGGCCGAGGGGGACCTGGCCAGCACCAAACACCAGGCCGCGGATCAAGGGCCCAGCCACACCGCAAACGCCGAGCCCAGCAGCATCCGGCGAAGGAGAGGGCAGCGGAGCGAGATCTACGCCCCTCGGGTCAGCAAACAATCAGGCAGGTCAGGCACGTGCGGGCAATGCGGGCACAGCAGGGTAATGGCCGGATAATGAGCGGATCGTGGCGGCAGTTAGCGGAGCTCTACAAGAACGTGGCCAACTCCTAGCCGGGCAAGCTCTGCCCCCTCACGGGCAGCTATGTTTATAAGATGTAATAAACAAACTCCCCATTCTGACCTATGGGAACAGGTAGCCTTGCAATAGTGAAAAATGAAATTGGCAGTAATTCACTATCAGGACATGCCACACACACCAGGGCATGTCCTATCCTTTCACATACACTGCACCCTGCCCACAGGGGTACCTTGGGCCTACCTTAGGGGTGACTGATATGTAAGAAAAGGGAAGGTTAGGGCCTGGCAAGAGTGTGCACTTGCCAAGTTGGCATGGCAGTCCTAGACTGCACACAGGCCCTGCAATGGCAGGCCAGAGTTACATTTTACAGGCTGCTTCTGTGGGTGGCACAATCAGTGCTACAGCCCACTAGCAGCATTTGATTTACAGGCCCTGGGCACACACAGTGCACAGTACTAGGGTCTGACTAGTAAATCAAATATGCCAATCATGGAATCACTAATCCATAACAGCAATTTACAGGGAGAGCATATGCACTTTAGCACTGATCAGCAGTGGTGAAGTGCCCATAGTCATAAAACCACCAACAACAGGTCAGAAAAAATACAGGAGGAAGGCAAAAAGTTCTGGGATGACCCTGCAAAAAGGGCCAATTCCAACAGAGTTCTAGAAAATGTAATGCACACACAACTCAGCATCAGGTGCAAAATTCAGTTGGCACTGAAATCAAGGTTTTACAGAGCAAACAAAATGAGGCCAAAAGAAATGTATGTGATCCAATTTGTTTCCAACTCTGTACCGCTTCCTTTCTCTTCATTTAGTTGATTTCTATCACAGAATGGCACATTTTTCTGAATTAAAAGTGATATGCACTAGGAAGAGTGATGCTGCTGTCGTGAAAATTTGCGTGCTTGCGAGAGCAGACTTCTGATATACCATTAACACTAATGGCGCGGCAATGCAATACATCAATAGGCGTCGGAAACATATTTTGACATATCACTGAATCTCTGTATGACATGTTAACTAGCAGTGACCACAGGTTATATTGAGCATAGATTTAATAATGTGCACGACTGTCTAAAAAAAATACCTTGAATACCATGCCCGCACCACATTCTTTTTTCCACTAATCTTAAAAATGTCAAAATTACATAAAGCCCTTATTAAATTGGGGCATTTCTGCTGCGGCTGGGTTCTTAACATCAGCAGTGTGTATGAGAATGTTAGCCTTTTAGAACACGAAATGAGCAGGTGATAAAACTCTCCCTCCGTAAACATATCAGTTTTTATTAACTACATTCTCTCTGGAGGATTTATATTGTACAAGGAAAATACTAAATTACAAATAATAAAAGTCTTTTCCATGTATTTTCTGCATGGAATACTCTGCCCGAGGGAGCAATAACACATAAACCAGTAAAAATGGCAGAGAACATGATTAGCAGCAGCTGATGCAAAATTTGCAATAAAATAAAATAAATCACAATGAAACTTTTCAGTTGACAGTTTACAGAGTTCTACAACGTTTGTTGCTGATGTATCTTTTCTATAAAGTAGAGAACTTCCCTAATTAAAATGGAATATATAAGGAATATGTGCATTCTTTATGTATCAAATGTCAGGTACTTACTCTGGCCCATTTATCCTAAATTATTAAAAAAATAAAATACTCGGTTCAAAGAAGTTATAGTTTACTCAAACAATAGCTTTGTCTAAACGTGTTTAATTAGAACTTTTTGCTTATTCACAATCAAAATTGCGTTTCTCCTGCAATGTAAAAATACCCACAGAAAATGCTTTGCAATTACAAAGATATCGGAGTTGTTCTTCTGGGACTTTTCTCATGCACAACTTAGTAATTAATCATTTGCGTATGTGTAGAGGTATTAAAATACAATATATTACAATTACTTCTGGTTCATTTGTTAATTCTTTAATAAACTCAGTTTTAACATACATGGTACCACACCTCAGATATTACTTGTGAATTTAAAATTGAGCAGTGATTTTCAACATTGACCTCATTTACATCCAGTCCTATTGTATGTACATTAAGGGGGATATTCTCAAGAACGTGTGTCAACTATCGCTAAAATCGCTTAACGCAACTTCCCACATCGCAGTCTAACGCGGGAAAATAACACTGTGTCAACATGGTATTCCCAACATGGCGGTAACATGCGATAGCCCCCCGATAACGCGGACTGCGAAGAACTCACCGGGACAGCGATAAAAATCCAAAGCCGAACGTGAAAAAAGTTGCGATGGGCCCAATCCCGATAAGACAATCATCGAAAAGCAGCGCCAGGCCTGCAAATCCCACACGTCAGGCGTGAAAAATCACCATAAAAGCAGAAAAAAAACACACAAACAAAAACCAAACCACAGCGAAGCACAATGGAGGCAGCCAGAGCAGGTACAGAGGACGGCCAGAACCCCACAAGCCCCACAGAGCCCAGCCTGGGACCCCGGGGACAGGGAAGGGCAAGGACAATAAGAAGAGGAAGTTCAGTCCGCAGGAAAACAGGATCCTGATCACGGAGGTGATAGAACACCATCAACAACTGTTCATCACCTCCACTGTGCCATTGGCAACCAAAAATGCAACGTGGCAGTCCATCCAGGACAAGGCGAATGCAGTAGGAGTGCTGAAGAGGACAATGGAAGAGCTCAAGAGGCACTGGAATGATGTCAAGCGCAAGACCAAGCAGAAACTCGCCAACAACTAGAAGGCAGCATTGCAGACCGGAGGTGGGAGTCCAGCGCCACAGGAGGAGCTGGATGACATGGAGGAAATGGTCTCCACAGTCATCAGTGGGTAGACGGTGGCAGGAGTTGGGGGACTGGACACTGCTCAACATGACCTGACACAACAGCAACGGGGTGAGTAACCACCAGGGACTGGGGGGACGGGGGGAGATGGGCACAATGGCACACATGCACAATCAAGAATAGCACACTGCACACCCACAATGACTCTGGGTCATGCCCCTGATCTCCTTGGCATACTGCAGTACACATAGAAACAGCAAGTGGGCCCCCATCCACAATGTGCACAGAGGGGCACTCCCCACACATCACTGATCTCACAACAAACCCATGCACATGTGCCGAACCCAGCAAAGCGGCGTGTCAGTGAGCCACACTGACAATGCAAGTGACACTGCATGACGAATAGCATGGCTGCAGTCAATATATCATGACATGTTGCATGCCACAACACTGAGGTGGCTGAGTGTGTACCACAGCCGTAAAGGAGCAGGTCAAACTCTGACACATCCACCTGCCCAAACAACACCTGACCTGAACAACACACCTGCGGACAAACCATGCCCCCCAGTCCCAAATACCACCAAGAGCCCAATCTACCCAAGTATGCAACATCTCAGTACTGCAGAAGCACAGAAGTCAAGGCACACCACCTGAAAGGGATAAGGGCCAGCCACATCAGAGCTTCAGGGGCGACTCCCCCAAAATGCAGCACACACACATAATATGCAGAGTACATCAACATTGACAACAATGTGGTATGAACTGCAACACGTTCACAACAGAACAGAGGACCCAAGTGGTGCCGCTTGTGTGTAGAAACTGGCCACTCACAACTGGCATAGCAGGGAAACGTGATATTAAAATGTACTAGTACAAACACACATCTGTGATGTTGTCGAAATGTCCACTGTCCCGCATAAAATAGGCATCTCCTCCCAAACAGTCACTATGTACATTGTCATGCAGTCTGCATGTAAATTTGGCCAATGCGTCAACATACATGTGAACACAATGTTAAACTGCATCTACCCTTCACATTGCAGATGGAGAACCAACACCTCCTGCAGAGCAGACGCAACCTCTCTTCACACCAGCATCGACCCCGACGCCCTCCAACAGCTCATGGACGCCCTCAGGACCCCACTCTCAGGAGCAGGGCAGCCCAGCTGCATCGGGGAAACCCCACCCCCTGCACAGACCACACAGCAGGAAGAACCTAACACCACGGCTGACTCCCAGGACCCCCATGACCAACACATGGCCTTCCAACGCCGTGTGTTGGAGTGCCAGGAGAAGGTGGCTGATCAGGTGCAGGTGGGGTTCGACCGCATGGCAGCCAGACTTGATGCCATACATGGGTGTCTGATTCCCATCAGGGACCACTTCCAGTCCCTAACGGACACCAACAGTCTGCTCCATGCTCTCCAGTGATCCATGGCTGACATCGCTGGAGTCATGATACTGAGACAAGAACAACTGTCCAGTCAGGGTGGCTCCAGCGATGTCTGCCGGGAGTTGGGACAGATGCGGGGGCTCATGGAGACCATGGTGCGGATGACAGCGGACAGGATGGCTGCCATAGCTGCACACCAGCGGGATGTGGCTGGGGCCTTCAATGCCCTGCAGTACATCGTCATGGCATTGCTGCCTCAAGGCCTTGCTCAGATGAGTGCTGCTGCAGCTTCTTCATCCACATCTGCGCCCCCTGATGTGTCAGTGCCT
This sequence comes from Calotriton arnoldi, assembly GCA_963921515.1. Classification (NCBI taxonomy): domain Eukaryota; kingdom Metazoa; phylum Chordata; class Amphibia; order Caudata; family Salamandridae; genus Calotriton; species Calotriton arnoldi. The sequence continues at coordinate 1,789,498 of CAWUFW010002931.1, read as the reverse complement.
CACAGTGCGGCAGGCAATCCACCACCACCCACGTGTGAGGCACATGTGCCATCAGAGAACGAAGATGCGGGTGAACCAACCTTACTGGTGAGGAGGAGGCAGTAGCATTCATCTCCGCAAGATGGTGGGTTTCGGCTTTGTCCTGCCCTTTGCATCATCACCCTCCACTGTCCCCCGATGCACCTTGGACCTCGACATGGACTGCCATCTCCTGTTTGGTTACCAATGACACAGCGATCAGACTGCGGACAGAACTCTTCCCCTTCCGATGTATTTGTCATTCCCTGAAGGACTCTGGCTGGCCCTCCACGGGCCAATAATGTGAAGTGGGGTTTGCATGGCCCTGTACTGCTCCAGCTGCAACACTCCACTGGATGTGAATTAAACATTCAGAATTGCACAGATGTGTCATGCCTTTGATCATTCACGTATGTGAGTATGGTTGAATGTAGGGTGAGAGATTCCCCCTTACGTCCATGTTGGTCATGCCGTGGAACTTGAGTGACAGGGTGCAACAGTGCTGATTGCGGTCCTGGTGGCGTAGTCACTACAACAGGGACACATGCATCAGTTACTTCCATGTCCAGCCCAGAACTGGGGCACGCCCAGGTCATTTTTCCCACCCCTACGCTGCCCTGCCATACGCCAGGCCAGTCCACTCCGCTAACGCTTACAGGGGGGGACGACAACGCTAAATGTCCAAGGTCGTCCCTGTAGTGATCTGCTGATCACTGGTCTAGTCGTCAGCATGCCACGGCCACTCCCTGAGGGCTCGTTCGGACCCACACCGCACCCATCCAGCACAGGCATCACAGGACATGTGACCCTGCCAATCAAGGGGGCCTAGCATGTCACATACCCCACTGCCGGTGTGGTAGTCCGGGGGGGGTCCTGGGTGTGGTGGCAGTGGGTGTTGTGGCCCTCTTGGTGCTACGAGCTGCATGATCAGTAGCTCCATGGCATCTGTTGTTCTTCAGGTGTGGCTCTGGTCTGGGCTCCCTTTCATGATGCAGGTTGTCGTCCGACTTAACACCAGGTAGGAGCAGGTGTTAAATCCCTGCTGCTAGCACGCCTTATCGCATGTTTTGTGGTCTTATCGCCGATCTGGCTGGTCGTTGGGAATGTTGCGATGTGGTGTTTCTGCGGGTTTTTGCACGGGAACGCCTACTCTGCATCTCATTAGCGTTAGTTGCCGGTGTCATCCGTGGCGATGTTTTTTGCGGCTGCTATCGCAGGGAAACTGGTGATATCGGTTGTTAGCACCAGCTTGTGAATGGTGCGATGAATTTATCACCACTTTGGCTGCGATGAAGTGCTGCTAACTTGGCGATAAGTCCTTGAGAATATGCCCCTAAGTGTTGAAGAATAGAAAAGGAAACAAAGTATAGCAAGAGGAGGGTGTAGAGCAGGAGCAATGGATCATGGATGTATTTCAGTATAGCTCCAGAGAGTTTGCCCATCTTGAGCGTGCTATGATGGAATCACACACACTTGCCACCAACAAACAGACATCCTGACAGGACGCGCCAGGCTGTTCACCAGAATTAACCCCAAATGCTTCCCTTTTGGCTTGCCTCCTGATGAATCTCCAAGCGATTGACCCACATGGAGATCCACTGTACCACGGGCCCGGTTTTGAAGTGTATTGGAACAGACCAACAATGTATGGAAAGTGAGTGACTCCCTTATGGACGGATAGTGAACAGATAGGAGACTTTGCTATGCGCTAACCGAAGCTGCCACAAGTCCAGACGCTTGGAGACACTGGCTGTGGGAGGGAAGGACAAAAATATGGCTTCGGAGGCTTTATTATTTTCTGAATCTTGACAGTTTATTGACCATTAGCACACAAAAGAAGTAAACAAGGCATGATATGATATATATTTAAAGGTCCTGGGTTCCGACCGTGGTCCTTTGAACACTTGACCGCCGTAGTGATTACTGTTCCCACTTTTCCTCTACAGAGCCCAGAGATGGTTGTCTCCGAAAGCACCATCAAACAAAGGAATGTGAATAGAAGGGTGAGTAGTGTGTGTCTGGAACTTAAGTTTAACTTCACCAAAACATCTGTGTCTCCACATGCATGTGTTAAACACCCTCCTTTCCTCAATAGTGGAATCTACTAGTGTGACCCTGAAGCATATAGTGTCAAACGAGAAGAGGTCCTCCTCGAAAAAAAAAATAATTGTCAACGAGGAAGAAGGTTAGGGAGTTGCCAAAATCAAAAACAAAACTTGTCTTGGCTCTACACTCTGGCTTATTTCTTCCTTCCTTCCACTCTTTTTTAAGCCAATTTCAGCCCCACTCACTCACCGTACTAGCCACAATCCTCCAGAGTTGTGGCAGGCTGCTGAATCTCATCTGGTGGCATCCACCACTCTTCGGACCAGCTCTCTGTGATTTCTTTATCTCCCTATCAGCTCCAGACCTTTCTGCCTCCTCATCCCATCTGATGTTTGCGTTTTCCTCCGTCTCTCCCTCGTACCGCAGCCATGTTCTGTTCTCTCCTCCTGCATCCATCTGCAGCGTTCCCAAATTATATCTGAGGTTCCTCTCAAACCCACCAGCCAATCCGCCTCCTCTTTTACCTGTGTGTCCCCGCCTCCCTCCTCCTGAAAGGAGAAGTCCATTGACAGTGTTTTGGAATTGACCTCTGCTTTCTGTCTTTCTTTATTCTGTTGTCCTTTTTTCCTTTCCCTTTCAGGTGCCCTCGGTCGGGATATGTGTATGATGGAGAATGGGAACTGTTGTTGCGTTTGTCAGGTAAGGAGAGGGTGCAGGAGGGGGTCCCTTCATATCCCTTCACATGCCTCCACCCTTACTTTCTTCTTTGGAAGAAATGGATTTACTAGGTATCAGGACAAAAAGTCAGCGTTTACCTGTTCCTTTCCCCTGCTAAGCTTTGTTTTGAAAAGAAGGGTTGTAAGGGCAAAAACCAGCATAGGATGCATGGATTATTGCTTTTATTACGTGACATCCACTCAAGAAGGGTGTGATCAGTGTACAAAGTGAATTCACGTCCTTCAAGATAATAGCAAAGGGCTTCTATTGCCCATTTATTGGGTACAGCTTCTTTTTCTATCATTGCATAATTCTTTTCCCGGGAAAACAGTTTCCAACTGATCTACAAAATAGGTTTCTCAACTCCTTTTTTGTCTTTCTGGGACATAAGTGCACCCAGTCCTACCCCAGAGGCATTGGTTTGTAGGATGAATGGTTGTGAAAAATCAGGACTATGAAGGACAGGTTCAGAGGTGAGGGCATCCTTTAACTCACAGAAGGCATTTAATATATAGTCTGTTAGAGATGGGGGTGTGGCTATGTCGTGCTGCAGAATGGCCGCCTTCTGAAGGGGCTCTGCAGGCCAGGCTTCAAAACCCTGCACTATCACCGTAAAGGTTTGGAATCGGCCGGCGCAAAACAACGTTGACATCGGCTGCGCTGTCCGTGTGAAGACTCAACTATGTGGACGCCCTAGAAATAGCCGAACTTGTCGGGCGGCACCGCAGCCGGATCCACTACAGAAAATGGCCGCCACACACTACAGCACCCCGTAACAAATCCGACGAGGCCAGGAACACCCTAACGCTATGCATGAAGGGTCATTGTTCCTTAGTGTGTTAGAAGTGGCAGGTAGCTGATGGAGGATGAGCTGTGAGCCCTTGTCGCCTGCAGCTCACAAATCCCAGAGTGACACTAGCTGGGCGGAGAGGACGCGAGAACCCGCGGAGCTCGAGACTGCACCAGAGTTTGAAAGACGAGATCCGGTTGTGCTGCCTGCTGAGTGCTGCCATCGAGGAACTGCGGCCATGAAGGAGACTGGCGGCATCGCTCGAGGGACTGAGAGCGGGGCAAAGTCGTGAGGCTGTGTGGTGAGTGTGGGACAGGATTGGAGGTGGTGCGGGAATGCACGCGACTGCGCTGTTTGGGCCCAGACCCCATTTGGCACATTGCGCCCGTTGGGGATGGGCTGAGGCAGAGGTCGGGTGTGTTCGCGGCCCGCACTGCGGAAGGTTCCAGCCGAGCTACCATATCGAGGCGCGGCCGCTTAAGGCTTTTACGCAGGATTGTAGTGGGCCAGGGTGGGCCTCCGCCTTCTTCTCCGCCCCTCCCATGTTGAACTGCGTAGGTGCGGTTTTGGTTGAGTCAGTGCCCACCGGGCCTCTCCCGCTTGCTCATTTGCCAGTGCCGTGCCCTCCCCCCCTTGCCTACAGGTATTAACTCCGTTTCCCCCCGTTTCTGAGTAACGCCCAGCACCCTTCAGGCTTCGACTTAAACGGCGGCGCCGCAGCCAGCAAAATAACTACAGTACTACGCACAGTCGTGTTACATAACCGCCTGCGCTGTTGGCGGGCACGGTGCACGCCTGATAAGAGACTCTGGTGGGGTGTGGTGCCTCGGCTGTGTCGCCCTGCGATAACTCCGCGCCATCTGCATCCATGTGTAAAACAGACCCTAAACAGGCAAAGCTCCTCTTTGAGAACAAGCGCCAAACCCGCACAACCGGACACTGCCCAGGGCGCTAAAGATGCAGTGGAACAGCAGGAGGAAGACTTACGCACTATTCTGCTGGATGTGCGCTCAAGTAACAAACAATCAATAACAAGATAGACGCCCTCACTTTTAGCCTGGAAACGGTAAAAAAACAGGTGGATGTCCACGAGAATCGTTTAGACACCCTGGAGAATAGGCTATCAGACACTCATGACTCTCATGTGGAATCCAGAACACAAATACTAAACATGGAGAAAGTCCTGGCTGCAATTAAGGCTAAAAATGAGGATTTGGAGGCGTGCTCTAGGCGCAATAATCTTAGAATTACTGGCCTTCCAGAATCCACCGCAATCCCGAAAATGGAACCATTTATAGAAAATCTGTTGCGTGAACTATTTGGGCCAACACTCTCACAGGTCATGATTGTTGAGCGTGCTCACCACTCACTGGGCCCTAGACCGCCACCTGGCGCTCCACCACGCCCAATAATTGCATGCCTCTTGAACTATAGGGACAGAGACGCAATTCTCAGAGAGGCCAGAGCCTAAAGCCCTATAACCTATCAAGGGGATCCACTCTCCTTTTTTCCAGACTACACCCTCGCTGTTCAGGCCGCACGCAGAGAGTTCATGCCAGCAAAATGCATTCTACAAAACGCCTCCATCCCATACGCCATGCTGTACCCGGCCAAACTAAAAATTACGCACAAAGGACAAACCCAATTCTTCACGGAAGTCAGCACTAAAATTCACTAAGCAGATATGCTCAAGGAAGTCGCCTCCTTGCTCTTCGCAACAATCCGCTCCTGAACAGAACTTGAGCGATAATGACTGAAAGAAAGCTGCTTCCTTGCTCCTCACAACAAACCGTTTCAGAACAGAACTTAAGCGACTATAATTATCATGTTTATTCAATAGCTGTGAATCTAGTTACACACGTTGCATACATTTGCATTAGATATGTTAATAACATTAGTTATATTTGCCATAATAATATGTAATGCACTGTTCATGATTTTCAAAAGGCACAAGCTTCTTATTTGGCAGATTCTGTCTCACATGCCAAAGCCTGGCCACCCTGCCACATGGCAGGTAATAGCCGGCGTCCCAAGCCCCACAGGGAGATCTCCCATGTGCTTAAGCCTTTGTTTTGTTAAAGGGGTATCTCAGGGGTGCGTGGGAGGTCATAAGTCACAACCTAATTGGGAGGGTGATGTGGGTGGCGGGTGGGACAGGGAGTTCACAGCATATTCGGACGCACGGTCATTAACTGCACTGTATTTGCAAAGGATAAATAGCAACTTGGGTTTTCAATAGACATGGTAATTTTTGATCTATATACAATGGAGAGACCAGTAATGCCATCTCCCTATTCTCTTTACGACGCTCCGCAGTGCGCACTCTCCATACAAGAAACATACTATACAACTCTCCTACTAAGACATGACTGAGACTAAATTCCTCACATGGAATGTGAGAGGACTCAATGACTTTAGAAAAGCACGGTTGTTACATGCATTCTTAAGCAGGCACCACATAGACGTGTGCTTCCTCCAAGAGACACACTTGAAACACGATTCTGACCCCAAACTGAAAAATAGATAATGGGGGGCGGTACACTCGGCTCCATACTACAACTACGCTAGGGGGTCTCGATACTGATTAGACCCGACCTCGGCTGGTCAACCACACATACGCAGATAGACCCGGATGGGCACTATATCATTTTAACTGGCACCCTCATGACAACACAGGTCTCCTTGGTGGCCATTTACGGTCCAAATGTTGATGACCCACAATTCTTTCTCACTGTATGGGCTAAGGTACTGGCAACAGGTGGAAACACGGTCATCTGGGGCAGGGATTTCAACGTTACTCTTAACAATGACTGGGATAGATTCGGAGCCTCTCGCAATCCACACTTCAAGGTAACCCAGCAGTGAAAAAATATTATTCTGGAGCACAGTCTTACTGATATCTGGCGAAGCAGGTATCCAACCACCAGAGAGGACACTTGTATCCCTTCACACCACAGCGCTTGGTCCAAAGTGGACTACTGGCTTGTAACATGTGATGTAGCATCTTGGACCATAGACGTGCTACATTTATCACGCACGCTGTCTGACCATGCCCCGGTAGTGTTGCGCTGGAGGATACCACAAACATCACCGCGCGCGTTCAGTTGGTATCTTCCACCACACGCCCTCTTGGATGCTGCATTCAGAGAAGAGATTAGAGCTGACATCACACAATATTTTTCCACCAATGAAGGGTCGTGGACTCTCCCTCAATCTTGTGGGAAGCCTTCAAGGCAATAATAAGAGGGGCTTGCATCTCTAAGCAATCTGGGGTGCTTAGATCTATTCGATCTACTCCTGCAAAACTGGAGCAGGAAATCAAGTCCATTGAGCTACTGTTTTTTCAGTCTAGAGAACCCAAGCACTTAGCATCTATACGGGGTAAAATGTTGGAATTTGAAGAAGAGGCGGATAGGGATACCCGATTCTTGGGGAAAAATGCAAGAGCACTGTAGAAAACCACGAGGAGCCAATGTTGGAGAGGTGAGTATAAGAGGATTTTATTTCAATCTCTCTTAGGGTACAACAAGGTTCTATTTCCGGCGTGACAGTCCTTCCTTTCTTTAATTAGGGGATGACGTATGGTGTCCAGGATCCCTCCTCTTCTCCCGAGGTCAGGTGAGGACAGTCGTCATGTAGAAAATAATAAAAAAGAGAAAAACAAACGGGTGTCACGCTTGTGTTCTCGGCACACAATAAGACAGGGGGTAGGGTGTGAGGGAGCAACACCGGGACCGTCACCATGGGGTAGTGAACTCGTGCAGTGGGATTTGTAATAGCACGTTAGACCCGTCCCTCCTTATTAAGGGGCCTAGTGCCCGTGTCCCCTTTCTTTAACCACCCCTGGATTCGGGCCCGTACCTCAGGGAGCCACACTCCTCCTGGGGTGTGGCTGGCGTGCTCGTGGTACCGGATGGGGTCCGGCTCCCTTTCACGGAGGTCGGGTTGGTTCCTCGAGTCAGGTTCTGGTCTCGCCGAGTCGGTCTTTTTTTCAAAGGCCGTGGAGGGGTCTTCTTCCTTTGGCTCGACTGCTACTCCTCCGGTCGTGATGCAGCCTTGGTTCCAGAAGTAGGCAACGCTCTTCCGGTTTGTGACTCCGCTTAAGAGGTATTCCTCTTCCTCACTCGGACTTCCTATTGGGTCATGTGACCCGGTCACATGGACGGGAGAAGCTGCAGAATTAAAGGGACCGCTACAGTCCAGTCTTTGTATGTCCCCCGGCGACTGCAAGTAAAGAACAGGAGAGACATAAGGGGGCATCTGATCACTGTTCTCCTCCTCCTCTAGCGTACGGACAGGCACTTCATGACACACCCCTTCCCTAGACAGTTCACGTTCGGGGAGCTGAGGGACACGGGATAGAAAATCAGCGTTCATATTACTGCTACCCTTCCGATGTTGGACTTCAAAAGAGAAGGGTTGTAGGGAGAGGAAGCACCTCAGGACCCTGGCGTTATTCTCTTTGCTGCGGCATAGCCATTGAAGGGGAGCGTGGTCGGTGTATAGGAGAAAAGGGGTGCCCTCCAAGTAATATCGCAGTTTTTCCACCGCCCATTTGACCGCTAAGCATTCCTTTTCGATTATGGGGTAGTTCCTCTCACGGGAAAGGAGCTTGCGGCTGATAAAAGCCACAGGTTGTTCAACCCCCTCGACTGTCTCCTGGGAAAGCACAGCCCCCAACCCAGTGTCTGAAGCATCTGTTTGTAAGATAAATGGACGTGTAAAGTCGGGAGGGATCAACACTGGACTAGATGTTATGGACTGTTTTAGATCAATAAAGGCCTGGAGGGCTCTTGGTGAGGGTGTTAGAAGGTCCCTTTCTTTCACACCCTTCTGTAGGAGATCGGTCAGGGGGGAGGCAATCTGGGAATAATGGGGGATAAACCTACGATAATAACCTAATAGCCCCAGAAAAGCCCTAACCCCTTTCTTGGTGGTGGGAAAAGGTGTATTTGTGATGGCCTGTATCTTGTCTTGTTGGGGTTCGATCACACCATCCCCTAGAAGGTAGCCGAGATACCGGACTTTGTGGTAGGCGACCCTGGATTTCTTGGAGTTGATGTGTAACCCTGCCTCTTGGAGAGCCTGGAGGACGTTCTGTAGATGGACTAGGTGTTTGTCCCACGTGGGGCTATAGATGACGATGTCATCAAGGTACGCGGATGAGTAAGCCTGATGTTTTCTCAGTATCACGTCCATTAAGCACTGAAAAGTAGCGGGTGCCCCATGTAGCCCAAACGGGAGAACCGTAAATTCATATAAGCCTGATGGAGTGGAAAAAGCAGTTTTGTGTTGATCCTGAGGAGAGAGGGGGACCTGCCAATAACCTTTAGTCAAATCTAAAGTGGTGATGTATTTGGCTTCCCCTAGCTGTTCGATTAACTCGTCCACCCTTGGAAGTGGATAGGAGTCAAAGTGAGTGATAGAGTTCACAGCTCTGAAGTCTATGCAGAACCTCACACTCCCATCCGGTTTTGGCACGAGGACCACCGGAGAAGACCAGTCGCTCTTGGAGGGGCGTATGATGCCTGAGGCAAATATGTTCTGTATCTCGTTTTCTATGGCGGTTCGTCGGGCTGCCGGGATGCGATACGGTCTTTGCCTTATGACTTTTCCGGGGGTGGAGGGGATGGTATGTTCAACCAAGTGGGTACGGCCAGGTAGGTCAGAGTCCCTCTGACCTTCCTGGAGGGTTTCATTTATGTCCAATAAGGGCAGGGTGGTCGGTGTTGTGTTGGGCTCGGGTTGTAACAGCATATTGGTCTTGGGGGGGGGACCTAACCATTTTTTCAGCAGGTTAATGTGGAAGATCTGTGTTTTGTTTTTGGAGAGGCGTAGACGGTAAGTTGTTAGTCCTATTTTGTCTATCACCTCGTACGGGCCTTTCCACTCCGCTCGACCTTTGGGAAGAGAAGATGGTAAGAGGACCAAATCCCAGTCCTTTACCTGGAGATGACGCCACCTCTTGCCTTTGTCATAAAATACCTGCTGTCGTCTCTGAGCTTTTTCAAGGTTGCTATGAGCGAACTCCCGCAATTTGGACAACCGAGACATCAATCCCTTCGAATAATCAAGGAAAGCCTGGTTCTCCTCTGGTGTTTCCTTTGCCCATGCTTCCTTGGTCATTTCGAGGAGAGTACGGGGTTGTCTACCGTACAGGAGTTCGAACGGGGAGCAAACAAGACTGCTCTGCTTCTGGCAGCGGATGACGAACAAGGCCAAGGGTAGCAGAGCATCCCAGTCTGGTCCTTCCGCTTTCATCATTTTTTTTAACGTGAGTTTGATCGTACCATTGTACCGCTCACATAGGCCGTCCATTTGCGGATGATATACCGAAGTCCTGATTTGGGTGATATCCAAGGTTTTACACACTTGCCTCATCAACTTCTAAACAAACGGGGTGCCCTGATCTGTAAGGATCTCACGGGGGAATCCTACATGTGAGAACAACACCATCAATTTTTCGCAGATGGTAACGGTATTTGGTGATCTCAGGGGGAAGGCTTCGGGATATCTTGTGGAGTAGTCGATAACGACCAGGGCATATTGATTACCTTTTCGAGATCGGGGTAATGGTCCGATAAGGTCCATACCGATGCGATCAAACGGCTTCCCGATGATCGGCAAGGGCTGTAGGGGAACAGCAGGGGGCCGGTACGGATTCTTACGTTGGCATACCTCGCACTCTTGGCAGTACCGAGAGATGTGTGCATAAATCCCAGGCCAATAAAAGTGCTTGAGGATGGTCTCGCTGGGTTTCTGAGCCCCTGTATGACCTGCTATTAGATGGCTGTGAGCAAAGAACAGGACCTGCTCTCTGAAGGTTTGAGGTACAAGTAACTGTTTAGGGTCAGTGGGACTTCCCTTTCTATAGAGAAGATCATTCTCTTTGATAAAGGCTGGATAGGTGGTAATGGGCAAAGACGCTTGTTGCCATGCTGCTCGGAGAGAGGGGTTGTTTCTTTGGGCATACCTAAAGTTTTTATCCCCCTGCCAGGGTGCCAGGGTGATATATACCGGTGTCATCATTGGGTTCCCTCTTATCTTTTCTCTAGTAGCCCCATGAATTCTGGATGGTCAGTTCCTAAAATAAGCCTTTCGGGTAAATCAGGTAATACCCCTACGGTAATCTGTAGGACCCTCCCATCAGGCAACCTCACACTCACTTGGGCAGCTGAATAGGATTTAACGTCCCCGTGAACACACCTAATGGAAATATGTCGGTGGGATAGTATCTCTTCGGTTTTAACTAGGGAGCTCTGTATGACGGATTGTCGGCACCCAGAGTCAAGAAGTGCTCTCACGTAAACCCCATCAATAACCAGACTTACATAATACCTAGTGCCTAATTCTTCAGTGTACATGACATGCCGGGGCAAGTAGCTGATGTCCATGGGTTCTTCGCTAGTCTTTTTCTGGGGACAGAAGCGGGTTATGTGTCCCCAAGTACCGCAGTCAAAGCATTGCGTTCCTTAAGCAGTGGCGGTCTCGAATTTGGGGGGTCGTGTTTTGGCACCTTCCACCAGGGGTCTGACAACCTTCTTGTCGGTTTTCCCCATAATAGCACGTGGTTTATGCTCTCCCTCCCAGATAGGCGCTCTAGGTTGGGCCCTTGAATAGGTGGTAGCCATTTCCACCGTTTGCTCTACAGTAAGGACAGTATGTTGTTTTAGCCACTTCTGGGTGTGGTAGGGTAAGGCCTCCAGGAACTGCTCGAGGTAGATCATTGCCATTATTTCTTCCTTTGTATGGTCTTGAGGCCTCAACCATTTATCAGCGGCGGTTTTCAGTTTGTGAAATAAGGTCTTTGAGGTATCCCCTGGTTTGCCCCTTTCTTTCCTAAAACGTGCTCTGTAGGCTTCGGCATCAAGTCCCAAGTGATCTAAAATAATGTCTTTGACCTCTGCATACGTAGAAGTGCCTATGGGATTAGCCGCCTGATAGGCTGCCTGTGCCTCACCAGTCAATAGGGGAGCCAAGAAAAAGGGCCACTTACTCTCAGGCCAGCCTGATTCCCGGGCAGCGCGTTCAAAATTGAGAAGGAATGAGTCTGGGTCTTCTCCCTCTATATATTTTTGTAAGGCAACGGTGGGGAAAGGGGTATGAGGACCTTGTCTCGGGGTTATCTGTTTCGCAAAGTCATCCTGTCGGTCAGATACTTTATACAGGCTTTCCAATTGTTGATTAAAGGAAGTACTAACGAGTTCCCGGTCAGCCTGAGCTGACGACATATGTTTCTCCAATGTCCTACAATCAGCTGTTGGATGAGGTGTTCCATGATGTATAGTCAAATGGAAGTTATCCCACTTCTGACACCACGTGTAGAAAACCACGAGTGTAGGAGAGTAGGATCTGCTTCACAGGGGCACCCCCACTTTTTGCTGATACTTCACTGGTTTTCGACATTAGTCTGGCTGGGGCCCTGCTATTCAGAACCCCAGCCTAGCTGTTTCCTCTTTAAAGGGTCTCCATGTGCCTTAGGCACATCACTGATTGGGATCTGGAGTGCCCTTGTAAGTCCCTAGTATATGGTATACTATGTACCAAGGGCATAGGTACCTCAGAGGCCTGCCAGGGGTTGCAGCATGTATTATGCCACCCCTGGTAGGCCATCCAAACTGACACCACAGGTCTGCTACTGCAGCCTGGGTAAGGTGGTGCATGCACCCCTTGCTGTGGTATAGGTTACCTATATCACTAAAAGCATACACACATATAAACCTATAAGTCACTCCTAAGGCAGGCCTTATCAATCCTAAAGGCAGAGTGCATGGTTCCTATGTGAGAGGGTGCCCCTGCATGAGCAGGGCCCCTCTGCAGCGTTCGGAGACCATCTCTGATGCTGTTTGTAGTGCAGCCTGACCATATACTCTTAAACGCATTATATCCTCGCGGTAAAATGCTAACTACGGAATGGCTGCACCTAAACATGTCGTGTTTGGTGTCAAACATCTTGAATACTACCCCCCGCCAATCCTGGTGGCGGGGGTAGCATTCCACCCTTCTAGAGGGAAAGGCATGTTAACTCTGACGAGTCCGGTAACTTCTTTCCAGAGCCCTGGCATCACAAAATGGATGCTGCTGCCACAGACACGAGTCTGGCCTCCTGCTGCTGGACGAAACTCCGGCAGGGGAGGCCTGGACAATAGGTTTCCTGTCCCAGGGAGGTGTGACCACCTCCCAGACAGGACAATGTGTATTGGGGCTGGGCGGGAGCACTTTCGGGTGCTTTGAAGTCCTGCACTGGGGGCACATTTGGTGTCCCTGTGCATACCCCAGTTCAAACCGGATCAGGGCTTGCAGCCCCTGCTTTGGCGCGAACTGGACAAAGGGAAAGGGTGTAGCCACCCTCTGCCCTGACCCACCCATAGGTGGGGCCACAGAGTAGTCCATCCCCTATTTTTGGAATAAAGGTAGGAACCCAGTCCTTAAGACTTTAGATTATACCTGGACGAAACTCTGACACAGAATCCTGGACCTTCGACGCTCTACTCACGATTAGAGGACTGAAGAATCTCCCTTGGGGTCAAGGAGTGACTCCCCTGCTTGGCAGGCACCAAAGAAGCATCTGTCCGGTTCGCATCACTGAAGCTCCCGTCGGACGCCGAAGTCATCGCATCACCAGAGGTGGATTCTCAGACTTCCCGAGGCTACCCTGAGTCCCCAGCAAAGCTGAGGCCCGTGGCTATCGTGGGTAACTTGAGACCGTGACCCCTGGACACCGAGCACACTTGCAAGTGCACCATCTTCTGGGTCTCCCAAGAAGTCGTGCTTTGGGCTCCGAGTAGCCCTAGCCTCCAGCACCACCTGCACCGAAGATCACTGGCCCCCACTCCACGAGTGTCCTGTAAGCCAGCTCCACGTGCGGCGTCACGAGGCTCCTTCGCGGTCGCTAGCCCGTTGGCTAGTAGCCCTTACCGAAGGCCAATCTTTTCTTTACTTGGCAGTCTGGTTGCTCCAGGCCTGCCCTCACTTACCCTTGCTGGGTGAGTTCCCCAGACCTTGCTGGTCTGCATCATCGACGATCTACATCTTCCTTGAGACTTGCCGTTGCCAAGGCCTGTTGGGTCCAATCTGGTCGCCGACACCTCTGCACTCGACAGACATCAAGCAACAGCCCGAATCCTGCTCCTGGTCGCCGACAACGCCTCCCGGACCTCGTGGCTGAAGAGTCAAGACGACCGTCAACGAACTTGAAGCACTCGACATCGGTGGGCATCCGTCCATCGCCATCCTGGTCACTGGCTAGTGACCCAGACTCTGTCCCCTCTGCTTTCAGGTTCTTCAGAACTCCGATCCACTCTTGGATCCACCCGGACACTTTTCTCCTGGTCGCCAGCAGCACTTTGCAGCAGATCGCCATAAGAAACGACGACGAAACCCGACCCCGAAAGGCACCTATGCACCCGGCTTCCTGGGTGAGGTAACACGAGTACTCCGGTGCTCCCGTGGGTAGAGACTCTTCAAAGTCCTAGATCTCAAAGGGTTTTGTCCTAGTCCTCTTTAAAGTGTCCCTTTCCTCTATTTTCCCGATCCCGACTTTCTCCGTAGAAGTTAACGGCGTATCGCGGTTGTGTATTTACACTGCACGCGCCTCCCGTGGGTCCCCTGTGTCACTACCTTGGGTGGTTCCTTGTGGTCCAAGCACTTCTAGAGGCTCTAGGCCTAGTGTCTAGTTCAGTCGTGGTTCGCATACCACTTTATTGGTATATGGTTTGGTACGCTCCTAGGGCCCAAACGTGTATTTGTGCTATTACTGTGATTTAAGATCTTATAACCTATGTACTTCGAACTCTAGCCTCATAAAGAGACTAGAGGGGTGTGTTTAGTAATAAATACATATATTTTGGATATATACCTGGTGTGGTGCTCTTTCATTTGGTCACTCCAGAGATTATAGACTGGTAAAACAAGCTGCTTTACATTCCTTCAAGACTTAGCCTGAAGGCTGCTCTCCACAGCTACCACTAGGATAGCTTTCTTTAAAGGTTGTCTTTAACCTACCTACCATAAGAGTCGATTTGGACTGGTGCAAGGTGCCCACTATAATTAGTGGACAGCATATGCCAGGCCAACTTCTCACAACGAGGAGCCAATGTTGGAGAGGTGAGTATAAGAGGACTTTATTTCAATCTCTCTTAGGGTACAACAAGGTTCTATTTCCGGTGTGACAGTCCTTCCTTTCTTTAATTAGGGGATGACGTATGGCGTCCAGGATCCCTCCTCTTCTCCCGAGGTCAGGTGAGGACAGTCGTCATGTAGAAATAATAAAAAGGAGAAAAACAAACGGGTGTCACGCTTGTGTTCTCGGCACACAATAAGACAGGGGGTAGGGTGTGAGGGAGCAACACCGGGACCGTCACCATGGGGTAGTGAACTCGTGCAGTGGGATTTGTATTAGCACGTTAGACCTGTCCCTCCTTATTAAGGGGCCTAGCGCCCGTGTCCCCTTTCTTTAACCACCCCCGGATTCGGGCCCGTACCTCAGGAGCAAGACCACTGACTCATTGTCAGTGAAATTGCTCTCCCACCCTGGCAGCTCCACCATTAAGTGAGGCCTGACCCTGCCCCTGCACTCTCGAGTGTTGGTGATCGAGGCCCTCCTCCACCCGCAGGTTTCCCTGCGCCTCATCCCTGGTGGTCCAGTGGACCTCTGTCTCCTTCCTCTAACTCTGCTCTTTCACTCGTTTTTCTACCCTTTTTTATCTTTCACCTTTCCGCACTTTTCTGCATCTCTGCTCTTTTGTGCCTTATTTCTGCTCATTTTCCCTTCCTCTCGCTCTGCCCTTTCACTTGTTTTCACTCGTTTTTCTACAGTCTTTTAGCTTTCACCTGTCTGCACTTTTCTGCATCTCTGCTCTTTTGTGCCTTATTTCTGCTCATTTTCCCTTCCTCTCGCTCTGCCCTTTCACTAGTTTTCACTCGTTTTTCTACCTTCTTTTATCTTTCACCTTTCTGCATCTCTGCTCTTTCGTGCCTTATTTCTGCCTATTTTCCCTTTCTTTATCCCTTATTTCCTCCCTTTAACTTTCCCAACCGCTGCTGCCCCCGAGGCCCCTCCCCCCCAGCGCGACCGGCCCAATCCAGCTCCCCTCCCGCCTCCCAGCTGTCCAGCCCTCCCCGACCCCTACTTAATGGCGGCCACTGCGGGGACAGGCAAGCAAGACCACTGACTCATTGTCAGTGAAATTGCTCTCCCACCCTCGCAGCTCCACCATTAAGTGAGGCCTGCCCCTGCACTCTCGAGTGTTGGTGATCGAGGCCCTCCTCCACCCGCAGGTTTCCCTGCGCCGCATCCCTGGTGGTCCAGTGGACCTCTGTCTCCTTCCTCTAACTCTGCTCTTTCACTCGTTTTTCTACCCTTTTTTATCTTTCACCTTTCTGCACTTTTCTGCATCTCTGCTCTTTTGTGCCTTATTTCTGCTCATTTTCCCTTCCTCTCGCTCTGCCCTTTCACTTGTTTTCACTCGTTTTTCTACCCTCTTTTAGCTTTCACCTGTCTGCACTTTTCTGCATCTCTGCTCTTTTGTGCCTTATTTCTGCTCATTTTCCCTTCCTCTCGCTCTGCCCTTTCACTAGTTTTCACTCGTTTTTCTACCCTCTTTTATCTTTCACCTTTCTGCATCTCTGCTCTTTCGTGCCTTATTTCTGCCTATTTTCCCTTTCTTTATCCCTTATTTCCTCCCTTTACCTTTCCCCGCCGCTGCTGCCCCCGAGGCCCCTCCCCCAGCGCGACCGGCCCAATCCAGCTCCCCTCCCGCCTCCCAGCTGTCCAGCCCTCCCCGACCCCTACTTAATGGCGGCCACTGCGGGGACAGGCAAGCAAGACCACTGACTCATTGTCAGTGAAATTGCTCTCCCACCCTCGCAGCTCCACCATTAAGTGAGGCCTGCCCCTGCCCCTGCACTCTCGAGTGTTGGTGATCGAGGCCCTCCTCCACCCGCAGGTTTCCCTGCGCCGCATCCCTGGTGGTCCAGTGGACCTCTGTCTCCTTCCTCTAACTCTGCTCTTTCACTCGTTTTTCTACCCTTTTTTATCTTTCACCTTTCTGCACTTTTCTGCATCTCTGCTCTTTTGTGCCTTATTTCTGCTCATTTTCCCTTCCTCTCGCTCTGCCCTTTCACTTGTTTTCACTCGTTTTTCTACCCTCTTTTAGCTTTCACCTGTCTGCACTTTTCTGCATCTCTGCTCTTTTGTGCCTTATTTCTGCTCATTTTCCCTTCCTCTCGCTCTGCCCTTTCACTAGTTTTCACTCGTTTTTCTACCCTCTTTTATCTTTCACCTTTCTGCATCTCTGCTCTTTCGTGCCTTATTTCTGCCTATTTTCCCTTTCTTTATCCCTTATTTCCTCCCTTTACCTTTCCCCGCCGCTGCTGCCCCCGAGGCCCCTCCCCCCAGCGCGACCGGCCCAATCCAGCTCCCCTCCCGCCTCCCAGCTGTCCAGCCCTCCCCGACCCCTACTTAATGGCGGCCACTGCGGGGACAGGCAAGCAAGACCACTGACTCATTGTCAGTGAAATTGCTCTCCCACCCTCGCAGCTCCACCATTAAGTGAGGCCTGCCCCTGCCCCTGCACTCTCGAGTGTTGGTGATCGAGGCCCTCCTCCACCCGCAGGTTTCCCTGCGCCGCATCCCTGGTGGTCCAGTGGACCTCTGTCTCCTTCCTCTAACTCTGCTCTTTCACTCGTTTTTCTACCCTTTTTATCTTTCACCTTTCTGCACTTTTCTGCATCTCTGCTCTTTTGTGCCTTATTTCTGCTCATTTTCCCTTCCTCTCGCTCTGCCCTTTCACTTGTTTTCACTCGTTTTTCTACCCTCTTTTAGCTTTCACCTGTCTGCACTTTTCTGCATCTCTGCTCTTTTGTGCCTTATTTCTGCTCATTTTCCCTTCCTCTCGCTCTGCCCTTTCACTAGTTTTCACTCGTTTTTCTACCCTCTTTTATCTTTCACCTTTCTGCATCTCTGCTCTTTCGTGCCTTATTTCTGCCTATTTTCCCTTTCTTTATCCCTTATTTCCTCCCTTTACCTTTCCCCGCCGCTGCTGCCCCCGAGGCCCCTCCCCCCAGCGCGACCGGCCCAATCCAGCTCCCCTCCCGCCTCCCAGCTGTCCAGCCCTCCCCGACCCCTACTTAATGGCGGCCACTGCGGGGACAGGCAAGCAAGACCACTGACTCATTGTCAGTGAAATTGCTCTCCCACCCTCGCAGCTCCACCATTAAGTGAGGCCTGCCCCTGCCCCTGCACTCTCGAGTGTTGGTGATCGAGGCCCTCCTCCACCCGCAGGTTTCCCTGCGCCGCATCCCTGGTGGTCCAGTGGACCTCTGTCTCCTTCCTCTAACTCTGCTCTTTCACTCGTTTTTCTACCCTTTTTTATCTTTCACCTTTCTGCACTTTTCTGCATCTCTGCTCTTTTGTGCCTTATTTCTGCTCATTTTCCCTTCCTCTCGCTCTGCCCTTTCACTTGTTTTCACTCGTTTTTCTACCCTCTTTTAGCTTTCACCTGTCTGCACTTTTCTGCATCTCTGCTCTTTTGTGCCTTATTTCTGCTCATTTTCCCTTCCTCTCGCTCTGCCCTTTCACTAGTTTTCACTCGTTTTTCTACCCTCTTTTATCTTTCACCTTTCTGCATCTCTGCTCTTTCGTGCCTTATTTCTGCCTATTTTCCCTTTCTTTATCCCTTATTTCCTCCCTTTACCTTTCCCCGCCGCTGCTGCCCCCGCGGCCCCTCCCCCCCAGCGCGACCGGCCCAATCCAGCTCCCCTCCCCGCTCCCGCCTCCCAGCTGTCCAGCCCTCCCCGACCCCTACTTAATGGCGGCCACTGCGCGGCCGCTGCGCGGCCGCGGGCTGCGGGCGCGACGCTGGCGCAAGCCCATCTGCGACCCGTCCACGACCAGCGCCAGGAAACCTGGACCTCCGCCCCGCCAACTCTATGACCCAGCAGCACTCCACGCACTCAACCCAACCCAACCCAACAACTGCAAGCTAGCATCACCAGCCGACTCCCACGGACCCTTCAGCTGTCACCGCTGCCGGCACACCTGCAGCACCGCCAAGAACACGGATCCAGCACAACCCGCCCACAAGAACACAACCGAACCGAAGACCCTGCAATGCATCCTCCTCAACGTCCGATCCCTCCACAAACACGCCACAGAAATCTGGGACCTCCTCGACAGCACCACCCCGGACGTAGCGTTCTTCACCGAAACCTGGACCAACACCACCTCGGGACCGGACATCGCCATCGCCATCCCCCAAGGATACAAGATCTCCAGGAAGGACCGCCCCACCCGCCCAGGAGGAGGAATTGCCATCGTCCACAAATCCAGCCTCCGCCTGAGCACACTCTCTGACGAGCCCATAGAACTGATGGAACACCTTCACTTCAAGATACTGGCCAGCCCCACCGCCACCCTCCGAGGAACCCTCATCTACCGACCCCCTGGACCCCGCGGACCCTTCGCCAACTCCATCATGGACATTATCTCCCCGCAGGCCATCGCATCCACCAACTACACCCTGCTGGGAGACCTCAACTTCCACCTCGACAACCAACTGGACCCCAACACCACATTCCTCCTGGACAACCTCCACAACATTGGACTGCGCCAGATCGTGACCGAGCCCACGCACTCAGCAGGACACACCCTCGACCCCCTCTTCACTACAGGAAACTCCATCACCTTCAGCCACACCACCGAACTCCCATGGACCGACCATCGTTGCGTCCACTTCACCTTCAGAACACCCACCATCCACAGACACCAGCACCTGCTTCCACGAAGAAACTGGACCAAAATCACCGACGACCAGCTCACCTCCTCACTCAACAACTCCACCCCAACCATCGCGGAAAACGACGACCCCAACACCGCAGCCCGAACCCTGCATAGATGGATCTCGGACAGCACCAACACCATAGCCCCCTCAAGAAAAACAACAATACCCGCACCAAGAAAGCCAGATGGTTTACCACCGAACTTCGAGAGTCCAGAAGCACATGCCGCCGCCTCGAAAAGGCCTGGAGGAACACCAAATCCACAGAAGCCCACGACAACATCAGAGCCGCCACCAACGCCCACCATCAACTCATCAGAGAAACGAGGAAAAAGCGATTGAAGACAGAATCTCCACCCACGCGCACAACAGCAAGGAACTCTTCAGCATCATCAAGGAGTTCGCCCAACCCACTAGCGAGTCTACTGACATCCCTCCCTCACAAGACCTCTGCGACAAACTCAGCACCTTTTTCCACCACAAAATCAAGAGCATCTACGACAACTTCGACGAAGACAACCAACACACTGAACCCTCACCAACCACCCCCGACACCCGGAAACCAGCGATTGACGACTGGACAGCCCTCACCACCGAAGACACACTGAAGACAATGAAGTCAATCCACTCAGGGGCCCCCACGGACCCCTGCCCCCACCACATCTTCAACAGAGCCGCCGACACCATCGCACCCATGCTCCGCCACACCATCAACCGCTCCCTGGCGACTGCCTCGTTCCCCGACGACTGGAAACACGCCGAGGTCAAACCCTCCTAAAGAAACCCTCAGCGGACCCCACCGACCTCAAAAACTACAGACCCAACTCCCTGCTCCTGTTCCCAGCGAAAGTCATCGAGAAAGCCATCAACAGCCAACTCGCCACATTCATTGAAGAACACAACATCCTCGACTCCTCCCAATCCGGCTTCAGAAAAAACCACAGTACGGAAACCGCCCTCCTCGCCGCAACAGACGACATCCGCACCCTACTGGACAAAGGAGAAACAGTAGCCCTCATCCTCCTCGACCTATCAGCGGCGTTCGACACAGTCTCCCACCGCACCCTAATACGCAGACTCTACGACGCAGGAATCCAGGACAAGGCCCTCGACTGGATCCGCTCCTTCCTCTCCGGCAGGACGCAGCGGGTCAGACTCCCCCTTTCCTCTCGGACCCCACACCTACCACCTGCGGAGTCCCCCAGGGCTCCTCCCTCAGCCCGACGCTCTTCAACGTCTACATGGCTCCACTCGCCCCCATCGTCAGAACCTACGGACTCAACATCGTGTCATACGCAGACGACACCCAGCTCATCCTCTCCCTATCCAACGAGCCCAACACCGCCAGACGCAACTTTCGAGAAGGCATGGAAGCCGTCGCCAAATGGATGAAAAACAGCTGCCTACAACTAAACACCAACAAAACAGAAGTACTCATCATGGGCCCAAACCCCGATGCCTGGAGCGACACCTGGTGGCCCCCCGCCCTCGGAAACCCGCCAACCCCCACGGACCACGCACGCAACCTGGGAATCATCCTGGACTCCGAGCTCAAAATGGACCGCCAGATCAACTCTGTCTCGTCTTCCTGCTTCCACACCCTCCGCCTCCTTCGTAAGACCTTCAAATGGATCCCCCTCAAACACCGAAAGACCGTCACTTACGCCCTGGTCACCAGCAGACTCGACTACGGCAACGCACTCTACGCCGGAATAAACAAAAACCTCACCCGCAAGCTACAGAACATCCAGAATGCCGCCACAAGACTGGTCCTCAACCTGCCAAAACACTGCCACATCTCCCAGCACCTGCGCACACTCCACTGGCTCCCTGTCGAGGCGAGAATCACCTTCAAGATGCTCACCCACGCACACAAGGCCCTCCACGGCACCGGAGCAGCATACCTGAACAGCCGACTCAAATTCCACGCACCCCAAAGGACCCTACGATCAGCCCAGCTCTCCTACGCCGTGGTCCCCCGCACCAGAAAGACCAGATCGGGAGGCCGCTCCTTCTCCTTCCTCGCAGCCAAAGCATGGAACGCCCTTCCGCTCCACCTCAGACAGACAACAGCGCTCCCCATCTTCGCAAGAAACCTCAAAACCTGGCTCTTCGACAGACCCCGTCCTTGATGGATGGAACCTGCACCCCCCCTCCCCACCCCTAGCGCCTTGAGACCCTTACGGGTGAGTAGTCACGCTTTAACAAACCCTTGATTGATTGATTGAGGGAGCCACACTCCTCCTGGGGTGTGGCTGGCGTGCTTGTGGTACCGGATGGGGTCCGGCTCCCTTTCATGGAGGTCGGGTTGGTTCCTCGAGTCAGGTTCTGGTCTCGCCGAGTCGGTCTTTTTTTCAAAGGTCGTGGAGGGGTCTTCTTCCTTTGGCTCGACTGCTACTCCTCCGGTCATGATGCAGCCTTGGTTCCAGAAGTAGGCAACGTTCTTCCGGTTCGTGACTCCGCTTAAGAGGTATTCCTCTTCCTCACTCGGACTTCCTGTTGGGTCATGTGACCCGGTCACACGGACGGGAGAAGCTGCAGAATTAAAGGGACCGCTACAGTCCAGTCTTTGTATGTCCCCCGGCGACTGCAAGTAAAGAACAGGAGAGACATAAGAGGGCATCTGATCACTGTTCTCCTCCTCCTCCAGCGTACGGACAGGCACTTCGTGACACGCACGTAGCTATGTGGAGGGCGACAGGCCAGGTAGAACTCTTGATAAATGCACTCAAGCAACATACATCCCCCAACTTTATAGCCGAGCTGCTGGATGAAAACTCATCCCCCATTAGAGAGCAAGAGGCCACGCATGAGTATCTCACCAGATTTTATTCCTCATTATACACAGCCACGCAAAATGCAACCAAACTCGGTGAATATTTGGACTAAATCGAACTACTCTGGCTCAGCAAAGCCCACAGAGCTTATCTAGATGTGCCCTTCTCAGTCGAAGATATTACACAAGTCATTAGCAGCTTACCTGGAGAAAAGGCACCTGGGCTAGACGGGCTGACCACCACATTCTATAAGACATACGCGGAAGAGCTAGCGCCCCGACTGCTAGATGTATATCAGGAATGATTAGAGAAAGGAATCCTACCGCCAACTATGCTTGAGGCAGTGATCATTTCCCTATTAAAACCAGACAAGAAAATAAATATTTGTGACTCATATAGACCCCTTTCTTAATTAATGTTGATGCAAAGATTCTGGCCAAACTAATTTCCAACAGATTACAGCCGCTTCTACCACTTATCGCCAGGCCAGACCAATCTGGATTTATTCCAGGCAGGTCAACAGCTCACAATTTGCACACATTCTTTGCCACGGTCCACCAAATTGACCCTCAACTACCGGCCATTGCAGTGTTTCTTGACGCAACCAAGGCGTTTGACTCCCTGCAGTGACCATTCTTTTTACTATTCTACCTAGGTTGGGATTCAGTCCTAATTTTATTAAATTGATTAGCTTGCTTTATACTACACCTACAGCCCGGCTCAGAGCAAATGGTCTAATATCGGAACCATTTTTCATAACTCGCAGCACTAGGCAGGGATGCCCGCTTTCGCCGCTGCTTTTCGCAGTGGCGATGGAGCCATTAGCTGCTAGAATTTGACAATATCATTCCACCCGTGGACTAGGATTCACAGATAGAAGCCTTATAATCTCAATGTACGCTGACGATATAACATTATACATTTGTAAACCAGATGAAAACTTAAACCCAGTACTGAGAGAAGTCCTCCAGTATGGGGGAATGTCTGGCATAAAAATTAATTGGTCAAAATCCTCTATTTTACCTCTAACCGGAGCCCCATTAGAAATGACTTGGAATTTCTACTTACATGGGCTGATGGTGCTGTTAAATACCTTGGTGTGTGGCTAAGTAGAGACTTACAAGACATATGGAGTATGAACTTTGGCAAATTACTGGACTGGCTGGAGCGCAAATCGAAATTCTGGGCTGCTCTACCTTTGTCACTAGCTGGCAGAATTGCCATAACTAAAATGGTAGTTCTCCCTAAATTTCTATATCTATTCGTTAATATACCTATACCTTTAACTCAAGCCTTTTTTAAATCCCTGCGTTCTATCATGATCGCCCTTGTTAGAAATGGGGCTTCTGGTTGACTAAGGCTTGCTCCAACGCCAGGCCGAAACCACCACTCTAGTCAGGGCAAGGGAGTTACCCGCTGAAGATAACCCCTGCTCACCCCCTTGGTAGCTTGGCACGAGCAGTCAGGCTTATCCCAGAGGCAATGTGTAAAGCGTTTGCGCAACACACTCACACAGCAGCAACACACTAGGCACACCACAAAAGAAACTCCACACAAGGTTATATATAAAAATAGCCTTTGTATTATCCAAAACACATTAGAATAGTAATCACACAATATACACTGTGCCAACTGGCACCAGGCAATATTCACAGGGGATTATATACAAGACAGGGCCAATCGGGCCACTGTCAGAACCATCACAAAAGCACAAGTAGCAAATGTAAAACACAACCAGTACCGACTGGTACTAGCACTTAGGCATAAATCACATTACGCATAAACACATTATGTAATAACACGCTGTGCACCATAGAAACACTAATTAGGTGCATACATCACCTTAGCGTAATCGCTGATCTGCCCCCAGGCCAACTGGCCTTCTACTGGGGCTCAAATGCCCTATGTCCACAATATCAGGGCTCTAGGGGGGACCTCTCCAAAAGGGGCCCCCGGGCTGCCTCAGCAGCGAACACCAAGTGCGCACAGGCCCCAGGGCCTGGGGTGCACTCACCCCTCGTTCTCCCAAAAGTACTGGCCCCCAAACGTTGCAGCTGCCCGCTCTCCCTCGCGGAGCAGCTGTGGTGAAATTAGCCCGGGCACCACTGGGCCCTTGGAGCCCCACTTCGGGACTCTACAATAACCTGGCCTAATCATTGCAGCTGTCCGCCACGGCGGCGCAGCTGTGAAGCCAACTAGGCACTGGCACCTCTGGGCCTTGGGAGCGACCACTGGGGGGAAGGCACCGAAAATGTGCCTCGACCACACCGCCCACCAAGCTTACGCCTCAGCTCCCACTCACCGGATCTTCTACTGTGCGGCCAGACTCAGGCACAGCCAGGGCTCCCCTCCATGCAGGTAGATGGCGGGATAGGCTCTCCTAGGGATCCCGCGATGTTCCTTCTTCGTACGCTGACACGCGGGGCTCTCTTCGTGGCTAAGGGAGCCCCGCCTCCAGTCAGACCGCTTCCTCCTTGTGGTGCCAGCCTTGGGGATCACGGAGCGGCATCTCCCTTGATCCAGCAGCCTTCCTTGGCTTACTAGTGGACACAGCAGCGTGGGGTAGGCTCCCGCCCGCACGTTGGCTCCACGTTGTCTCTTTCTACATGGCGGGGGCCAGGCACCGACAATGTGCCTCGGGCTCTCCCCGCTGCAGCCGCCCCACGTCCGCTTCTCCGCACTTCACCCGGTCCCCCGTCCTGGGACCAGGACTTGGACATAGAGCCTGCGAGGCTCCGGACGTCCGCGAGGCCGCAGTCCCCGCCCACAACCAGCAGTTTTTCCTGCTTTCCGGGTCGCGTTGGCCGCGGCCCAGCAACTTTCTCTTGGCGTAGAATGCGGGGTGGGCTTCCGCTTCAACGGTCCTCACATGCGGGGTGGGCACCCACAAAAGTACAGGCAAATGCGGGGTGGGCTCCCCCTCCATCACCGGGCAGCGCAGGGGGAATCCCACACGCCGGGATTCCCTCAGGGCACGCTGCAGCCCTAGCGCTGCATGACCCACGCGCTTCTTCTTCTCCTCACAATCCAAAGATAGCACTCACGAGGCGCTACGGTCCTCTTGCAGTTCAAGGGGGACAGCTGGGTCCAGGCAGGCCAGCACACAGGGCCCGCCAACAGGGAGGCAGTCCCTTGTGGTGGTCTCCTCCTGGGGCCCAGCAGCAGCAATTCTCTCCCCAGCCAGATGAACAGCCCCCTAACCACATGGGGCTCATATACTTATACCCCCCAAGCCTTTGAAGTCTTTGTGTTCAGGGGGCACTGACCCCTGTTCAAACCAGTTCTGGGTGCCTCCCTGCCAGTGACACCTTTATTCCTTTGATAGTGGGGGTCTGGATCCTCAATCACTCAGCCGGAGCCATTGGTTTATGGCTGCAGCCCAGGCCTCTTCACCTCTAGGGGCTACTCCTCCCCCTACACTCCAGATGCCGGTCAGCCTGTTGCTGTCTCACCTCCTCCCCTGGGTCAAGACATTCCCCAGATCCTATCACTTTGAAATCCAGACAGTCAATCCATAACCAGGCAGAGACACACAGAAATGTTAGAGCGCAAAAACCCAGCCACTTTTAAAAGAGTGGCTTCTAAACACACAATGCAAAAACCACCTTCATATGAAGATGTGTTATTACATTGTGAGTTCAGGCATACTAAACTTCACCTCTCCATCTTAAGCCTTTGGGAAGATAGGCTGGAAAACATATTACACAGCCTCCCCATTCTGTCCTATGGGCAAGATGGCCTTTCAACAGTGAAAAACGAAATGGAGATTATTTCACTGTCAGGACATGGTACACACCGTAGTACATGTCTTACCTTTCACATGCACTGCACCCTGCCCAGGGGGTACCCTTGACCTACCATAGGGGTGTCTGATGTGCATAGTAAGGTCTGGCAAGTGGGTGCACTTGTCAGAATAACATGGCAGTTTAACAAACTACGCGCAGGCACTGCAATGGCAGGCCTGAGTTCCCTTTTTAAGGCTACTGGTGTGGGTGGCACAATTAGTGCTGCAGGCCCACTAGTAGCATTTGCATTACCAGCCCTGGCACACATAGTGCACTTTACTAGGGACTTTTACTAGTAAGGCAAACATACCAATTATGGACAGACAATTACCATTACACTTTATACAGGGAGCACTTGCACTTTGACACTGATCAGCAGTGGCAAAGTGCCCAAAGCATCTAAGTTGGCAACACCATGTCAGAAAAAAGGTCTAGGAGGAAGGCAAAAAGTTTAGGGAACTTTAGCCAAAAAGGGCCAAGTCCAACAGCCCTGGTTTGGGCCAGTAGACAGCCTCAGGTGAGCTGGGAACTGTTGACACATCCGCTATCGAGGGGAGGGATGGGAGCTCCTGATCTTGAACTTTATGCGTTATGTGCACAAGCCCAATTTCTCCATTTTTGGATACATCCCATCCTGTTTCAACCGCATGTAGCTATTGAGAGAGATGTGGTTGACCCCACCCCTCTACACGTGGCTGTCTATAAACCCTATCATAGAACTGCTAATGAAATAAACACAGTCGAAACCCTACGTTGGGCTTGGGAAGGTTTGAAGAAGCGGACTGGGACCCCACTGCTCTACGCACCCTCCACTCCACTTGCGTATCACCGCACTTTCCCTTTCTTCATGACAAGGGCTCAATAACACATGCCCGTGATATGGGCATCTCTACATTAGGGGACCTGTACCCACAAGACACATTTCTAGAGCCGCCACAAAGCCAAGAAGACACTCAAATACCAATCCTGGAATTACTTCTTTTTTACCAACTCCGTGTCACTTGCAAAACAATTCACCCAACTTTCCCAGCTTCTCCAGCTATCATGAAACCACTAGAACACTTATTAACCACACCATAACCTCGTAGATTAATCACTAGGTTATATAACCTCACTAAAACAAATACCCCATGGGCTGCCCTCAGGGCTCTGGCGCAATGGAGGAACGACTTGGAAGATCTGCCTACAGACGAACAATGGTCATTCTGTTGCTCACAGCTGAGATATTTATCCCCGAACTACAAGCTGAGGCTTATACATTTTAAATTCATACACAGGTTATATCGCACCCCCTTACAATTACACAAACTAGGGCTACGCCCAAATTCACGTTGCTGGAATTGTAAATGAGAAGCCGCTACCTTTCTACATATTGCGTTGGACTGCCCATCTATATCTGGATTTTGGGAGGAGGTATACAACACCATACATGCCGTCACTGGACTGACACTGGAGTGTACCCCATTGGTAGCACGGTTGGGCTACATAGAGGACATCCCACCTGAGAAGCGCCGCCTAACAGTTATGATGCTACTGCTCGTGAAGCGTAGACTAGCTATACACTGGGGCGCCCCTAGAACTCCCCGTGTGGCTGCCTGGGTGCAAGACATAGCTTATTGTCAGGAGCAGTTAGCAGCATTCTGGGACCTTATGCCAATGGCATATCGCCCGAAGGACATTTGGGAACACTTCACGACCTGGCTTAGAGGGAAAAGCGATTCTCTCCCAGACGACCCTAGGCCAGAGCCAGCTGTAGCCTTGTCAAGATCGCCCCAATAGCTGCTTAAATGCCCGCCATACTGTGCAGACTACCCTTACATATATGGAGGTCGCCTATCCCGTAACACGTGGTATGGTTAGGGGCTGCCACCCCCTTTTCCCCTGATTAAGGTGCCCAAAAATCTCTATGCCTGCTTAGCTCATACCTGCCGCTGCAATGATCCAGTCATCATAATCATGTAAATTGTTTTAATGTATAAGGAGATATTCTTAAAAAGAACAGGACGGACTAGAGCAATGTACTAGACCTTTATAACTTACTGGTGTTATAGCAATTCATGTAATGACACAACTTTGTAATATGCTGTGCAGTTTTCGCATACTAATATGCTTATGTTATATATATGTCTGAACAAAACTTAAATAAAAATAGTCTGTTAGAGATAACTTAACCCCAATTTGGCTAATTTACCCTTTTTCAAGAGATCAGTCAGAGGACAAGCTATTTGGGAAAAGCGAGGTATATAACATCAGGGCCCCATGCAGTCCGAAAGGGAGGACAATAAATTGGTATAATGCCTCTCGAGTGGAGACATTTGTTTTCTTTGTCTTTGGGATTTAGAGGGGCCTGCCAATTGCCCTTACATAGGTCTAAGGTGCTAATGTACTGGGCATCTCCTAGCTTTTCAATCATTGGGTTAGGTGTTGAATTTGAGATATTTTGTTCACCTCCCTGAAGTCAACACAAAAATGTATTGAGCCATCATGTTTTGGGAATAGTACAATATGAGAGTTCCATTCCCCCACTGATAAATTCCTATCTTCAGCATTGATCGTACCTCCTCTTCAATGGCCTCGTCTAAGGGCCTCAGGTATCTTATAGGGTTGTAACCAAACTTTCTCTCCAGGCTTAGTAATAATCGAGTGATAAATCATATGAGTCCTTCCCAGGGTGGTAGAAAATACCCTTTTATATGGTTTTAAATGTCCGTGCAACTCTTGTTGTTGTTCCCCTTCTAAATCAGGATCAATGCAAGTCCTGAGTACATCAGATTCTTTAGGAGTGGAACCAAAGAGGGTTGGCTGTGGGCCTTCCCATTTTTTCAATACTTTAGAAGATAAATCTGCGATTCCCTTTTCCCTTTGTCTATCTCTGTTTTGTATGTGACTGGCATAACTCGCTCTAAAAGCAAAAAGGGTCGTTGCCATTGGCACAACATCTTATTGTCAGAGGAGGGTAATATCAACAATACTAGATCTCCTATCTCAAATTCTCTGAGCTTGGCCAGTTTATCATATCGGTCTTCTTGTGCTTGCTGTGTGTGCTCTAGGTTTTAGCTAGTTATTTATCTAATTTGATCTAAATGTGTCTTTAATCCTGTTACATATTGGAGCAAGGGTTTAAAGTCATCTTTTTCCTGGCCGTATCTAATAGAATAAGAGATTTGCTGCCAAACACAAATTCGAAGGGTGAGAAGCCTGTACTGCTTTATTCTTGTCAACTGATAGCAAAAAGGGCTAGTGGGAACATCTGTTCTCACTTTCGTGCTTCTAGTTCTAATAGTTTTTTCAAGGTGGTTTTTTAATGTTGCATTATATCATTCTTCAGCTGTACAGATCTGTTTCATCCTGAGTTGCTCACATATCGGTTTCACTAATTTGATGGAAATAGGGGTCACCTGGTCCGCCAATATTTCTCTTAAAAATACAACCGGTGAATTGAACTCAATCACAGCTTGTGCAATAGAAGTAGTGGTAGGGTGGCATAGGGGAATGGCCTCAGGGTAGAGGGTATCAAGGAGCCAATAATTCCATCCTCATCCAGAAAAAAGGTTCATCAATTATCATTAGGGGTAGTAAAGGGGCCTTACTGGGTGTAGCTCAACTATGCTTTTAAAAAATTGGGCATTCCCTACATTAATTATTTACATGGATGCAGATGCCTAGCCAACAAAAGTGCTCTAGTACTGACTTCTCTGTCTTTTCTGGTCCAAAGTATCCTCCTAGTATATGACTATGGGTCAAAAACAAAACGTTATCTCTAAAGGGGGGAGGAATGAGTAATTGCCTAGGCTGGGTACTTCCTGCCATGCAATATAGTAACCCTTGTGTGAAAAACTGGGGACCTACGGTGTGATGATCCTCTTCTTTCTTAGCCACATTCCATGCCTCTCGAAACTGGGGTTCTTTCCTCTGGGCCGCCCGAAAACGTCTATCAGATTCCCAGAAACAGGTTTTCCGATAGACTGGCATTGCCCCTGATATTTTATACTTTTCTGCTTTCTTCTGTCTCCTACTCTTTCGGTCCTTTGGAATAGGTCACTCTTAATCTCCTATTTGGGTGAATGGGGCCTTCTCCCACCAAGATTCCCCCTTTTTTGAGGTTTACCGAACCAGGTTTTCTAGGTTTGGATAATCAGTACCCACAATGAGAGGTTCAGGTAGCTGGGGTATCATTCCAACTTGCAGGGGTACACTCGGGTAATTTCCGTGTTGTAGAGTAATCTCAGCAATGGTATACTTCTTCTTACGCCCATGAACACATTGTATATTTACTGCCCCAGTTGGTTCCAAGGGCCCTCCAAGAGTGATCTGTGGCCTAATCTGTGGTGACTTCGGTGTACAATGGTAGGAGGGTTTGGTTCCCTAGGTAGTATAATTTGAGGATTTTGATATTCCGATCTCTATTGGCTCTTCCTTTTGTGGTCATACCCTGGCAAAATTTCCCATTTCCCCACAGTTATAACACTGGGGTCCAGGTTGTATAGGTCTGGGTCAGAGCTCAGGTGCTACCGGAACTACCTCTGGTTTCCGTGAGCCCCCCTGTTTCGCAAGTCTCAATGTGCCAGTACTCTTGCCTCTCCCCTCACTGTCCTCTTGTCCTTTAGAGGGCTCTGGGGCATGGCTATAAGCACTAGCAATCTCTACTGCTGTCTCTAAGGTTACATTACAATGTTGTTGTACCCACTTCTGGATTGAGGGGGGTAAGAAAGCGAGGATTGCTCTAAATATTTCTTTCCATTATCTCCTCCTTGGTTGCATTCTCTGGGTTAAGCCACCTATCCGTCATATCCCTCACTCTATAATACAATGCTCTGGGGGTTTAATAAACACCTTTAAAATGTCTCACTCTAACCCGGTAGGTCTTACTGTCGACCCCTAGCCTCTCCAGGATACTCTTCTTAAATGTGCATAGGGGATATTTCCTTGAGGATTAGCTGCCTGATAGACTTTTCTGGAGATCTCCGGTGAGCAGGGGCCCCAAGTACTGGCCCCATCAATCAGCCAGCCATACTGCCGCTTGGACTAAGGGTTCAGAATTATTGAAAAAGAAGTCGGGGTCTTCACCTTCTACATACTTTTGTAACACCAGCGATGGGAGGGCAGTGTGACCCTGGTGTTGTGCCAACACTTCTACCAGTCTCCCAATAGCTGCATCTTGCGACTGTGCTACCTTATCAAGTTTTTCAGCTTGACTTGTTATAGCTTTTTGGAAATCATAGCCTCCATTTACTCTGATCTCATGTCTGACACCACTTGTGGGAGGGAACGGGGGAAATATAGCTTCCAAGGCTTTGTTAATTTCTGAATCTTGACTGTTTATTGACCAAGAGCAAACAAAAGAAGTAAACAAGTCACACTATAATATATATTGAAAAGTCCTGGGATCCAACGGTGGGGTCCTTTGAACACTTGACCGCCAAAGTAATGACTTTTCACACTCTTCCTCGACAGAGCCCAGAGATGGTTGTTGCCACCAGCACCCTCAAACAAAGGAGTATGAAGAGAATGGTGAGTAGTTTGTCTCAGGAACCTAAGTTTGCGTTCACCAAAACAGCGTCTCCATGCGCATGTGTTTCACACCCTCCTCTCCTCAATAGTGGAATACACTAATTATTGTGACCCTGAAGCATAAAAGTTTGAAAGAGAAGTGGTCCTCCTCGAAAAAAAAATAATTGACAGTGAGGAATAAGGTTAGGGAGTTGTCAAAATCAAAAACAAAACGTATCACGGCTCTGAACTCTGGCTTCTTTATTCCTTCTTCCCACCCTTTTTAAAGCCAATTTCAGCCCCACTCACTCACAGGTCTAGCCACAACTCTGCAGAGTTGTGGAAAGCTGTTGCATCTCATCTGGCGGTGTCCACCACTCTTCGGACCAGCTCTCCACGGTTCCCTATCAGTTCCAGACCTCTCTGCCTCCTCGCCACCTCGGGTGTTCGCGTTTTCCTCCGTCTCTTCCTTGTACTGCTGCCATGGCTTATTCTCTCCTCTCTTGTCCATCTGCAGTGCTCCCAGCCATATACGGAATACCCAAAACCCATAAAGATGTGAACAATCTGCCCTTGCGTCCGATTATTTCATCTGTTAATGGCAGTACCAAACCTTTGTCTAAGTATGTTGATGCATTTCTGTGTCCCCTAACTAGCAATTACCAGTTTACATCTGAGACAGCGGGGATGTAATAGCCCAAATTGAAAACACGCCGTTTAATCCTAAGCAAGAATTTCTAGTCACACTTGATATAGAGGCTCTCTATACCAACATACCTCAGCAACAAGCTATCGAGTCAGTAGCAGCTCTACTCAGCAGAACCCCTGGAGAAAGACCTGATAGGTTTGTCTTAGAATGCGTAGAGATAGGGCTCCAGAACAACTTTTTTTAATTTAAAGGCAATACCTACCAGCAAATTAATGGGAACAGCATGGGAGCATCATGTGCTCCCAGCATAGCAAACATCTATATGGGTGAATTTGAATGTAAGCATATATTTAATGAAGCTGCGCCGTTTTTTAAAAATTTGAAACTCTGGCGCAGGTTTATAGACGACATCTTCTTTGTGTGGGAAGAAGAAGAAAGAGCGCTACAAGATTTCACCTCATGGCTGAACTCCACTGATAACCTTAAGTTCACAGCTAAATACAGCAATGAGAAAGACGAATTTTGGGATATATTGATTTCAGGATCATTACAAGTTAGTTTTTACGGAAAACCAACAGCCAAAAATACTATTTCACAACAAGACAGTTTCCACCCTAATTGTCAAAAAGACTCAATACCCTTTGGGGAATTTTTAAGGATTAGGCGCAATTGCTCCAACATCAGAGAGTACAACATTCATGGTGATCAACTCAAAAGAAGACTCTTGGAAAGAGGATATCCAAGACGTCTGGTGAGGACAGCTTTTAAAAGAGCTAGATACTACAGTTGTGATGCTCTCCTCTCAGTCAACCAGCGGAAAAAGGAAGACAAAGTGGCATCTGTCATCAATCATTCCAATCTGAATTTTAAAATTGAAAAAAAACCTTATTAAAAATTGGAGCACATTAAATGTCAGTGGTGACCATGACAAACTACAATAACCAATGCTAGCATATAGAAGGAACGCCAATCTAAAAGACAAGTTGGTGCACACAAGGGACAAGTATAGAGACAACTTAGCACAGAGATCCATTACGGGCCTTTTGCGGATTAAAGGAAACCACAAGTGTGGCACATGTCAAGCGTGCAAATCAGCCCTGGTCACAGAACAATGGGAATATAGAGGCCGCACGGGCATTTCAAAAGATATGACTAACTGTAGGAGCAAAAATATAGTATATCTCATAATATGCCCATGTAATTTGGACTACATAGGAGAAACTGGCAGAGAGTTCAGGACTAGATACTGTGAGCATAAATCTGCAATTAGAACTAAAAAAACTCACAGCTCCTATGGTTCAGCATTGCCATGAGAATAAACATACAGAAAGTGACCTCAAATGGCTCATCTTAGAAGAGGTGAGATCTAAACCAGGCTGTTCTGTCATTGAGACGAGCAGACGAAGAGAGACCTTTGGACATTTACCTTCCTTGAATACAGTAAAAGATGGCCTCAATGAGGAAATAGTGTGGAGAATTACCTGATTCTTATCTCTAGATTACACACTTTCGGAGAGTACATCTTTAGCTCTTTTATCTACATTGTGGAATGCAAACAATGCATACTTCATTATTCTATATTGCTATCACACAAGCCCCATCTCTAAGTAAGGGGATTCTCGTTCGTAAATCCTTGTCCTCAATATCATGTATTTGCACGATTATTATTCTAGACAGTCGTGCATTAGGCCCCATTTACTTTATGGCATCTTTGTACTGAGTGGAAAACCTTCTGCAAACTTGTGTGTATTTTCATCCTTCTTGATGGTCTCTTCTGAACATTAAAATCAAAGGCTTACCTAATCTTGGCCTAATTAGGAGACTTATTTTCCCCGCTGCAATATTGTATTTTGCGAATAGAACTATGCAAATAGAAAGGGTATTTTTCTTCAACTTTAGAATTACAGGTTCACTCAATCTTGGCCTCATCAGTGAGCCCATATATATATATTTTTTTATATACTTCGTTTGCCTTTAAATATCGAAAGGTTTTTTGGCTTATCTTTTTCGCTTCTCTTCGGTTGAATAGGAGTTCTCTTATTTTAGACTATCCAATTTTGGTTCCCCATGCTTTTATGTAAACATATGTATGCATGCCGTTGCAGTAAAAATTCATTAGCACATTCTTGTTTAGATTACACTTTGTTCACCTCACGAACAGTTTTACACTTTTTACCATTTTGGGTTCATCATCCCTATCTTTATTTCGCGGCCATCTTCACGATTTTTACATGGATACAGTGTATTCATGCTTAAGTAGATGTCGACGTATAAGGGAAAACAAAATTCCAAACCTGTCGGTCGATCAAGTACACCTCATTGTACCCCACATCAATATTGGCTCATGATTTTATCCTTCATCTCATGTCTACCCGAGCACTGTTCGTCACTTTGTGGTGATTAGGGGTTGCTACCCTATGGGTTTATTAAATTCATGCTGAAGCGTATGTTGTTGCATGAATCTTTCTCAAATCTGCTGGCCCGTTATGTATATCTAACTGTATCTTATATTAATACTGGACTATTACAAGATGGCGCTTATGATTCAATCCTTATACCCAGATGACCGCTAGTTAACATCGCGAGATGACAATCCGTCCGGATAAAGCATCACAGCTATTTAATGTGCCATATGGAAGCGTGGTCGGCTGTTTTGTGAACCATGCGTGTGATGTAGAACGCGGATGCATTCAAGTAGGTGGTACTCTTTGCCTGCGGTTGTCATAACGAGAGTGCTGGGTGCGTCTGAGTATACACTTATTCTGTGTCTGGACTAAAGCATAGCATTGAAGGTCTTTGGTGACATATATGGGAAGTAGTTGGGGCTTATAAATCTACTACAGGTTATATCTTGACAGGGCCCATTTGGCAACTGTTACCTAATCCGTTTCGCAGCCCTTAGTAGATGCATGTAGCTGTAAACAGACTTATCCTGAGTCCACATATAAAAAGTAGGCAGACGGAACGTGTTGCAGTTCTGTGAGGCAAGGACATGCGTGCCGCATCGGGGTTTATCACACATACCTCTTGGTATTAATATCTGTAAACAGGGAACCCTTGGCCCTTTGATAAATGCTGTACCGGGTATTATCATTATTATTATTACATCTTTGTATGGATTAATGAGTTGTACGCCAACTGTACATTTGGGGATCTAATCCATTGGTGATATGTCTCATGTTACTATGGTATACTGCCCAATATCACCATTGCCCATATGAGTAAGTTCACCGTTCATGCCATTAGTGCTTCCGTTTTGCACACGTGCCCCATATATTTGGGGTTTCAAATTTGTAAGTGACATATGGCGCAAATAAATGTGACAAATGCTAACACCCCAACAGGTAGTAGCACAGGTATCATCTAGCCATGTGATGGAGCAGGATTTCGCAAAAATGAAACCTGCTCAAATTAACACCCCCATAATACGTACTAAAATACACATTACATGAACACGAGGGAAACTGCTTTACGCATGTGAGTACTAATGTAAACTAATGCATGAAAGAACTAGGCCGCATACTAAAATGCGTTTCCAAAGAAACAGAATTTATGCATGTTTAAGCTGCCTTTTTATATTTCGCATCTTGCTTTAAAATTAATGAATAATGCCGCTTATGCCTTAAGCTTTTGCTAGGAAAACATGTAACGGGATAGTACAAAGATGGGTGGTAAACAGTGAAAAGTGCATTTCTATTTAATTAATGAATGCTTATGTTTTATTTGCCGTAGTGAGCTGAAATGTGCCTCCATTATTCTTAAGTTGGCCAGATAGAGGAGGGGCTGGAGTGAGAGCGAAAAAAGTCATGACAGAGCAGCCAGAAGTGCTGAGTGCTGTAAAGAAGGGACAAAAAGTTCAAGGAGACCCAGCACTGAATACATTGTTCGTCTGCCAAAAGGATGTGACTGACCGTGGGACTAAAGACTGCTCTGCGGACATTGTTGAAAAAAAGATGTGCAAAACTGTTGAAATGTATCCTATAATAAATCATGTGAACGAGTCAGTTATGAGGTAATGAGAAAGGATGTAGAATTATATTCACGAACAACTAATGAATGAAATCACAGTGGTGTGACAGGCCACCTCCAAAGTCCACCAATGAACTGTCGAGTTTCGTGAATTGTTACAACTGATGTGGGACAGACATGTAGGTTTTAGGGTATAACTGGGGTGTCTTTGGGGGTGTGGTTTAAGGCAGAGAGTGCGAGTAGGAGAGGAAAGAAGGATGATGCGTCGCTGATCATCGGTTTGCAGAAAGGCCTAGCTGTTCCTGTCCCTGTCCTGTTCCTGTCTCTGAAATCTTTGTTCCCTGGCTCTAGTTTTGGGAACCCCCACTGTCCCCTTGGCCAAGGGGGTGGTACTTCACAGATCCTTTGGGTTTGTATTATTCTGACTCATACTTTGCATAATTATTTTGCTAATGTATTCTTGTCTCTAAAATCTGATGTCCCTTCATCTATCCACTCCGTCATATGTATATTGTTTCGCAGTATTTTGCTGAAACGTATGTCTCTTCATCTATCCACTCCCTCATATGCATATTGTTAATTGTTGATGAGGTCTGACACTGTTTGCATTACTGATTGATTTTTCTCTCCTGTGTGAGTTCATTTATTTGCACTTGTGACTGTATGCAATTGAGCATTGATGGCTTACTTCAATTTGAGATAAACTTTATTAATTTTACCAAGTGTCTGTGATTATTTAGCTGACTAGATAGTTAGTTAATAAGTGCCATCATTACCATCAACTACTCAACTAATTGGTCTATCGACCAAGAGGAAAGAGAGTTGATATACAGGTCTAGTTATGTATTTAGACTTGTTAAACATGAATCTGTGAACAAACCAAGATTTCACGTCATTAAAACTTGACCCCCAGCGCATCAGGGACTTGGGTGAATGTGTATGGGCCATTGTATGAAATATTGATGAGTATCGATCCCTGATTAGGTGTCGCGTTGGATCAGTTTTCTGGTAGCAGAGGATGGTTTAATTATTGATTAGTTTGGTAATGATTATTAATTATTGATTATATGTTCTTAACATGAAACGTTAGTGTCCTGTTCTATGTTGTCTCGAAGTTCAGGTACTGAGTTACCTGAGGAATAAGAATTAGCCTGGAATAGGCAGAAGAAGAGTGTGGATAAAGAAATCACACTACAGAAGTACTTTGTCTGTTGTTATAACACCAAGGCTACGTAGGGCTGTAGGTGTTATATTTAGGGATAATTTTGTACTTAAGAAGAGTGTCTGAAATAGTGAAAGGTCCACTTTCGAAACTCTGGCCTTAGCCCCAGAGGAGTACCAAGAACTCTTTTTATACCAAAAAGTCCTCTTGTGAAACTTTGGCCATATCCCTAGAGGAGTAATAAGTCCACCTGTAGCTTGTTTGAAAGGTAAAATAGCACTGGTCATCGTAGTTCCTGAAATGAAAGGACTTGTCTTCGGAAAGTGAAAACTATCTCTTTATTTAGCGGAGCAGACAAGGTAGCATTGTTTTGTGTTGTTACTAACAGAATTTTTTGATTAAGAAAACTTAAAAAATATTGCCGTATTCTTTTGTAAAGGGAGGTTCAGTAGAAGGAGAAATACTGATGTCAGAAAAAGCCACGCTGGCATTGGTCAGGTAGCGGGCGTGTACTGAGCTGTGATTGGTTAGTTGGTGTGAGTCGCGCTGACATTGGTTGAGAAAAGTAGATAAGTAGAGAGCCGTGATTGGACAGTTGGTGTGAGCCGCGCTGGGATTGGACGAAAACTGGCAAATAGAATAAGAAGAATTATGGAAAGGTTTCTTTGTGTGTTCTGTTGTGCTAGATTTGCGTAAAGAGTCAGAAAAATGAAGTTGTTAAAGAAAAATGTCTTTAAGAAAGATAAACCAATAGTGACTAGAGAGGGAGTTCTTGTTCCACCTCCAGGAACTCCAGCCGCTTATATGATGTTGGAGCGTGGATACCATATGTGTACTTGGTTAGAGAATTGGGTGGAATATGCAAAGGATGATGGTGTTATAGCTTTCCCTCAGCATGGTTCGTTTAATATGAGGATTTTGCAGAATTTGAGGAATCAAATGAGTTCATTAGAGCCAAATCCCAGACCTACACAGTATGAAGCGTTAGAGGAATGGCAGGTAGAAGCATATGAAAGAGAGAGATATCGAGGTTAAGGGAGGGCGGAATTTGCGGAGTTGCGTTCCGCGAAATTCCGCGAAACGGCAAGAAATCTCTGCGAGCACGCGGAATTTCTCTTGCTCGCGGAGATTTTGCTGCGCCCGTTGAATCCTGCCCTGCATATTTATCCACGAAGATGCCACCATTTTGTGCAATACCTCTACTCAACTGGAGTACTTTCTACTGGCTAATCAGTAAGTGCTACCTCGTTGGGTAAATGTATAGTGCCTTCCCTACACTACAGCTACGTAAAGGACCAGAAGAATTGTCCCCAGTGACCTGGGTGTCTGTAACTTTGCCACCGCGCCGAAAGCGCCGGGGTCCTTTGATTAAGCTGTCCATCATAGTGGGGAAAGGGCGGGAAGACGTTGCCTACCGCTAGTGTATGTGGGGCGGGGCCAAACGGGTGGGGCTTCTAGGCCAGTTCACATGCCTCTTGTTTAAAAAGGGTCAGAGCAGGATCTCAGCGGCAGACGAGGAGAAGGAACCTCCTGGTCACAGGAACTACACGAGGATTGCGCTCGAGAAAATCAAGGATGCAAAGACATCCATCAAGGATTGGAGCTAACTTTTCCGGCTGGACATGGGAAGAAGGCACATCTGCTTAACCACGCTCACGAATTCTACACGAGGATTGAGCTCGGAAAATCAAGGATGCAAAGACCTCTATCAAGGATTACAGCTAACTTTTCACGTTGGAAATGGAGAGAAGGCACATCTGCTTAACCATGCTCACGAATTCTGCACACCTACCCTGCATATTTATCCACGAAGATGCCACCGTTTTGTGCAATACCTCTACTCAACTGGAGTACTTTCTACTGGCTAATCAGTAAGTGCTACCTCGTTGGGTAAATGTATAGTGCCTTTCCTACACTACAGCTGCGTAAAGGTCCAGAAGAATTGACCCCAGTGACCTGTGTGTCTGTAACTTTGCCACCGCGCCGAAAGCGCCGGGGTCCTTTGATTAAGCTGTCCATCATTCTACACGGGGATTGCGCTCGAGAAAATCAAGGATGCAAAGACCTCCATCGGGGATTACAGCTAACTTTTCACGTTGGAAATGGAGAGAAGGCACACCTGCTTAACCACGCTCACGAATTCTACACGAGGATTGAGTTCGGAAAATCAAGGATGCAAAGACCTCTATCAAGGATTACAGCTAACTTTTCACGTTGGAAATGGAGAGAAGGCACACCTGCTTAACCACGCTCACGAATTCTGCACGAGGATTGCGCTCGGGAAAATCAAGGATGCAAAGACCTCCTTCGAGGATAACAGCTAACTTTTCACGTTGGAAATTGAGAGAAGGCACATCTGCTTAACCACGCTCACGAATTCTACACGAGGATTGCGCTCGAGAAAAGCAAGGATGCAAAGACCTCCATCGGGGATTACAGCTAACTTTTCACGTTGGAAATGGAGAGAAGGCACATCTGCTTAACCACGCTCACGAATTCTGCACACCTACCCTGCATATTTATCAACTCGGGCACCTGCTTCAGTGCTTTCCTGCACCCGAATTCCGTTCCTCCGCGGATCGCGGAAGTTTCGACATTTCCGCATTCCACGCGGAACGCG
Organism: Calotriton arnoldi; assembly: GCA_963921515.1. Classification (NCBI taxonomy): domain Eukaryota; kingdom Metazoa; phylum Chordata; class Amphibia; order Caudata; family Salamandridae; genus Calotriton; species Calotriton arnoldi. Next base: position 1,749,696 of record CAWUFW010002931.1, on the reverse strand, counting down.
GAAATGCCGAAATTTCGCAAGTTCCGCGAGTGGAACGGAATTTGCCGCCCACCCTTAATCGAGGTGGTAGGAGATACAGAGAAAACCTCTAGATATCCTTTGAGAGAAGAGAGGATACAATGAAAAGATGGAGGAAAGCTGTGGTAACTGAAGGTTTGTACCCAGTTTTAGTTGCTGACTATCAGACAGGAGGTAAATGTAAAGAGAAAAAGAAAAATATAGAGACTTCAAGTTTAAGAGATGATATGAACGATTCTGAAGATGAATTGTTGGAGGATATTATGACCAGAAGACCTCCGCCATACCAAGAAAGTCCAAGTGAGGTATCCCCAAGTGCGCCACAATTAGGAACCCCATTAACTCCACAAGTCACGGAAATAGCTAGAGTAGTACGAGAAAATGAAATAAGTTTGTTAAATAAGTCAAGGCTAGAGCAGGTCCAGAAATTAAATCAGTTAAGTCTGAATGCAGAAGCATTAACGGTACCGGTAACAATTGGTCCTGTTGTCCCATTGTATGGAGAAAACCAGAATGTATCAAAAGCACATACGTTATCAGTTCCAAGGAGTGGCATCAGGAGTGGAATGGTGACGGTAGCGGATGAGGATGAACAGGATGACACGAATAATACTTTGTTAGGTCTTCTGGTTTGTGAGTTGATGCCAGAAACCCCTAGAAGAAGTGTACAAATAGATCCAAGGAGAATAGGGCAGAGTGTCACTCCAATGGCAGGGAGTTCAGCAGGTCCTTCGCCAGAGGAATTGAATGATTGGATAAAAGAAATGGTAAAGCCAAAACCGCAACCACAGAGTATAAATGTGAGCCAATTGAAAGTAGATTTGGAAGAGATGATTATTGGTACAATAAGTCCAGACAGATTAGGGACTTACCGAGATGATAAACTGTTGTTTTTGTGTAAAAGCATTACATGGAGAGCGAGGAATCTACATGAGAAAATATCAGAAGCAGCTAGTGAGTATGAAATAGACATAGAAAAGTGGAAGGTGTTGCAGAAATCATACAGATTGGCTTTCACTGATAAGGATTTAGAGAGTTTGAATGCTTCTGGAAAAAGGTTGCAGATAAAAGAATTGATGAATATTTTGAAGAAATGGGGAGATGTGGAATGATGGAAAGGTAGATGGACGAGAAAGAAAGAAGAAGCAGCTGGTAAAGAAGTGTCTATGTTTCCGTTAAAAGAAACAGAACAAGTTGAAAGGGCATGTCCAATGATAGAGGTTCCAGGTGGAGGATATGTTCATGTTCCATGGTCAAGACAGGATATATTATCTTTTACGAATGACTTCCCTAGGTTAAGGGAGAAACCAGTCGAGTGGTACAAACAGGTGGAGAGGTTTGTGAAAGTTTCAAAGGTTTTGTTAAAGGATCTAGATGGATTGTTTGAGATTGTCGTTCCAGCAGATTTGTGGACAGAGTGTAAAATCACTGTTGATTGGCCAAAAGAAGAATACCCTAGGGATCCTAAAACAGGTGCGCCATCCGATGAGGTGATGAAAAAGTACAATCAGGTGATCACTTTCTTAAAAGGGAAAATTTCCCCTAAAGAAACAGATTGGGTTAAGATAGACAGAACGACCCAAGAACCAAAAGAGTCAGTGCATGCTTATTATGAAAGGTTGTTGTAGGTATTTAAAGAGTACAGCGGGTTTGAGAACATTGGAGACAAAGACATGGGACATTTTGTGTATCATTTTGTGTGTGGATTGAAACCGGATATTAGTAATATGATTCAGCAGCATTTGATTTGATGGCAGAGCAAAACAATTGATGACATCTTAAGATATGCAAAATATTGTAGTGATGACATTGAATCAAGACATAAAAAGTTAATGGAGAAAATGATGTGGGCACAAGTGAAGGTAGCAGAACAGCAAGAAGTAAATAATAATTCTCAAACAGGTTACCATATGAATGGTCAGAAACAAAATGGTCAGGTACCCAATGGAGGTAGAGTTAGAGGTAAATTGAGTAAAGAAGAGGCTAGGAAGAAACTTCCTTGTCATGCGTGTAGAAAAATTAGACATTGGAAGAACGAGTGTAGATCTGCCCAAAAGAATAATGGGGTAAATCAAAATTTAAATCCACAGATGCAGAATGAGGTGGTTGTGAACCAACAGCAGCAGCAGGTAGTTACTCCACAGTTACAGGTGCCACAAGCTCCCATGCCAAATAATGTGAATGCTCAGGTGCAGAGGTACAGTGTGAACAATGGATTTCACAGAGGTGACCAAATTGGTAAGAATCAAAGTGTGCAAATGGCTCCGCAATCCTGGTTGCAGTGCAATGAGAGTGATTCAGACTCATCTCAATGACGGTGCCTGAGGGGGGAGGAAGAGTGCGTACTTGACGCATCTTTAGCGGTAGATCAGTCAGGTCCATTTGTTGAAGGAAAAGTGGAAGGTAATGATATTACATTCCTAGTGGACACTGGTGCTACCCGTTCTACTGTGAGAGCAGCAGAAATCCCAAACCTACCCCTCTCGGTAGAAACTATCCAAGTTGTAGGAGTCTCGAATAAGCATATTAGAACGCCAGTCACAAATCCAATAGAAGTTCATATTGGAAATTTCAGAGACATGCATAGTTTTGTGGTATGTGACTCAAGTCCAGTAAATCTCTTAGGAAGAGATTTATTGTGTAAAATGAATTGCACCATCTATTGTACGCCAGATGGTATTGCATTTCAGACACCTGATGAGGATGTAGAATTTAAGATGATGTTAGCGAAGCAAGGGACAGAAGTGGATGAGTTGTTTTCACTTCTCACAGAAGAAAATCTGCCTGAAGAATTAAAGAGTGCAGTAAGGTCGGATGAATGGAATTTTACAGGAAAAGAGATTGGTCTAATGACAGATGTAGACCCGATTCAGGTTACGGTGAAAGAGGGTGCTGTATATCCAAACACACCTCAATACAAAATGAGTCCAGAAGTGATTGCAGGAGTCACACCTGTAATTGATCAAATGATTGAACAGGGAATACTGAAAGAAATACTGAGCAGTCCTTGTAATTCATCTATTATCGGTATCAAAAAGCCTAGTGGGAAATACAGAACAGGGCAGGATTTAAGGAAAATAAATAAGATTGTAGTGCCCTGTTGTCCTGTAGTGCCAAATCCAACAGTAATACTTTATCAGATTCCCTGTGATGCTGAATGGTACACAGTGATTGATTTGTGCCAAGCATTTTTCTCGATTCCTTTGCATCCGGAAAGCCAATATCTTTTTGCGTTCCGGTTCGGAGACCGTGTTTTGGCATGGTGCTGAGTTCCTCAAGGGTACACAGAGAGTCCCTCAATCTTAATCAGATCTTGAAAAAATGTCTGGAGACTTTAGTCATGCCAGGAAATTCAGTTGTGGTTCAGTACATTGATTACCTACTAGTGGCTTGTGTAACAGATACCATTGCCTTACTGAACCATTTGGCAGACGGAGGACACAAAGTGTCACCAGCAAAATTGCAATTTTGTAAAGAGGAAGTCCAGTACCTAGGACACAATTAGAAAAAGGAGTCAGAAAGGTGACACCAGAGAGAATTAGTGTAATTAAACAGATGAGTCCACCTACCACTCAGAAAGAAGTCTGAATGTTTTTGGGAATACTGTAGGCAGTGGATCAGTGGTTTCTCACTGATTGCAAAACCTTTACAGAGGTTGACACGAAAAGATCCGATTGTGTTGGATGATGAAAGTATGGAAGCTTTTACTAAACTGTGAAACAGTCTTTGTCGAGCACCTGCATTGGGAATGCCAGATTATGCAAATGATTTTGCATTGTACTGTTGTGAAAGAGATGGGTGTGCACTTTCAGTCTTAACTCAGAAACATGGAATGGCATGACGTCCAGTAGCATATTTTTCTGCTACTTTGGATTCAGTGGCTGCAGCATTACCAGGCTGTTTGAAAGCAGTAGCTGCCACTTGTGTGAGTATGGAACAGAGTGAAGCAATTGTGATGGGACATCCAGTCAAGGTGTATGTGCCACATTCAGTTGAGATACTTTTAACACGCACCAGGACACAGTACATGACCTCTAGTTGGCTGACTAAATATGAAAGAGTGATCTTGGGTGCTGAAAATGTGACTGTGGTAAGGTGCACTACAGTAAATCCGGCAACTCTTTTTCCTAATTCATATTGTGAGGAAGTAAGAGAGGAGGCGGATCATGATTCTTTGGATGTGACAGAGTTGTGCACAAAACCCAGGCCTGATATTGTGGATATCCCATTAGAAGAATCAGACTGTGAGATGTTTGTGGACGGATCATGTTTAAGAAATGAAAAGGGAGAATTATGTTCTGCCTATGCTGTTTGCACCATAGAAGGAGTTCTAGAAGCATCCTGTCTAAAAGGGGTAAACTCTGCTCAAATTGCTGAATTAATAGCTCTGATTAGAGCATGCAACATTGCCAAAAGCCTGAGGGTAACCTTATTTACTGATAGTCAATATGGGTTCGGGGTTGTCCATGATTTTGGGCAGCTATGGATGCAAAGGGGATTTCTAACTCCTTCAGGTTCCCCTATTAGGAACAGCAAAACTGTAAAAGATTTATTGGATGCTTTACAATTGTCCAAAAGAATTGCAGTGGTCAAATGTTCCGCACATAAGTCCGGAGATGACTATGTGACAAGAGGCAACAGATAAGCAGATCAAGTAGCGCGTTTCTGTGCACGAAATTTAATTGCCCTAAACAGAGGGATTGAAAAAGAAAATACCAATTGCCATCTTATGTTTTCTTCTTCTTTTGAAACTTGGGATGAGATTAGGCAGCTACAGGAAGAGGCAAGTGATGAGGAAAAAGAAATCTGGAAAAATTCAGGCTGCAGGAAGAGAGCTGAGGACGAAGTGTGGGTGTACATAGACGAAAGACCAGTCATGCCAGATAGTTTACTATCCCAAATGGCAAGGGTGTACCATGGAATTGCACATGTTGGAAGAGATGCAATGATTAGGTTCTTCAAGCAATCATGGTATAACCCAAAGTTCAGGGTCATTGCAGAGAGTCTTTGCCAGAGGTGCGTCACCTGCCAGCAACAGAATCCAGGCAGGAAGACAATTGTTAGTTGGGGACGAATTGGAAAAGCAGCAGGTCCATTCACCCGGCTTCAGTTAGATTTCATAGAGCTCCCCCGTGCAACGGGCTGAAATATGTGTTGGTTGTTGTCTGCTTGTTTTCTCGCTGGGTGGAAGCCTATCCAACGAGAAGGAATGACAGCCTCACTGTCGCAAAGCTGCTCCTAAAAGAGCTAATACCTAGATTTGGCTTTCCAGTCACTTTAGAAACAGATAGAGGAACCCATTTTAATAATGAGATAATTCGGATGATCTGTGCAGCATTACAGATTGAGCAGAAGCTGCATTGTGCCTATCGACCCGAAGCATCTGGAGTGGTCGAGCAGATTAATGGCACTATAAAATCTAGATTAGGAAAAGTGTGTGCATCCAAAACACTGAGATGGCCTGATGCTTTACCCCTTGTATTGATGAGTCTTAGAAGCATTCCTGACAAAAAGACGGGTTTGAGTCCACATGAAGTCCTGATGGGAAGAGCAATGAGACAAGCAGTTATACCAGCGAACAAACTGATGAATATATCTGATGATCTAGTGCTTGATTATTGCAGAGGATTGGCTGATCTGGTGCGTTCTGTGTCTCGCCAGGTTGGAGAAGATGCCACTACGACACAGCCGAATCAAGCTCATGATCTGAGTCCTGGTGAGTGGGTTCTCGTCAAGAAGCACATGAGGAAACCGTGTTTAGAACCCAGGTGGAATGGACCTTACCAGGTAATTTTGGTGACGACAACAGCGGTGAAGTATGGTGGTTTGCCAAATTGCATCTGTGCCAGCCATACCAGACGAGTTCCAAGTCCACTTGAAAGACAAGAAGAGCAGCAACTGGTAAACCAAAGCCAAAGACCAGAGGCTAAAGTGTGTGAAGCTGAAGAATCTAGAGTAACAGATTCTGAAGAACAAACAGATGATGAACAGCCAAGCACAAGTCAAGTATAGTGGGCACCAGATACTGGGTCTCATGAGACTGATGTTGTACCAGAAGAAAGAGAAATTACTGAAAATCAAGAAGAAGAGCAGGTAGAAGGAAGGCCAAATAAAAGAATCTGTGAACCAGATGAAGAAGGTGAAAAAGTAGTACAAGTCAAAAGGCCAAGAAAGGGTGACAATTGGCCAGGTGGAGTGAAAAGACTGAAATACACTCTTGTTAGGAGGAGAAAGTCAAAGAGAAGACCAGAGCAAATTAATGAGGTCTCAAGTCAAGCAGAACAAGAAGAGTCAGAAGAAGATTCAGTACGAAAAACAAGGAGAGTAAGAATTCCAAGCAGGAAGTACACAGCACCAGAATGGACTTACTTTATCTTGGAGGAAATTGAAAGCTCAGATCCAAGTGAAGAAAAAGACAGTGCTGACACTGAGAAAGTGGATGAAAACAAATTGAAACCACTTTAAAAGAACTGTGAAGAATTAAGGTGCAACATTGCCAGATGAAATGAATTAAAAAGACTCAGAAGATTTAAAGAAAATAAAATAAAAGAAAGGGGTAAAGAAGAAAGCCGTGAAGTGTAGGATTACACTATTTTTCAGAAAAAATATTTTTAGTAAAGTTTAGAGTTTCTATAGATTTATATTTTTTATATTTTTCTAGAATACAGAAATGGCTGAAGCAAAAGTGACTGAACATCCAAAGTCTAGTCTAAAACGTAGATGTATTAAAGCTTGCTTATGTAGTGTTTTGTTATTAACATTTATGTGGATATTATTAACTGTCATTGTACCTATTTTAATGGTAACTAATAATAGAAACAGTACTAATGATGTAATACGTGAAAGAATGAGTGATGTTACTAAAGAAACCCCTAATACTAACATACAACAAATGGATGGAAGCATTCTCCATCATGATAAATCAATTAGTGATTTCTCTTTAAATGTCTTTACTAAATTGTTGTATGAATATATACACACAATAAATGTGAGTGAATGTTACGTGTGCATGCAATTACCTTTGTCTGTCTCAGAGGGGGTGACATATCATCACCTACCTTTAACATATGGTGTGTCTTGTAGTGTCTCATCCAGCCTCTTCTACGTGATGGGGAAGCTCGAATATCATTATTCTAATATAGATTTAGTATTTTCAGAGATACCAACTATAAAAGAACTGAACAAGGTTTTAAGTAGTAAAAATGCACGTTATATGGGAGAATTTTTTCATATTACTAAGGCACTAGATATAGGATATGCTTACAAAAACAACCTAACTTGTAGTTTGCGGGTTGAAGAAAAGGTATTTATAGAAATGGTAGAAAGTAGAAGGGAAAGTTTCCAAAGAAAAGCTGCTGAACAGAAATCACAGGTACCACCGTGGGCTTTCAGAGAGGGAAATTATGAGAAAGGCGAGACATATGCTGCAATGTCCCTGGACTGGCATCAAAAGGGAAAAATATGTTTGCTTAGAATTAGAACTAACTATAACAATTATTTCATTGGTACTAGTGAATGTGAGCATACTTTCCAAATTACTTGAGGTTGGGGATTGAAGGGTGGAACTGATCCTGTTTTCCCGGGAGTTTATTATATGTGTGGTAAGAAAGCCTATTACAGGTTGCCTGCACATTGGTATGGTAGTTGTTATTTTGTAATCGTCTTTCCAAAGGTCTACCATGTAGACAGAGACAGAAATAGTATCCATGAAATAAAACAAGGACTAACACATAAAAAAAGAGCGAGTTTTTCAGAAATAGTAGGTGAAATTTTGGGTGCACTGATACCCTCAGTTGGAGTCGGTCTGAATTCACATAAAATTTGAAAATCGTCCACAGTGGTTGATCGTTTTTCAACAGATACTGCTTGTGGGTTCTTGGTGATTGACACAGAAATGGTTGCAATAAGATCAATGGTTTTGCAAAATCGACTTGCCCTTGATATTTTATTGGCAAAAGAGGGTGGAGTCTGTGGCATTTTGAAAATTCAACACTGCTGTACTTATATCCCTACCAAAGGGGATGATGGACGGAGCGTTAGAGCAAATCAAACACTCAACCCCAGTCAACTGATCTGGGTTTAATCCATCATCATTCTTTAGCTCACTCCACCACCCCAGTTCAGACATGGCCATATATATGCAAATCAGTCTGACCCTGTGCCTCATGGGAACAGTCCAGCCGAACTGCCAAGCCATGTCTTCCCTGGACCGGAAACAAGCATCCTGGGACCGGTTTCGGGTTCAAAACCCTCATCAGCCAGGCTATCTTGAATCCAGTGGCAAAGTGAGCAAGGGACCCACGTCTGGGCATACCCTGCCAACTTAGGGCGAACAGAGCGATACCAAAGGGGATGATGGACGGAGCGTTAGAGCAAATCAAACACTCACCCCCAGTCAACTGATCTGGGTTTAATCCATCATCATTCTTTAGCTCACTCCACCACCCCAGTTCAGACATGGCCATATGCAAATCAGTCTGACCCTGTGCCTCATGGGAACAGTCCAGCCCGAACTGCCAAGCCATGTCTTCCCTGGACCGGAAACAAGCATCCTGGGACCGGTTTCGGGTTCAAAACCCTCATCAGCCAGGCTATCTTGAATCCAGTGGCAAAGTGAGCAAGGGACCCACGTCTGGGCATACCCCTGCCAACTTAGGGCGAACAAAGCGATACCGAAGGGGATGATGGACGGAGCGTTAGAGCAAATCAAACACTCACCCCCAGTCAACTGATCTGGGTTTAATCCATCATCATTCTTTAGCTCACTCCACCACCCCAGTTCAGACATGGCCATATGCAAATCAGTCTGACCCTGTGCCTCATGGGAACAGTCAGCCCGAACTGCCAAGCCATGTCTTCCCTGGACCGGAAACAAGCATCCTGGGACCGGTTTCTGGGTTCAAAACCCTCATCAGCCAGGCTATCTTGAATCCAGTGGCAAAGTGAGCAAGGGACCCACGTCTGGGCATACCCTGCCAACTTAGGGCGAACAAAGCGATACCAAAGGGATGATGGACGGAGCGTTAGAGCAAATCAAACACTCACCCCCAGTCAACTGATCTGGGTTTAATCCATCATCATTCTTTAGCTCACTCCACCACCCCAGTTCAGACATGGCCATATGCAAATCAGTCTGACCCTGTGCCTCATGGGAACAGTCCAGCCCGAACTGCCAAGCCATGTCTGCCCTGGACCAGAAACAAGCATCCTGGGACCGGTTTCTGGGTTCAAAACCGTCATCAGCCAGGCTATCTTGAATCCAGTGGCAAAGTGAGCAAGGGACCCACGTCTGGGCATACCCTCGCCAACTTAGGGCGAACAAAGCGATACACAAAGGGGATGATGGACGGAGCGTTAGAGCAAATCAAACACTCACCCCCAGTCAACTGATCTGGGTTTAATCCATCATCATTCTTTAGCTCACTCCACCACCCCAGTTCAGATATGGCCATATGCAAATCAGTCTGACCCTGTGCCTCATGGGAACAGTCCAGCCCGAACTGCCAAGCCATGTCTTCCCTGGACCGGAAACAAGCATCCTGGGACCGGTTTCGGGTTCACAACCCTCATCAGCCAGGCTATCTTGAATCCAGTGGCAAAGTGAGCAAGGGACCCTTGCTCACTTTCGCCACTGGATTCAAGCTAGCCTGGCTGATGGACGGACTGGAATAGCCAGAAACCGGTCCCAGGATGCTTGTTTCCGGTCCAGGGAAGACATGGCTTGGCAGTTCGGGCTGGACTGTTCCCATGAGGCACAGGGTCAGACTGATTTGCATATGGCCTTGTCTGAACTGGGGGTGGTGGAGTGAGCTAAAGAATGATGATGGATTAAACCCAGATCAGTTGACTGGGGGTGAGTGTTTGATTAGCTCAAGCGCTCCGTCCATCATCCCCTTTGGTATCGCTTGTTCACCCTAAGTTGGCAGGGTATGCCCAGACGTGGGTCCCTTGCTCACTTTGCCACTGGATTCAAGCTAGCCTGGCTGATGACGGCTGAATAGCCAGAAACCGGTCCCAGGATGCTTGTTTCCGGTCCAGGGAAGACATGGCTTGGCAGTTCGGGCTGGACTGTTCCCATGAGGCACAGGGTCAGACTGATTTGCATATGGCCTTGTCTGAACTGGGGTGGTGGAGTGAGCTAAAGAATGATGATGGATTAAACCCAGATCAGTTGACTGGGGGTGAGTGTTTGATTAGCTCAAGCGCTCCGTCCATCATCCCCTTTGGTATCGCTCTGTTCACCCTAAGTTGGCAGGGTATGCCCAGACGTGGGTCCCTTGCTCACTTTGCCACTGGATTCAAGCTGACGCCAGGCTGATGACTGGCTGAATAGCCAGAAACCGGTCCCAGGATGCTTGTTTCCGGTCCAGGGAAGACATGGCTTGGCAGTTCGGGCTGGACTGTTCCCATGAGGCACAGGGTCAGACTGATTTGCATATGGCCTTGTCTGAACTGGGGTGATGGAGTGAGCTAAAGAATGATGATGGATTAAACCCAGATCAGTTGACTGAGGGTGAGTGTTTGATTAGCTCAAGCGCTCCGTCCATCATCCCCTTTGGTATCGCTTGTTCACCCTAAGTTGGCAGGGTATGCCCAGACGTGGGTCCCTTGCTCACTTTGCCACTGGATTCAAGCTAGCCTGGCTGATGACGGCTGAATAGCCAGAAACCGGTCCCAGGATGCTTGTTTCCGGTCCAGGAAGACATGGCTTGGCAGTTCGGGCTGGACTGTTCCCATGAGGCACAGGGTCAGACTGATTTGCATATGGCCTTGTCTGAACTGGGGTGGTGGAGTGAGCTAAAGAATGATGATGGATTAAACCCAGATCAGTTGACTGGGGGTGAGTGTTTGATTAGCTCAAGCGCTCCGTCCATCATCCCCTTTGGTATCGCTTTGTACTTATATCCCTGACAAAAGTAAAGGTATTGAGGGATATTTAAAGAATATTACGAAATTACATGAAGACTTGACCCAACTGGAGGTTGACGGTATCTGGAAGAGACTTGGTAAGAGTTTCTCTTCTGTAGGTAAATGGTTTTTTACCTTTGGAAGTAGCTTAGTAGGGAAAATAATAATGCAAATAATTTCAGTAGCTGGAGTAGCCTTAATGATAATAACATTATACAAGTGTTGTAAGTGTAGATGTAGAAGAAAAGAAATGACAGAATCAAAAGACAAACGAAAAGCAAGAAAAAGAAAAAGAGATGAGATAGAACTAGAGGAGATGAAAGGAGATTACTATGAAAAGTTGAAAGATTTAGATGAAAACTTAATGAAAAGAGCAAAGATTAATGAATTTTAGATAGATGAAGATGGTACTTGGTATGGTAGGTATTTTATGATGGCTCCAGTAAGCTATCAGAGGGTGGATTGATGGAGCAGGATTTCGCAAAAATGAAACCTGCTCGAATTAACACACCCATAATACCTACTAACAGTGTGTAATGTTAGTTTAACATACACATTACATGAACACGAGGGAAACTGCTTTACGCATGTGTGTACTAATGTAAACTAATGCATGAAAGAACTAGGCTGCATACTAAAATGCGTTTAGAAAGAAACAGAATTTATGCATGTTTAAGCTGCCTTTTTATATTTTGCATCTCGCATCTTGCTTTAAAATTAATGAATAATGCTGCTTATGCCTTAAGCTTTTGCTAGGAAAACATGTAACAGGGGATAGTACAAAGATGGGTGGTAAACAGTGAAAAGTGCATTTCTATGTAATTAATGAATGCTTATGTTTTATTTGCCGTAGTGAGCTGAAATGTGCTTCCATTATTCTTAAGTTGGCCGTAAAGAGGAGGGGCTGGAGTGAGAGCGAAAAAAGTCATGACAGAGCAGCCAGAAGTGCTGAGTGCTGTAAAGAAGGGACAAAAAGTTCAAGGAGACCCAGCACTGAATACATTGTTCGTCTGCCAAAAGGATGTGACTGACCATGGGACTAAAGACTGCTCTGCGGACATTATTGAAAAAAAGATGTGCAAAACTGTTGAAATGTATCATATAATAAATAATGTGAGCGAGTCAGTTATGAGGTAATGAGAAAGGATGTAGAATTATATTCACGAACAACTAATGAATGAAATCACAGTGGTGTGACAGGCCACCTCCAAAGTCCACCAATGAACTGTCGAGTTTCGTGAATTGTTACAACTGATGTGGGACGGACATGTAGGTTTTAGGGTATAACTGGGGTGCCTTTGGGGGTGGGGTTTAAGGCAGAGAGTGCAAGTAGGAGAGGAGAGAAGGGTGATGCGTAGCTGACCGTCGGTTTGCAGAGAGGCCTAGCTGTTCCTGTCCCATTCCTGTCTCTGAAATCTTTGTTCCCTGGCTCTAGTTCTGGGAACCCCCATTGTCCCCTGGGCCAAGGGGATGGTATTTCACAGATCCTTTGGGTTTGTATTATTCTGACTCGTACTTTGCATATTATTTTGCAAATGTATATTCTTGTGTCTAAAATCTGATGTCTCTTCATCTATCCACTCCGTCATATGTATATTTTTTCGCATTATTTTGCTGAAACGTATGTCTCTTCATCTATCCACTCCCTCATATGCATATTGTTAATTGTTGATGAGGTCTGACACTGTTTGCATTACTGATTGCTTTTTCTCTCCTGTGTGAGATTCATTTGTTTGCACTTCTGACTGTATGCAATTGAGCATTGATGACTTACTTCAATTTGAGATAAACTTTATTAATTTTACCAAGTGTCTGTGACTATTTAGCTGACTAGATAGTTAGTTAGATAAGTGCCATCATTACCATCAACTACTCAACTAATTGGCCTATCGACCGAGAGGAAAGAGAGTTTATATTCAGGTCTAGTTATGTATTTAGACTTGTTAAACATGAATCTGTGAAGGAACCAAGATTTCACGTCATTAAAACTTGACCCCCAGTGCATCAGGGACTTGGGTGAATGTGTATGGGCCATTGTATGAAATATTGATGAGTATCGATCCCTGATTAGGTGTCGCGTTGGATCACATGCAAGGACATCAGAAGATAACTTAGAGCGATTCTTCCTTTCTTTGTGCATCTTCGCTCTTTTCTAGTCCTAGATTTTAACATGTATATCATAACAGCCTATATCAGTGCCTTTTTCTATTATTACAGTTATTTTAAAGTTGGTGTCCTTCCCACTTGTGAATTTAACCGCCACTGGTGACACTATTATCATACCACAACATTAGCCCTATAAGTGAGATGCAGTGTTTACTTCCTCACCTCGGGTAACCATGATCGGCATCCTAAAGAAGTATCAGTGATTTTTATGGTTAGTTGGTGGCATTCATCTGTGACCACATACTGTTTTTTTTTACTACACTACATTGGGAATTTGAGGTCGCACAAAGTAGGATTCTCTATCCCATTTCCTAAATGCTAGGGATATAAGGTGGAATGTAAACCAGGCCATAACTTTTTGACATACCTATAAAATATAGTGGCCACATAATTGATTTACTCTATTTTCTTACCCTTTCGCACATTTTTTTATGCTTGGATTATCTATTTGATTCCTGGTTACAACCTTGGTGGTGTTTTCTACCTTTTGGCTAAACAAAGGAGGCATATTCATAAAAATAAAGGGAAAAAAAGTTTATATTGATGGGGCACCCCAAGAGTGATGTTATAAATTCTGTTTACAGATCCCCTACCACTCACCTTTACAGATTCAAAAGGGTCGTCCTGATGAAGGTGGATACAATTTATAACCTCCACTGAAACGTGCGTTGACCTGGTTGTTGTGCAATCCCAGCCGGCAACACAAACGTGGATATCCTATGAAGTGTTCTCTCCGTGATTTCCAACAGTGTATGCTATTTTTGGATGGGTAGTGTATGTATGTGATGTGTGTTTGCTAGTGTAGTATTGTGCGAGAGGTCAGAATGTTTGTGTGGTCAATTCAGGGGATATTCCATATGTTCCACTATACATGCATTTCTTAAAGATCATGACGATGTATTCAAACAAAGGTGACATGTATGTCCAATTTGAAAAATTGATCATTTGGACTTATGAATGTTTTGTGGTTTCATTAATATGCTTTTAACTTTTGTGCAATCAGAGAAATACCAAAAATCCTTATATATAGAAATAATGAGGATGAATTCATTCTAGTGTTCCCAAATAATATCCCAAGGTTCTTCCCGAACCCACCAGCCAAGTCGCCTTCTCTTTCACTTGTGTGGCCCCGCCCCCTCCTCCTGAAAGGAGAAGTCCATTGTCAGTGTTTTGGAATTGACCTCTGCTTTCTGTTTTTCTTCCAATTTGTTGTCCTTTTTCCTCAGGTTCCCTCGATCGGGATATGCGGAGGATCGAGAATGGGAACTGTGTGCATGTTTGTCAGGTAAGGAGAGGGTGCGAGTGGGGGTCCCATCACACTGATTGTCTTATGCGGAGCTGTCAGAGGTTGGCCAATGAGTGGATTGACTGGTGACCTGGCTGATTCAGAGGTGGGAGATGAGAACACTGAAGATGGCGGTGTATTCTGACAGACTACACCAGGACCCTCGGCATCATCCTTGACGACAAGCTCTTGATGAACAAACAATTCAGTGCCCAGAATTCATCCTGCTGCCACATCCTCAGAATGCTTCACAACATTTTTAAATGGCTCCTCACGCACACTAGCTGCACAGTCACCCAAGCACTCATCACCAGCAGACTCAATTATGGCAACACACTTTTCGTCATCATCTCCAGCCAACTCACTCAAAGACTCCAAACCATCCAGATCACCACTACCAGACTCATCCTAGACATCCTCAGAGCCGCACATATCAAGCCCTACCTCATAGAACTGCACGGACAACCCATCCAGAAACCCTGCAAATTCAAGCTTCTTATCCATGCTTACAAAGCCCTCCACAACGCAGGACCAGCCTACCTCAATGGCAGACTCCAGCTCTACTAATCCCCCAGACATCTGCACTCCACTTCTCTTTGCCTTGTACGAGTTCCACGCATCCACTGAAGCAAGACAGGAGTTTGTGCTTTCTCTTTCATTGCAGTCAAAAACTGGAACGAACTCCCTTTACACATCACAACCACCACTCCACTCCTCGACTTCTGCAAGAAGCTGCAGACCTGGATTTTCAAATAGGAGCTCCTCGAGACATATGCTCCTGCTCTGGCACCTGGATACCCTTACAGGTGATAAGCTGGGCCATACAAATCATCATAACATAACATAACGAGGTTGCTGAAAGAGCTGAGACTGATGAGAAACCCCCTCTGAGTGTATGTAGATCAAGCAGAGAGCCAGAGGGGAAAAGGGGCAGGAAAGCATGAGAGAGAGAGGCAGGTGGTAATCATCTGCTTTGGATTGTCAGGAAGGGAACAGAAAGGCTGGCAGGACTAGGGAGGCTTGACACATAAACAATGGCAAAAATATCACAGCAATGCAGCAATACAATCGCAAACTATACATATACGTGGGTCTTACTGCAGCACTGTGGTGCTGTGATGAGCAGAATTTCAATAAAGATACAGTTGCTAAGCACCAGTACCCTGTGGAATCTGTAATGGTAAGATGGTAGAGTTCAAACTATTAAAGGTAACAAACCTGCCTAACTGCACGACGTGAGGCATATGAATGGAGGTAAACCAAGAAAGTGCAGAGAACTAAAACTCTGACAAACTATCGCAACTGGAAGCCATACAACTATACTTCGCCTTGCCAGTCAGTTACTGCATATTAGCGTGGAGCTTATGAATAGCTATGCCTAACGAGCCCGGGAAGTGATGGATCTAAGCTGGAAGTGAGCATGCTTTGAGGTAAACGGTCTACTTCGCCTACCTGGTTTCCACTTACCCTCTCTTTTCATCCAGGAAACTATAAGCCTTCTTCATTTCTCCTGTCCAGATGCTCTTGGGACTTGCAGTCCTAATTATTTTAGCTTTTTTTTTCCATGATTCAGAATTGCTCGTGTCATGAAGACTGACTTTCTGAACCTTTAATGTTTCCCTATTTCCTAGACCTGAAATTTGGTTGAAGTAAAGGTGATTTGGTTGAGTGGCTCCAAACAATTATAAATGCGGGGTTCCATTTTCCAGAGGTGTGAAACATTGATAGTACCCCATTATTTTTCTTGTCCTTCTAGACTGTGCCACATCATTATGCACCCCTCAGGTCAAATCCAAAGACTGAGAGGCAGCTCCTCCCTGCAGAAGCACTGACCAGTAAATAGAAACAATAGTTAGAAACCCCCAATATGGCAGTAAAGATGCTGGAAGTAACACTTGATTTAGGGAACTTAGAGATATTAAATTATTCAGGCATTGTGAACATGATTGCCTCCAAAATTGCTGTGAAAATACAATCCATTAGGAAGGGATTGATACATTTAATACATTTTTGGAAACAATGTAACAATGATTAGTGAAAATAGATGGTTCACTGCTAAACTTCAATCAATCAATCAATCACGGCATTTATAGAGCGCGCTACTCACCCGGGAGGGTCTCAAGGCGCTGGGGGAGGGGGTAAGTTACTGCTCGAACAGCCAGGTCTTGAGCTGCTTCCTGAAGGAGAGATGGTCCTGGGTTCGCCGAAGGTGAGTGGGGAGGGAGTTCCAGGTCTTGGCTGCCAGGTAGGAGAAGGATCTTCCTCCGGCGGTGGTTCTGCGGATGCGTGGTACGGTGGCGAGGGCGTGGCTGGTTGATCGTAGCTGGCGTGTGGGCGTGTAGAAGGTCATGCGTCGTTGAGGTACTTTGGGCCCAGGTCGTGGAGGGCCTTGTGTGCGTGGGTGAGGAGTCTGAACGTGATTCTCTTGCTGACGGGGAGCCAGTGCAGGTCTTTCAGGTGTCCGGTGATGTGGCTGTGTCGGGGATGTCCAGGATGAGTCGTGCGGAGGCGTTCTGGATGCGCTGGAGTCTTTTTTGAAGTTTGGCTGTGGTTCCGGCGTAGAGGGTGTTCCCATAGTCCAGTCGGCTGGTGACGAGTGCCTGGGTGACGGTCTTCCTGGTTTCAGTGGGGATCCATCTGAAGATCTTGCGGAGCATGCGCAGGGTGTTGAAGCATGAAGATGAGACGGCGTTGACTTGTCTGGTCATCGACAGGGAGGAGTCCAGGATGAAGCCCAGGTTGCGTGCGTGGTCCGTTGGCTTGGGCGCGGTGCCCAGGGCCGGGGGCCACCAGGAGTCGTCCCAGGCGGAGGGTGATGAGCCCAGGATGAGGACTTCCGTCTTGTCTGAGTTCAGTTTAAGGCGGCTGTTCCTCATCCAGTCGGCGACGTCTCTCATCCCGTCGTGTAGGTTGGCTCTGGCGGTGGTGGGGTCGTTGGTGAGGGAGAGGATCAGCTGGGTGTCGTCGGCGTAGGAGATGATGTTGAGGTTGTGTTGGCGTGCGATGGCTGCGAGGGGCTCATGTAGACGTTGAAGAGGGTTGGGCTGAGTGAAGATCCTTGTGGAATGCCGCAGATGACTTCGGTGGCTTCGGATCTGAACGGGGAGGCGGACTCTCTGGGTTCTTCCGGCGAGGAACGAGATGATCCATTCCAGTGCTTTCTCTCGGATTCCGATGTTGCTGAGGCGCTTCACTAGGGTGCGGTGGCAGACGGTGTCGAACGCCGCGGAGAGGTCCAAGAGGATGAGGGCAGCTGTTTCCCCGTTGTCGGTTAGGGTTCTGATGTCGTCGGTGGCTGCGATAAGGGCGGTCTCGGTGCTGTGGTTGGCCCGAAACCCGGACTGCGAGGGGTCGAGGGATCCATTCGTCTCGAGGAAGGCGGCAAGCTGTCTGTTGACGGTCTTCTCGATGACTTTGGCCGGAAACGGAAGGAGCGAGATGGGACGGTAGTTCTTGAGGTCGGTGGGGTCCGCCGTTGGTTTCTTCAGGAGGGCGGTAAGCTCGGCGTGCTTCCAGCTCTCCGGGAAGGTGGCGGTGTGGAAGGAGGAGTTGATGATGTCCCGGAGATGGGGTGCGATGGTGGCGTCGGCTTTGTTGAAGACGTGGTGTGGGCAGGGGTCGGTTGGTGATCCGGAGTGGATGGAGTTCATCGTGCGGGTGGTGTCTTCGGTGCTGATCGGGGTCCAGTTGCAGAGGGTGGTGGTGGCGGGCGTTGGTTCGGCGGTAGGGTGCGTGGTTTGTGCGTCGAAGCTGTTATGTATGTCGGTGATCTTGCGGTGGAAGAACGCGGAGAGTGAGTTGCAGAGGTCTTGCGAGGGGGTGATGTCGTTGTTTCCGGCGCTGGGGTTGGAGAACTCTTTGACGATGCTGAAAAGTTCCTTGCTGTCATGGGCATTGTTGTCCAGTCGTTCTTTGAGTGCCGACTTCTTGGTGGCACGGATCAGCTGGTGGTGTTTGCGGGTGGCGTGCTTGAGGGCGGTCCTGTTGTCTGTGGTCTGGTCGAGTCGCCAGGTTTTCTCGAGAGTGCGGCAGTTCTTCTTGGATTCCTTGAGTTCGTTGGTGAACCAAGGGGTTTTCTTGCTTCCGGGTCTGCTGGGAGGGTTTTTAGTGGTGCGAGGTCGTCGGCGCAGGCGGTCAGCCACTTGGCGAGGTTGCTGGCTGCTTCGTTTGGGTCCGTTGTGTTGGTGGGTGTGTTCTGGCTGAGGGAGGCGGTGAGCTGCTCGGCGGTGATCTTGCTCCAGCTCCGGCGGGGAGCCTGTTGCGGGTGGTGGTGGGTCGCAGTCTTTCTGAAGCTGAAGTGGACGCAGCTGTGGTCGGTCCAGTGGAGTCCGGTGGCGTGGCTGAAGGAGATGTGCTTGCTGGACGAGAAGACGGGGTCAAGCGTGTGGCCGGCGTAGTGGGTGGGCGTGTTCACCAGTTGCTTGAGTCCGAGGTTGGCGAGGTTGTCCAGCAGGGCGGTGGTGTTTCTGTCGTTGTTGTTCTCCAGGTGGAAGTTGAGGTCCCCTAGGAGGATGTAGTCGGCGGAGGGCATGGCGTGCGGGCTGATGAAGTCTGCGATGTCTTCGCTGAATAGTGTGCGTGGTCCCGGGGGTCTGTAGATGAGGGTGCCTCGGAGGGTGGTCTTGGGGTCAGTGTGTATCTGGAAGTGTAGGTGTTTGGCGGCGGTGAAGGTCTCGTCGGAGTTAGTCGAGATGCGGATGGTGTTCTTGTGTACGATGGCGATGCCTCCTCCCGTCTGGTTGTCGCGGTCCCTCCGGGTGATCTTGTATCCGTCCGGGATGGCTATGGCGATGTCGGGCGCTGAGGAGGCGTTCATCCAGGTTTCGGTGAGGAAGGCGATGTCCGGTGCTGTTGCGTCGAGCAGGTCCCAGAGTTCCACGGCGTGCCTGTGGACGGAGCGGGTGTTCAGCAGGATGCATTTCAGGTGGTTGCTGCTGGTGCTCGACTTGGCGGAGGTGGTGCACGTCCGGGGGCAGGTGAATCGGCAGGTTTGGCAGGTGAAGGGTCCGTGGGTGCGTCTCGGTGAGGCTCGGTAGCAGGCAGGGTTCCGGCCGGCATTGAGTGCGGTGAGTGTGGCGGCGTCGTAGGTCCGTCGAGTGGTGTTGCATCGGTGGGATCCAGGGGTTCTGGCGCTGGGGGCGGTCCAGTCGCGGACGGGCGCAGACGGGCTTGCCTTAGGCGCGCCTTCGGCGCGCCAGCGGTGCGCCCGCTGCGCACGTCCGCTGCGCGGCCGCGCAGTGGCCGCCATTTATGGGGAGGTGGGAGGGAGGAGCAGCTGGGAGGCGGGAGGCAGGGGCAGCGAATGGGCAGTCAGGGGGCGGGGCCGCAGGGACGCAGCGGCGGGAATGGCGAGAGGCAGCGGGGGCACAGAAAGGAAATGGGGGAAAGGCAGACAAAATCACGGGCACAACGACAATGGGGCAGCGAGGGCACAGAAGGAAAAAGGGGAGAAAGGCAGACAAAATCATGGGCACAACGACAATGGGGCAGCGAGGGGCACAGAAGGAAAAAGGGGAGAAAGGCAGACAAAATCACGGGCACAACGACAATGGGGCAGCGAGGGGCACAGAAGGAAAAAGGGGAGAAAGGCAGACAAAATCACGGGCACAACGACAATGGGGCAGCGAGGGGCACAGAAGGAAAAAGGGGAGAAAGGCAGACAAAATCACGGGCACAACGACAATGGGGCAGCGAGGGGCACAGAAGGAAAAAGGGGAGAAAGGCAGACAAAATCACGGGCACAACGACAATGGGGCAGCGAGGGGCACAGAAGGAAAAAGGGGAGAAAGGCAGACAAAATCACGGGCACAACGACAATGGGGCAGCGAGGGGCACAGAAGGAAAAAGGGGAGAAAGGCAGACAAAATCACGGGCACAACGACAATGGGGCAGCGAGGGGCACAGAAGGAAAAAGGGGAGAAAGGCAGACAAAATCACGGGCACAACGACAATGGGGCAGCGAGGGGCACAGAAGGAAAAAGGGGAGAAAGGCAGACAAAATCACGGGCACAACGACAATGGGGCAGCGAGGGGCACAGAAGGAAAAAGGGGAGAAAGGCAGACAAAATCACGGGCACAACGACAATGGGGCAGCGAGGGGCACAGAAGGAAAAAGGGGAGAAAGGCAGACAAAATCACGGGCACAACGACAATGGGGCAGCGAGGGGCACAGAAGGAAAAAGGGGAGAAAGGCAGACAAAATCACGGGCACAACGACAATGGGGCAGCGAGGGGCACAGAAGGAAAAAGGGGAGAAAGGCAGACAAAATCACGGGCACAACGACAATGGGGCAGCGAGGGGCACAGAAGGAAAAAGGGGAGAAAGGCAGACAAAATCACGGGCACAACGACAATGGGGCAGCGAGGGGCACAGAAGGAAAAAGGGGAGAAAAGCAGACAAAATCACGGGCACAACGACAATGGGGCAGCGAGGGGCACAGAAAGGAAAATGGGGAGACAAGCAGAAAATACGGGCACCGGGGCCACAAGCGGAGGGCGATCTTACCTGCAGAAGCAGCGGGCAGACAACACAGGCGGAGCTGTGTGGTGGGGGAGCGACCTACCTGGCAAGGTCAAGGTCAAACTTGCTTGGAGCAATGGCATCCGTCAGATGCACAAGGAAACCGTGGACTTAGAAGACCATAGGAGATGAGAGAACTGAAGAATTTCAGGAGTGGCTGGAAAAATGATGTAGTATCTTTTCTCACTAACGTCCAAATCTCACACTTATAATATTTGACCCGCCCTAGGCAGTCCAGAGGGTAGACAAGGTCCTCTGCAGAACTCTATGTGACCAGAATGCCCCATGACAGAATATAACATGGTTCGGGAGGCACCAGCAGGCTTGCCAAGTCGTGTCAGCAGCCAGAAACCATTAAATCTGACAGTTTTCAGCATATAAAAGCTACATACCAGCAGATATTTGCTGCAAGACAAAAATACAAATTAAATGGTTCTTACCCTTAAGGCCCAGGCTCCAAAAGTGGGACATTTGCTCTGGCATCCTCAACCTGTAATGAGAGAAAAGCATGACCCAGATGTACGAAAATGCTTCCTCAAGAACCCGGACCCCTAGGAGTTGGTGTCTCACATTGCAAGACTGCTGTGAGACCTCTCACTCACCGGATGAAATAACAGAGAACCCAGTGAAGCTGATAGAAACTGAGACATTGGAGTGAGCCAGAAAGTGTAAGGTGGCTAGAAACTACAATTTTGAGATCTAGATCCCATGGTTCTAGCGACAAATCCCTACAAAAACATTTGAAGTCAAAATTTGTTGGACAGGTATCTCTACAAGGATCTTTGTGGAGATAGGTCCTCTACTGAGGAACCATGGAGGAATCGCCTTGGGGAGATCAGAGGCTCCCTTCCTCCAGACACAGACATTTGTGTGCTACACATTCCCACTGATAGACTTTGGAGGGAGGTTTGCATTAAAGGTTTGATCACATGAAATTTTGATGTGATAACGCTATTCTTAATGGAGGGTTGTGTAATTATGGAACAGGCCAATTATCCACTGCTGGTTACATGTAGGTCTTGGAACTTGCATATATCAGTTTACAGAGAAACTGTTTGTTACCTTTATCTGTCCTAAAATGGTTAGATTCTCACTCATTTCACAAAGGTGGCAGGTGGAGCTCAACTAGAGGTGGGCAGTTGGTTTTCCTCCCTAAATTTGCTGATCTACCAATCAAATGGAGCCTCATTTTGGCTCGATATTTCTGCTTAGTATCTGACATATTTTCCCTCTCTTAATCCATTTAATAGTTTTTTCTAATTCTTAGTGGTTGTAGCTATATGCCAAAAAAGTCTCAGACACCTACTGCTTAATTTCTATGCGTTCAGGTGAAATAGGGCCCTGTTGTTGGTCTCAGAGACCCATAGATCAGTTTCATAGAAGACTGCAGAGTTTCACTTCTGCAGCCTTTCCTGACTATTTGTCTCAATTCTTGTGGACTCCCTCTTCTAACACTACAAATATGCCCCAGCTGTTCTCTTTACCTCTGGTCAGGTGGACTTAGATTTGACCAATTTCTGTTCGTATTATGGTCATGTCGTCCCAGGGGAGTAAAGACTTTGGGGCATATTACCAAGCCCCTATCGCCACCACAACGTCACTTTTTGTGACGTTGTGGTGGCGATAGGGTCAGTGCCCTATTACCTAGGCAGCGTTAAACCACATAACGTGGCTAAAAGCCACGTTAAGTGGCTTAACGCTGCCTTGGTAATAGTGCCCCTTTCACGCTAAACTTAGCGTGAAAGGGGCGTGCAGTGGGTGTTGCGGTGGGCGTTCCACCGCAACACTCATTCACTTCGACGCTGCCACCTATTATCAAGAGAGGCGATAATAGGTGGCATCGTCAACTTAAGACCAGGAAAATCCTGGTCTTATAGGTGGCGATACGAGGAGAAATGCTTCATTTCTCCTCGTTTTTGCTTTCTATGTGTGCTGCCTTGTGCAGCACACATGGAAAAAGCAAAATGCTAAGGTATGTTTATGTACAGGAAGGTGTCCTTCCTGTACATAAACAAACCTTTTTAAAATGCCATTTTGTAACTTACATGTGTGCTGCATGAAGCAGCACACATGTAAGTTACAAAATGGCATTTTAGGTTTGTTTATGTACAGGAAGGGACACCTACCTGTACATAAACAAACCTCCCTGCTCGCAGACACCCTTGCACTCTGGTGCAAGGGTGCCTGCGTTGGCATTAAGTCATGAGACTTAGCGCCATCGCAAGGGGAAACGCCAGGCTGCGCCATATCCTTGGTAATATGGTGCAGCCTTGCGTTTCCGAAGTGGCGATGAGAGGCGTTAAGCCAAGGAGGCTAACGCCTCTCACCGCCACTTCCTAGATAATATGCCCCTTTGTTGTTGTAACCTTAAATGTGAATGGGGGATATACACTATGAAAAAAGAAAGAAGGCGCATAACTTCTTGAGAAGGAAATACCCAGACATCTGCCTGCTATAGGAGACACGACTGCTACGAGAAGAAGAAGCATTATTGGCTAGGCAAGATAGCATTTGTGTACAAATCACAGCCCGACCCTAGATCAGAAGACTTTAAAGACCCTACATGAAGGGTGGGTTAAAGATTATAATCAAGAGGTCACCGCTACTCTATATTTTGAAATCTGGGTTTGATCTACAGTGTGTCTATGTTTTCATCACTCTGAAACTAAAAGATGGCATGTCGACTGTTAGATCGCTGTGGAAAATAGGAGTGAATTCCTTTCAAGATTATTCTTTGCATTTGGAAAGATGGTGATCATAGGTCATGACTGGAATCTAGCAATTGACTATTGGTCTAGATAAATCAGGGTACCTCGACCTTGTTAATACCAGGACATGCACTCCTTGAAACACTTGATGACAGACCATGCTCTCATTGAATCATGAGGAATAACTCTCCCTCGAGAGAAAGATTATAACTTTATCACCTGTATTTATGGTACTCGCTCTCAAATCAATTTAATGTTTTCTTTGGCCGCCTTACTGAATAAGATATTGTTGACCAAAATAGCGTCTGATACTGTGTGACCATAATAGTGTCTCATACTGCTTATAATTCATTCTCAACCATTACAGTTCTGAGAGGCCTCAAAAAAGCAAAACATAACTTTAGTATCCTTTATACGGCCCATGCACAATTCAAACTAATGCTACTTAAACAGAGGAGGAGTAAGCATGAAGGAAAGTGGGTAGGACAATGGCAGCTTAGTTGAAACAAAATGCATGTTATTTCTGCTATTCATAATGGACAGGGTATCGTTGCATCATACCCAATTAAAATTACCTAGGAATTAACCTATGTTAGGTCCCTCTAAATTCCTTGCATATTGACAAGGCAATAGGTAAATTAGGTCTGCAGAGGAATTTTATTCCTAAAGTCCAGTTGCTATACAGTACGTCTTCAGCCCAGATAAACAGTGGAGGTTTTCTCTGCCAACCTTCTCCTAAATTGGGGGTTGCTAAGGACAGCTGTCCTTTGGCCCCCTTTTGTGTTTACTAGTGCAGGGACCCTTAGTGGTGGTGATCTCATAAAAAAGAATATGCTGGGCTACTGGGGAACAGAAAATATTGCAAAATTTGGCTGATAAACTGGTTATGCTGTTAAAACGTGAGGTCTCCAAGCCAGTTTTGATGTCCTAGATATACTCCTTCTCCTAGTTCTCAGGCTACAAGACTAACTGGTCCAAATGTGAAACCCAGCTTTTGACCAAAACCCCAACAATAGCATGCTAGCGGGATACACTTTCAATGGGTACCTTCTTGCTTGAAACAGGTTGGCATTATTATGAACAGGCCACTGGAGAATATGGTTAGGGCCAAAATAAACCCTCTTTGTTAAAAATCACCCCAATTTCTCCCTTTCTTTTGCTTTCCAATTAGCAGTGTGCAGAGGATTCAGATAGATGACAATAGATCAATGGTTCAATTATATATTTAGCTTTGTTCTTCGAAAGTGACCTCCTCATTTAATGTGAACTATGGATGGAAAATCAAGTATGAAATAAGAAAGGGCTACCTTGCTCATGCAAGAGAGGATAAGGATGTTTTGTGGGCTCTAGAAAATTGACATTGATGATAACCTCTGCTGTTGCAGGTATTGCTCTTGCAAGGCATAAGGTAGATAGTAGGCTTCATAATAAAGCACCTCTTTGGTGCAATGGGGGCATACTTAACAGACAGAAAGAGATCTACTGGAAACCATGAGCAGACAAAGGCATGTTGAATATAGATGGCACACTGGAGGGCACAACCAAAAATCCTGTTGAGGCACTTCGATATTAATTCTTACTGCCCTGTCCCCAATATTGCTATATTGTATCTAAAAACTCTAAAAAAAAAAACAATATTGGCGAATCTAAGAAAATAGAGAATCATTTGATGCACAGTCATGTGCCTTTATGCAATTCTTGTTAACCTCTTTTTTATAAAACAGAAGGCTACCACCCTTAGATCAAGGGGCAGAACAGTCCCAATCTGACTTCATGGATGGGGCATGTGGGGACTTGCATACCCTCCATGACAAAGTACTGGTAAAGCATGCCTTACACTCATTGATTGCATGATTATAGGCTCTTCTTCTAAGCCCTCTCTTGGAATGCTGGTGGTCTCATTAACCGGAATGAGGCATAGTGTATATTCTGTAGGAATTCCAGACTCTGAAACAATGCAGGGCACAGATTTGTGAAGATATTGCAACTCACCTTGAGGTATAAGAGCAACTGGAAGTTGCCAAACATTTCTGCGATTTAGAAGCGATTAAAAGAAATGTTTGCTAAGGCATTCCATGAGTAGATAATTTACAGACTCAATAGCAAAAGGACAAACTTGAAGAAATTTGTAGTGAGATACTTAAACCTTCTAACGCTCTACACTGTGTGCTATACTCCATCATGTTCCAGTGCCACTCCGCCATCTGGTGTACTGCATAATATGGCTGTAGTCTGATATATCGAGTAGGGTTTATCATGATACCTTACTATGGTAGCAAAATATTGAGGAGCAATATTTTGAAGCATAAGTACATATAGGAAACCTGAGATGTACTCTCTTATGTTTGAAAAGCTTTATTAGATAATATCAGGAGATACATAAGACCAGCAAATACAAGAAAGGTATAATAAATGGGATACAAAGTACAGCTAGCAATAAAAGCAAAAAGAAAGCTGATTATATTTTATAAAGGCAATAGGGGCAAGGAAATAAGGGGAGGGAAGGAAGGGGGAAAAAGGTAATACTCTTATAACTGAGGAACGTGTATATTGCATAACTTTGAATGAGTGTAAAAAGTATCCTTATTATAATTAGAAAAACAGTGTGCCAACAAGAGATTAGAGAAAAAAGAACAGAGAAATTAAACAATTACGGAGGTTTAACATTTTCAGAATATAAACAAGAATTCTTTGTTATCACATTTTTGTCTAAATATGATGTAAGTGGCAACCCAAATAGATCTCTATTAACAAATGGCTTACAAGAGGAGGCAAAAGCAATATCTAGTCGATGAAAATGGCACAGATTATTCCACCAGTGTTGAACGGAGAGTTTTGTTAAATTTTTCCAATTAAGTGCTATTTGTTGGAAAGCTAAAGCCAGCATGAGGTCAAATAGACCATGTTTATGAGTAGGTAGATCCAAAGATTCTAGTAAACTCCCAAAGAAAAGGTTGAGATTAGAAGAACGAATGTGAATGTTAAATGTACGAGAGATATAGGACCAAATATTTCTCCAAAAACAAATAACAGTAGGGCAAAGAAAGACAAGGTGCATGAGGTCAGCTGTGGGGGATCCACAAGTCCAACGGTTCGTGTTAGTAGAGTGGGAAAAAGTAGCAATAGAAATAGGGGTGAAATAAAGCCTATGGTAAAGGAAAAACATAGATTGAGTGACAGAGGCAGATCTAGAGATTTTGAGAGAACGGGTCCAGAATTTGTCCCAGAAATTGATGCTCCAATCACAGGCAAGTTCTATTTTACTCTTAGGTCGATCAGGATCAGGAGATAAGGTGTGTTTATATATAAGGGAAGCCTTAGGAAGGGTAACAAGAATCTTAAGAAGAGAATTTGCTCCAGAAGAAAGAGGAAATGATTGAAGAGAATAGAATGTGTCAAGAATAACTGCCATTAAAATAGAGAATTTCTGCAAAAAGGAACGGGGACAGTCAAAGGTGGATTGGAATTGAGGAAATGAACAGGGAATTAAACCATCAAATAGGTCATTGACCCAAGCTATTCCCATTAGTCTCCTGGATTTCCAAAAGACAGTTCTGTCATTAATGGTAATAAGGAAATTATGCCATATTGGTGAACGTAAAAAAGATTCCCTGAAATAATCTTTGGTGGGGTCAAAGGTTTCAACAAAGAACACGTGTGCCTAAACAAGGGAAGAGAAGTTTGAGGAGTTTTGGCAGAAAAGGCCAGAACTTCCTTTATAGAAAAGGGTAGAAGCAAAGAGCATTCAATAGTGAACCATAGAGGCGTAAAGGGGGAGGAATCAGGAAGGATTTATGATAAATACGAAAATCAGGAAAATTAACACCCCCATTGGATTTTGACTTCCAAAGAATTGATAAGGATACCCTAGCTTTTTTATTTTTGCAAAGAAATTTGGAAAGGCGAGAGTCAATCTTCTTAAAATAACAAGATGGAATATGAATAGGGAGTATAGAGAGAGTATAAAGTAAAATAGGAGTGATCATCATTTTAATGGAGTCTAACCGTCCCCACCACGAGAGAAAGAGGGGATTCCAAGAAGAAAATAATTTGTCAATGCGAGATGAAGCCACCACTATATTTAATTTGACCAAGGAAGAAATAGAGTTAGAGAACCGTATTCCTAAGTACTTAATTTTAGATCTGTTCCAAGAAAACCCAGTCGAAGAAAAGGAGTGTTGAGAACAGAATTTCGTAAGAGGGAGAATTTCTGTTTTATCAGAATTTATCTTGTAACCAGAGACCAGGGAGAATGATGAGAATTTGTGCAGTAAGGAAGGAATAGATACGTCAGGGTTGGAAATAAAAAGTAAAATGTCATCTGCATATGCAGAAAGTTTTAAATGATGATCACCATAAGAAAAACCGGATATAGAAACATTATTACGGATCGATGATAAAAAGGGTTCAAGGGCTAGGATAAAGAGAAGGGGATAAAGGGGACAACCTTGACGGACTCCATGTTGTAAAGGAAAGCAGGAAGATGTACAACCATTAACTAACACCAAGGCTCTAGGGGCAGAATGTAATAAGGAAATAAGAGAAATCATCTACCCTATCGAATGCTTTTTCAGCATCAACGGAAATTGCCGCTAGGGAGGTGGACAGAGAAGGGATTTTGTTTAAGACATTACGAAATAGACGAGAGTTATCCGAGGTTAATCTACCCTTGGCAAATCCACACTGCTCCTTACCAACCAAGTAAGGCATAAGAGGTTCTAGTCGTAGAGCAAGTAGTTTAGCGAATAATTTATAGTCTACATTGACCAAGGATATTGGGCAAAAGTTTTTACAAAACATGGGATCTCGACTCTCTTTATGAATCAAACAAATCGTGGCTTCTTGAAAAGTACCGTACGTCTTACCAGAAAGAAAAAATGAATGAAAAAGATCTAAAAGCTTAGGGAGCAATATAATAGAGAAATGTAAATAGAGTTCGACTGTAAAGCCATCCGGTCCGGGGCTTTTACCTTTCTTTAAAACTGTTAGGGCATTGGAGATTTCTTTAGGGGATAAATCCGTTTCAAGTGTAGAAAAGTTGAGATGACCATTAGAGGGGGCAGGAATGTTATTGAGATAAGATTGGATAAGGGGACTAGAAGGAGGGGATTCTGGGGTGTATAAATCTTTATAAAATAGCATACATTTGTTGAGAATGTCCTGATCTTTATGGATAAGATTTCTATCTGAGGAGTAAATAGAGTCAATTAGAGTACGGTCTTTCCGGGATTTAGGGTAATTAGCCAGAAGTTTACCCACTTTATTACGTCCGCCGTAGAAGCGAGCACTGCTCCGGAGAAGTATAGATGATGCGTTGTGAGAGGTAATTTTATTAAAGTTTAGTTTAGCACGAACAAGATCTTGTATGATAGAATCCGACGGTGAGGTGTAAAATTTGTGCACTAGGGATTTAATATTTGCAAGTGTAGCTTTGTGTTGTTGAAGGAACGTTTCTTTTTTTTTAGACAAAGTCTATGATAAAACCCCTAGCCGTAGCCTTAACAGAATCCCTTAATATATGGGAAGGAGTACTATGATCGTTGTTCAGTTCAAAAAATTCTTTAGCAAAGGAGGTAAATGAAGAAGAGAAAAGAAGGTCTAGCAGAAGAGAATTATTAAAACGCCAACGGGAAGACCTAGGACGCGGAGGGAGCAAGTCAAAGTCAGCCACAATCTGAGCGTGATAAGAAATGACAATAGGTTCGATAGAGGTAGAGATAAGGTTTTGAGATAAGGATTGTGAAAGAACGATGTAATCTAGACGAGAAGAGGAATTATGAGGTGGAGAGAAAAATGAAAAGTCAATAGTGTCAGGGTGAGAAAGCCTCCAAGCATCCACAAGGTGTGATTGGGAAATAGAATTAAGAAATTGTTTATGGGATTTATGAGGAATGAAGCGTACCTGGGACTGGCGGTCAATAAAGGGGTCAACAACCTGATTGCAATCACCTCCTAGAATAAAGAGATCATCTCTAAACTGAAAACATTTTTGTGTAACTATAGGCCAAAAAGAATAGTCTGGTTGAGTAGGGCCATAAACATTAAATACAGTCAAAGAGGTATTATTAATGAGCAATTTAGCTAACAACCATCTCCCTCCGTATCTACCTCCTGGGATAGAACCTTGCAATTCAATATTTTATGACATAAAATTATAACACCATTTTTTTAGAGGAGGTGGGAGAGACCAAAACTGAACCAACCCAACCCTTTTTCAATTTTAATGCCTCTGGTTCTGTAAGATGGGTTTCTTGTAGAAAAACCAAATCAGGGTTATAAGAGGCAAGATGTGATAATATTCTCTGTATTTTGATTGGATTAAAAAACCTTTCACATTCCAAGAGATAACTCTGAATATAAAATATGAACAATATATAAAGAACAATGCGTTCAACAGTGAAATAATGATGTAAGAGAAGAGAGAAGGAAGGGAGAGGGAGAGATAGAAACTGCAGTGGTGTCAAAGAGAAGGGAAAAAATACAGAGATGAGAAATATCAAGAAAACATGTAAAGAGAAAAGCATAGATGAAAAAGAATGCAATAACACCAGGAAAATGAAAGGCAAAAAGACATGGAAGAGGAAAGAGGAAGAGGGAAGGAAGAATAAGAGTAAGAGGAGACAGTGCATGTCAGAATCGATGACTGTGGTACTTACCTTTACGGGGGAGCAAAGGGAAGAATGAGAGGCGGCAATGGACAAACGAAAACAGCACACCCAACAAAGGGCAACGCACCACACCAGGACGTCATTTAAACATGGACAGGAGTGGGAACATGAGGCAGGTACACAGTGGGTTCAATAGGACCTGTAATAGGAATCAGAGAGTTATGCAAACAAGAAAAACATTGGAACTAAATAACGTATTTCATTAAAAGCAGAATCAACGATATGAACACTACAGAAGAAACATTAAAGTCAAGTGTCAGGAGGAGGGCCAGCAATTTCCATCGAAGCAGAAGAATGAGACTGAATGAATTTTCTGAGATCCGCAGGATCCTCAAATGTAGAAGTTTTGTTTAAGAAGGCGACCTTAAATGGGCATGGGTGGAATAATCCATACTGTGCACCCAAGGAACGAAGAGCGGGACGAAGATCCAGGAATTCCTTTTGCCGATTGGCGGTGGCCGTTGAAACATCCCGAGAAATAAACACTTTTGTGCCATGCCAAATCAGCTGTTTCTTAGATTTAGCTGCACTTAGAATTTGTAGGAGGTCCGTGAACTGTAGAAATAAAAGAAATATTCCATGAGGCTTAGATGGAGCAGATGAGGAAGACAAACGTGGACCCAGTCTATGTGCTCGTTGAATGTTCAATTTGGTTGAAGCAGGAAGACCCAAGAGCTGTGGAAGAAAAGTAGTAAAGTACGTAACAGGGTCATCCCCCTCAAGGCCTTCAGGAAGACCGTAAATGCGCAGGTTATTGCAACGATTTCTATTTTCAATATCTTCGGTCGATCTTCTTAGTTGTAGAATCTCTTTCTCCAAAAATGAAATTCTGGAAGAGAAGTCCTGTACATCGCTAAGATGTTGTTCCACCACAGTAAGGCGGGATTCCATAGACGACCATTTGTTATCCATAGTCTGTAGGCGAGAGTTTGTTTCCTCAATAAATGGTCTTAGGGCACGAATTTCCTCCAAAACAATATCCAAAGAAACCGGAGAAACAGATTTAGGAGGAGAGGAAGGGTCATGTTTGATTCTCTTAACGGTAGATGAAGGTAATTGTGCTTTAGCCGCCATGGTCGGTAAAGCTGTGGGGCTAGAAAAAGCCTTTTGTGCCAAATCCTCAGAAGGGTGTGAGGAATTATTTGGAGATGTAGATTGGGTAGAGCAAGACGCTGGATCATTGGACTTCTGTCTTTTAGTGTAGTGGAGTAAATATTTGCTCCTACCCATGAAACAACACAGCCAGAGACCAAGAAGAGGATTGTCTAATAACGCACAAAAAGATGAGGTAAAATTACCTCACAAACTTCAAAAAATTCCGTTAAATAATTAGACCTCCCAATACAGAAAGCTACTCAATCGAAGAAAAAGTGAAAAAAAGTAGTGAAAAGATCGAAAAATAGCATTCCAGAGCGCCATATGTCGAAGATTTGAGGAGAAGAGATGTAGAATGAAATACAAAATGGCGGCAGCAAAGCAGCAAAAGAGTCACTTGCAGAAAACTGCTATTTATCCATGAGCATGATGGGCGGCATCAATATCCTCCAGTAGGGAAGGTGTTCAGACGCAAGAAAGTGCTCACATTCTGGCGAGATAAGCGCTGAAACCGCCGAAAATACAACCGCGATGTCCGGTGCAGAGCTCAGTAGCTAGGCAGCCATCTTAGGTTGCGTCGCGCGCGTCCCTCCTGGGATTTACTCTTTTTAACTTTACGTACCTTGAAGATATATGTATTGCCAAGGTACATACAAATAAAGTTACCTATAGAAAACCTGTACATACCTACCTGACAGTATTTTTGTCCTCAATATTTTGGCTATGATATTAAGTTATAGCAATATTCCCTACTTGATATTCAAGACCTATACCCTTGTATTTCAACTCCATCAATATCTCTGTACCCTTTGCTGGGTGGAATTAAGCAGGAAGTGAAATATGTACAGGCTTAAAAATGAGGGAAGTTTTCAAGTCAGGATATGAGAAGTGGGAGGTTGGGGTGCTCTTATTCAAATGCTAAACAACTGATGGATTCTGACAGTTCTGATACAATTTAGCGTAGTAATATCACATTTCTGATTCGTTGTGATAATTTAAAAAGCATTGGTATGATACAAACGAAAACTGTATACATAGTATTTATTTTCCTTTTGATGAACATTTGCTTAATACCTGACGGGGTTTCATGCTCTTCAAGTAAAAGGACTTTGTGCTTGTAGGGAAGCACAAAGGTGATGGGTGGAATGCTTGAAAAAGCCTCATCCACAAGACGTCACCAAGGGATGTATTCATGTCCACCATTTTACACCCAGTGTTCCACTTTAGACTGAGACCAGCCACATTTAAATCAGCTACCCAACACATTTATGTTTTTCTGCGTCAGATGCCCTAAATGAGACAGTTATTCCCAGTCAGAGATCCTGTGCTCACTCTTCCAGTGGACTCAAGCTATACCACACTGAGGAGGCCCACACAGACCAAAATTTGGTCTGGGGTTGCTTGTTTTCCGGTTCAGAATGGACGTGACCTGGAAGTTTGAACTGTAATGCTAGTATTGAAGACCGGCCAAGACTCAATTGCAAGTGTCTGGTATTTGCCTGAAATGGCAATTTGGGTGAAAAACAATTGGCTGGAATGTGAGCTCGGGTGATTGGAAGTGGCTGAGAATTTAACCAACATCCCACCAATCGCTTTTGTGTTTGTCCATGTTTATGTAATTTGTCTCCAGCTCAGAAATAGCACGCCTTCACTAACTTGGTCTTCCCTTCTTTCAAAGATTGTCAGATGCACTGTTGTAAGATTTGCGTTCTCTGCATTTTCTGCTTCTATGCCCTTCACTGCATTTCATTTATTCATATTTTTATATGCACTGTTTAAATTTATGAACACGTGTTTCATTTAGTATTAACTGAATATGGTATAGGTTGAATAGCAACCAAGTGTTCATATGTATTATTATAATAAATATTATGTATCAACTGTGTGAGTTATAATGTGTAGGTTATTTTACAAGATGTGCATCAGCATTCGTGTACTACTATCTCTAAAGGCAAGATGGCGGCTGCGTGACCTGTGCGAGTGTCACTCCCCGACCTCAGTGGTCTTTTGACCAGTATTTTGTGGAGTTAATGCCCAGCTGAGTTCTATGGTTACAGAGGAATACAGAGGCAACGGAATCCATTCCGGAAGATTATTTCGCAAGAGATCTACACCTCGTTGAAACGAGTAGCGAGCTCGGGTTCAGCGCCCTGCGAAGTCGGACGCACCTGTGGACCTGGCGGGCGTGGCTTGCCAGGAGCAAACAGCTGAGTGAGAGCGCGAACGCGAGCCAGAACAGGATGGCTCCACGGAGAGCGGCTCCAAGGGAGGGAGCGACCGGCTCTAAAGTTGTTCCAGCGTCTAGGAAGCTGCCCGCTCCAAAGGAGGTTGAAGCGGCTCACACTCCCACTCAGGATGGAGTGGAGAAGGCGGGAAGCAGGAATGGGACTCCCGGGAGCGAAAGGCAATTTTCAGACGGGGCTGTGAGAGGGAAGACTCCGACGGTCCCAGGGATGTTTTCCGGCAAGACGGTAAGCGGTAAACAGATCAAGCCGCTGTTGGAGAAAATGGCAAATAAATTGATAAACGCAGGTACTGGCTCCGATACTGTTATTAATACAGTCTGCAACAATGTTTCTGATGTGACTGGGATCGCTACATTAGACCCTCTCAGCTCTGTAGAGACCAGTAACCTGCCTAATGCTCCAGAGGTTTCAAACGCCCAAATGGGGGTGATAGAAGGAGTATCTAACAGGAGGGATCATGAGGGGGAAACAGATGTAATCGCTACTTTAGCCCCTAGCGTGGGTGTTGGTGAACAGCTGGAACCGGGGGATATAATACCCGGTACCCCAGACGGGGAACATTTTTTCTCACTGGCAGAAGAATCTGACCTTAATAACATTAGCGATCCTGATAATACGGATATTGATGCCTCGGGGGATGACAGTGATAGTCCCCCTACGACTGCAGATACCTTAAGGAGGGCTATTAATCCATCCAATCGAGCTAGGAAGAAAAGCCTCGAGGGCTCACGACATGGAAGTTCTCACTCAGACATTAACGAGCACCTTCAATGGTACTATTCTACTACTAATTTGGCTGCTGAGGGGGAGTCAGGGCCAGGATTCCAGGAGGAAGCTCGCAAGGTTTCGGAAAGTAAATCAGAACCGGTTCCCTCAATTGGTCTGGTTTATGCAACGCTTAAGGCAATGCAAGTAGAGGCCCGCCAGGAGCATAAAAGAGCTCAACTTGCAACCAAAAAATCCAAGGCGCTATTCGTAAAACAACAAAAGCCTGTTCAGAGGTGGTTGCAAGAACCACTGCCCTGGAGGAACGTGTAGTAGGATTAGAGGCCGGATTGGAGAGTACTGAGCAAAAACTAATGCCAACGACGCTAGAATGATGGATATTTTGTGGAAATTGGAGGAATCCGAAAATAGGCAGCGGAGAAACAATTTGCGCCTACTGGGTATTGAAGAGAAAGTCGAAGGGAGTGATGTACGAGGTTTTGTACTAAAGCTTTTTAAATCCGCTTTCCCAGAACTATCACACTGGAACTGGGAAGCAGAGATTCAGCGTGTACATAGATTTCCCTAATGATAAAAAGCAATCCTGGCCTGAATCCAAAGCCCCGAGCTATTTTAATTTTTTGGGGAATTTTCTTTGCGGCAGGCAATATTTGAAAAGGCAAGACCGGACGCAAAAAAATCAGCCGAGGGGCAGACATTTTTTGTACGGCCAGATTTTTGCCATACAACTGTGGAGAGAAGATGGCGGCTACGGCAGCTGATAAGCCCCTTCCAAAAACTTGGATGTGAAGTGTATTTGATGAATCCTGCTCGGCTGAAAGTTATTTACCAGGGGAGGGTTAGGGTGTTCACTTCTGAGATACAGGCGGAAAACTACCTAAAGGAGGTGACTGGTGGTTGAATAAGTGTGGGATTCTTAGGTTTCCTCCCTTTTGTCTTTTTAAGAGCGATTAGGGCGGAAGTAAAGCGATGTGGTATATTGTCTGCATATTGGTGATTACTGTTTTTTTGGGGTTTGTTTTTCTGTTTTTTGGGCTGTTTTAAATTTTAAATTGGGCTGGGTCTATCTTTTTCTGGGTTTATCTTTTCCCAGAATTTTTTAGACAGGTTGGGGAGTGACAGGGGTCACACATAAGAATGCGGGAGGCATCACAAGGGTCTGAGGACCTTTTTTGCCTTAGTGAGGGGTGTTGGGGGGCGGGCGGGGGCGAGGAGGTGGATCCTATTTGGGAGAAAGGGGATTTTGTGTGGTGTTGGTTTGGATTGTTCTGAGATGTTTTTGCAATGATTCGGGATATCATGTATTTAGATTTGTTAGCCATTTATAATGGGGTGTATTAGGATTGCTTCTATTAATATTTGTGGTTTAAATGATGCTGTAAAAAGGCGTAGAATAAAGGAAGACATTCGTTTCTTGAAGGCAGATATTATCTGCCTCCAAGAAACACACATAGAAGCCAGTAGAAATAAAATCATGGAGTTTGAGGGGTTTCAATTAGTTTCATGGACTAAGCAAGAGGTTAAGACCAAAGGTGTCGCTATATTTGCGCGTCGGGGTATGGCAAATTTTACTCGTTCACTTTCTGATAAATATGGCAGATGGGTAATTATACAATGTTCAATTGATAATAGTTTGTTTACATTATGTTCCGTTTATGGACCAGTATTGGATGATCCTGAATTATATAATTGGTTGAGTTTAGAACTGGTGGGTTGGCCATCCCCGATTATATTGTGTGGTGATCTTAATATAAATTTGGGGTGTGCAGTATTTAATCACCCTGGAATAATATATCAAGGGCGGAAACCGAAGGTTTTCAAGTCTCTTTCCCAATTGAAAGAGTTGCACGGGTTAGTTGATATGTGAGCACAGTTAGAGGGAAATGACCCAGGGTTTACTTATTTTTCTGCTCCGCACAGAACTCATGCAAGATTGGATTCTTTTTTTATTTCTCAATGTCTGGTGCAGGGCAGCAAAATGTTTACATTTCCCAGGGTAATGTCTGATCATAATCCTTTGGTCCTTGAAGTGAATATTAAATGTAAGAAACAAATATCCAGCTGGACTTTTAATAGGGTTTTGTTGAGTGACAATTCCTATATGGAGCATATGGCAATGTGGATCACTAGATTTTTAAAGGAGAATATGGGTAGTACGGGTATCCAGAATGTTTGGGATACTTGTAAAGCAGGGATCAGGGGTGAGACTACGCAGTTTGGGTGGGACTCAGAAGAAAGAGAGGAGTAAGATCAACGAGCTGTATGAAGCATTGGGGAAGGCTGAGACTAACCTTGTTAAGGTACTATCAGAGGGCGGGGATGCCGAAACAGCTCAAACTAAGATTATAACTGCGAGATCTGCTATAACAGAAATTTCATTTGCCAAATCTGCGGGTAGATATTTAGCCTGGCGGTCCAAACTTTATGAGAGTAATGAAAGGGTGGGCCACATGTTAGCGGTTCGGTTTAGAGAGAAAGAGGCACAATCTCGGATTACGGGTATTTTCGATCCAGATATTGGCTTAGTAACCGATGCAGGAGCTATTCTTTTGGCTTTTCAGAAATTGTATCAGACGTTATACCTGGAGGATATAAGTGACAATTGTGGGATTCAGGATGAAATTAAGAGATATCTTGAGGCGGTTAAATTGATGCAATTGACTTCTGTAGATCGGGAGAATCTGGATGCTCCGATTAGTCTGGAAGAAATACTCCATGCTATAGATTCACTGCCATCAGGTAAAGCTGTGGGGCCTGATCTTTTACCTGGAGAATTTTACAAGATTTTTCGATTACAGCTGGCTGCAATGATGCTCGAGATATTCCGTTTGGTACAGAGTGGCGATACACCTCCAGAATCTTGGAGGTCTGCAAAGATTGTTATATTTTTAAAGAAAGGGAAAGTGGCGACTGATCCAGGGGCATATCGGCCCAAAACCTTGATAAATAGTGATATAAAAATGTATTCCAAGATTCTTGCTAATAGATTGGCGACAGTCATTAAAAAAATGGTATCTCCCCAGCAACATGGCTTTGTGCCTGGTCAGGAAACTATCGATCATATTCGTCGGACAATAACATTATTTGATTATACCAAGGTTACAGGAGACCCTATGGCCTTAAT
This sequence comes from Calotriton arnoldi, assembly GCA_963921515.1. NCBI lineage: Eukaryota > Metazoa > Chordata > Amphibia > Caudata > Salamandridae > Calotriton > Calotriton arnoldi. The sequence continues at coordinate 1,712,232 of CAWUFW010002931.1, read as the reverse complement.
TCTGCTAGATGCAGAGAAGGCTTTCGATAGGGTCTCCTGGCCTTTTTTATGGGCTGTTATGAAGTATTATGGCATAGGGGAAGGATTTATAAGAGCAATTCAAAGTATGTACAAAGATCCAACTGCTAAAATTGCTCTGATGGGAGTTCAGTCGGGGGTAATTAATATAAAGCGAGGAACGAGACAGGGCTGTCCGTGTTCCACCCTGTTATTCGCTATTTACATTGATCCTTTAATTAGGAAGATCCAAGAAGACCAGATAATCCAACCTGTTCATGCTAGAGGGGGTGATGTCAACATTTTGGGTTACGCGGATGATTTAGCCATTATAACAGCTGCTCCCCGCTTGGCTTTAGATTAAATAAATATTTTAACATCGCAATTTGGTAAGATTTCCGGTTATCATTTAAATGAGTGTAAAACTCAAATTGTTATTAATGATAAAGTTATTTTAGTGGACCCACGGATAACCGAAGTGCCAGATATTTAGGAATAGAAATAAGTTCTAAATCCGAAGATATAGTTGATATTAATTTGAAACCATTATTAAAAAAAAGAAATTAGATTCCCGAAGAATGAATAACTTACATTTGACATTAATTGGTAGAAGCAATGTTGTTAAAATGATATTCCTGCCCAAAATATTATATTGTTTTAGAGCAATTCCTCTAGAGATAAATAAAATCTGGTTTCAGAAGCTAGATCAGCTAGTCTCATGGTTTTTATGGGCTGGACAGCGCCCAAGAAGGGCTCTTAGATTTATGACTCTACCTAGAGATAGGGGAGGGTGGGCTGTCCCTAATTTTCAAATTTATTATTGGGCTACCGCGCTGAAACAGATGGGGGAACTGTTAAATGGGGAAGTTCGGGAAATTCGGGATGTGCGGAAACTTCCATTTACCATCTAATATATGGGACTGCAGCCAGGGGACTCCTTATGCGCCATATAGATTTTGCCTATTTTAAGAGGGTCAATTTAAGGTTCTGCTTGGTGCCTATAGGGTCTGGACAGCTGTTAGGAAAAAGTTTGGGATCGGGCGGCTACATTTATATTCACCTCTAGTAAATAATACTTTACTTCCCGAAATATTCCAAGATGTATATTTTAAAAGTTGGATAGAGAAAGGCATTTGGTGTATAGGGGATCTTATATCCAATGCTGGAATGTTTACTTTTGAGGCTATCAAAGAACGATTCGGGATTGAGAATAAGTATTTTTTAAATATTTGCAGATAAGGGATTTCCTTACTAAAAGACTTAGTCAGCGGGATCGAATCCCTTTACTGGATTTGATTATTCGGAGTCAACCTACAACATCTTCTTTATATAAACTTGTAAATGAGAAGATGGGCGATGATCTAGCCAAACATTATGATAGATGGCAAACGATTTTACAAGCTGGGCAGGGTGAATGCGAAGATTCCCTTTTGCTCAGCCAAACAGCATGTATTTCAGCAAATCTGCAGGTACAATGCTATAAGACATGGTGCAACTTATATATAACTCCGGCGCGTATTCACCGATGCGGTGGGACTTCGGGGATACATTGTCCTCGGTGTGGGTTGCTGGCTGCAGATAGCATACATATGTTTGCCACCTGTTCTGGCCTTTCTCAATTGTTGGCTAAAATCGAACAGCGTTTAGAATGTATATTGGGATATTTAGTCCCATTGACTCCCCAGGTTATTATGTTAGGGATTTCCAATCAAGAAATGGAGGAAGCTGATAGGAAATTGTTATATATTGTAATGGCTGTATTGTGGTTGTGTTTGGCCACGATGTGGCTTGATCCGAACTCTCCCACGATATATGTTTGGTTTAGTAAATTATTATTTATTTATAATTGGGAGATTTCTGTGTTTAGGAGAAGGGGAAGGAGGGCAAGGGTCAAAGGGGAAAAGATCTGGGAACCTTTAATCAAATGGTTACATAAGGATGAAGTGTGATTGTGATCATGATATTTGATGTGTTTATGTATTTTTGTGGGATCCACCGGGGTGGGGGTGGGAGGGTAAAAATTCCAAATTCGGGCATTGGGTATGGTGTTTTTTCTTTTTATGTTAATATATGTCACATTGTATTTTTATGCTCGATGTCCTAATAAATAAATAAAAATAAAAAATAAAAAAGCATTTGTGTACTAATTCAGTCGCTTTGAATCACTAATCACGAAGACAGGCATTTTCACAATAACAAGACAATAGCATTTAAGTATTTTGGATTGTCCTGTGAGCTTTGAGCAGTGCAATCTGTATGCTGAGGACATTTTATCTAAACGCACAGAATGGCATTGCCTGTCTTTTTTGCGCTTTCTCAGTGCAGACAGTCATAACTGAGCCAAGCTGTGTCGTAGGTTCTCAGAGTCCAGTATCCCATCAAAACAACTGTATCATGAAACACAAGTGTGTGTGAATGGCCATTTGAGAAACTCATACAGGCACTTTGGTGCTGAATATACTTTGTGGCTAGGCAAGGAGGACTTTTACCATGAGGTGCTTCCATCAGTCAGTGCTTCGATTTAATTAACACAATCTAAATAACATCGAATATGTTCTCATTCCTTTTTGTATGTTCTTTTATCACCTATTTTTAGTCAATCTGTAAAAATGTATCACTGCTTTGAGTGAAGCCTGCATATAATCAGATAATTATGTGAGCCAGGTGCCCAAGAGACTTTATCCGTGACTTTCACTAAAGTACGTTCCAACTACAAGACCATGCAAGGCACTTGTTTGTTTGAAAGTTAAATAACAATAAGGCCTCAAAAATAACCAGTAGGCAAGATGTGTCATATTCATGACGATATTGTGGAACATGTATTCAGGTGGAGGAAGACGGGGAATGGGCATGAGCAGGTCACTTTGCTCCCTCCCACAGAACATGGTGGTTCTGGTGAGATGGTAGGCTAGTTTTTGAGCTGGCAGCAGACATTATCCGCTGAGCGTCGATGGAAGGATGCTGAGATTGGTAACATTTTCTGGATTCCTTCCAAGAACATGGCCCTGAACTGTGTTTTCTAGACTCTCTGACACCAAAGCCTTAGGGCCTGATTATGAGTTTGGTGGTACGGGAGCGGGACCGACTACGCTATTTCCCCTCTTCCACACCGCCAAACCTGCCTGCCCTGAGCCTGCCAGATTATGACTTTTTCTGTCGCTGGCGGGTGATTCTTTAGAGGTCCCACGGCGGTGCCTATGAAATAGACACTGCAATGGGAACGTCAAAGGCAGTACCAGCATGGCATGGGCTGGTGCAGTCCATGCCGGGCAGGTACTGGGGTGCATGCGCACAGGGGGGGACTCATACTATGCTTCATGGCTTTTGTGGCAATGCGCCCTCACAGGCTGATTCCACCAATCTTACACAAAGATTATGACGGACTCCCTACAAATCCACCTCCTAACAAATCCAACAATGAGGTATAATTCATTGCAATTTGATGATAAGGCTCTATATAATCACCCTGATTTTTAGAACAAAGCCATTGTTACTGGATGTGTTCCGGAACACTTTTGAGAACTTCATCCTTCTCAATTGTTTGCAACGACTCTGTTCAGATACTGTACTCCGAATAACATTCATAACAGCACTCTGAGAATGACCGCATCCTCTAACACAGCAGAAGGCCCACCTAGAGTTTGTAAACGAAGTCTGAATAAACAATTCTTAATTCAAGGAATGTACTCTACCTGTTCTTGCAAATGGTACAGTCAATTGGCTATTCTGGGCATGGCCCTTCAATCCTCTTTCATTGTAAACAAATCAACAGTTTATAGTCAAGCCACACCTTAAACTCTGTACTCCACAAATAATTCCCAAAATTGTGGATTTCATCAGCGTGCCAATGACTCTCACTCCACCATGGAGCACTTTGATTCAGCTCCCCTGGGACTGAATGAAGCCAATGCAACTATCTCTTCTCTACCTTGCAACAGTAGAGCATGTAGGCCATGCCGACTGACATGAGTGACAACAATTCTAGGATCTTTTGTATAAAAATGTTTTAAAGGAGTGGAATTAATCTTTCTTAGTGTTGGCAAATTTATTGAAACAGTCCTTCTCCCGAATAAACCTCTTGATTTTTTTAACAACTTGTGAAGACAACAGGTTTTCTCAGGACAATTGGGAATAAACCTGAAGTAAAATTCCAGTACGTCTAAAAACGACCTAAGTTGTCCTTTGTCGGAAGGAGTTGGAATTTTGGTGATGACAAGCAACAAACTATTTCCTTGGGTTCAATCTTGAAAGATGATGTTCCAAATACTCGATGCAGGATAGTCTAAATTACACTCGTAGACCTTAACATAACTCCCTTCTCCTCAAGAATACTCAAAACCTATGCCACTCTCCTCTCATGTTCCTTCAAGTTACTGGCATAAACAAGGACATCATCAACATGTGACATAACGGCTAGAGCGGCCGACTTTGAAGTTGGGGAACCAGGTTTGAGTGGGGGGGCTCGAACATCCTGTGATTCTGTGGAAATCACGTAATCTCCATGTGCCTAAAAATGACTATGTCCGTCTGTAATGCAACTGGTGGTTATGTAAAGCCCTCTGATACCTTCGGGTCGAGTTCGCGCTATATGAATAAAGTGAAAAAAAAAATATATCCTGGAAGCACTCCCAGAACTCTCTAAAACAGTATTTACATCAACCTCTGGAAGACAGCGGAAGCCGACACTAGATCAAAGGGAATTTGGGACATTAAGACAAAAGAATCCTTCCTCGTCCCCAGATAAGAAGGTGACACATCTCCAGATTCACTGAGAAAAGGTAGGTTCATTTGACATTAGAGCAGTACATCCAACAGAGCAAAGAAGCAGCTGTCAAAGCTCCACCCAACACTCCTGAACTCCTTAAATCCTGCTGCTTTCAATGCCAACATACCAATGTAAGACACACACTCACTATAAACAAATGGCATTAAACAGAACCCAGCACACTTCTATTTTTCCATGGAGGTATGGAACGAGAATGTAGTCTGACAAAAATACTTTATCCTAAATATCATTAACAAAAATATCACCTGTTGTAGTTAATAATAGAACAACTGCAACCAATTGACTGATGTTCGTGTAAAACGAAATGTACATGATGACATTTTTATTAGATGATATTTAGGCAACAATAGTCTGATATGCAATTGTCCCAAGTGCTCCGATAATGCCTTGTGGTTGGGGACATGATCTATCATGGTGTAGATAACCAAATGTGACACCTGCTTTTATTGCTGTGCCTGTCGCTTAACGTGAGAGTGCAGATCTGAGTGAGTCATTGGATAATACAGATTTCATATCACACACTGAGGATACTCTTGACACAACTCGGAAACACAACTTAGTTGTCACTACCCAACACCTGGGTGATTAGTTAGTGTTACATTGAAGTAGCATTCGAAGACATCCGTGCGATGAGCAGAGAAGTGATGCCCTCAGTCTTAGGTAACCTTTCACATATTCTAGAGACTAATCGTCGGGCTGAGGCTGACTGACGCTGCATCATATCCCCCTAAACTGCCTGTTCTTGGCTTTAGCTTCTCATTTGCAGGCAATTTTGCAAGACCAGAGTGCATGACTTCCAGTACCCTAACAACGTAATGGCTGAACTCTGACCCCGGAGAGAACCTCAATAAGAACTTGATACAACTGACTATGGATGGTATCAAACTGAAGGGCAATACATCCCTCAACAATAATATCTACATTGTTTGAAAGCAGCAATTAAAGGTTTCATACGACTCTACCAAACTGGAATGCAGATGTCTTTTGTAGAGAACGTCTTTGTGGAACGGAGCATGACAATGAGTAAATAATGTAGCTGTAACATTTATTTAATGTACTTTATGGATTACTAGTTAGTGACTGTTTAGTGATAAGTCAGTACAGTGGGATATTAAAGCTCTAATACAGAGATAAAATAGTACAACGTACAATAATAGTAGTCATGTTATGAAATATGTAGAATTGTTTAGAAATCTTTTTGTCTAATATGCAGGTCAAAAGGACAGTTACTGACATGAATCTGTGGCCGGGTGTGTTGAATTTATTTACTGAATAAAGGGGTATTATTGTGATGCAAGGAGGAGAGGCATTAGGGATTGGTGATTTGCAGCTGTTATGTTATGTTAGAACAACTTATAAAGCGCACAAATACCCATAGGTGTCTCGGCGCTAAGTGCTACAGAAGGAAAGGCATGGATGAAAAAAACCTATTAATTGAAGAGCCATGTTTTTATTTGTTTCCTGAATGACAACAGAGTAGGACTGGCTTTAATCTGCGAGGGAAGAGAGTTCCACAGCTTCGCCATGGCAACTACGAAACTTCTGTCGCGTCAGTTGGATCAGAAGTAGTTGGTCCTTCAAGATATTTTTGAATGAAGAGAAGTGAGAGATAAGTCAGATGTCTAGTGGGATATGGTTTCATATTTTGGGAGCATTTCCACATGACATATATGTTGAAAATTTGCATTACTGCAGGGTCACCCAGGATGTTATGCCTTTTTACTAAACCTTATTTTTGATGGATGTAGAATTCTGTTCACTTTATCCACTCTAGCCAGAGATAAAGTGCTTGAGCTCTTCCTGTTAAACATGCACTCATTTAGCCACTTACTAAAGTTGCCTTTTAAAACAGGTCTCAGGCCTGCCGCTGCAGCCTATACTGTTATTTTGACCTGGCAAAGTAAACCTTTTGCCAGGTCTAAAACCTCCTTTTTAATACTCACACGTCATCCCTAAGTGCATGATACTTAAAAAGTAGGGCATGTGTTGAAGTTTTACATAAGCTGAAAGTGAAAAACTCCTATACTCTACATAGGCTAACACTAGGTTATCTTATTACATTATATTTCAAGTACTAGCTTCTACTTGGGAGGACATGGAGAAATAATGTTTGTACTCAAATGAATGGTAATTTAAAAATTTTAAATCCTCTATAATGGTAAAGTCGGATTTCAGATTATAATTTTAAAATTGCCACTTTTAGAAAGTTGACATTTTCCCTCTGAAGGTTTCCGAGGCCTTTCTAGGAGTTTAGAGCTGCCTGGGCCTGTTAGTGATTCCCCCATCAATGATGTGTATTGGGCCAGACAGTAAACAATGGGACCTGGGTGTAGCTGGGAGAGGGTCTTCCTGGCAGAATGGCTGTGGAGGAGAACCCAGCCCTGATTAAATTTCAAAGGGACCTTACCTACAGCACACACAATGGACCCTGACACCAGCCCTGCCCTTGCCTTTGTCCCCCTACACAGTTTGGAACCAGGATCAGGGGAAGGGGAATAACTGAAGGAACAGTTTTGGCACCAGGGATAAAAAGAGGACATGCAGAACCACTCTTCAGAACACTCCTGGACCTGTTGAAGATTCAGAAGAAGGCGTGCCCTGCTGCCAGAGGACTGCCCTGTTGCTTGAAGGATTGCCCTGCTGTCTGAAGAAAGAAGACTGTACCTGCTTCCTTCACCCCAGAGTGACTCCAAGGGTCAGTAGGCTGACCTCCTGTGTGAACTACAGGGATACAGTAAGCTTCCAGAGGCTTCCATGTAACCTGCCAGCTGACCAGCTGCAGCTGGAACTGCCTGAACCTGCCTGCACTTGCCTGAGTCCTGATGTTGGTCTCTGCTGGAGTGAGTCCTGAACCCCAAGAGGTAACCCACAGGTCTTGGACCCTTCACTGGCATCAGTGAGATTGCCTCCTGAAGAAAAGGTGAAAATCCTGAAGTTTAGGCTTCTCACAAAAGCAAATGGGCCATTTCATGCCAAGACTCTGTCACTCGCAACTACCGCCAACAGGAAGCTCAAGTGAGACCTTCTCTTCGCACCAAAAATGACTGACTGCAATGACCAGCAATGCCAGACATGCACTTCATGCTACTGGAACCACAGCCTGACGCGATCACCAACGTGAAGCTCCAGCAACACCCGGCTTTTCACATTACAGCGACGAACTGCCACGACATTCAACCTGCTCTTCATGCCAAAAGCCTCCACCTCGCGGCCTCCTCCGATGTGAATGCTGTTCACACTAGGACTTGAGAATGTACCTTTTCAGTGGACTAACCTGGGCCCTTACTTATACAGCACAAACGCAGTAATAAAGTGAAAACATAGCCCAAGAAAAATCCTAAACCAACTTAACGAAATAGAGTACATTTTAATAAATATACTGACACCAAAATGAACACAATCCAATCATGTGGAACTGGAGATATTGCATTTTAAACTTTTTTAATGAAAATAGCACCAAGACGCAGAAAGTGTTGCTGCCGAAACAGTAATAAAGTCAAAACACACACCAATTTAGAAATCTAGAGAAAATTTAATAAATCAAATGACATAAAACTGGCAATAATCCATTGAAAGTAAGCAGAGTTCTGACTTTTTAAAGTTTAAATATAAAAATAGTGACAAAAAGTGTTAAGTGACTATCATGGTCATCTGGTTGTGCTTGACCAGGACCTAGGCACAGGTTAGGGCCGTCTGTGAGGGTTCGTAGGTCAGATACAGAAATCAGGTTCTACCTTGTCGGAATTTTTACCTTAAGATTTACACTCTCGAATGGAAGTCAAAAATCCTCAGTACAGCCTCTCATTGCAGCAAGGCAGCAGGCTTATCAAGCCAAAGATGGCTAGATAACCTTCTTTGCAAGGTCCCTCTGAATCAAATTTGGTTCTGATGAAAAGTTCTGAGTGGAAGCAAAGTCATTGGCACTTCAGCAACACACCTTCCTCGATTGACTTGGCAGGTTTCTGCCAGTCCTCTGAAAGTTTTTGGACGAAAAATGTTTTTAAGTCCCAAGTTTCAGGCTATGTAAGAAGAAATACACTTTGACACCAACCAAGGGTCCAGGATCTATGGGACAGCACTTAGGCGGTCATTACTCACTCCAGCAGAGGCCAGCAGCAAGGTCCAGGGCAGATCCAGTTGAAGCTCCTCAGCTGGGCACCTGCTAGAAAAAAGCCTCTTGTAGCATGAACAGGAGCTCAGGGTTATGGCATTAGGAGTCCCTTTCTTTGTTCTGGGTACAAGAGGGAGAGCAGGCTCTTACTGGATCTGATCAGATCGTTCACCTCATATACAGCAGTTAAGAAGATGACACACAGGTAATCTTAAACCTGGAACAACCTAAAGACAGACACATCTAAACTGGACAAGTACCTTTGTGGATGATGATCAACTATCTCAAACTTTATGTTGCAAAAATGTAGATCATGATCTGCGGAGAACATGACAACTACCAACCTACAATGGTTTGGCAAAAGGAATTGGACACTTCATCAGTGATATCTTGGTGGTAAAGTATTGGTGTTACCATAGATTTAAACCTGTCTTTGACCCCACAATTCATTGGAATCACAAGAAGTCCTCTGCACACAATGTGAACCCCTAGATGTAATTACCCACTCATGGAGTACCATTAGAAACAAAAGGCCATTCTCACTCTTGCAATATTACAAGTGTCTTCTACAAGAGTCTTTTACCTTGAGGTCCCGATTTCCTTTATAAAAACTACAAAGGACGAAGAATGCCAGAGCAAAACTGCTTCTACTCCTGAAAAACAATTCATCGAGCATTACACTGACTGCTAATATCCAGATGCTCCGTATTTAAAGTTCTTTGCTTCATACACAAAGAAATTCAAGGAAAAGATCCACAATACCAACAAGGAAAATTCATGCACTCCTCCCAGAACCGCAAACAACATTGCAGTCTATTCTTTTTACTGATTATTCTTTCCTATAATAGCAATATAATTGAAGGACCACCATTCTCAGTCCAGGTGGCATAACTCTGGAATTCCATGCCACCAAAGTACAAAATAATAAGGACCATTGAAAGTTCAGGACGGAAGTAAAAACCTGTCTCTTTCAGAGGTAAGGGTTGAGGGCAATATGTTTAATTGATGTAAAAGAACTTCTTTTAAGATCGTAATAGAACACTCAGCCCAAGAACGGGCAATAGTTTATACGACCACCACAGCTAGGCTCAGCATGTCTGACTGTATCTCAGTCATGGGTGGATGGTAGTGGTGCTGAGAAAATCACAGGCATCCAAACAACTGGAATATACCATGGCCAGCTGTAAACAGCCCAGGCTGGATGATAGTTAAAAAGCAGATATGCTGAAATCACAAGCAAGCAACTCTTTATCTGTCACTTTGGTTAGGAACAGGAGCAGGAAGATAAGGCAGAAGTTCTCAGCTCCCTGGGGTTGGCAGAAGATTTCTTGAGGAGAGCTGTGACTGCAGCAAGTTTCCAGTCTTCAGGGATGGTGGCAAATTCGAAGGAAGAGTTGATGATGTGTGTGAGGAATTTACTGATCAGAGGACTTTCTAAGTTGTAGATATGATGTGGGAAGGGATCTGTTGGGCTCCAGAGTAGATGGTTATCATGACTGTAGGGGTGTCTTCCTCGGTGACAACACCAACCAGTGTAACCAGTTAGTAGGGTGGGTGTCCAGGTAGGTGACGGGTAGACTGGATATGATGTCCTTGGGGTTGGGTAGTTTTCAAAGTTGATGTAGATCCTTTCAATTTTGCTGTGAAAGAAGTTTGAGAGGTTGCGGCAGAGTTCCTGTGAAGGAGTGGTGAAGTTGACTGTGGTTTCTGGGATGAAGATCTTATTGATGATGGAAAAGATTTCTTTGTGGTTACAGCAGCTAGCTTCAATCCGATCAGTGAGGGATATTCTCTTGCTGTCTGTCATAAGATGGTGGCAGTGCCTGAGGGTGGCCTTGTGGGCTGATCTCTCATCAGCTTCATGGTTGGATTTCCATTTCCTTTTCAGCTGCTTGCAGTATCTTTGTAAGCCCGGAGTTCATTGCTGTACCAGGTAGCTTATCTGTTCATTCTGCTTTGTTTATGAATTTTCATGGATGCGAGTGCATCAGCACAGTTCAAGATTCACTTCTTGAAGTTACTGATATTCTAGATTAGTTTCAGTGGTGTTGTGGTGGTTTGTTTCAAGTGTGCTGCACCAGCCAGTTTCTGTTATTCTGTTTCAATTCAAGCTGGGTAGGTTGATACTGGTGGGTGCTTTGGCTTACGCAGTGGAGATTGTGAAGTGGATGGCTGAGTGGTCGGTTCATGTGAGAAGTGGGATGGGAGTTGTAGTTGACATTGCTGCCAGAGGTAAAGATTGCATCTAGAGTGTGTCCTGCAATGTGGGTGGGCTCCATGATGAGCTGAGAAAGACCAATGTTGTGCAGACTCTTGAGGAGGTCGATGGAAGAGTTGTCAGTGGGTTTTTCCAGGTGGAAGTTGAAGTCGCCAAGAAGAGTAAAGTCCTTTGAGTTGATGGTGAGGGGCTGATGAAGACTGAGAAAAGGTTGATGAAGTTAGTCAGTGGTCTGAGTGGTCTGTATGCTAGGGTGCCCTTTATGGGTGGAGTTGTAGTTATTTTGTAGGCTGAAGTGCATATGTTACATGAAGGGAGTGCCCAGGTCCATTGTTGATGTGCATTTGATGGTGTCTTTGTATACAAAGATTAGTCCACCTCCAATTTGTGAAGGCAGTCTTGGCATTCAATCTTGTATCCCACACCAGGATGGCCATGGTGATCTTAGGAGAAGAAGCGAGCTTCAACCAGGTTTCTGTCTGGAAGGGGAGATCTGGTGCGCTGCTGTTGAAGGGGTCCCAGATTTCAATTGCTTGTTTCCTGAGCGAGGGGTGCTCAGGAGCATGCATGTGAGAGTTTGCAGAGGTTCTCGTGTGGCATGTGATGGTGTAGTTGTCTGAGAAGATGGCATGGAAATAGGAGTTTGGGTTGTGTGTGAGGGCATGTAGTTGGAGGTGAAGTGGCAGTGGGGACAGGAGAAAGGGTCTTTTGTGCTGTATGGTGCAATGTGGCAGCAAAGGGATGTTTGGCATCCTGAGTCTAGCGAGTGAAGGGTAGCAGCTGAATAGCGGCAGGTATTGAACTGAACAGGGACTGTGGCGCTGGGTGAGATCCAGGCATTTACGGGCGCAGACAGGCTTGCTTTTTGCATGCCAAGTGGTGCACCCAATGCATGTGCCTGCTGCACAGTCCTGCAGTGGCTGCCATTAAGTAGGTCCTGGGAATGGGGAGGAGTGCAGAGACAGTGGACGAGGCTACCGAGGGTGGGAGGAAGATACCGGAGGGAGAGAGAAGACACTGGAAGAAGACACAGGAAGCAGATAAGGAACAAGGCGAGGCGGGAGGAATAAAAGCGTGGGAGGAAGATGAGGGCTATGAGGGAGTCTGAAAGGCAGCAAAAAGATACCAAAATAGGTGCAAAGAGAAAAGATAACAAGGGGGCAAAAGTAAAGAGTGAATGAAGGCTGAGAAAGGGTCACAAATAGAGCATGGCAGAGCAAGAGCAAACAGAGAGCACAAACAGGGCACAAAGAGGGCAGACAGAGGCTGAGGAAACTTAATTAGGCTGAAAAGTGTGGAAAGCAGAATGAAAGAAGGAGGTTGAATACTGTGAAAAAAGGAAGAAAAAGCACACAAGGTGGAAGCCTAAGAGAGGCACACCAAGGGGTGGAAAGGTGGTGAAGAGAGAGAGAGAGTCCCTAACTAGAGAGGGCAGAGGAGGAGCAAAAAGCACATGAGATGATAGTGGGAGAGCGGATGCAGCTGAGAAAGCGAGGTCTGGGCCTCGAGGTGCAAGGCCAGGTCTGAAAAGGCCCTAGACTGGTCAGAGGACCAGTCCCAGGTAAGTGTGATGGAGCTGGGCCTAGGAACCTGCTCAATTGGGTCACGCAGTGACTGGCATTAAGTAGCTCCTAAGAAGAGATAAGAACACAGGGGTGCCATGTGCAGGGCTACCAAGGACAGGACGAAGATGCTGAAGGGAGAGAAAACACGCAGGAAGAAGACGTGGGAAGCAGGTAAGGAGCGGGGAAGCTGGGATGCTGAACAAGCATGGGAGGGGGAAAGCCATGAGAGGGATGTGGGAGTAAGGGAGTCTGAAAGTGGCAAAAAAAGACAAAATAGGGGACAAAAAGAAAGAGAGAATAAGGGGACAAAAGTAAAAAGTGAATGAAGGCTGAGAAAGGGAGAAAATTAGAGTGTGGCACGCATTGAGCACAAACAGAGCACAAAGAGGGCAAACAGAGATTGAGAAAATGGAAAAAAGCTGATAAAGAGGCTGAAAAATTTGAAAAACAGAAGAGAAGGAGGCTGAAAAGTATAAACATAGGGATAGGCGCACAAGGGAGAACCTAAGAGAGGCACACTAAGGGGTAGAAATGAGGCAAAAAGAGAGAGAGAGGCCCGAACTAGAGAGGGCAGAGGAGGAGAGAGAAGCATGTGGGAGAGTGTGAGATGAGAGCACGAGAGCAGATGCGGGAGTCTCGAGAGCACGAGAGCAGATGCGGGAGTCTCGAGGTGCAAGGTCAGGTCCGAAAGGGCATAAACTAGTCAGAGGACCAGTCTCAGGTGGAGTGGAGCTGGGCCTGGGCCTGGGCACCAATTCCCATTTTTCCTAGATTATTATAACAGCAAAAATTTAAATGTGATATTTTATCTTGTTCTATGTGTAGAACACTAATGTCATTTTTGTATAGCTGCTCAAAAGCAGCATGTTAATTATGTAAATAACTAAATGAAGCAAGTGAAACAAATAAACTAGTGGGCAGAATCACCAATCTTTCCGGCAATTCAACGCAGCAAGGCAAATCCCAGTTAGTAAATCCCAGTTAAGGACTTGCACTCTGGACTTAAATCTGCCACTAGAAGTATATGAAGGATAACATAAATAAGAGTGAACTATTCTGGTTCACCAAAAAAGTCAAACACTAGAACCTCTCTATACCTAGTAATCTGAAGTTCATGATCAAACGCAGCTCAAGTTCTTTTGATTCTATAGTCTTTAGGGGCATATTATCAAGGGCTTTATCGCTGCTTTAGCGGCACTTTTTGCCGCTAAAGCGGCGATAATTTTATCGCCCTATTAGCAAGCTGTCGATAACAGGCGTTAGCGACAGCTTTCAGGCGTTAGAGGCCGCGTTTACCATCGCCTTGCATGTCAGCGATAATTATCGCTAATGACATGCAAGGAAGGCGTTCCCTACTAAAAGCGACTGAAAACAGTCGCTAATCCCACTAACCCCTATTAGCAAGGCAGGCGAAGCGATATAATATTTCGCGGTAAGCGCGTTTATCGCCAGATTCTAACACCTGCTAGTGAGGACGACTTACCTGTTTAAAGTACAGGAGGTGGATTCTAATGCTGAATCCACCTTAGCGTTAATGCGAGAATATCGCTGGTTTTCCAGCGATATTCTCGCTTTTTGCCGCTATCGCTGGAAATATTATCGCTATGGAGATAAACCTTACTAATAGGGTGTTATCTCAGCGGTAATTTCCAGCGATAGGCGGCGTTAACAAAAAACGCGCTAAGCGCGATTAGCGATAAATATCGCTAATCCTTGATAATATGCCCCTTTGTTTTTTAGAGGCATTTATATTCAAGCACATGGCATTACAATAGCTTCATCAATTGTTCCTTTTACATGGATATGTCTCTCATCTGTCAATGATGAGCAGTAATGATCAGCTTGGAATTCTGGGGTAAGAAAGAGGATTCTGCCTATGTAAATAAGACTAGAGACAAAAAGTACTGAAAGAGCACCGGGTAACTAATTCGATGAACTATATCTGGCCTAAAGAAATTTGAATACTATCACTCCAACCCTGATGGAACTTCACTGATTCTCCTTCTAAGGTTGTGCATAAGGCTGTACAATATTCAAGGAACCGCAAGAAACAGCACCCATCAATATCTGGCAGATAAATAAACTATCCTATAATGGAGGACAAAACCACTATGGAAGCAGAAAAAAACTGCAAAAATGAGAAAAACAGAAGGCATGGTGTCTCCATCTATGCTCCTTGGATTTGGAAAAACACTTTCCAATCAATTTCAGAACAACTCTTATGCAATTTAGAAAGTAAACAGTTATGGGGCCCATCGGAATTATGGGTATTGGTGTTTCACTCATAGGATTCAGCTGATGAAAGAAAATGAATGTGCACGTGAAACTGAGGGGGAAACTATGCGGGAATTAGTGCGCAAAATTGGTGCAGAAAATATATTTCCAGATGTTATTCCTCAAAAAGTTATAATCCCTGTAAATTCCATGAACATGGAATCACAGAGATCCCCTCGTAACGGTAATTCTAGGATGGGGAAATAACATGGAACGTTAACTGGCGACTCATAAGGAGGGCCTAAGTGTCTAAAACAAAACCGGACATGCAAATATACACAATAAGCTTGCTAGTTTATACACACCAATGTCAAGACTAAAATTAGGATAGACTTCATAGTAATCATAGTCAAACATTTGCGTTATTTTAAGGTTTAATCACCAGATTATTCATTTAAATATTGCATAGTCAGGCATAGGACAAGAGATGATGTCATGTGAAAAATTAATTGTGAAATACACAGTGTGAATGTAAGAGTGGTTTAAGTTCAGGAATGCACAGTAGGGATTAGTTTGTTTGGAATGTACAGTCAAGAAGCTTACTTGTTTTGAATCTTAATTCAAAGATCACACTCTTCGTCACATCTCTGTTGCTTCTCGCTAGGTTTACGTGCTACAAATACATAGAAATACATACATATTGATTCTCCTACAGAGTGCAATTACGTTCTTTAATGTTACCATAAGGGCACAACTGGGACACATCCCGCTTTCACCTTCCTAATTTAGCATCTTAACGTGGGCTATAATTAAAACAATACAGTAATTTGTGCTGTTCAATATTAAGCTTAGAGGTGAATAGAAATGAGTAAGTAGCCAAGAGTTACACATGAATTGGTCCTCCATGTACACTTTTGTTCCTCTCAAATTCATTACCACAGCGTTTATCAGGAGATAGGATTGAAAATATGAAACGTGATCCAGCGCAACCCCTAATTCATGAACCAGGGACCAGGAAAATCTCATCACACATAAACGACTTACCAAACAACGGGGCCCATCACACATTACCCATAAATGATCCCTGAAGAAGGGCGCTGGATTTAGGGGGTTTAATTTGTCAGTTTTGTTATGTACAATATTATGCTTCACATTAATAACATTTATATATTCCTAGCTATTCTTAATTTCAACTGTCCTCTTTTGGTCGATGGACCATTAGTTGACGAGTTGATGGTGACTATGATTAACTAAACAGTTTAACACTTTAACTAATTAACCTCGTTTATTCGGTTAATAATTTTATCTCATTAAAATTAAATGCTCATAATTCAGATTGTCAGTGCACACACAAGACCACATATAAGAGAACAATTTATCAAGCAATGTAATCGAAATTAATCATTTGCATCGACATCAAAGCGTGCGTAGGAATAGGGGAAGAGAAGGTACAGCATAAATACTTTGCAGAAATATATTGCAAAATTAAAGCATTTAAGGAGGGTGATACCCACCAAAGAATCAGGAAAAAAACACTTCCTTGGCCGAGGTTGTGGCAAGGGGTCCCCAGAAATAGGCTCAGAGGACAAAGTTAACAGGATAGATGCAGCTAAGTCTTGCAATAAACTGGCAGACAAAAATAATCTCCCAATTCTATCTACCTTTGATCTAGTTTTCATCGGACGCAGTCTCCTCCCAAGCACTCCTGCAACGTTCTCGTACCTAAAGTGCTCTCTGACTCAGTGCTGGTCCGCTCTCTCTGTCTTGGTGCGCTTCCCTCTCGATGTTCTAGATGTTCTCTGCGTTCTCTCTCTCGATGCTCTGACACACCCCTAATTGGGATATCAATTATACCCTAATGCCTAGCTCACTATCTTACAATGTTGCAGTGTCAGTAAAAACTCGGCCTGTGATTGGTTGTCACGGATCATGTTAGGGTCTCCTCATCAAGTTCTCCTCGCAAATCCATCCCATACCGGTTTTAACAAAGGAAGTATTAATATTAAGGATAAATACAATCGTATACTACTAATATCAATAGTTATACATTTTGCAACATTCTCGTATTATGACATCCGCTTCACATTCAAATTGCATGTAGCGATGGCAGTTCTCACAGTCGCTGTCACGTCTTGGCACATAAACAATAGGACACAGGTCAACATGGCCTTCACACGGATTACATCAGTACAGACTAAGACAACCACATGCTGGTTCGGACAAGAGGCCATTTTCATGCAGGCCCAATCTCATACTAAAGTAAATAAACACAAAGGAATATTAATTCATGAAATAAAACCCATAATGTTTAACTCCCACCATACTAATACCCTGTATCAATTAATTCCTAGCGAAAGCTATTAATTTAAAGCAACTTTTTTGTTATTCATGCACAACATGCAAAATGTGCAATGTACAACATAGCATAAACATGCATTAGTATGATTTTTCAAAGCGCAAACAGTTAATACGTGCTCATGCCATCATGGTTTAGTATGTTAGGTAAAATGCGTTTGCCCCATGTGTAAATGTGTGTATTCAGGGTTGGTTAATCCATGCAGTCAATACATTATTATGGGGTTACTTAATTTCATGAGGATGTATTTTTGCAAACCTCACTCCATCAAACGTCAGGACTACATGTTCCAGTAAAGTGCCGAAAAAAGGAGAATCTAAACAGTGCAACACTGCAATTCGAAAACACTTATTTGCCTGTTCTTAAAGAAGACTTTTACAAGGTATGCTAAATGTAGATGAACAGAATGGGGCAGATTTACAAGAAACTGACGCATCTGTATAGATGCGTCAGTTTCCCTGCGCCAGCCTGCAATACCCTTGAGCCACAATGGATGCCCCGTATTTACAATACGGCACACCATGGCGCAAGGATTGACAGATGTGTCAGAAATTCTGACGCATCTGTTGACCCAAAAGTCACGCATTGCTAGAGTCAAGTTGAATGATGGATTTAACCCAGATCCTTGTGACTGGGGGTGAATGTTTGCATTGTCCAGCATTCCGTCCATCAATTGTTTCTTTTGCATATGTCGCCCTAAGTGGGAAGGGTATGCCGAGACGTGGGTCCCGTGCTCACTTCACCACTGGATTCAAGCTAGCCTGGCTGATGAAGGGTGATGCCCTGAAACCGGTCCCAGGATGTTTGTTTCCGGTCCAGGGAGGACCTGGCTTGGCAGTTTGGGCTGGACTGTTCCCACAAAGAACAGGGTCAAGACTGATTTGCATATGGCTGGGTCCAAACTGGGGTGACGTGGTGAGCAAAAGAATGATGGATTTAACCCATATCCTTGTGACTGGGGGTGAATGTTTGCATTGTTTAGCATTCCGTCCATCAATTGTTTCTTTTGCATATGTCGTCCTAAGTGGGAAGGGTATGCCTAGACGTGGGTCCCGTGCTCACTACACCACTGGATTCAAGCTAGCCTGGCTGATGAAGGGTGATGCCCTGAAACTGGTCCCAGGATGCTTGTTTCCGGTCCAGGGAGGACTTGGCTTGGCAGTTCGGGCTGGACTGTTCCCACAAAGAACAGGGTCAAGACTGATTTACATATGGCTGGGTCCAAACTGGGGTGATGTGGTGAGCAAAAGAATGATGGATTTAACCCAGATCCTTGTGACTGGGGGTGAATGTTTGCATTGTTTAGCATTCCCTCCATCAATTGTTTCTTTTGCATATGTCGCCCTAAGTGGGAAGGGTATGCCCAGACGTGGGTCCCGTGCTCACTACACCACTGAATTCAAGCTAGCCTGGCTGATGATGGGTGATGCCCTGAAACTGGTCCCAGGATGCTTGTTTCCGGTCCAGGGAGGACCTGGCTTGGCAGTTCGGGCTAGACTGTTCCCACAAGGAACAGGGTCAAGACTGATTTGCATATGGCTGGGTCCAAACTGGGGTGATGTGGTGAGCAAAAGAATGATGGATTTAACCCAGATCCTTCTGACTGGGGGTGAATGTTTGCATTGTCCAGCATTCCGTCCATCAATTGTTTCTTTTGCAAGAGTCAAGTTGCAAGCACGACGCAACTCCAGCAATGCATGTTGAGGCCTGTAATTATTGTACTGTGTCACTCCTAGAAGTGACACAGTGAAATCTTGTAGATTTCACTGCGTCACTTTCACAAGGCTTTCCTGTGTGGGAACGCCCTCCCTGCATACATTATACCTGACGCAGGTATAATGTGACACAGGGCTTTACTACATGACGCATCTCCCTAGATGCATCACGTTGTAAATTGGCCGCATTGTTTGCGCTGCAGGTGCGTCACAAAAGTGATGCAACGGTGATGAGAAAGTGTCACAAGGGGCTTGTAAATCTGCCCCCTTGTCTTTAGTTTAGTGCCGTCAAATGCAGCTTTAACCTTTGATTCGATTTAAATTCCAAAGGTTGCTCTGCTGTCCTGGAAAATTGAAGTGACTACATGGATTGCCCTAGATTACTGACACTCTACTCTTGGTAAATATGTTTCTGAATATCAGTCCAATCCTGATGAAACTAGAGGAGAGTTTTGAAACTCAGGGGCTTGATTATAAGATCCCTGCATCACTTTTGCACCACGTAAAGTGTATGGCTTTAGTGGCCTAAAAAATCATGAGTAAGGTGACGCAGCGCAAATAGCTGCGTCGCCTTACTCTGTGTCCGGGAGGTGTTCCATGGGCGTTGCGGTGGGTTTTCCCACGTCACACTCATGGAATTAATGCTGTCCCAGATTTATAAAGTGATGTAAACCTGGGGAAGCACCAAATCTTTACGCCTCCAGAGGTGATATTTAACGAGGAGAAATATGTTAATTTCTCCTCATTTTTTCCTCTTTCCATATGCAGCACACATAGAAAGAGGAAAACGCTTGGTAGGATTGTTTTTGTGCATAAAGGTGCCCCTTCCTGCACAAAAACAATCCTGCCTTCAACAGAGGCACCCTTGCACCCTGGTGCAAGGTTGTCTATGTTGGAGCTAGGCTGCCAAAATGTCACCAGCGCAGGCAGAATAGACAGGAATGCACTGTATTGCTTAAATGCAGTGCATTCCTGCCCTTTCACTTTGGCGTTGGGCAGTGCAGTAAAGTGCCATGCTGTGCTGGCATACTCCAAAATGGCATAAATGACGCCCATAATTCCTTAAAAATACCTATCTGCACCGAATTTAGTTAATAACTCTGAATGAACCATGGCAAAAAAGCAATTCAATTTGGTAGTCTTTGAATTAAAAGCAGCAGCCTTTTTCTCTATGCTGTGTTCAACTACAGTTGAAAAGTTGGTAGTGCCTCCTCCTAGAAACCGAAAGACGAATAAAAAGCTAGACTCAGTTGTTGTTTTTTTCGAATCAATTAAACATTGCTTAATTTGTAAAAAAAAAAAAAAAGCAAGGGCTGAGGTTCAAGATTCCAAGATTTTGCTAAGACTGCTGACCGGCATTGCGGAAAATAGAGGCTGAATCCACCTCATGACTCTTTCTTTACCCTGCACTTCCAAACTCTATCTAATTCTTGCAGGGTCTTGTTCATCCCTACTTTCTTCCTTTGTCTCTTTCTCTTACTCATTATTTCTCTCTGTGCCCTTCTCCCCCTTGCTCTGGGGTAAGTAAGTCCTGGTCTTCAAAAATGAGTGCCGGACACTGGTGCCAAAAACATAAGGACTGCAAATAATGTTGGAAATGGCTTAATCTAATCTTATTAACAACGTTTTTTCAAAAAAGCACTACTGAATCAATATTTATTTCATCTAATTAAATGTGTACTGAGAGTCTTTTCTTCAATATTTCTGGTGCTGCAGCAAAAGTGTCCTCTGCTCAAGAACACAGTAATTAGCAACCCCAAAAGATGCTGTATATCTAAATGATGTATAGACTCTCCAGTGTGCAGCGAGTCTGTACATCAGTTGAATATAAAGCATCTGTTGGAGCCTCATCTAATCTTAAAAATATGGAAGACATAGATATGCAAACACAGACGATATATATATACCTTTAAAATATATATATATATATATATAATATACATGCCATTAAAAATGACATGAGAAGTCCTTCACATTTCAACATTCAACATAAGTATATGTATGTATGTTTTAACTGCACAATAAAAATGTACTTGATAAATGCTAATGCTTTTAGTTAACTCTATTTTTATATGACAGGCTTGACTCAGTTTCGTGTACTGTTTTCTTCTACTTCTGTTATGCTATTTCACAATATTCAAGGTTCAGGATCGCTTTATCAAAGAGTCTTTTGATATCTAGCACTTTTTCGTTTCTTTTAGCTTTTCTATTTCGTAAAGTAAGTGTTTCATGTTCTAATATAACGGATTTGCCCTCTCGCTTTCCTCACTGATCAGTGCTGCGAAATCACTCATGTGAGATCACTTTACCCTGAAAAAAGTGATTTCGAGGGTGGTGACAGCACTTAAACCCTGTGTGATGGGTAAAATCCTTAGGGAATCAGCCATGCCTATACAAACTTTGATATATAATGTACTTGATAATTGTAGCAAAGATTCAAATACTTTGCAGCGGAATGCTGAAATATGACAAGAAATGAAATGTGAAATAAGCATCACAGAAATGTTTGAAACTCACAAAACGATCATATTTTATTTCGAAAACGGATTCAAAATGTGTTTATTCTTAAGACAAGATTTTCTACTATACAACTCATCTCTTTTTGTTTTCACACTGGCATGACCTGATTATAAGTGTAGATGAATTTTGCATACTATGAAGAAATCAACTCGAAACCATAATACAGCTTCTAAAACATTGTATTTTTTTCCTTTTATGTATTTTGAGGTTTGGGGGCAGCTTTATCATCAAGGTTCCTAACATCATGTTCTCACATAAACCCTGAAATGCTCTGTTTGACTTCCTAGTTATTCGAAAATTGTAGAGTTGCAGAAAAAGGAAAAAGAAAACAAACGTTCTCTTCATTCTATTCCAACTATAATTTAGAATTACATTCCAGTAGTAGTAAAGAAAGATATGTAATATCAAATATTCCACAAATGATCGATTCTAACTGGTATGCCTCTGCATGAACTGATTCTATCCATAAGTGTTTCACAATTATGATCTGATTAGAGTGCCTGGAGAGGTAACGTTTATCCCACTCGGGTAAAATCCTATACCCTGGGTTTGACTTATCAGCAACGATAAACTGACCCTATTGAAAGATAAGGGGACATATTTATGAAAATTAATCAGTGATGTCATCAGTGATGTCACTGACCATGTCAGGAGTGATGTAATATGTGAGGTCATAAGAAGTGCATTGTAGGGCGTAAGCTATAATTAGCTCAGGTAACTATAACTGCTGATTTCTTTTTTTTTTTATATATTTTTATTAGAGCAGGAATAAAAGCAGAAGAAACATGACGTCACAGGATGGGTAACAAAAATGGAAATTACGAATATCAAATAGCTAGCAGCTAAAATACATTACATGAAATTACATGGAAAAATTAGGGTTAACATCAACTGTAGAAATACTTGATAAAAAGCCAGTTTGAGAGGAATAAAAATAGGAAAGTGAATATGAAATATATACAGCAGTATCCCACACTAATCTGTGATCTCCTAATCTACCAGGCTTTTGCTACCTCCTGGTAATTCCCCTGGAACATCAATACATATATTCATTAGTAACTATTACTACGTAGTTAACAAACTAAAATCTATGCAATGGATGCATCAGCCTAGCGTACAAATACCAAAAACTATTTAAAGTGCATGTGCGGCTAGCAGCAGATATTTTAGTAAAATGCAGAGATTAACTTCCTACAGCACATGGCTCTTGAAATGTACTTTACTGAGATATCCAATGAGTAGCGAAATTTGCCCAGAAAGTTCTAAATCTTACAGTAGCTCCTACACGTTTTGCATAGGCCTCCTCAAATCTGTAAGTCCTGCACATTTTATTAACCCAATGGTCAATCCTAGGTTGTTTATTTGTTTTCCAATTTTGCAGGTCAAGTGACCTAGCGGCCGCTATAGAAATTACTATAAAATACTGTTGATATTTTGTTAAACATTTTATCCTTTTTATTGCATCTGAAACATTGGTTCGGATTAGTTGAAAACATCTTATGCAATCTCAGCGGGGTGTAATATGCTAACCATCTGGATAAAAAATTAATTCTCTTATAATTAGCGCCTCGCAGTGCTTTATTCGATATCTCACTGAGCTGCTGCCACTCTTTCATATTAAACTTGCAGCCTGTCACTGAATTAATTTTCTGGAGCTCTTTCATAATAATCTCTTCACTATGAGCCTTCTGCTGTAATAGCCGATACCAAAATCCCACACCCACTATTTTATTCGACATATGCCTGGTGATTTGACGTGTGGCCTCAGTCAGCATGGTATAATTGTTTTTGAGAGAGTACACGAGCTGAAGAAAACTCATGGAGAAAGTGGTGTTTAGATTGCAAGATTGCAATTGTACCGTTTCCCATGTAATTAATGTCTCATGATTATAAAAGTCCCCAAGCTGACCTAAACCTAATTCTTGCCATACTTGGTAAAGTCCTCTAGGCAACGTTAAACCTCCTGCTGCACAGTCTTGGATAGGGATATAAGCATGATATGCTGGGATATCTCGCGATTTGTAAAAGAGCTGAGTTCTTGCTGCTAATGCCAGTATCACCTTGTATCTGGTCCTTTTAGGGAGTTTCGCTAATAGTAAAAAAGGGAGGAGTTTTATGGCACTTTCCTTCAGCATATGTATTAGAAAAAAGTTATCAAAAACGGAATTTTCCTCTCCTAATTGTGATAGCAGGTTGATCAAGGAGGCCTGGTAGTAGGTTGCAAAATGTGGGAGTGCTAATCCCCCGTGATACATCCAATTGTAGTGTGGCTGTCTTAACCCAGGGGTGCTTATTATTCCATAAAAACGTCCGGATCATTTCATCAAATTCTTTAAAATAGTAACTAGGGATTTTTAAGGGGAGATTGCTAAAAACAAACAAAAACAATGGGAGCACCGACATTTTAACCATGGAGATCCGTCCTATCAATGATAGATGGAGCAAAGACCATTTATCTAGTAATTTTTTCACTTTCGCAAGCTTACTGCTATAATTCAATTGGAATAGTTGGCCATAAACGTTTGTGACAAAGATACCTAGGTATCTGACTGGATGTGGTGATCGTAGTTGTAGGGAAGCCGGGATATCGGAAGGCACCAAATTGAATGTGAGGATTTCTGTTTTAGCTTGGTTCACTTTATATCCCCCTACTTGTGTGAATTTCTGAATTTTGTCCAATGCATTCTGTATATTACGCCCCCCTGCTTTGAGATATAAGATTATATCGTCTGCATATAGCTTCATTTTTGCCATTCCCTCCATGGGGGACAAAATCAGTAAATTATTACGAATTTTGACAGCTAGGGGTTCAATAAACAGAGAAAACAAAAGAGGGGATAATGGACAACCCTGTCACGTGCCGCGTTTAATATTTACCCTCGCGGCTTCTGTTCCATTGATGATAATTTTGACTTCCGCCTGACTATATAATTCTTTTAACATATGTATCAACTGCAGTGGGAAACCAAACTGATCCAAAATAAAAAATAAGGCCCGCCAGTATACCAAATCAAAAGCCTTTTCGGCATCTATCATCAGAATGGCCGCTTTGATCTTGTTAGCAGAAAAATAATCAATATCTTGCATTAAAAAATATGTGTTAGTGGTCATTAGCCATCCTGGAAGGAAGCCACTCTGATCTGTATGGACCACCTGTTGGGCGCATGGAGCAATCCTTCTTTCCCAAATCTTCATAAACAGTTTGTAATCTGTATTTAACAAACTGATAAGGCGATAGGAATTAGGATCGCCAGGATCTTTATCCTTTTTAAGGAAGACTACCAGCACTGACTCCTTGAAACATTTGGGGGTGTCTATCCAGTCCTTTATTTGATTAAACAGCTTTGTTAGAAAGGGAAGTAGTTCTTCTTGAAATATCTTATATACTTCCTCCGGGATCCCATCCAATCCACTAGCCTTGGCGTTGGACATACTTTTTAATACTGCCAGAGTTTCTGAGATTCCGATTGAGCCATTGCGCGTCTCAATAAGCTGCCGAGATATCTGCAGTAGCTCCAGTGATTTGAAATAGCACAACAATTTTGACTCTTATACAGCCTGTGTTTCCTTATAAATGTCATTAAAATGAGAAGAAAAAACCTTAGAAATCACCTGTTTATCTTCTTCTAGTAGGCCAGTCGAAGGATTTTTAACATGACTAATTATTTGCGCCGCTTTCTGACTTTTCGTAGTCCAGGCCAATAATCTGCCAATATGCTGGCTTTCCTCATAGAGCTTTTTGTTGGTAAGCCTTGCTTCGAGAGATCTCCTCTAACAAAAAAATCCTTCAATTGCTCCTTAGCTTTTAATAATTCTTGCTGTTGTGCTTTAATAATATGCTCTGCTGTCACTGTTAAGTTTACGTTTTGTCTGGCTTTCTCCACAGCGGTCTGTAACTCCACAATCTTTTGCTTACGTTGTTTACTTAACCTAGACTTATAAGATATCGTCTGTCCTTTAAAAGTAGCTTTAAATGCCTCCCAAACCATAAAGATTGGAGCAATATTTGCATTCAACTGGAAGAATTCCCTGATAAAAATTCTACTTTGTCACCCAAGTAGTATCTTGCAGTAAAGATTTATCAAACTGCCACCTTGATTTCTTTATCGGGATGATCCCTAACGTTAACGAAAAAGAAACTACAGAGTGATCAGAAAAAGAGTTGGCCAATATCTCAGTTTCACCATTGGCTAACAGCTTATCCACCCAATAAAAATCCAATCGGGATGCCATTCTGTATATTGAGGAGTAACAGGTAAATTGAGAGAGGCCAGGGTGCCTTTACCTCCAAGGATCTGTAAAGGCAAAATCTATTGACAAACTTTTTATTAACTTTGCAGTTTTAGGCTTTAATTGTTGTTGGAAAGTGGATTATTGGTAGGGGCAAATGTAGGTCTGCCACTGGCAATAAGGCCACTAACACGATAGGACTCAGGATAGGTCTTAGAAAATTATTCCTATGCTCAACCCTTGGTAGCTTGGCTGCGAGCAGGCAGGTTTAACTTCAAAGACAGGTATGTAAAGCATTTAAAAACACCAATTCAGTAAATAATTAAGACACAATGCACAATAAAAATCCAACACCAATTTATAAAAATAGGAAATATTTTTTATCTTTAAAATGACACCAAAATGACAAAAATCCAATGTAGGGAACCAGAGATATGAATTTTCAAAGATTTATCACTTTATAGCACTTAGAAACCTATAGCACCTTATTGGGATATCTGGTCGCGATAGACCGGCTCAAAGTCAAAGTTTCAGGCCGACCGCGATGGAGCCCTGAGAGGCTACCCCTCGCGGTAGTCCCGATCACAGTTTTTACCTTCGGACTTAGAAACTTTTCTGGAGTTTTTTCTTGTGGGGTCCCTCGATGCTCTTCACCAGGCTGGATTCTGTGAGGGTTCGCCGGCCTCAGATTTCTTCTACTCCCAGTCAAACTCTGGAAGGTGGACCTACGGAGTTTTTATCGGGACGAACCTGGATGGCTTGGCCGGCTCGCGGTTGAAGGCAGGCAGCTTGGCTGACCAGGTTTAGTCGGTCCCCCTATGGAGATTTTTTTCAAAGTTGCTCCAAAGTTCTCCAAACTCCAAGTCCCCAAAGGGTCCCAAAGTGTCTCAAACTCACTCCAAGGGTCTGGAAGCTCCAAGATGGTCCTTGAAAGTTGAGGACTTCAGTTCCCACAATCCACTTGGACAAAACCCTTACAAATCCACTGGTAGTCTTCCAGGTTGCAGATTCTTGGTGGTGATGATCCAGGTGAGCCCTGTTAACCTGTAGCTTGCAGGGAGTCCACTCTTTACTCTTTTTCACAGCAAGGTAGTCCACAGGGCTGTAGTTCCTGATGGTGCAGTAAACAGAGGGCAGGCCTTAGCAATTGCACATCCAACTTATCAGCATGGCACAATGTCTTGCTTTCTTAAGTTTCAAGCAGCAGATCTGAGGGGCTCTGCCCTTCTCAGATACTTATTCCAAGTTCTCTGGGTCAAGCTGGAGGTCACTTCTGACCAATGGGAGCAGGGAAACTCCCAAAGGATATGACCACATCCTGTAGAGTGTGGCATTATTTTGTCCCAGAGTGCACCAAATCTTCCAAATTCATAATGGTTGATTTTCCAGCAGGGAGGTAAGAGCGGGCTAAACACACCCCTAGGATGGCTACTTTCCATAGACTCTCCCCCTTGCATCTGCTCATTCTTACCTGAATCCTAGCTCTGGCTTTCGGTCAAAAGAGTAGAGTTGTAAATGACACTGAGGCCGTCCCCTTCCCTTTGAAGACCATGGTTTACGACTCCTCCCCCTGCTCTGGCATTCCTGTGTAGCAGTACCCTGCCCTCCCAGCAGAGCTGGTTAACCCCAGGGGCTCTTTATCACCTCTTCAAGGCAGCCTGGCTAATCCACTTAACTCTGACCAATCGAGACAGACCACTGGAAGGCTGAATCTGGACTTACAAACAAGAAAATCTTATAACTTCTTGTCTGTACATTTTAGAAGAAATTCAACAATATGGTATTGTTGGATTTATCACTACCACTCTGGGAAGTCTTTGAATGGAAGTTCTATCATTCTCCTATCAGGAGTTATTAGTTAATAACTTCTGGCCATGTTAACCTATGTGGCATGGGATTTGCAATGGGAAAAAATGACTTGGGCCATTTTTCCAGCACTAGGGCTTATACAAACTTATTTTATAAGTACTTCGCTTATATCTACAGGACCCCCACCCCATGGATCACCTAGGAAACATTTTAGGGGTTCTGAATCTGTAGAAATATTGCAGATCCTCCCTCCACAGTGCTCTTAGTATCAAAGTCAAATTTGGGCAGCAATTTATCACAATGTGGGGAGTGAAATGTGAAATTCCACTTAACCCAGGGCATATAAAACTCATTTTATAAGGGTCCACCTTATAAATACCTGATCCCCCACCCCTGGGACACCTAGGGAGACCCTGGGCGTTCCTAATATGCCACAACATTGTAGGTTATCCATTTTTAAGTGCCCCAAACACCAAAGTCGAGTTTGGGCACACTTACTTTTTAAAAGCAGTCATGGAACCCAGGGCTGCTTTTAAACTGACCTCAGGCTTCAGCAGTGCACACATGCAAGTGCAGAAAAGGCTGCTGGCCTCTAAACTGCCATGCCCTACTATATACTAGGGACTGATAGGTAGTTTCAATCCCTGCCCTATTATGTACTAGGGTCTTATAGGGTAGGTCATGCCAATCACAGGGGTACCCTAACCCATAGTGTACCCTAGTGTATGTAGGTGTTTTAACTGTATTCTAAATGTGTCTTTTTCAGCATAGCACTGGCCCTGGGCCTGGTTAGGCAGAGCCCAGGGTCAGTCAGAGTCAGTTACCACCAGTACCAGTCAGCAAAAGTTGGGGGTGCCCAGGGCACAGGATGACTTTGCAACATAGCCCCCTCTCCAAACGAAAGGTGATGGGTTACTAACCTACACCGTGGTAGTCCTCATCAGCTAAGTGGAAAACCTGGAAAGTCCATCTGCATTTGCATGGGCAACCCCAGGTCTGTGTTCCACTGTAAAGTCCATTCCCTGTAGGGAAATGGACCACCTTAACAGCTTTGAATTCTCCCCTCTCATCTGCATGAGCCATCTGAGAGGCCTGTGGTCAGTTTGAACACGAAAGTGAGTCCCAAACAAATATGGTCTCAACTTTTTCAGGTACCAAACCACAGCAAAAGCCTCTCTCTCAATGGCACTCCACCTCTGCTCTCTGGTAAGACGTCTCCTGCTAATAAAGAGAACCGTCTGATCAAGGCCCTCTTCATTTAGCTGTGACAGCACTGCCCCAATCCCTTGCTCTGAAGCATCTGTCTGAACCACAAACTCTTTTGTGTAGTCAGGGGCCAGCAACACTGGTGCTGAACACATAGCAGCTTTCAGAGTGTCAAAAGCTTTCTGACACTCTGGGGTCCAAAACACCTTTTTGGGACTCTTCTTAGAAGTGAGTTCTGTTAGGGGCCCCACAATGGTCCCATAATTTTGAACAAACCTTCTATAATACCCTGTCAGTCCAAGGAATGCCCTGACCTGAGTCTGGGTAACAGGAGCTGTCGAATCCAAAATAGTTTGGATTTTAGCTTGGAGAGGCTGTACATGACCCCCACCTACCAGGTGGCCCAGGTACACCACAGAACTCGGCCCTATTTGGCACTTACTCGCCTTAATAGTCAGGCCTGCCTGCTGCATGGCCTGAAGCACTTCCCTTAGGTGGCTTAAGTGATCCCCCCAGGTAGAACTATATACAACTATATCATCCAGATAAGCTGCACTGAACTGTTCCAACCCAGTCAAGACCCTGTTCACCAACCTTTGGAAGGTGGCAGGTACATTCTTTAAGCCAAAGGGCATTACCTTGAACTGATAATGTCCCTCTGGTGTGGAAAATGCTGACCTCTCCTATGCTCCATCAGTGAGGGCAATCTGCCAGTAACCTGAAGTCAAATCAAATGTACTCAGGTACTTAGCAGCCCCTAACCTGTCAATGAGCTCATCAGCTCTAGGTATAGGGTGAGCGTCAGTCTTTGTGACTGCATTCAATCCTCTATAGTCCACACAAAACCTTAACTCCATGGGTCCCCCCTGAGGATTAGGTTTAGGTACCAGTACCACTGGACTGGCCCATGAACTCTCAGACGGTTCAATTACCCCCAGTTCTAGCATCTTAGCAACCTCAGCTTTAATGCTGGCTCTGACATGCTCAGACAACCTGTACAGTTTCTTTTTGACAGGTAAGCTGTCACCAGTGTCAATGTGGTGCACACACCACTCAGTGATGCCTGGGGTCAAAGAGAACAGGCCAGCAAACTGCTCCAGCACTTGCTTACAGTCTCTGTGCTGCTGGCCTGTCAACTTGGGAGAGAGTACAACCCCCTCCACTGACCCATCTTGCACATTAGTGGAGAGGAGGTCGGGCACAGGCACAGTTTCCTCCTCCACACCCTCATCAGTGACCAGTAACATGGTCATGTCTGCCTTGTCATGGTGGGGTTTCAATCTATTCACATGCAGGACCCTGTGAGGGTTCCTGTGGGTGCCAAGGTCAACCAAATAGGTAACCTCACCCTTCTTTTCTAAGATTTGATAGGGCCCACTCCACTTGTCATGGAGGGCCTTGGGAGCCACAGGCTCCAACACCCACACCAATTGTCCTGGAGTATACTCAGGCATAGTAGCCTTTTGATCATACCAGTGCTTCATGAGCTCCTGGCTGGCCTCCAGTTTTCTATTTGCCTTGTACATGTACTCTGCCATTCTAGATCTCAGGCCTAGCACATAGTCGAGCACATTGTCCTTTGCTTCTTTAAGAGGCTTCTCTAAAGACTCTCTCAGCAGGCTCAATGGCCCCCTCACAGGGTGTCAAAACAACAACTCAACGGGACTGAAACCAACCCCTTTCTGTGGCGCCTCCCTGTAGGCAAACAGTAAGCATGGGAGGAGAACATCCCATCTCCTCCTGAGTTTCTCTGTCAACCCATTTATCATGCCCTTCAGGGTTTTGTTGAATCTCTCAACAAGACCATTTGCTTGTGGGTGATAGGGGGTGGTGAACTTGTGGTTGACACCACACTCATCCCACATAGCAGTCAGATAGATGGACAGGTAGTTTGTGCCCCTATCTGATACCACCTCTTTTGGAAAACCCACTCTGGTGAACACACCAAGCAGTGTTCTTGCCACGGCAGGAGGATCAATGGTTCTAAGAGGGTTTGCTTCAGGGTACCTAGTGGCATGGTCCACTACCACTAAGATATACCTATTCCCTGATGCAGTAGGTGGGTCCAGGGGACCAACAATGTCCATCCCCACCCTTTCAAAAGGAACCCCAACCACTGGCAATGGTATTAGGGGAGCCTTTGTCTTGCCCCCTGCCTTGCCACTGGCCTGACAGGTGACACAGGAGCTGCAAAACCCCTTTACCTTTTCAGACATATGGGGCCAGTAGAAATGGTTCACCAACCGGTTCCGTGTCTTTGTCTGTCCCATATGTCCTGCCAAGGGGATATCATGTCCCAAAGTCAGGATGAACTCTCTGTACTTCTGGGGCACCACCAACCTCCTGGTGGCCCCCTCCTTGAGTTTTCTGGCCTCAGTATAAAGCAGTCCATCTTCCCAGTAGAGTTTGTGAAACCCACTGTCAACCGCCTCCTCTTGCTTAGAAGCAATCCGCCTCAAGCTCTCAAGGGTGGGACAGTCTCTCTGTCCCTTACTGAACTCCTCTCTGGAGGGTCAACCTGTTCCCGTCAGTTCTGCCAAATCTGACAGCTCTGGCAGGGATGGAGTCCCTCCCTCAGAGGCTAGGTCCTCCCCATCAGGGTTAGATTCTTCCTGCACCTCTGGAGTTCCCTGGGCTGGCTCACCAGGCCCAGTACCCTTGTCCTTGGATGCTTGGCCCTTTGTTCCAGGGTCCAAGTGTCCAGCCCCTCCCCTCTGGCTAGTCTGTGACCTAGTCACAGCACTTACCCACTCAGGGAGCTCCAATATTTTTATATGGAGTCCTCTCTCCACCTCTGACCACACAGAGGGTTCAAGATCATTCCCCAGTAAACACTGGACTGGGAGCACCTTTGACACAGCTACCTTCATAGGGCCTGTCACACCTCCCCATTCCAAATCCACCACAGCCATAGGATGGAGTTTGGTAGTGCTGTCTGCATAAGTCACCTGGTGAAACTCACCAGGTAACAACCTCTCTGGAGACACCAGCTCATCCAGGACCATAGTTACACTAGCCCCAGTGTCTCTGATAGCCTCAACCTCAGTCCCATTCACTTTAGGCCCCTGCCTGTACTTGTCCATGTTTGGAGGTAAGGCAGCAAGGGTTGCAATATTCACCCCACCCAGGAACACCAAGTTTGCTTCCACCACCTGACTACCCTTATCTGGGGCACCACTCTCCATCCCTACACTTACACTGGCAATCCCTGTGGATGGCTCCTTATGGGGGAATTTCTTGGCGCAGACAGCATCTCCCTGTTTATGCCCTGGCTGGTTACAGTCAAAGCACTTACCCACCTTTGAGGGATCAAAGAACCTACCATTCTTTCCCTGATACCCCTCCCTTTGAATTTGGGTTGGCGCAGGGCCCCCCCTCCTTGTGCAGGTTTTTGTGGGTCTTTGGAGGACTCCTTCTGGTTTTGACCTTCTTTCCCTTGGGCTTTCCCTTGGGGAGGGACCTGTCCTCCTTTCTTTTGGTCAACCCCCTGGTGCTGAATGGAAACCTGGTTTCTTACCCACTCATCAGCTGCTTCCCCCAGCTCTCTGGGGTCTGTCAGCTTAGAGTCCACTAGATACTGGCATAACTTCTCTTCTGCACAATGAGTCAAAATATGTTCTTTCAAAAACAAATTATACAATCCCTCATATGTGTCAACTTTGTTACCAACAATCCAGCCTTCCAGTGCCTTCACTGAAATGTCCAAAAAGTCTACCCACGACTTTGAACTCAATTTCTGGGTGCCTCTAAACTTCACCCTGTACTGCTCTGGAGTCAGACCAAGGGCCATATGTATGAAAGTTTGGTTTTGCGATTCTCAAATAGCGAATTTTAGAGAATCGCTATTTGAGAATCGCAAAACGAGATGTATGTAGGATTTGCAATAAATTTTGCGAATCCTACATATTCTTATTTGCGAATCGCAAAGTGCGATTCGCAATTAATGAATACTTCCCCATTCATTCCTATGGGCCTAGAGGCCCATAGGAATGAATGGGAAGACATTCGCAATTTGCGATTCCCAATTAGAGAATCGCAAATTGAGAATGCAATTTCAAGGGTGCCAGGGTGTCTAAAGGACACCCTGTTGCACCCTGAAATGAGCATGGGTGCAGATGTGGCGCACATACATGCCCTAAGGGCATGTATGTGCGCCACATGGCACTTTGAAAATGCAAAAAAGTGCATTTTTCAAAGGAATCGCAAATTACCACCAACCTGAAGTTGGTGGTAATTTGCGATTCCTTAAGGTCAAATTGCACTTTTTGGTGCTTTTAAATTGCATTTAAGGAATCGCAATTTGCGATTCCTTAATGCAATCGTAAAATAGGGAATCGCAAATTTTGCGATTCCTTATTTTGCGAGGCAGTTTTGACTTCATACATACCTCTAAGCAAAATTGCATTCAGCAAACGCCGAAATTCTGCGAATTTCGGCGTTTGCGAATGCAATTTGGCTTGATACATATGGCCCCAAATCTCTTGACTAAGCATGCCTTCATCTGCTGGTATGATTCCGCATCCTCTCCCTTCAGGGTCAGGAGCCTATCCCTCCCAGCTACTGGAATCAACTCCCACAGGAGTGCACCCCAATACTTAGAGTGGACCCTACTCATTCTAATTACCTTCTCAAAAGCTGCTAGCCACTTGTAAATGTCATCCCCCTCTGTGTACTTGGGCACTATACCCTTGGGAAGTTTGGGATCAAATTCACCCCCCCTGGACATCTCAAAATCTTCATCATTTGACTGCCACTATTTCTTTTGAACGCCTCCTCCCTCTCCCATTTCTTCTTAGCCAATTCCAATTTCTCCTTCTCCAAGGCAATCAAAGCTAATTGAGCCTCAAGCTGTCTCTCTGCAAGGGACAGTGGTGGTTCCTGAGTAAGGGACCCTTCCCCACTCCCACCATCTGGAATCATATGGCTAACACTAGATAAAATGGAAGAGGCATCGTCCTCACCCTCCTCTTGGATGAGGTTGGGGGGGACACCCTCTATCCCCCCTTGACTCTCCTCAGCTACCCCATTCCAGGCCTTTAGGGATTCAAGCAACCCTGCCTTCCTAAGCTTCTTGGAAGCAGGCAGCCCCCTAAGCCTACACTGTTCCCTAAGAT
The DNA here is from genome assembly GCA_963921515.1 of Calotriton arnoldi. NCBI lineage: Eukaryota > Metazoa > Chordata > Amphibia > Caudata > Salamandridae > Calotriton > Calotriton arnoldi. The sequence goes on along the minus strand of CAWUFW010002931.1, from coordinate 1,678,391 downwards.
CATCCATCTTGAACTGGGACAGTTTAGCCAGGTCCAGCTCCATGGTACCCTAGTGTTGGGTCACAACAACTAGGCACAACAGACTTAGAACAATTTGGAAAAATCAAAACAATGGATTAAAAACAGTTTAGTCCAAATTCCAAAAATCAAACTCAAAAGTTTTGTCCTAAGGCAATTTAGAGTATTTTTATAATCTTAATTCACTTTACTGAAAGGTGTACTTTTTAAACACAAGTCCTCATCCACACCGCTGAGCACCAAATGTTGGAAAGTGGATTATTGGTAGGGGCAAATGTAGGTCTGCCACTGGCAATAAGGTCACTAACACATGATAGGACTCAGCATAGGTCTTAGAAAATTATTCCTATGCTCAACCATTGGTAGTTTGGCTGCGAGCAGGCAGGCTTAACTTCAAAGACAGGTATGTAAAGCATTTAAAAACACTAATTCAGTAAATAATTAAGACACAATGTACCATACAAATCCAATACCAATTTATAAACATAGGAAATATTTTTATCTTTAAAATGACACCAAAACGACAAAAATCCAATGTAGGGAACCAGAGATATGAATTTTTAAAGATTTATCACTTTATAGCACTTAGAAACCTATAGCACCTTATTGGGATATCTGGTCGCGATAGACCGGCTCAAAGTCAAAGATTCAGGCCAACCACGAAGGAGCCCTGAGCGGCTACCCCTCACAGTAGGTCCCGGTCACAGTTTTTACCTTCGGACTTAGAAACTTTTCTGGAGTTTTTTCTCGTGGGGTCCCTCAATGCTCTTCACCAGGCCGGATTCGGTGAGGGTTCGCCGGCCTCAGATTTCTTCTACTCCCGGTCAAACTCTGGAAGTCGGACCTACGGAGCTTTTAGCGGGACGAACCTGGATGGCTTGGCCAGCTCGCGGTTGAAGGCAGGCTGCTTGGCTGACCAGGTTGAGTAGGTCCCCCTATGGAGCTTTTTTTCATTGTTGCTCCAAAGTTCTCCAAACTCCTGGAACTTCTTCCTGAAGTTCCCCAAAGGGTCCCAAAGTGTCTCAAACTCACTCCAAGGGTCTGGAAGCTCCAAGATGGTCCTTGAAAGTTGAGGACTTCAGTTCCCACAATCCACTTAGACAAAATCCTTACAAATCCACTGGTAGTCTTCCAGGTTGCGGATTCTTGGTGGTGATGATCCAGGTGAGCCCTGTTAACCTGTAGCTTGCAGGGAGTCCACTCTTTACTCTTTTTCACAGCAAGGTAGTCCACAGGGCTGTAGTTCCTGATGGTGCAGTCCACAGAGGGCAGGCCTTAGCAATTGCACATCCAACTTCTCAGCATGGCACAACGTCTTGCTTTCTTAAGTTTCAAGCAGCAGATCTGAGGGGCTCTGCCCTTCTCAGATACTTATTCCAAGTTCTCTGGGTCAAGCAGGAGGTCACTTCTGACCAATGGGAGCAGGGCAACTCCCCAAGGATATGACCACATCCTGTAGAGTGTGACATTATTTTGTCCCAGAGTGCACCCAATCTTCCAAATTCATAATGGCTGATTTTCCAGCAGGGAGGTAAGAGCTGGCTAAACACACCCCTAGGATGGCTACTTTCCATAGACTCTCTCCCTTGCATCTGCTCATTCTTACCTGAATCCTAGCTCTGGCTTTGGGTCAAAAGAGTAGAGTTGTAAATGACACTGAGGCCGTCCCCTTCCCTTTGAAGCCCATGGTTTACGACTCCTCCCCCTGCTCTGGCATTACTGTGTAGCAGCACACTGCCCTCCCAGCAGAGCTGGTTAACCCCAGGGGCTCTTTATCACCTCTTCAAGGCAGCCTGGCTAATCCACTTAACTCTGACCAATCGAGACAGACCACTGGAAGGCTGAATCTGGACTTACAAACAAGAAAATCTTATAACTTCTTGTCTGTACATTTTAGAAGAAATTCAACAATATGGTATTGTTGGATTTATCACTACCACTCTGGGAAGTCTTTGAATGGAAGTTCTATCATTCTCCTATCAGGAGTTATTAGTTAATAACTTCTGGCCATGTTAACCTATGTGGCATGGGATTTGCAATGGGAAAAAATGACTTGGGACATTTTTCCAGCACTAGGGCTTATAAAAACATATTTTATAAGTACTTCGCTTATATCTACAGGACCCCCACCCCATGGATCACCTAGGAAACATTTTAGGGGTTCTGAATCTGTAGAAATATTGCAGTTCCTCCCTCCACATTGCTCTTAGTATCAAAGTCAAATTTGGGCAGCAATTTATCACAATGTGGGGAGTGAAATGTGAAATTTCACTTAACCCAGGGCATATAAAACTCATTTTATAAGGGTCCACCTTATAAATACCTGATCCTCCACCCCTGGGACACCTAGGGGAGACCCTGGGAGTTCCTAATATGCCACAACATTGTAGGTTATCCATTTTTAAGTGCCCCAAACACCAAAGTCGAGTTTGGGCACAATTTACTTTTTAAAAGCATTCATGGAACCCAGGGCTGCTTTTAAACTGACCTCAGGCTTCAGCAGGGCACACATGCAAGTGCAGAAAAGGCTACTGGCCTCTAAACTGCCATGCCCTACTATATACTAGGGACTGATAGGTAGTATCAATCCCCCTGCTCTATTATGTACTAGGGTCTTATAGGGTAGGGCATGCCAATCACTGGGGTACCCCAACCCATAGTGTACCCTAGTGTATGTAGGTGTTTTAACTGTATTCTAAATGTGTCTCTTTCAGCATACCACTGGGCCTGGTTAGGCAGAGCCCAGGGTCAGTCAGAGTCAGTTACCACCAGTACCAGTCAGCAAAATGTTGGGGGCTGCCCAGGGCACAGGATGACTTTGCAACAATTGTTGTTTGGCTTTATTTGAGGTGTTGAGTGCCAGATTCTGAATATAATTAAAATCGCCACCCAAGATCAATATACCTTCCGTATTCACCGCTAATTGATACATTTGCTCAAGTGCTGTGGTTTCGTCATCTATGGGGCCGTAGTAATTAACTAAATTTAGCACTGTTTCCTCAAACTTTAACTTCACCCATAACCATCTACCTCTTCCTTCTCGCAGGACCTCCTTAACCTGCCAATCCAACGTGTTAGATAGTAAAATCCCAAACCCTCGCACCACTAAGTTAGCAGATGAGAAATACGCCAGCGCATATTTCTTAGGTAGAGATATTTTGGGGGTGTCGGTCCTGAAATGCGTTTCTTGTAGAAATAAGATTTCAGGAGTGAGGGATGTTAGCCAATTTAAAAAAGCACAACTTTTACACGGGTTCAACAATCCATTGACGGTACATGTAATTACTTTTATATTTTGCGTCATTTGATCCATCATAGAAAGCCTATCTCAACTTTACCCACTCTGAAATTTTTCTCTGCATTTTTAACCCTTCTTTTATTGTCGTCTCCCACCAAAACCACTCTCTGCGGTATCTCGCTAACTTGAGAGCACATCCTGTGTAATTCACTCTTTTCCTGCTCATTTTTTTCCTTGCTTACCCCTTCCCTAACCCTCACCGCCTCCCTATACCCCTTCCAAACCCTGGCAGTTGGGGAATAGCCCACCATACCCCCTGCCACCCCCTTAATAACCCCTAAGCTGGGTGCCATGTAATTGCACCCTGAAGTGACCTATTCCCCCCTTAGTCCCAGCAAACAAAGGAGAAACAAAAGAAGGAAAACCAAGCATTTTTAGAAAAAAAGAAAAACAAAAAAGAAGGAAAAAAAAGGGATGAAAAAAAAGGGACATAACAACCAGTCCTAAGTCTAATTTCCCTTGCACCAAGACACGTATCTTAGATTGCTGGGCTATAGACACCTGAGCCCCCTGTGCCTTGAACAATTAGAGGAGCTTGACAAATTCTTTCCGACGGTGAGCCGCTACTGCTGACATATCGGAAAAAATGCAGAAGCTGAAAACTTCACAGGTTGAAAACTGCTTCTTTTGAATGACTCTGGTCTATATCTGTTCTTTGACCCGAAAGTCTGCAAAGTTAACTAGGACTGTTTGAGGTAACTTTGAGTTTGGAAATGACTGGGCTGGGACCCTATGTGCTCTTGTGATGGTAAGATCTCCGGAAAACTCAGGCAGCACATTATCCTTAATAAATGACTCAACCCATTGGAGCATTTGTGACCCCTCACAGCCTTCTGGAACCCCGACCAGCCGCAGATTGGAGCGTCAAGAGTGATTTTCCAGGTATTCGAGCTTGCTTTCCAATAGATGTTTTTGTTTTTTATCCAAAGTAGCCTGGTATTGCATCGAGGTCATCTGGTCCTCGAGGTGAGATATCCTGGATTCAGCTTCTTGTAATCTTGACGGATAACTACTGACTGCGTCTTTGATTTTTGACAAGCGGAGGTGTAATGCTGCAATCTCATTTGCTTGTGTTACAATCAGCTCAAGTATCTCATCCAAAATGAGATTCAGCATAGTTTTGATGTTGTATTGGAAGCTGACCCCGGTCTCTGAAAGCTAGTTTCCTACAGGCTCTTCCGGAGCTAGCTGAACCAGGTCTTGCTGTTCTGCCGCTGTGATTTTATCCGCCAGATAAGCTAGAGGCTGGCCATCCCTTATATCCCCCTTCCGTTGGTCCAGGGGCCTGAGAGGAGAGACAGATGCTTGGACATCTAATGGCCCGCCCACTTGTATTTTCCCCGCAAGTTCTTGCTCTACACCTGGAGGTTGCGCAAGCAGTAGGGGTATTTTAGGTTTCACAAATAATGGGTATTCTTTGGTTTTGGTTTGAAGTATGCTGGAGGAGTTTTCCTTTGCGCCCCCTTGGTTTGGGCTCACCTCTAAATTTCCTGCTGCCCAGCTATCTTCCCGAGCAGTAACCCCTTTAGCGATTGAGCCAGATTAGGCAGAGACTATCCCTTCAGCACCTAGTTCCACATTCAGCTTTTCAAGGTGAGGAGTTTCGGATATTCTCAGGGTCTGATCACCTTTAGTACCCTTTCCGAGCTCCAACAGATCATCTTCCGCGCTCAGAGGGCTTGATATTGTAACTGAGCCTTGACGGACTTTCTGCGAGCGTTCGGTTCTTGCAATTGCTGAGGCTGTCTTCATCTGGGGCATTTGAGTTTTTGACTTAAGACCCACTCTTGAATCAACATGGGCTATTACGTTTGTATTCTTTAAGTGCTTCCCCATCATAACAAGGGACCAGAAAACCGAGCCACAGTGTCTGTTCCAACCTATTAGAAGGGAGAGAACTGTCCCCTGGATACAGTGTGCTGAGCTGAACGGCAGCTGTCAGTGTTTACTGCTTCCTACAGCCCCCAAACAGTTTGTAAAGCCCGGGGTCTGCACTAGAACTGACTGGCGGGGGTTTATGAATATCCCAGCAGTGGCAGAGAGACCAACCCGGTAAACAAAAAATGTCTCTAGGTCGTTGGGAGCCTATTTGCCTGAATTGTCAGTCGCTGTGTGGGATGCACCTTCAACCCTTACAAAAGCGCCTGTTTTTCCATGCATAGGTGCCAGACCAACAAGCAGTAATGGGAGTGGCGGATCGCACCTGCAAACTTTGTCAAAGCCATACCTTCCGGATCTCGCGGCTCGGACCGGGTCACTTCAGAAGGGGGCGCTCCCCTTCCCAACAAAATGGAAACTTGTGTCTCAGCTCGTCTTAGCACGCTAGCAGCGTCTCCTGCACCACAGTCGTGCAGCGCTCCCAATTCTGCAGCATAAACCTGCTGCAGCACCTTGTCAGCAGATCGAGAAGCTCCGAAGACACAGCCGCCCAAGGAATTTCAGGGTGATGTTAACACAAGTAAAGGCAATACTATTCCTGCTCCAAGGAATCTGCAAACAGAAATCAAACAGTAATCAAATCAAATTGTCGGCTGGCATATCATATTCTGCATTTTACTCCTGCCTAGTGTTAACAATAAAAATATGCAACTATGTAGCAGCGGCTGTGTCCTCCGTAGTTTCCCATTAATATGCAATGATTTCAAAGGAAGTGCAAGCTTTTGATCCTCGAGCCAAGGAACTCAGCTCATTTCAGCGCGCTCAACCATGTATCCCGACCTCTCCAATTGCCCTGATTTTGAATCTGACAACAGCTCCAGACGAGAAATTGAAATGCAAGTGTCCTTTGCAAGAATTTCACCATGTAAGTTTTCTGGGAGTCTGTTTAGCGCGCCCACGGCGTCTCCTTCACCACAGCCGTGCTACAACTCAGTGGGACAATCTTGCCTTTCCGCAGCCCGGCAGCTGCCTCCCGCTCGCAGCTTCTCTCTAGCCAGAGGGGGTCAGCACACATCTCGCTCGCGGGCAGAGCAGCAGCGGCCGTCGAAACAGAACCTCGCTCCGCAGTCAAAAGCAGCAGCGACGTTACCGGTGAGTTCCCCGGTCTAGGGCAGCGGACTCCGTTCCACTTCTCGGGAGTGCAGGAGCGTGAATCGACAGGCTCCATAGCAGGAGGGAGGGGCAAAGTGGTCACCTGTGGCTACGCTAGGCGGGATTCACCGTAGCCATCTCCCGTCTAATCCCAAATGCTGATTTTCAATGGTTTTTTATGAGTGAAATCTGAGCCTAACTATAACGTCCCTGTTAGAAATAGGAGTCTCTAATTAGCAGAGGTATACACCTTTGTCCAAGTAGGGGCTGTTAGAAATGGGGGCAATGGTTTGCACCTTTGTCCAAGTAGGGACCCTTCTTCCTAGTAAGGGTAAGGGGAATACACTTCTAAAATAACCCCTGCTCACCCCCTTGGTAGCTTGGCACAAGCAGACAGGCTTATCTCAGAGGCAGTGTGTAAAGCATTTGTGCATACATACAGTAAGACAGTGAAAACACTACAAATTGACACCACACTGGTTTAGAAAAATAGCAAATCTTTATCTAAACCAAACTAGACCAAAAACAACAAAACTCCAACATACAATAGTGAAAAATAGGTATTTTGCAAGATAACCTTTAAATTGCAGAAATATCTCAAAAACGCAGTTCTTCCAAGTTGGTAGCTCCATCTGGGGCTACCGCGATGCTGAAAATGACAGTTCCAGCCGACCGCATCGGTACAGGCCAGCTGTAGCGTCGATAGACTCGTAAACAGTACCTTTTTAGTTGCTGCTGATTCCGTTGGTATGAATCGGTCAGGGGCAACTGTTGTGGTTGCATTGTGATGTGAAGCAGTGCAGCGTGCGGTGCCCTCGCGGAGCGGAGCGGTGCAGGAAGCGGCTTGGTGGCGGTCGTCCAACGGCGTCGGTGAGACCAGGGCTGCGATGCGGAGTGAGGTGATGCTCGAGGCGGTGCTGGCAGGTCACAGTGCAGGCGACAGAGCTGATCGATGATCAGGCGGGCAGCGATGGTGTCAGTGAGGTCCGGGCAGCAGAGTTTATTTATTTATTTATTTGAAGAGTTTTATAAAGCGCGAACATGACCCTAATGGGTATCAGAGCGCTGTACAATGAGGTGAAAGTACGAGTAAAACCAACATAATGGCATAACTGATGTAGTTAAGTCACCACACTGTCAAACAAAGGGGGGGGAAAAATCATGGTCCGGGTCTGGGGAGTCGGCCCGACCAGAACAGTTTCAGAAGGACCATAGCACGAGATAACAATTGAACAGACAAGCATAAAATACATCGAAACAACGGTGTAAAATAAGTATCAAATCTGTAGACAGGGAGCTTGAGAAGGAGTACAGGTTGATGCTGTTAATGTTCACTCAAGAGTAGCCATTTGACATGTTTCTTGAAAGATGCAGTGGAAGGATTGGACCTGATTTCGGGAGGAAGAGCGTTCCAAATTCTTGGAGCAAGTCCGGAGAAGGCACGGTTGTAAGTTATTTTCTTTTTGAATTTGGGAGGTTTCAGTAGTAGGGTGGACGAACTTCTTAGGGTCCGAGATGAGCCAGATAGTTCAAGTTTTTTCGCCAGGTAAACCGGGGTGTTGTAATGTATGGCTTTATGCGTCAAGCAAGCTATCTTGAAACGTATCCTAGCTTTGATAGATAGCCAATTTAGTTGCATAAGGTCAGGGGAAATGTGGTCATGCTTTCTGGAGCCAGTGATGAGCCTGGCCAAAGCATTTAGAGTGGCTCTGAGCGGGGCCAGGCTAGCTTTGGGAAGCCCAGCAAGGGTCACCAAAACATATTCCAGTCGAGAGATAACCAGGGATTGTACTGCCGGCCTTATGTCTTCAGGGGGATGGAAAGGCGAGGCGATGTGGAGTGCAGTGCCCACTGGACCTGGTGCAAACAGCGGCTCAGAGACGGTTGTCCAGTGGCGTCGGTGAGACCAGTGTTGCGATGCGAAGTGTGGTGGTGCCTTCTGCAGTACCTTCAGGACACAGAACCAGCGACAGACTTGGTGATGGAGTCGGCTCTGTGGTGACCAGAGACGGTGCCCAGAGGGACGGACGTCTTTGCTGTTCCTGAAACTTCCTGAACAGGGGGCAAGCTCCACCTCAAGCCCTTTGTAATACTTTTCAAGCAGGATATACACACAGTTCCGTTCCTTGGCAGAAAACAGCTACTGCAGGCCAACCCCAGACAGCACACATCAAAGGGGCAGTATTTCTCCTTCAGCTTTTCCCAGCTCTTCTCCTTGGCAGAGGTTCTTCTTGGATTCAAGAAGTAATGTAAAAGTCAGGGGCCTGGGCCCCACATTTTATAGTCAAAATTCCTTTGTTCTCTTGTGGCACAGAGTGTCTGTGTTCAGCAAAAAAAAGTTCTGTTCTCCCTGGCCCAGCTTTCTGGCAGAAGGTGGAGACATTAATGTCCAAGGCCTACCAGGCCCATTCAGGTGTAAAGGAAATCTCCTCCCCCTACTCTAAATGCAGCCCAGGTCTATTCAGCCCAGCCCTGATTCACCCTGGAAAGGCAGGGCACACCTCACCACCCTCCAAGTGGCTGTCAGAACAGAATGCACATCCCCAGGCCCTGTCACTCCAAAGCCAGACAGTCAATACACAGACCTAGCAGAGGCACACTGGATGGCCAAGCAAGGAAATACCCACTTTCTAAAAGTGGTATTTTCAAACCCAGAATATAAAAATTATCCTTACTAAAAGATGCATCCTTATATTATGAGTTCAAGCATACCAAACTCCACTTTCCGATCTTGTTCCCATAGGCTGTTATACTTATAAGTTGTTATAAGTAAACTCCCCATTCTACCCTATGGGACAGAAAGCCTTTCAATAGTAAAAACAAAATTGGCAGTATTTCACTATCAGGACATGCCACACACACCAGGACATGTCCTACCTTTCACATATACTGCACCCTGCCCACAGGGGTACCTTGGGCCTCCCTTAGGGGTGACTCAAATGTAAGAAAAGGAGGGTTAGGGCCTGGCAAATGGGTGGACTTGCCAGGTTGACATGGTAGTACTAAACTGCGCACAGACACTGAGATGGCAGGTCTGAGAACCTTTTGCAAGGCTGCTTATGTGGGTGGCACAATCAGTGCTGCAGGTCCTCCAGCAACATTTGATTTACAGGCCCTGGGCACACACGGTGCACTGTACTAGGGACTTACTAGTAAATCAAATAAGCCAATTATGGAAACACTAATCCACTTTACAGAGGTAGCACTTGCATTTTGTCACTGAAAATCAGAAAAATGAAGTCCAACACACAGTAAAAATACATGAGGCAAAGGCAAAAATACAGGGGAAAACAACACCAAGGATGCCACGTCTAACACGTGTCCCCTCCAGCTGAAATGTGGGGAGAATACTCACCCTCCTGGGAGTTCTCTTCACTAAGGCGAAAAAATCTGGACAGACCATCAGCATTGGCGTGCTCTGTACCAGGGCAGTGTTCCACCGTAAAGGCCATCCCCTGTAGGGAAATGGACCCCCTCAACAGCTTTGTGTTCTCACCCCTCATCTGCATCAACAATCTGAGGGGCCTGTGGTAGGTCTGAACCCGGAAGTGATTCCCAAACAAGTAGGACCTCAGCTTCTTCAGCGCTCAGACCACAGCAAAAACCTCACGCTCAATCACACTCCACCTCTGTTCCCGGGGAAGAAACCTCCTACTAATGAAGGCTACGGGTTGGTCTTTGCCCTCCTGATTTATTTGCGAGAGCATAGCTCCCACCATGCTCTGAGCATCTGACTGCACCACAACTTCTTGGAAGAAGTTGGGTGCCTTGAGTACGGGTTCCATGCACATGGCAGTCTTCAGGGCATCAGTCTAGTTCATCTTCCTGGGCTGATTCCTGGAAGTCAGCTCAGTCAAGGGGGCAACAATGGTGCCATATCCCTTGACAAACCCAGTGAAGCCTAAAAAGGCTCTCACCTCTGTCTGGGTCTTGAGGGGTTCCCAAGCCAGAATGGTATCAGTCTTTGGTGGTAGGGGCGCCACCTGGCTGCTCCCTAATTGGTGGCCCAAGTACACCACTGATCCCTGCCCGATCTGGCACTTTCTGGCCTTGATCGTGAGGCCTGCCCTCTGCAGAGCCGTCAACACTTCCCAGAGGTGATGCTTGTGTTTCTCCCAAGTGGCCCTGAACACTGCGATGTCATCCAGGTAGGGGGCTCTGAAATCGTCCAGCTCAGCCAACACCTGATTGACAAACCTCTGGAAGGTGGCGGGGCATTCTTCAACCCAAAGGGTATCACACAGAACTAGTAGTGCCCCTCTGGTGTTGAAAATGCGGACCTCTCCTTTGTACCGTCAGGTAAGGCAAACTGCCAGTACCTGGATGCTAAGTTGAATGTACCGAGGTAATTGGCAGCTCCCAACTGATCTATAAGCTCATCAGCTCTGGAGAAGTGGCCCGCGTGAGTCTTCGCGTCTGAATTGAGCCCCGGTAGTCCAAAAGAACCGGAGTTCTTGCATGGCACCAGGTGCGGCAACGTTTGGGACCAAGACCACTGGGCTGGCCCAAGGTCTGTTGGAGGGCTCAATCACCCCTACAGTCAGCATCTTGGAGACTTTCTCCTTGATGATAGCTTTGACCCTGTCAGTCAATCTGTAAATGTTGTGTTTTACAGGAGGACTGTCCCCAGTGTCCACATCATGGACACACTACTGAGTGACCCCAGGCGTAAGGGAGAACAAAGCAGAAAGTTCTCCCAACAGTTGGCGGCAGTCACTCTGCCATTCAGGTGTCAGGGCAGGGGAGAGGTTTACCGCGTCCACTGACCCATTGTGCTCTTTAGCAGAAAGGAGGTCAGGGAGAGGCTCAGTCTCCTCTTCAATTCCATCATCTGTTAGTAGGAGCATACCCACTTCGGACCTCTCCAAGTGGGGCTTGAGGTGGTTCACATGCAGGACCCGCAAAGGGTTCCTGGCAGACTGCAAGTCCACCAGATAGGTGACGTTACTCTTGCGCTCCACCTCCTCAAATGGCCCAGGCCACTTGTCCTGGAGAGCACAAGGCTCCATGGGGGCCATGACCCATTCTTTCTGGATAGACTGAAACTCAATCAGAGTGGCATTCTGATTGTACCACCGCTTCATCTCTTCCTGGCTAGCTTCCAAATTCACCTGAGTGAGTTGCCTGAAGCTCTTTGTCTGGTACCTGAAAGCCAGCATATATCTATATATATCCTGGGGGGGGGTTTACTGGGAGCTTTCTGCCAGCTTCTTTGACCAGAGTCAGAGGTCCTCTTACAGAATGCCCATACAGGAGTTCAAAGAGACTGAACCCTAAGGACTTCAGTGGTACCTCCCTGTAAGCAAACAACAGGCATGGTAAGAGGACGTCCCACTTACACCTCATGGGTTCACTAAGACCCATCATGCCCTTCAGGTTCTGGTTAAAATCTCTCAACCAGCCCATTACCTTGGGGGTGGTAATGAGTGGTGAACTTGTAGGTAACACGGCACTCCTGCCACAGGGATTTCATATATCTGGATATGAAGTTGGCTCCCCAATCAGACACTACCTTTCTGGGGAACCCCACCACGGGGCCATCACCGTCCGGAGATGGATAGCCTCGGGGTACCGGGTGCCATGGTCCACCAGGATGAACCTGCTGCCCATTTCTGTCTTGGGGTCCAGAGCATCATAGCGTGCTGATTTTCAATTTCCTGTCTCGGTGAAAGGGGGTGCCGCATTCCAGACATTGCCTGCATCTGTTTTCACAGCCTCCATTCCTCTGTAGTTTTATCAAGGGGGCCTTTTGCCTTTCAGTCAACAAACAGAAGCCCAAACCCTTTCACAGTAACATGTGTTACCCATTTGAGAGGGGCAGCCTAAAATCACCCCAGCAGATAAAAGGCTGAAATGACAAAAAAGGGCTTAGTTAGTATTTACCTCAACAAATGCTTGTACAGCGCATCTGCTCTCCCTTACCCCTCCCACATGCAAAGTGTTCTCTCTAGGGCTGTACGTTTGTTTTGTAATTTTTACTGTTACAGGAAAGCGGATCAAGCATCCCGTATTGCATTAACCTGCCCTGGGTATGCAGAAAAGCAGAGTAGACCGCTAGTCGAGGAGGTTCGCCGGCCTGCCAGCTGCTGGCTTCCTGTCCTTAGAGTCTAAAATCTTACTGCCCCCACTGCCCTGGAAGTACACTTGGAGTACGCTCACTCATCTGTACGCCTGCTTGTCCGTCTGCCTGCGAGCTCTCAAGAGATTGCAGGCCGCATACTAAAAGAAAGAGAGTGGGAGGTGTGGGAGCCGTAGCGGTGGGGTGGTGCAGGCAGAGCAAGCAGCAGCTGAGTCATGTTTGCTGGGAAAACATATAAGCTATGCAAGCTGTGCCAGCCGCATTCAGAGGCAAGGCAAAGTAAGAAACCAAAGTGAGGGTGAGTGATTATTTATTAGGCACGGCAGACCTATTGGCGTGCATAGGCAGCCAGAATTAAGTTGGTGCAGTTGCTCCCAATGGGTTGTCTGCCCAACCCACTTAGTTAACATAGACTGCTGCTTTGCTCTCTCTTTCTCCTGTTATTGATATTGACTCATTTGGATGAAATGCTCTAAATGCGCTAAGCTTACTCCTGTTATGAGCGGCCCACCAGTGCATATTGTCACTTGCCTATGCACTCCTTACTGCCACATAGTGCCCTAATATATCTCGATCTGCCCTCTCTGGTTTCCTTTGGATTGGCATTTGTTATAAAGTTCTGGAAACCTAGAGCCAAAATTACAAGCATCCCTTTACCTTGTGCAATGTGAGTAGAACTGTCTGTGGACAGTGAAAGTTGAAAATTTGGATGCTCGTGCCGTGATCAGGCATTGCTTCTATTCAGGCTGCAATGGCAGCCTTTTTGGTTTCTGACTTGCTCTCCCTATGATACGTCTTGTGTTCGCCTAAATGGGATTTGTGCGGCGAAGTAGGGGTGGGCCTCACACTGTAGAATCTCGCAGAGTGTTTATGTAATGCCACGGAATTCCGATCATGATCATAAAGATCAGTGAGAGATTTCTTCTACCAATAGTTCCATCTACACTAGTTTTTTTCTGAATGCAGGACAAGTCATTTAGAACCCTCAGGCTGAAGGCTTGGAGGTTGAAAGGGCAGGGTTAAAAGTAAATGGGGTCTCAAAGAGGTTGCTTCCTCCATTCCGGCATTCAAAAGAGCTTCCACACTTTCTTCCTATTCCACACATTGGGCCTCTTTTCAGAATTGGCGTCACCCAAGGACTGAGGTCCATAGTCTGTTGAACTTGTGAAGGTGCTTGATGTCTTGCAGGAGTGTTTTGAACTAGGATTGAAGGTCTACTCTCTCTAGATCCATTGGACATCCATTATGGCTTTTAGGATGTCTTGGGGTAGTCTGCAAGACAAAAATGAGCTCACACAGAGGATTTTTAAGGGGTTTCTTAATCTTAGGCCTCCGTCTAGACCAGTTTATCATTCATGAGATCTTAATTTGGTCTTGGATGTGTTGCAGAGGTCTCCCGTTGAACCTCTTGAGAATGTGGATTTGAAATTACTCACCCTGAACACTTTCTTGCTGTTAGCAATTACGTCAGGAAGTAGGTCGAATTAATTGGGTTCCTTATTAGTAACTGCTTCCCTTCTTTAGGGTATTTGAGGACAGGGTTGTTTCATGTCCTGGTCTTTCTTTTATCCCCTGGGTGAATTCAGTATTGCACAGGGCGCAGGAGGTTATTCTCCTGGTGTTTTATACATCTTCAAATTATAATGGCCATCATAATCATTTACTTTGCTGCCCTTCGCCCAACCATCCAGTGATTTATTTGATGGATCACAAAGTCTATCCCTGAATGCTTTGACTATTTTTAGCTATCCCTCAACCTCAGGCAGTAATTCACAGGGGTAAGACCAAACTTGGTGACCAGGGCTTCCTTCATGTGGATATATCTCATCTATTCAGCTACTTTTAGGGCCAATAGGATATCTCAACCAGCTATTGGCATGTGCTTCCACAGACTAGCACCCAGTGATCTTCCCAAAATCTATGCATATGCAGGTCCACCTTATATATTACTACCCACTTAGGGCATAAGTACAAGTCTGGTGGTCCTCGGACAGCCAGCCTCATGCTGGGGCGGCGGTGGCTGCCTTCCAACTGCTACATTGTGACCTTGGGGTCGTGCCGCTCTGGGACTGATTCTAGGGAAACACCGTTCCTTGCAGGTAGATCAGTGGTCTTCAGGCATTAAGATGCTTGGCAGGTACATCGCGGTCCCACCAAGCATATTACAACTTTTCTCACCGCCACTGATTTCATGGAAGTCTTTCCTCCATGAAAACAGTGGAGGTGAGAAAAACTTGTGTCTCACTACATGTGGATGCACACATAGGGGCGCAACATGTGCCCACCTGTGTGCATGCACCCCCAGTTCCAGCATGGCATGGACTTCACAGTCCATGCCTTGCTGGAACTTCCTTTGACGTTCCCATTACGGTGCCTACTTTATAAGCACTGCTGTCGGAATGCCAAAAGAACCACCTGCCAGTCACTAAAAAAGTCATAATATGGTGGGCGGTTCTGTTTAGTGTGCGGCAGCAGGGCAGTCCCGCCACCACAGTGCCAAACTCGTAATCAGCCGCTAAGTGTCAATCACATTACACAACTAGGCATCAGGACTTTCTGGAAGTAGACTCTTTTACCTCTCCTAGGCACTTAACTAGTGCTGCCACTATCTTCACTTGACTCAGAAACCCTCTTGGCTTAACCCCTTGTGCGCTCAGTAGGCCTGGGCGGTAAATTCCGTTCCGCTCGCTGAATTTGCGGAATTTGGGTAATTTCGTGTTCCGCAGAGAACGCGGAATTACCAAAAATTCCGCGATCTGCGGCTTCGCGGAATTTTTTGCTTGTTCGCGCTTTCAAAATGCGTGTTCGCGAGATATTTCTCCCCGAGCACGCAAACAGCGTTCGCGAACAGGAAAAAAGCATTGCGAACGGGCGGAACAAGCAATTCCGCGTGTTCGCTGAACTTTTGCGTGGTCGCGGAGATTTTTTACCGTTTCGCAGAGCTTTGCGTAGCGCGACTACGCACATTCCGCCCACCCCTAGTGCTCAGGACGGCCCCCGGCCGTCCTACATCACAATGGGCGTGTGCTCAGGACGGGCGGGGGCCGTCAGAACGCCGCTGATTCCCCAGCGTGGCGCAAATTCCCCGCCTGTGCGGAAGAATTAATTAGTGGGCGGAGTTCGGATGGCACCCGGCCGTCCTCCGCACATGCCTACCATGACGTAGGACGGCCGGGGGCCGTCCTGAGCATGCAAGGAGTTACGCCCCCTAATTAACTCCCCGCACCGCAGCGGAATTCGCGCCGCAGGGAAAGGGTTAAAGACTAAACATTCTTACCAGTGTGGTACTCACCTGTGTGGTAAAGACTGCTTGGTAAAGGCCCTCAATGAAAAGTCGGTATGGTAAAGGCTGTTTGTATTAAAAATGGATCTCAAACTTTGCCATTAAAACAGGTAAGAGACGTGTGTTGTTAAAAAAGGGAGTGTGGAAGGAGGTATGTCAACATATATTTGATGATGTTAAATATAATTTGAGGTCAGAGCAAAATTTGCAAAGTTTTATTCCTGGTTTTACTTGACATTTATTGACTGGTGACAGTAATGATGGTCTGGCTGAAATTTTAAAACAGGTGTAAAGAGGAACAATTACTACTATTGCCTTTGTGTTTAGAGCTGTTCATGGCTTAGAGCACAGACAGTCAACCATTGCAAAGGAGGGGATTTTGGTCCATTAGGGAATTTAAATATTTTCTGAGTGGAACCTGGTTTGAAATGTATTCGGGCTACAAGACTCTATAAGACATATTTAATAAGAAAGGATTAGATGTCTGTTAGACTTGCCATCCTTGGCGTGGTTACCCCTGACTTATTTGTCTCTACCGTCTGTATTTTTGATGCTGTGCTGGATTTAATTTTTGCTGGCTTAGATGCTTTGGGCACTTTGCCACTGCTGATCAGTGTCAGAGTGCAAGTGCTCCCTGTGTAAATCGTTATTATGATTGGTTATCCATGATTGGTTTTCCATGATTGACATATCTGATTTACTAGTAAGCTCCTAGTAAAGTGCACTGAGTGTGCTCACGGCTTGTAAATATAATGCTACTAGTGGCCCTGCAGAACTAATTGTGCCACCCACACAAGTAGCCTTTCAAATGTAACTCAGACCTGCCACTGCAGTGTCTGCGCACAGTTTTAACTGTCATGTTGACCTGGCAAGTGCACCCACTTGCCAGGCTCTAACCTTCCCTTTTCTTACATGTAAGACACCCTTCAGGTAGGCCCAAGGTACCCCCATGGGCAGGGTGCAGTGTATGTGAAAGGTAGGACATGTACTTGCGTATGTGACATGCCCAGATAGTGAAATACTATGTATTTCGTTTTTCCCCATTGAAAGGCTATTTGTCCTATAGGCTAACATGGGAGTTGCTTTGTAACACTTTACAAGTATCATTTTCCATGGGGACTAGATAGAGAAATTGAGTTTAGGCTCTCTGAACTCAGAATTTAATAACACATCTTTTTAGGGAGATGGTTTTTAAAATGTATGTTTGAAAATGCCACTTTTAGAAAGTAGACATTTTCTTATTTAACCATTCTGTGTGCCTTTGCTGGTTTGTGTATTGAATGTCTGGTTTATGAGTGCCAGGGGCTGGGGATGTGCATTTGCTGTAGACAGCCGCGGGGGGGGGTCGAGGTGTGCTCTGCCTTTCCTGGGTGACTCAGAGCTGAGCTGAATAGACCTGGTCTGCATTTAGAGTGGTGGAAGGAGTTTCCCTTGCACCTGTAGAGGCCCTGTCTCCTTTGCACAGTGCTGTCTCTACCTCCTGCCAAGAGGCTGGACCCAGTGAGGACAGAACTGGTTTGGACTGAGCTAAGAGACTTTCTGCCACAAGAGAACAAAGGAAAATGCAGTATAAATATTGGGGCCCAGACCCCAGAACTTTAAATCACATCTGGACTCAAGAGGAACCTTTGCCAAGGAGAAGAGCTGGAGAGCTGTGAGGAGGAGTAGAGCCACTTTGCTGTGTGCTGTGTAGGGTTGGCCTGCAGTTGCTGCTTCTGTGAAGGAAAGGACCAAGACTGAAATTTTGCTGAGAAACCTGCTTGAAGAAGAATCTCAAAGAGCTTGTGTGTACTGACCTCCTGTTCTGAAGTCTCAGGGACACAAAGACTTCACGACCAGCTCCCCTGAACTCCACTGCTGGGATTTCTGACCTGCCTGTAGCTGCCTATTCCAGTTTTGGGCCTCTGCAGGTTGTTCATGTTGTTGGGAGCTGGAAGAAACCTAAAAGAAGCAAGAAAAGCAATCTCAGACGCTGTCAGTGAGGCGAGTGGCACCGCTCATGATGTGCATGATGCAACGCACCACCTTCACTGCAGCTCCGACGCCCTTTGACGCCTGCCGTCGCCTGAAGTTATCGGCCTTCCCGACGCTAGCGCTTGCACCAACGCCGTCACCGCCAGCGCCTGCATCCCATTATCATGGAGCTGATAACTGCCAAGGGTGACTCCACGAGTCTTTAACTTCGCATCGCCTCACCGGAACTGACGCCTCACTGCTGATGCAACTGACTTCCCCTGTCCTGGACTCGACAGATCGCCTCCTCCCAGACACGATGCCTCGCCTCCCCCGTGGCAGCCAGGGAGCCGGCCTTGACCTCGACATCGACGCCTTATCTCCATGACACCGTGCATCGTCCAAAGACTTCTCTCCAAGGTACTGCTGTTTCGGGGTCCATGTGACTCCGTGCCCGACGCTGCACACCTCGCTGTCTGCGCCGTACTTTGGATTATTGCCTGTCACGATGTCATAATAGCCCAGGTGGAGTAATTTGTTTTCTACAAGTTTTATTTTTGAAATAACTGTTCTAAAGTCGTATTTTGCTACCTGTATGTTGGATTTTTGTTGTTTTCATCTTGTTTGGTTTAGATAAAAATGCCTTATTTTTCTAAACTGGTGTGGTGTCCATTTGTGGTGTTTTTACTGTATTACTGTGTGTTTTAAGTACAAATATTTTACACATTGCCTTTGAGATAAGTCTGTCTGCTCGTGCCAAACTATCAAGGGGGTGAGCAGTGGTTATCTAAAGTGTGTATCTCCCTTACCCTGACTAGAAGCAAGGGTCCCTACTTGGACAAAGGTACATACCTCTGCCAGTTAGAGACCTCCATTTTTAACAATGTCATTTTGTCTCGTATTTGTGAGTGCTACTTGATTTACAAGACTACAGTTTTTCCAATAAATATATTCAAGGTGTGTCAAACAAGGCAGATTGCTTTTCCAGATTTGATGTGTGATATGGAAAGGGACAATGAAGATAAAGATGAATGGTGGACAGAAGATAGTATCAAGGATTGTTTGGTAACGAAAGTTGTCAAGACAGGATGAATTCTTACTCAGAGGTTCTAGTTCTGTGCCACCAATAAGTTTGTGAATGAGATTTATTGAACATGCCCAACAGGGATGTCAAGGTGTGAATATAACTAAGGAGTGATTGAGAGCTTGAAATTGTTGGGAAGGTGTTGATTTGTAAGTTGAAGGAATTGTGTAGGAAAATGTGGAATGTAATATAAGTGATAAGACAAAGAGTGTTAGAACTCCCCCATGATATGCAGGAAATTGCTATGGGTACCTTGAGAAGATGTTTCTTTTAATGTATTGGGTCATCTGTCTTTTGGTTCTGTGCCAGTTAGTGTACTTGAGTTTATGAATGCATATTCTAGATGGGTAGGGATAGTTCTGGTACAGTGGTAACTATTCAGTCAGTGATTTGGTTTCTTAGTCATGCTTTTACACACAAAAGCAAATGCAAGATTCTTTTTACCTGCAGTGATATTTAATTCATCTCTAAAACTATGGAGGAGTTTTTTAAGAAAAAAAGGGAATTTTTCAAAAGCGGGGTGTATTATGTTACCCGTAAACTAACAGAATGTATGAGGTACTTCAACAGAACCTTAAAGGAGTGTGTTGGGATGCCTGTAAGCTTGGGAGTGAATTGTAGGAATGTTTTATGCAAACGTTGAAAGAATTCAGGTTTATGCAGCAGTCCACCACTGACATCATGCCATTTTAGCTACTCAGGGAAAGAAACCATTCGACCACGTTCTCTCCTACGTGGGTCGAAAAAACACTTGGGATAAATGTGATGATGCCATGGTATTGAGAACTCTGGAAAAGGAGTTTAGCTCCCAGGCTAAGAAAAAGGTTTCTTTTGATAAGAGTACTGCAGCTTTAGATGTGATAGGAACAGTTCTAAACTTCCAAAGTGCAAGGTGGGAAACTCGAAGTTCAGATCTCCTCTGTGTGTGGCGACACTGTTTAAAGATGCTGTGAAGTTGAAGGATGGACATATTTGGAATCTCAACCGCATCGCTGTCGTCAATAAATAATTTCCTTTGCTCTCACTTCTTCTGTATTACTGCTCTTAATTTTGTTACTATGTCTCCTTCACACAAGCTCTTTTAAATTTGTTTTTTCTCTGTCTTTTCCATATTTTGTTTATTTTCCCTTTCTTTCCTTTTGTTTCAATTTTGTGTTGTGGGAGGTGGGTGATGAGATATCTTGGGATCCTTAGTTGAGATGTTAGGGGCATATTATCAAGGGCTCTATCGCCGCTTTAGCAGGACTTTTTCCCGCTAAAGCGGCGATAATTCTAACGCCCTATTAGCAAGCTGTCGATAACTGCTGTTAGCGATACAAAAGGGGATGATGGACGGAACGTTTGAGCCAATCAAACACTCACCCCCAGTCAACTGATCTGGGTTTAATCCATCATCATTCTTTAGCTCACTCCACCACCCAGTTCAGACATGGCCATATGCAAATCAGTCTGACCCTGTGCCTCATGGGAACAGTCCAGCCCGAACTGCCAAGCCATGTCTTCCCTGGACCGGAAACAAGCATCCTAGGACCGGTTTCTGGCATTCCAGCCGTCATCAGCCAGGCTTGCTTGAATCCAGTGGCAAAGTGAGCAAGGGACCCACGTCTGGGCATACCCCGCCAACTTAGGGCGAACAAAGCGATACAAAAGGGGATGATGGACGGAACGTTTGAGCCAATCAAACACTCACCCCCAGTCAACTGATCTGGGTTTAATCCATCATCATTCTTTAGCTCACTCCACCACCCCAGTTCAGACATGGCCATATGCAAATCAGTCTGACCCTGTGCCTCATGGAAACAGTCCATCCCCTTTTGTATCGCTTTGTTCGCCCTAAGTTGGCGGGGGTATGCCCAGACGTGGGTCCCTTGCTCACTTTGCCACTGGATTCAAGCAAGCCTGGCTGATGACGGCTGGAATGCCAGAAACCGGTCCTAGGATGCTTGTTTCCGGTCCAGGGAAGACATGGCTTGGCAGTTCGGGCTGGACTGTTCCCATGAGGCACAGGGTCAGACTGATTTGCATATGGCCATGTCTGAACTGGGGTGGTGGAGTGAGCTAAAGAATGATGATGGATTAAACCCAGATCAGTTGACTGGGGTGAGTGTTTGATTGGCTCAAACGTTCCGTCCATCATCCCCTTTTGTATCGCTTTGTTCGCCCCTAAGTTGGCGGGGTATGCCCAGACGTGGGTCCCTTGCTCACTTTGCCACTGGATTCAAGCAAGCCTGGCTGATGACGGCTGGAATGCCGGAAACCGGTCCTAGGATGCTTGTTTCCGGTCCAGGGAAGACATGGCTTGGCAGTTCGAGCTGGACTGTTCCCATGAAGCACAGGGTCAGACTGATTTGCATATGGCCATGTCTGAACTGGGGTGGTGGAGTGAGCTAAAGAATGATGATGGATTAAACCCAGATCAGTTGACTGGGGGTGAGTGTTTGATTGGCTCAAACGTTCCGTCCATCATCCCCTTTTGTATCGCTAACTGCTGTTAGCGACAGCTTCTAGGCGATAGCGACCGGGTTCGGTGCCGCTTTGCATGCCAGCGATATTTATCGCTAATGGCATGCAAAGTAGGCGTTCCCAACCTAAAAGCGACTGGAAACAGTTGCTAAGCTCGCTATCGCCTATTAGCGAGGCAGGGGAGGTGATTAACGAACCAGCGCTAAACACGTTTAGCGCTGGTTTGTTAGCGCCTGGTCCAGACCTGACTTAGCCATGTAATCCAGTGGGAGGTGGATTACATGGCTAAATCCCCCTCGCCCTATCACCTAGCTAACACTGGTCACAGTGTGAATATCGCTTGTTTTCAAGCGATATTCACACTGCTTCTCCAGGGTTTCTATCGCTAGGAGATAAGCGTTGCTGATAGCACGCTATCTCCGCGATAGAAACCTGCGATAGCCGGCGATAATTATCCAAGCGCTAACTGCGCTTAGCGATAATTATCGCCGGTTATTGCTAATAGGCCCCTTAGTTTCTTATCGGGTTCCTGCTGCTTAGGATCATTGATGTTAGTTACTACACAGGGCCATTCAACATAATTAGTGCATGGACCCATTAAAGTTCATTGTGGCAAGGGGCAATTGAATGTAATTACTGGTGAAAATATTGATAAATATCAAGGCCTGGCGCTATTGGGGTTCATACAGGCTGGAGTCTGTTTGCATGGATGCCTTGATATCTGTGTGCCTATGTTTTTCTATTTTCAAAAGGACATGATTGTGTGATCTATGTCAAGGTGTACATAGGTATTGTGGGTTTATTAGTATGTGGCATGCACCATGCAAAAGTAAACCCTATTTACTTTGCCCGTGTTGTAATTTTTTCAGTATTAATTGCACTGAATGTGCTACTATTCACTTATGGAATTGGCATTTTTATCTATTTATCCGTTTTGCAATGTTAATGTTTTATAGCTAACGTTTTTAAATATGATTTTGCAAAAAGATCTATAACTTTGCACATTTTTCAAAGTACTCACCTTACACATTCCTAGATAGTTTGTATCAATATAATTGTAATTGCCCATTATGGGAGAAAAGAACGCCCCAATACAACAGATATATTGTTAAAAGGTAATAGGTTCCAGAAGTGTTTAGATGATGCTAGAGAGGCAACCCATTTCACAAATTGCATGTTTACAGTCACATTGTGAGGCTATAAGAGTGCCATGGAGCGATGGCTAATATACAAATGTGTTTCTCACACAAGTTGCACTTTGTTGCATGAAGACATTAATTTACGAGAGTACATTTTACATCATGATTCACAGAATGGGAACTGGTTTCAGTGATGGAAAATTCACTAACATGAAACATTTTCCACATTCAAAATTCAAGATACAGGAGAAAATGGCCTCACAAATCTCAGTGTACACCCAGTTTGTGGTATTCGGTTATTTGCAAGGTATTTCACCATTTTAGAAGCACACGGCAAACTAATTCTGTAAAGTCATGACTAAATACTTTGTTACAGGGGGACACCCAATATTCACTTGAGATGTGGTAAAACAGGGTTCGTCAAAGGAACATGTATTTTTACTATGAAGGAAGATATACATGAGCACATTTACACATTATGTACTAACATGAATATATCACCTGTTAAACATTTGTAAATTGATTGGGTTCCTTACTTTCATCTGCTCCGTATTTTGCCTAAACCTAGAGGGGCATATGTACAAGGAGTTAACGCCACGTTAGCGGCACTTTTCTGCCGCTAATGCAGCGATATTTTTATCGCCCTATTAACAAGCTGTCGCTAATAGCTGTTAGCGACAGATTACTGGCGATGCCGGCCGTTTCCAGCATCACCACCTATGTTAGCGATAACTATCGCTAATGATATGCAAGGTAGATGTTCCCGTGCAAAAACGCACGCTAACCCCACTTCGCGATATTTACAATGATCGCCCGGACCCGCGATACGTTAAAAAAACTGCCGCTAAAGCCCGTTAGCGGCTGGGACTTAAGACCAGAAAATAGCTGGTCTTAAAAATGGAGATAACACTTGGGGCCTCATGTCAGCAGGTTTTGGTGCTGGACAGCGCTGCAAGCAATGTTGCTGCGCTGCCCTGCGACAAAACTACAGAGACAGGAATGCGCACCATCAATAAGATAGTGCGCATTCCTGGGCCTCACTCATGAAAAGTGTTCCAGCGCTGCGACAAGACAGTGTTGCAACACTTTTCACTACGCCCTTCTTGCGACTCCATGGATGCGCTGTTTTCACTGGACAGCGCTCCATGACGCAAGTAATGACAGATACGTCTGGAATCCTGACGTATCTGTCTGCGCTAATGTCACGCATTGCTGCTGTTGTGTCACAAGCATGATGCAACTCCAGCAATGCATGGGGCCAGCCTATCCCTGTGGCACTGCATCACCCTTACGCCTGCCATGAGGCAGGCGTAAGGTACTGACGCAGTGCCGTCCTACAATAGTCGCAGTGAAATCTGAGGGATTTCACTGTGCCACTCCTATGAGGCCTTGTCGTGTGGGAATGCACACCCTGCGTACATCATACCTGATGCAGGTATGATGTGGCACAGGGCTTCACAAGGTCACGCATATGCCTACATGCGTCACTTTCCAAATACGGCGCTACGTGGTGCTAGATTTGCCTGGTCCATTCTTGAGGGGTGCCAGGGTGTTGGCGCAGTTGGAGATCCATCGGTGGCGGTTGCGTACTGCGGTGTCATCATCTGTAAGCGTTAACGGAGTGGTGGTGCTGAGAGAGTTGACGAGACGTTCTTCGGTGGCCTTGATCCAACTGCGAGGGGGGCGATGATGGCGGTGGTGTATGGTGGGCATGGTGAAGACATGATGTATACAATGATGGTCGGTCCAGGAGAGTCCGGTGGTGTGGCTGTAGTTGAAATTCCATCTGGCGGAGGAGACGTGCTTGTCTGTGTGTCCTGCTATGTGGCTTGCTGCGGTGACTAGCTGCTTGAGTCTGATGTTGGTGAGCTTCCCCAGGAGGGGGTGGTGTTCTGGTCACTGGGGTTGTCCAGGTGGAACTTGAGTTCACCGAGTAGGATGTCGTCGGTGGATGGGAGAGCCTGGGGTGCAAGGAGGTCTACAATGGTATCGGAGAACAGGGGGCCATGGCCCGGGGGGCCTGCAGATGAGGGTGCCGCAGAGGATGGGCTTGGGGTTGGTCCGGATCTGGGAGTTGAGGTGCTCCATGGTCACCGTTGGGTCATTAGAGTCCGTGGTCAGTCAGAGTGTGCTTCTGTAGGTGATGGCAATGCCTCCTCCTGGAGGGTCAGGTGGTCCTTGCGGGTGATTCAGTAGCCGTCAGTGATGGTGATGGCGATGTCCGGTCCGGAGCAGAAGTTGGTCCTGGCAGGCGATGTGATGTCCAGCGTTGATGGCGAGGAGGGTGCTGGCGTCGTAGCAGTGGAGTGTCCGACAGGAAGGGTCCTTGGTGCTGAGCGCAGTCCAGGGGCAGACGGACACAGACAGGCTTGCCTATGGCTTGCCTTTGGCACGGGAGACGTCCATTACAATGCAGGCATTACATAGTAATGCCTTTACAATGCTACTCCAACCACGCAGGTGCCTTTACATCGCATTCCATTACAATGCATTGGACTATATTTCCTGGAACCTGTCCGATGGAGTGCGCCGCTTTTGGCTATTATTGAGGCAGGGTATGCTCCCCTTAAATACTGTACTGTCTAAATGGTATGGTTCTTCCCCTATTTGTAATCTGTGTAACAACACCATTCAGGATGTTAATCATGTGCTATTTATTTGCCCCGCTTTATTATTGTGTCGGCGTATGGATGAGACCAATTTGTTTACAATTATGGATTCTCTCGGCCTCTGCACTAACTGATTCTATTTATGAGCCACCATATGAAATGTTCTGTTATAGGATTTTTAAGTGTTTTTTAAATTTGTATTAACGCTCATTATATGAAGGGAGCAAATATTAACTTTGGTTTTAACCTGATGTTATACAATATTAAGGGCATAAAGGATATTTTAATTATTTCCTATTGTATAAAATATTTTAATGTTTTGTATTTGGAGATTTTTACTGTCGGCTTCTGCTTATGATTATAGAAACTATGTTGCACAAATGTTTTTAAATGATGTTGGTCTTTCGGTTTATGTGGATCTCTTTGGAGTTCCAAGATCATAAATAAATAAACTTGAAACTTGAACAACGCATTGTGAGGTCAGTAAGGGGGTATTTTTAAGTTTTAGGGTGGGTATGGGTTTCGTGTGTTGGAGATGAAATTTGGGGTGTGCATTGGGTCAAATATGAACGTTGGGGTGTGCATTTGGGTCAAATATGATTTTTAGGGTGTGTTTTGGAGGCTCACAGATACATTTTAGGATCCACGGTTTGCTTTGGGGTGCAATGGTTAATGTTAGGGTTGCACTCACTGAAGTGGGAATAGTCATTTTTACATCTCCGCTATGCAACACCTTCCCTACTGTTGCAATATGCCTAGTATTAGTATGCATTGTAATGGAATGCGATGTAATGGTATGCGTCGTAACTTCATATATACCTTTGGCACACCAGTGGTACGCCCGCTGCGCATGGCCGCACAGCGGCCGCCATTGTGAAGTGCTGCAGGGGGGACTGGACAGCTGGGAGGTGGGAAAGGCCGGAAAGAATACTGGATGGGGCGTGGACGCGGGGGGTGTGTGAGAGCGGGTGTTGTAAATATTTAAATGAGGGAAATCTTACCTCGATGCCGGTTCCCGTGTCTTCGCTGCTCCTGCTCTCCTGAGTCTGCTTCCAGGAACAGTAAGTAGGCAGCTAGGCTCCCTCCCCTGAGCCAAGCACAACGCTCGATGCAGCGTTGGGATTGGTCATTGGCGCAGGGACAAGGCATGCAGCCAGGGGCTGGAGGGGTGGACATGTTCTCCATGCAGGCTGTAATGCAGCCTGCATTGTGAACAGGGAAGTGTGCATGACTTCTTTGGGCGGCCTGAGCGGGCCGACCAAACATTCATTGCGCACTTGAATGGGCATGCCAATCCGCCCCTGCACTGCTCCGTGAGTGGAACAGCCCTACCCACCCTCCCGCCCGCAAAGGAAACATAGCACAATTACATCAGGAAGTTATCATCATGTGATGATTTTTCCTCTTCTTGCACTGCTTGAAAGCAGTGGGGCGACGCTCTTCCGCCATTGCGGATGAGCAGCCACTGGGGGTGCGTCATCTACAGGGCTAGGCCATCCCACCTTCTCCTTACCTGGAGATTGACACCGTGGCGCAATCTGCTGCACTCTCTCCAAATATGTGACTCAGCCAGCAGAAGCCTCAGCCAGGTGGAATTTCACAAGCCTGGGTACAGCAGTCGCCGCCAAGTCCGCTGGTGAACCTCCCGATGCAGTTGATGCAGCAGGGCCCCCTTAGGCGTGAAGTTGCAGCGCTACCGCCACACAAGTTCAGCGCAGCTCAGGGGCCTCACCCTCCACAGCGTCCGGCCAGCCCAATATCATCCAGCCTGTGATGCAGAGAGGCACCGCCCACCGTTGGTTATCCCCTCCGTGCACCCCGGTGTAGTGGTGGATCGCAGTATGCGATGCAGACCTCCCTTCGTTGGTGCGCAGGAGCGCCTCTACCATTCACAGCTCCAAGGGGCGCAAGGCAGTCTTCTCACACAGGTCAGCAACGTGTCTCCATGCGACCTGCCAGACTTCACCACCAGGTACGAGCGATTGTCGCGCCTCAATGTCTACAGCCACAGCTCATCGACTCCACAGCTCCTCCGCATCCCACTCCAGGCTCCAGACGCAGGTCCAGCGAGGCATCCAGGCTCCAGATGCAGGTCCAGCGAGGCATCCAGGCTCCAGACGCATGTCCAGCGAGGCATCCAGGCTCCAGACGCAGGTCCAGCGAGGCATTCAGGCTCCAGACGCAGGTCCAGCGAGGTATCCAGGCTCCAGACGCAGGTTCAGCGAGGCATCCAGGCTCTCATCATGGTCATCCTGGATGTTGGGTGGCTTGAGGGGGTAGTTGATGTGTGCTGCACTTGCCCCTGGCTGCTCCATTCTGCATTTTGTAGGATTGTTTTGCCTATTTTCTATTGGAGGTCGACTGATAGGCTATTTTTTGCATTAGAGGCAAAAAAAACTCCCATTGGGCAGACTAACGTGAGTATTTTTTGCCGCTAATGGGCCTTTCATTGGTTTTCGCCTGCAACACCGGAATTCCTATCGCCATTGCGCTAATGTTAGCGGCAGTTTTCACCGCCGATCCCTGAAACTATCGCCATGTAGCAACGGCTTATAAATACGCCGCTAACCTGGCAATAGTTTTCCGCGGTACACCGCGATAAAAAAACTGCTGCTAACTAGCGTTAGCGATAGTTATCGCCACTCCTTGTACATATGCCCCAGAGAGTCTTTTGGTGTTATTGTATGACACTAGACAAGAGCACTTAGAATGTTTTTCTCAAAAACTCTAAGCCTCCGGTAATGTAAAAAAAATGGGGCAAGTCCTGGTCTATCTCAGGAACAACGTCAGAAGCTGACCATTCAGAGCTTTTTCAGTTTAATATGTTTATTTGAGAATAAAATTGTACATTCTGCAGTTACAACAATCACTCTAGCCAATATGTATAAACTGATCAGACGAATTAACAGTAGTAATACAATTATATAAGAATGGTGTAGAACTCACATCTAGAAAGCATCTATAGAATAGCAAGTAGAAAGAAGAAGGAATAAAAGGAAAAAGAAGAGAGAGAGAAAGATGCAAGCAGAAGGAAGGAGATGAAAGAGTAGCCTTCATACATGTTTAACTGTAAATTGCAGGAAGGTGGTGAAAAGTGAGATCAATAAGCAAATATGGAAGTATTATTTCAGTACAAACGATTGAGGAATTATTTGAGGAAGTCAAGGAGCAAGTGGAATTGCAACTTTAGAGAGATAGATAGTGGGAGGCGACCACAGAATATCTTGTTTTACAAATATTGGAAAAGAGTGCAAATTATATCTATCCAGCCTATGATTACGACATACCAAATTCCACCACTGTTGAATGTTGAGATTTTCTGTAGATTTCCAGTTGGATGTAATCACATGTAAACCTATTGCCAATAAAATATTTACTAATTTACCCATTAGTCTTGTGAAATGTCCAGTGCAGGTACATTGTAGCTATAGCTATGTTAGCATGAGCATGCTGCAGTCTTCACTTTGCTTTGCACACATTACTATGCACACATATTTTGCTTTGTGCCGCACTGTACTTGCACTCAGAACCTACTGTTGTTGCGCATTCCGTTCTTTCCTGGGATTTAATCTGAACACCGTAGACAAGGTCAAACAACAATGCCCCTTGTTATTCTGTTTTAGCCAGGCTCTAGCACATAGACAAAACACACAAATGCAGCTGTTGTTTGGGAACATGTACTCTTTGTCATATAGGTGTGCACATACATGCAAACACACAGACGAGATTGCGACTACATCTGAGATGTAGAACCTTCATCGGTAAATGCTAAGGGAGGGTGTCTGCTGCAAACACTTAGAGATCTTTTGATATATAATTACTTTGCTTCTGTAGATTGGGAGTGGGGTTAGCTTGCCCTGTTATATACAATGACAGCTCCCTTTATGATTTATGGATTACTTACTATGCTGACCGCATTTGTGTTAGGCATCTTCTTGCTTATTGTGGCACGCATACTGCATACTAGAGGACAATAGTTAAAAATAAATATTTTAAACTTTTCTTGTGTCTCTGTCAGATCTTATTGTGGACAAGTATAAGTGTGAGAGCGAAAGGGTGTGTTCTGTCACAGCTATTCCTGTGAGGGTCGGAAGTGTTATGTTCTGGGGTGTTTAATCACTTTTTCCTCTGTTAGTGAGTAGGAGGACAAATGAGACACTATAGCTAGTTGGTCCAGGTCTCATGGGTACTAAGGTGGAAGGCTAACTCACTCACTTCCTACTAAGGTTCTATGGTCCCAAGCATAGTTCTGTGATTTTGCAGAATCCCTGCAACAGTCTGTTATCAACCTATCTGAAATGTAGGCCACCAAGGAATATTTTACTTAAAGAGATGGTACAAATACTCTAGTGATAACAGCAATTCTATTCCAAACCTGAATCCAGAAGGTAGAAACATTTGGACATTGAAAAAACATATGCGCCAGAAAGGGAATTACAATTGCAACAAGTGTTTTGTTTGAGCATCTTGAGTTTAAACAAGTGAGCTGGCGTGGAAAAGAGTCTAATATAAAATAAGTATAATGTTTGTGTTTAGCTGGCAGAACGCTTGGTAGAGTGAATTTTATTCCACAGTTTGTACCAGGTAGTTAAAGGCCAAGTACATTGTTAGTCAAGTTCCTATAAAGTTTCCTGCTTGGATTTAGACCTGTTAGGAAGGGGTGTAATAAGTTGTTTGTACATTTATGAGGATATAGGTCTTGTTGGACTTGGCCCCAAGATCATCAACGACGGAGAAGGCCGCGCCGTAACCTGTCCGGCTACAGTGTCGCCTAGCAACAGAGCCGCAACGTGATCAGGATCGCCCAGCAGGACGTCCGACGAGCGGGGAGAGAGAGAGAGTGAGGCAGCGCACCCCCCCAGGTAAGGCTTGGACTCCGGTCGGGAGACGCAAGCTTGTGTGGCCTGGGGAGGCGTGCAGGAGGAGTACAGGAGTGCTCCGAGCTCTCTCCCGCTGCACCGCGTTAGACGCGCTGAGTCCCCGAGCGGCCCGGACCTGCCCAGCAGGACCGGGGCCGCCCATGTAAGCCTATGACGGTTGTCTCTGCTATTGGGGCCTAGTGGTGCCACGAACCGCATTATTATTGCATTACAAACTGCCTGATTCTTGCATTACGAACCGCATTATTATTGCATTACGAACTGCCTGATTCTTGCATCAAGAACTGCATTATTATTGCATTACGAACTGCCTGATTCTTGCATTACGAATCGCATTATTAAGCATGAGGGAACTGGACATTAAGGCTAAACAGGTGGAGTCCAGTTCGAATGGTGGCAGCGCACAGCCAGTGCCAGCAGGTAAGGTGTACTTTCCCAAAGACTTAGTGCGAGATTACCAGAGGGGGGGTGATGTTTATGCGTGGTTCACGGCATATGAGAGCGCACTGAGGATGAATGAGGTGCCTGAGAAGCATTGGGGGGTGGGCCTATGGAAACACTTTGAGGCTTCTGGGAGGGATGTTTTACCACCCTTAGAGAGGGCTGGAACCCTGACCTACGCCAATATGAAGGAGGCTTTATGCCTCAGGTATGGGCTCACTCCTGAACAGTACAGGCAGAAATTCAGGAACTTCAAGGAACTGAAATCCAGTCCTTGGGGTGGGGGTGTGGATGAGTACACGCGTGCACTGGATGATTGGGTGATGGTTAGCATGGCGAATGATTTGAAGGGATTGCTCAATTTGGGCCCCAGGGAGCCTCGGCTCAGTAATAATTTTTCAGAGTTGCGCCAACACCTGTTAGAGTGCGAGCTCTTTGATTCCCAGGAGATGGCACCAGAGACAGACCCCTGGTTAAGGGACAGAGGGTCTGAAGAGGCACTAAGGGGGACAAGCACCCCTAGGGGGCCCCAACTGCCAGGAAGTATCAGTGGAGTAGCTTAGTTGGCCCAGGGAGTTGTACCCAAGGGAACCCCCTGGGGTCAGGGAGGCATAGAACAGGAGGGTGTCCCTGCAGTAGCGGGCCCAGGTCTGAGTTCTATCGCCCCAAGCAGGGAAGTCCATCAAGGTAGTGATTGGCCTACCCTGGCTTTAGGCTGGGAGGGGGTTGTGTTGGACTTGGCCCTTTTTGGCTAAAGTTCCTTAAACTTTTTGCCTTCCTCCTAGACCTTTTTCTGACATAATGTTGCCAACTTAGATGCTTTGGGCACTTTTCCACTGCTGATCAGTGTCAAAGTGCAAGTGCTCCCTGTATAAAGTGTTATGGTAATTGGTTGTCCATAATTGGTATGTTTGCCTTACTAGTGAAGTCCCTAGTAAAGTGCATTATGTGTGCCAGGGCTGGTAATGCAAATGCTTGGGCCTGCAGCACTAATTGTGCCACCCACACAAGTAGCCCTAAAGAGAGATCTCAGGCCTGCCACTTCAGTGCCTGCGCACACTTTGTTAACTGCCTTGTTGTCCTGACAAGTGCACTTTCCAGGTCTTACCTTCCCTTTTTATGTACAGCTGACACCCCTATAGTAGGCCAAGGTACCCACCTGGGCAGGGTGCAGTGTATGTGAAAGGTAGGACATGTACTGAGGTGTGTACCATGTCCTGACAGTGAAGTACTGCCAAATTCGTTATTCACTGTTGCAAGGCCATCTTACCCATAGGACAGAATGGGGAATGCTGTGTCCCATGTTTCCAGCATATCTTCCCATAGGCATAAGATGGAGAGATGGAGTTTAGTGTGCCTGAACTCAGAATTTAATCACACATCTTTTTGTGAAAATGGTTTTTGAATTGTGTGTTCAGAAACCACGCTTTCAGAAGTGGCTGCTTTCTTGTCTTAAACCATCCTGTGTGCCTCTGCCTAGTTGTATAATGCCTGCCTGGGTTTAGACGTGACAGGGTCTGGGAAGTGTCCTGACCCCAGGGAGGAGAAGGTGAGACAGCAACAGGCTGGCCTGCATTTGATGTGAGGGGGCGGAGTAGCCCCTGGATGTGAAGAGGGCTGTGTTGCTGCCACAAAAGGATGGCTCCACCTCCTCCTGAGCGTCTGGGCCCCAGACCCTGACTATCAAAGGAGGAGGGTGTGCACTGGCAGGAAGACACCCAGGTCTGGTTTTGGACCGAGGTCAGACCCCCTGAACACAAAGACTTCAAAGGCATTTAGGGGTATAAATGTAAGAGCTGAAACCCCTGAACTCAAGACTGAAATCCATATTGAAAAAGGATTGAACCTACTTGGTGCTCAAGAGGAACCTCTGCCAAAGAAGAACAGCTGAAGAGACTGAAGAGAAGGACTGCCCTTGCTGTGTGTTCTGGGGCTGGCCTGCAGTTTGCTGGTTTGACTAAGGAGAGGACAAGGGACTTTGCTGTGTGCTGTGTCCCCCTGCTTGTGAGGACTTTGCTGTGTGCTGTGTCCTGAAGTAGCGTGTCTCCAAGGGCCCGAGGAGAGGTGGTCCGCTGTTGTGGAAACTCAGGAACACAAAAATTTCCAACTGTGTCTCAGTGACGCTGTGTGCGTGGTGCTCTTGCACGCCTGAGACTGCCGTGGGGTCCGTGGTACTGTTTACGAGGTGCCCCGTGATCGCACTGCCCCCGCAGCGTGAAACATCATCCACGCTGCTGCCTTGCTGTTGTGGCCCAAGCCGTCATCGTACCTAAGGCTGTGAGGAAGGATCACGGCCGCCGGCCCGAGCCGCAACTTGCCAAAGGATTTCTTGAAGCTAAGAAAGTTACAAGGTGATAGGGATCGTGATCGTTGTTCGTCGAAAGGAATCTGTCCAAGATCATCAATGACAGAGAAGGCTGTGCTGTAACCTGTCCGGCTACAGCGTCGCCTAGCAACAGAGCCGCAACGTGATCGGGATCGCCCAGCAGGACGTCCGACGAGCGGAGAGAGAGAGCGAGGCAGCGCACCCCCCCCCTGGTAAGGCTTGGACTCCGCAAGCGTGTGTGTCCTGGGGAGGCGTGCAGGAGGAGTACAGGAGTGCTCCGAGCTCTCTCCCACTGCACCGCGTTAGACGCGCTGAGTCCCCGAGCGTCCCGGAACTGCCCAGCAGGAACGGGGCCGCCCCTGTAAGCCTATGAACGTTGTCTCTGCTGTTGGGGCCTAGTGGTGCCCGAGTTGACCGAGCAGATTGCATTACGAACTGCATTATTATTGCATTACGAACTGCCTGATTCTTGCATCACGAACCGCATTATTATTGCATTACAAACTGCCTGATTCTTGCATTACGACCGCATTATTATTATTGCATTACGAACTGCCTGATTCTTGCATCACGAAACGCATTATTATTGCATTACGAACTGCCTGATTCTTGCATTACGAATCGCATTATTATTGCATTGCGAACTGCCTGATTCTCGCATTAAGGACTGTCCTAGTATTACATTACGAGCTGCATTACGAACTGCATAGCATTGCATTAGCACTGCATTAGAGATCGTAAATTGCTCATTAATACCGCAAGAACCTACAAGTGATTGCTGGCCTAATAACCGGCCAAGTGAATTATTACGAATACGCATATGTTGGTTTTCTATCATTTGGTCTCATCGTATTTCTTTTTATAAAGATACTGCTAGTTTATGAAACCATTGTGGTGTCCATTTGTGGTGTTATCACTGTGTTACTGGGAGTGTGGTTGCAAATACTTTACTCATTGCCTTGAAGATAAGCCTGGCTGCTCGTGCCAAGCTACCAGGGGGTGAGCAGGGGTTATCTTGGGGTGTGTCCCTCCTTACCCTGACTAGAAGCAAGGGTCCCTATTTGGACTAAGGTACATACCTCAGCCAAATAGAGACCCCCAGTTCTAACAGGTCTCATATTTGGGTGAAAGAGGGTTAGATTGCAAATTGTTGGTTTGATTCAAAGGATGAGAGAAAAGATTAAGAGCATTTAGAAGAAGATATTTTAATAACATATATTTTTTGAAAAATGTGGGTGTTATATTATAGGAGTGAGAGAGGGAGTCAAAAGGAATAACTGAATAATTAAGAAGTATTTGGGAAATAATAAAAATGCCCATCACTGTTTAGCTTCATCGCATAATAGGTTTCCCATTCAGTTTGAGGACTTTATTATACCAGATAGGACTTTGCTGAAATTGATCATATAGGAAAATATTAGAAAAAAGTAGTGGTTGTAGCAGGGAGCAAGAATGTGATATAACAGGTGGCAACCTCAACTAAAGAGGTTGTGGCATAAAAAGGATATGTCTGTAAGAGAAGGAAATAATCATTGAAGATTCTAATATAAACCAGAATTTTGAGGTGGTATCCCTGGGGTCAGAAAGGGACTGCTGGGCTTGCTAAATACCAAACGCTCTATGATAGAGAGAGAAATCCCAAAAATTAACACCACCTGGATTTAACTAATGTAATCGGCGATCGCTTCTTATTCCATAGGAACCAAGATAGGATCTTTTCCAGAGTGGTAAAGTATGCCTTAGGAATTTTAATGGGTAGCATCTGGAGAAAGAAAGGTACTACTGGAAGTAGCATCATCTTAATAGTATCCAAACGACCCCACCAAGACAGAACTAAAGGTGAGCATCCCTGGGTAAAGTGTGTAACCCTGGAAAACAGACTTTCCAAATTGAGCTTAAACCATGTCTATAATGTTGTTGGTATACAGAATTTCCAAATACTTTTTTATCAGGATTGCAAGATAAGCCTGCCTGAATAAAAGGATCCTTAATGCAGCATTTATTGATGGGCATAACTTCTGATTAATCAATATTAAGCTTATAGCCTGAAACATCAGAGAATTATCTCAACATCTTTAAAAATGTTGGAAGTGGAGATTGTGGTTGTGACATGAATAAGAGAATGTCGTCAGCATATGTAGTGTATTTAACATGTGTGTCTTTGAGTTCAAAGCCAGAAAGGGTGCCAGAAGTCTTTAATTGATGTAGGAAGGGTTCTAGTGCGAAAATAAATAATAACGGAGATAAAGGGCATCCTTGCAGTATGCCTCTGTTCAAAGAGAAGTAGGAGGATTGGATTCCATTCACCAGGATAGTGGAACAAGGCGATGAATAAAGCAAGGAGATCAGCTGTAAAAAATGCGGACCAAAACAGTGCCAGTTAAGAAACTGCCAGTTACTCTATCAAAAGCTTTCTCCACGTTTATTGTGAGTGCGGCAAGAGAGAAAGTTAATTTATTTCCTTTGTTTATAATATTCAAAAAGATACACGAGTTGTCAGCAATGCTCCAATGTTTGACAAACCCAGATTGTTCTGAGGCTACAAGATCAGGATTAGTGTTGATTAAAGAAATAGGAGCATCATTTTTGAAAGTGTTAAATTTCGATCCTTTTTGGAATGATACATATCATTGCTTCCATGAATGTTCCAAGGGAACCTTTCAAAGAGAGAAAATAATTAATTTAAAAAGCTTAGGAAAGAGTCTATGAGAAATTTAAAGATAATATTCGACAGTGTAACCATACGGATCAGGCACCCTACACGTTGGCAAACATTTTACCGCTGAATATAATTCATCCATTGTGAAGGCGGCCTCAATAGGAGAGGCATCAGAGACAGTGCTGCTCTGAGGTTTAAGGTTCAAAAAATGGGAGTCTATAAGTTCGTCAGAAGGACAAGTTTCAGGAGTGTATAATTGCTGGTAATAATCTGCAAAACAAGCAGCAATATCTGAATCATGTAACAATTGAGTTCATGAGGTATTAGCAATTTATTTAATACTTTTTTCATTTTAATTTTCTACTTTTTAAATAATTAGCCAGCAAAGCACCTGCCTTCTTCTTGCCGCCATAGAATTTAGCACTAACCTGAAGGAGAGTGCCACACTCGTTTTCAGTTGCGATTTTATTAAATTGAAGCCTAACCGCAATCAGTGCGTCTAGATCTGCTTTGTTGCTTTTAGATGTACAATAAGCATGTTTAAGTTGTTTGATAGTGGTTAAAAGGTCATTGGACTCTTTTACTCAAATTTTCTTACTAAAGGATACATAGTTAATTTAAAAAAACCTCTAGAGGTCACTTTAAAAGCATCCCATACAATATGAATGATGTATCACCAGTGTAATTTTGGTCCAATAATCCAGTTACAAAAGTTTCATAGGAAGCAAGAAAACATTTGTCAGTAAGCAAGGAATTGTTGAACCACCAACGCGATGTATGGTTATAGCCATTAGCAATTTCAATGTCTGTCAAAACAAGGGCTTGATCCGAGATCAATATTGACCCAATCTCAGAGTTAGTGAGGTGTTGAAGCAGGCTTTTACTTAAAAAATATCATCAATCCTTGTTTGGGAGCAATGGGGAGCTAAAATAAAGGAATATGCCTTAAGTGTCAGATTGGAGATCCTCCACAAATCAGACAGGGAGTGTTGGGACAGAGTGCATTGAATGGCTTTGCGTGCTCTATGGGGAAAGAACTTAGTATAGGAATGATAATTAGAAATGGATCTAAAACCTTGATTGAACCTGATTTGGAAGTTGTCAGAGTAACTTTCTGTGATCTTTTTAGATGAATTTCCAAACTTCAGCTTCTGGGTGGGTAGTACAATATACATTTAAGTGAGTGATTGTTGTGTCATCTATTTTAAGTTTGACTAATATCCATTGGCCTTCGGTGTTGCACTGCTGGTATATAAGTGTAATGTTTAAGTGTTTGTGACAGAGAATAACCTCTTCGTTTTTGCAAAGAACAGATGGGGAAAATAATATTTCACCAACCCTACATTTTTTCAACATAACAATTTCCTTTTCATTAAGATGCGTTTCTTGTAGTAGTTCCTCTTGACATTTCAATCTAGATAAATGTGATAAAATGCATTGATGTTTGACCAGGTTTTTCAAGCTCGTAACATTCCATGTTACGGTTCTAAGACAGTAACATGGAATCTTCTAAACAACATTATAAA
Source organism: Calotriton arnoldi (assembly GCA_963921515.1). Lineage (NCBI taxonomy): Eukaryota > Metazoa > Chordata > Amphibia > Caudata > Salamandridae > Calotriton > Calotriton arnoldi. The sequence continues at coordinate 1,641,603 of CAWUFW010002931.1, read as the reverse complement.
AAACACACCAACATGTATGAAGGAAGAAACATTAAATAACACAGGAGAATGAAGAAGGGCAGAATAAAGAAAAAAACATAGAAAAGTGGGAGAAAGAGATAAAAGTAAAGAAATGACTACACAAAGAATGTAAAAATGAGAGATGACAATGCAGGAAAAATATCCTTAATTGCTAATGAAAGATAAATGACTAAGGTGAGCATCCCGCAGGAGACGGGGAAATGGAACACCTAATGAAGATGTGCCTACCCCGGTTCAAACAATAAGTATAGGACCACATCCAAGAAAGAGAATATGAAAAGCAGGGCACTTAGACAAGTAAGGAGAACAAGAATAAAGGAGCAATACCTGACCATAGGCATTAACAGTACAAGAAGAAATAAATTAAAAAAGAAAAAAGAGGCACTATAGACTTTTCACGGATGACATATAAAAGGTTGTTGATATTAGACAAGATTGGGCAAAGAAAACAAGGATCTTTAAAGGTGTATGATTTGTCTTTATAAGTAAGTTTGAGGAAGCACAGGTAAACTAACCCATATCTAAATTTCATATTTTTTAACTGAGGACCCACCTCAAGAAAACGCTTGCTTCTTGCTGCAGTTTCATTGGAACACTCCTGTGAAAAGAATACTGTATTCCCAGACCAGAACAGGGTGCTGTGCTGTTTGGCTGCAGACAAAATTTGAATTAATTTTGTGAACTGCAGAAAAAGAATAATAATCCCCCTAGGGTGTGAAGGAGAGGACAAAGATGTTTTAGGTCCTATACGATGCAGTCTTTGGATACTGCTAGGACCCAGGTCCGGAAGATGAACAATGGAAGGAAAAGCTTTTTGCAAGAAAGCAATCATGTTAGAGCCTTCTGAATTTTTGGGTATGCCATAAAGTCTGAGGTTATTTCTCCTATTCTTATTTTATAAATCTTCTCTGAGTTTCTTTAGCTTTGTAATTCTTTTTATTAAATGAGAAACATCTGGAATGGAATCCTCCACATTGCTGACACATTGTTCAATGGCAGAGATTTGTTGCTCATGAGAGGACCATTTGTCTTAAATTTGCTGAAGAGAGGCATTAGTCTCCACGGAAAAAGACTTTAAGGCATAAATCCCCTCCATACAGTCCTCCAAGGTGAAAGGGAAGGTGACTTTGAAGGAGAGTCTAAATATTATTTGGGTCTTCTGACTGACCCAGAAGGTTTTTTTGAAATAGCTCCTGAAGGTGTTGTTGTAGAAGGCCCACTGTAGTCACAACTACTCTCCATGATGGCTGAGAGATAGTCCTGTACCATATCTTTTTGATGTCTCTTTTGAAACACAGGTTTGGTAGTAGAAGAGGTCAGCTTAAGAACTTTCTTCAGACTGCGGGATTTACCCATATAGAAACAACAGATGGGGACAATAGCAGTTCCTTATATAGGTCATATTTGGCCAAATACTGAATGAAAAGTGGATGCTGTGTAACCTGCATTGGAAGATTGATTTATGTAATGTGTGTCTAAATTAAGCTAGCATCTACAAGAAAAAAGTTGTGTCTTGATAAGAAGCACCTCCAACACAAAGATCTGTGAGTATAACATCAGCACATGAACAATGAGTCAACTGTCGAAAATGGAGAAATCTGACAATGGATAGTTAATTGTGGAAGAGGCTCCCATGTGTGACTAAACACTTGTGGATAATGAAGCATATGAGGTATATAACAAAAACAAAAGAGAGGCAATATGATCACAAGTAAAGAGTCAAGATTCCAATAGTTTCAATCCACAGTTCCAAATATGAAACGGAAATTCTTTATTCCAAATTCTTCTGTCATGTAGCCACAGCCAATGAGTTTCGCCCTACAACTAGGGCTTCTTCACTGCACTATCAAGTTGTATCAATAATTGCTGATCACGATAACAATGCCAAATGTCTGCCACAATTCTTCAATTCCTCTTAATATTTACTACTCGATCGTCCTTCCAAAGCTGTAGAAGTGTAAATGAGATAATCGTATCTCGGTTTTGCACATTGTTAGCAAGCGTTCAATAGAGACGGGCCAACGTAAATGCTGGAGCAGCCATATTTCAAAAGTTATTTTTCAAGTATCTTATCAAGTTGTCATCAAGATCAAGATGCTATTGTGATCAGCATTTATTGAAACTACTTGATACTGCCCTGAAGAAGCCCTAGTTGTAGTGTGAAACGCGTTGGCTGTGGCTACATGACATAGAAGAATTTGGAATAAAGAATTTCCAGTTCATATTTGGAACTGTGGATTGAAACTATTGGAATCTTGACTCTTTACTTGTGATCATATTGCCCCTCATTTTTTTTTGTTATATTTGCATTTCATTTATGACCGTATGGCAGCTGGTCATTTGAGGTGGGCAGTATAAAAGTCTGTGATTTGGGAGTGACTATACTGGGTGGTGCAGTAAGTTGTGCCTTGCTGCCATTCTTTGTTTTCAGGTTTTGGTTTTTCTTGGCCCGCAATGTATTTGCAGGCATTTGTGTGGGAAATATTCTTTGGGGGAGCTGTGACAGGTTTTCTCAATGTCCAGGTGGGGAACGGTTGCCTCCTTCTTTACTGTAGATTTGCTGAGAAATCTTGGGATAAAAATTCCATCTGGCAGTGTAATCTCTAGTGTGGGGACCATTTTAGAAGACAGTTATTTAAGCCAGCCATGCTCTGCGATCAGCGTTTTTAAATCTGAAGTGCAGTTGAAGGCTGCAACTGGGTTCCTGGTTGTAAGTAAGAGGTGTTTGGCAACAATTCAAGCAGCAGTCCAGAGAGTACAATTAAAAGAATAATTATGGCACCTTATTTGAGTTTTCTAAGTACATCTGGAATCACTGACAAGATAATGTATGAAGATGCCAGTGAAACGTTTGTTCTGGTAGGGGATGGCTATCAATCACTGCATTCTTTTAGGTCATATTTTTCTTTTGTAATGTAGAATAATGCCCAATGATTTAAGAAGTAAAAGTTGACATTTTGTTATGAGCTATCACCCGCTGGCATAAAGTATTGTGATTCACATCACAAAAGTGCATCAGATCTGTGGAGTACACTTTGATATTCACAATTACATTATTTGAAAGGAGGACATATGAAGTAAGGTGCAAGTGACTTGCAAACTGTGCAGCTTAAAGTGGAAGCATTGGAGTGTTGGAGCAATCGGGAGACTAGATGATAAGACAAAGCCATATAACGTTTGAATGAACTGCATTACCACCATATTGAGAAAGTGTCTTTAGACAGTAATAACTTTAGGAAAGACCTCTCAAGTGGCGACAACAAACATGAAGTATGAGGTTTATGATATATCAATCAATCAATCAGGGGGTTTAAAGCACGCTATTCACCCGTGAGGGTCTCAAGGCTCTGGGGGGGGGGGGGGAGCGCCGGATCAGCCAAAGAGCCAGGTCTTGAGGATCTTCCTGAAGGTGTGCAGAGTAGCGGACCGTCTGATTCTGACTAGGAGCTTGTTCCGGGCTTTGGCTGCGATGTAGGAGAAGGCTCTTCCACCCGCTCTGATTCTGCAGATGCGTGGGGTTTCTGCCAGGGCGAGGTCGGCGGAGCGGAGGTTCCTTGTGGGTGCATGGAAGGAGACTCTTTCATTCAGGTATTTGGGTCCGCTGTTGTGGAGGGATTTGTAGGCGTGGGTGAGTAGCTTGAAGGTTACTCTCTTCTCGACGGGGAGCCAGTGGAGGTCTCGCAGGTGTTGGGTGATGTGCTCATGACGTGGGATGCCAAGCACGAGTCTGGCCGCGGTGTTCTGGATGGTCTGGAGTTTGCGTAACAGGGATTTGTTGATTCCAGTGTAGAGGGCGTTTCCGTAGTCAAGTCTGCTTGTTATGAGTGCGTGGGTGACGGTCTTTCTGGCTTCGGGGGGATCACTTAAAAGTCTTGTGGAGGATGCAGAGGGTGTTGAAGCAGGTGGAGGCGACAGCGTTGATCTGTCGGGTCATGGTGAGGGAGGAGTCGAGTATGATGCCGAGGTTTTGGGCGTGGTCCATGGGGGTTGGGAGGATGCCGAGTGCGGATGACCACCAGGAGTTATCCCACGCAGCGGGCGAGGGTCCGAAGACTAGGACTTCTGTCTTCTCCGAGTTGAGTTCAGACAGCTGCTGCTCATCCAAGCTGTGACGTCTTTCATTCCTTTTTGGAAGCTGAGTCTGGTGGTTTCGGGGTCCTTCGTGAGGAAGAGGATGAGCTGGGTGTCGTCAGCGTAGGATACAATGCTGAGTCCGTGCTGTCTGACGATAGTGGTGAGGGGGGCCATGTAGATGTTGAAGAGTGTGGGACTGAGCGATGATCCTTGTGGTACTCCGCAGTTTATCTCTGAGGGTTTGGAGAGGAAAGGCGGGAGTCCGATCCTTTGGATTCTGCCGGTGAGGCAGGAGCTGAGCCAGTCGAGGTCAGTTCCCTGTATCCCAGCGTCATGGAGTCTGGCTGCGAGGGTGCGGCAGGAGACGGTGTCAAAAGCTACAGAGAGGTCGAGGAGGATGAGGGCTGCAGTGTGGGCTTGGTCGAGGAGCGTGCAGATGTTGTCTGTGGCGGCGAGGAGGGCAGTCTCTGTGCTGTGGTTGCTGCGGAATCTGGATTGGGAGGGGTCGAGGATGGAGTTCTCTTTGATGAAGTTTGTCAGCTGGGAGTTGACAATCTTCTCGGTGACTTTGGCTGTGAAGGGAAGGGGAGAGATGGGTCGGTAGTTCTTCAGGTCCGTCGGGTCTGCCGAGGGTTTCTTGAGGAGGGGCTTGACTTCTGCGCATTTCCAGTCATCTGAGAAGGTGCCGGATTCGAAGGTGGCATTGATGGTGCCTTGTAGCCGGGGATATATGCAACAAAATGTTAGTAAATGACAAATCACAAATGGTGTAATCAGTGAAGTTTTTTTTCTGCTGTTATCGCATCATCTACAGTCTGCCAGAAGGAAATAATGGTCATTGTAGTAATTCATAATAGAATGGTGATGTATATGTATTGTTCTTGAGAAAAGTACATACATCCTCTTACAATTGTGTTTTAGATCTGCTCCTCAGTTACAGCTCATTTTTTCCCATTGCCTCATTTGGCCTCTCTGAACCTCAGTATTTACAAATGCTTATTTGGTGCTTACTAAGGGTGGGATTCTGTGAGTGTGCCTAGCAAGTGTGCCTCGCAATTTAGAACTGACTGAATAAGAGCCTACAAATGTATTCCTCTTTGTCAGTATGATTCAAGGATGACCACCTTGGTGGATCTTTGTAAAATGTTGGCTGCTATACAGCAAAACATAGTAGCCTCCAGAAATGACACTGCTAAGCAAATAGAACAGATCAGCAGCAGGCTAGAATTACATCCTTGCTGACTACACAGCAGAATCTGTGAAAGACTGTGTTTCAGTCTAGGACATTAAATTCTACTGGCTTTCTAAAGGACAAACCCAAGCCAGTTCAAGACGTGGACGGCAGGACGCTTTCATCTAGCCCCACTGCAGAACATACAGACCCTCTGGGTTTGAGGGGAATGAAGAACACAATCAGCATGAATGCATTGTGCACAATAACCTGATTTGATGCATCTCAGTTTGGAAATATCCTGTTTGTACCGGCGATCCACAGTGCACATCTCTAGCTTGCGCTGGAATTTCATACATTTACGTCCGAGTATTTTAACTGCACCGGTATGTGTTTCTCTAACCACTTCCATTGAAGAGATCCCAGTTTCCTCAAATTCGGTGCATTCCGTGGCTGACAGGGACACTTGTTTTAACATTGAATAGGGATCATTTCAAGACGTTTTCAGTGAACAGGGACGAGTGATCTGACTCTCGCATACGCAGTATGATTTTCAGGTTAATTTTGTTCCTGATGGTCCAAGCAATGGAATCTACACACTTACCGAGAACAGGCCTAACCATTTAATTGAATATGTAAATAAATATCTAAAAAATAACTCCATGAACTTTCCAAGTCTCTATTTCATTCCTGGCTTTTCTCTACACAAAACGCTAATGAAGCACCAAGAATGTGTATCAGTTACAGAGGAATACATCGGATTACAATAAAACGAAATACCTCAAACCTTAGATACCAGTTCCTTGGGACCGATTGGCGAGAACTGTGACCTACACAAAACTTGGGCTACGAGGAACATATCATTTGCCCCGACCTCTTTCAGGTGACGTATGGACGTGGCCTATAAAATGACTGTGTAGCAATGTGGTTTTGTAAGATACCAGCAGCTTTTCAGTATTTCATTAATGATGTAGAAAGGAATTTATTGATTGTTTTGTCATCGTGCATATCGATGATATCATCTCCCATTTGGATTCAGTTTCAGAACATGTGTCGCCCATGCATTGGTTCTTTCTCTCTGTAGCTTAAGATTCTCCGTACTACTGCGGGGGAGATCATTCATGTCAAATACTCCCCACATGGGTAAGTCCTGCAGGACTGGAGAGTCAGGCAGCTTTAGACTGGCCTGAACTACCCTCTCCTAAAGATGAGCACTGTTTGCTAAGTTTTGTAAACATTTATTGTCATTTTGCCCATCACTTCTCAAGGTGATCACGTATTTATTGAAAAACATCGTGACATTTAACTCCGGAAGCAGACAGGATTTCCGCGATCTCCATCGGATCTTCTTTTCTGCTCTAGTTTACAACCACACTGGTGCGACCAAACCATTTAAGGTAGACTCAGACGCTTCTGATGTTGCAGTAGGGCCTAGTTCAGTGCATCAAAACAATCAGACAGGACAACTTCAAGCAGCAAAATTATCTAGGATAGCAGAGTAAAAGTATACAATTGCAGGAAGAGAACTATGGGGCATATTAGCAAGGGCCTTATCGCCGCTTTAGCGGCACTTTTTGACGCTAAAGCGGCGATATTTCTATCGCCCTATTAGCAAGCTGTCGCGACAGCTTTATGGCGAAAGTGACCGTTTTGGTGCCGCTTTGCATGTCAGCGATATATATCGCTAATGACATGCAAAGTAGGCGTTCCCAACTTAAAGCAACTGAAAACAGTCGCAAACACAACTTCCCCCTATTAGCAATGCCCACGAAGTGATAAAAAAATGTGCGCTAACCGCGATTATCGCTGGAATCTAACACCTGCTAAAAACCTGACTTAACCATTCTAGTCAATGGGAGGTGGATTGTAAGGTTAAGTCCTCACCTGCCTATTAGCAAGCTTTTCATTAGCGCGTTGAATTTATCGCTGGATTTCTCGCGCTATTGCTGGGTTTCGCCGCTATCGCTGGATTTTTGATCGCCTTGGAGATAAGCGTTGATAATAACGCGTTATCTCCGCGATGAAATCTAGCAATAGCCGGCGATAAAAAAACAGCGCTAAGCGCGCTTTGCGATAATTATCGCAATTCCTTGGTAATATCCCCCTACGTTCAATAAATCTTTATCTAAATCATTAATTCACTGTTTGCTTGAGGTCGTCATCCTTTGAAACTACTATGCCACGAGGTAGTTTTTAGCTGACTCTAGTGCATGCTATTGTTTGCTGATTCTATTTCATAATCACGTTTAAGCTGCAATCCACAAATCGCAAAGCAGATTCTGTGTCGAGGTATGAACAGAATTCAGGTAACAGTTTCAACGATCATACCAGACCATCGTTTGCAAGATGGATGGTGTGTACAGAGGCCTACTTGTGGTATCTCAGACAGCAACACATCCTAGTACTCATCTGTGGTTTCTGTGGTGCGGCGTTTCCTTACCCAGCAGACCATGGTAGTTGTTTCTATTTTATGAATGGTTCCACCTGAATTGTTTTCTGCTAGGGTGCATGAGCAGTTTGGGTAATTATGATGCTCTAATCATCTTTCCATCTAGGTGTTACTGATGATATACGTGGGATGTGAGAAGCAGGCCCTGTTGTCCCGACATCTGAGTGTGGTTTCAGGTCTGGCGGTATTGTGCCTGACCTTCATCATCATTATCTTTCTCATCTACATCAGAGCTCTTCCAACAAATGTCTTTCTTCAGTGCACTCCCGATTCAATTGCATATTTGCTTTTGAAAAGGCCTATGGGCATTTGGTGCCAAGACTTGCGCTCAGCATCTCACAACCCACTACAGTGGGACAAATTATGCAGTCTGCAATGAATAATTGTGAATACGTTCAAAACCAGGGGGAGGTATTTTTATTGTACTAAACTTAGAAATTGTTATCTGGTCAAAAGATGAGATTTGATGATGTTGCTTGTTTTGATTTAAATAAGCTGGAGGCAAAAGAGTTGAGAAGTAAAGCTGAAATATGAATAGAGATGACTTGCACATCTCGGTTCCATTGTCAACATTTATGAATAATCACAGGTTCCTCTTTCTCTCCCATTATCACTGTCAACTGTGGTTTCTCGAATCCTCCTGTTGCCATTGCATCCATAGCAGCACTCAAAGGTTCACCCCTTGTCACCTCCATCAGAAGGAGACTTGGAAAGTGAGTTGACACCCTTTTGGTTGTAGGACAAGATGCTGAAAAGAAAAGGAGCAGATGAGGATGATGCAAGCCTAACATCTTGTTCAGCTCCAACATCAAGTATGTCACACCATTCGTGCTCTTTCATTACTGAAGCACTGAGATGAGAATCACTGACAAAATATCGACCTCCAAAATATTGAGGTACAAAAATATTGTGACAAAAATATCGAAGTCAAGAATATCGATATCCTATCTACATCATGGTAAGTACAAAAATATCAAGAAAAAAATATTGATGTCAAAAATATTGTTGTAAAAATATCGTTTTTTTAAATGTTAAAAAAATAATCTAAAATAAAGTAAATAATACATATAATTAAAAGAAACAGTTAAAATTATTTAAAAATGTTTAAAAATAAAAACTGATACATATAATGTTAAAATAAATTAAACATATACATATAAAATATAATATATATACTTACTTAATAATATTCACAAATAATTATTTTATTAACTTATAAATTGTTAAAAAATATTTTATAAATTATTAATACAGACATACACATACAAAAATTATATTATTAAAAATTTTAAAAATATATTTAAGAAATTAAAAAATTACAATATTTTAAATTTTTGTAAAATAAATTATACACAACATTAAGTAAAACAATACAGAAAAATATTGGATAGCGGAAGGAAGAAAATTACTATTCCCACTCCAAAGAGTGCAACAGTAGGGAAAGTGTTGGATAGCGTAGGGGTAAAATGTACTATTCCCACTCCAAAGAGTGCAACAGTAGGGAAAGTATTGGATAGCGTAGGGGTAAAAATTACTATTCCAACTCCAGAGAGTGCAACAGTAGGGAAAGTGTTGGATAGCGTAGGGGTAACAATTGCTATTTCTACTCCAGAGAGTGCAACAGTAGGGAAAGTGTTGGATAGCGAAAGGATTAAAATTACTATTCCCACTCCAGTGAGTGCAACAGTAGGGAAAGTGTTGGATAGCGTAAGGGTAAAAATTACTATTCCCACTCCAGTGAGTGCAACAGTAGGGAAAGTGTTAGATAGCGTAGGGGTAAAAATTAATATTCCCACTCCAGAGAGTGCAACAGTAGGGAAAGTGTTGGATAGCGAAAGGATTAAAATTACTATTCCCACTCCAGTAAGTGCAACACTAGGGAAAGTGTTGGATAGCGTAGGGGTAAAAATTACTATTCCAACTCCAGAGATTGCAACAGTAGGGAAAGTGTTGGATAGCGTAGGGGTAAAAATTACTATTCCCACTCTAGAGAGTGCAACAGTAGGGAAAGTGTTAGATAGCGTAGGGGTTAAAAATAACATACATATCAATTAAATAATTGTTTTAATTAAATAATGATTTATTAATAAATTAACAATAAATTAATTATAAATACCAATAAATGAAAAGCAATAATTACTTTAATAACATTGAATTTCTTCCCACCCTATTCCCCAATAAACACAAAACCGCTCCACATAAAACGTAACACAATTAATATAATTATCAATTAATCAATTAATAAAAATTAATTAACAATTAATAATTACTTAACAATACAATAATTATCAATACCAATAAATCATAATTAATACAAATTAATTACCAATTAATAATTAATTAACAATAAATTAATTATCAATACCAATAAATATTAATAAATAATTACCTAATTATAATAAATTACTTCCTACCCTATTCCCCTATAAACACACTACCCGCTCCTAAACTAAATGAACACAATTAATATATTTATCAATTAATTAATAACAATTAATTACCAATTAATAATTAATTAACAATAAATTAAATATCAATAACAATAAATAAAAATTAATAATTACTTAATTACAATTAAATTACTTCCCACCCTATTCCCCTATAAACCCACAACCCGCTACAGAACTAAAATGCAAAATTTAATTAAAAATAATTAATAATTTCTAAAAATTATGAATTAATTTACTATAATTAAATTACTTCCCACCCTATTCCCCTATAAACCCACAACCCGCTACGGTACTAAATGCAAAATTTACTTTAAAAAAAATTACTAACTTCTAAACAATTAATACATATATTTAAAAAAATAATACAAAACATAACAAAACATGTGGAACACATACATATAAAATACATACTAAAATACATAACACTAACATAAACATCGATATTATTAACATCAATATTTTTACTATCAATATTAATAACTTCGATATTAACAAAAACGATATTTCTTACCTTCAGGTCGATATTCTGGTCCCCGATATTCTTGATGTCGATATTCTGTCCCTACGATATTTAAAACTCGATATTAATGTAGGTCGATATTTAAAAATCGATATTTTGTCTGTGCACCCTGGGATGAAGGGGCTTTTTGCACTGTGGACCAACACGTTTGTTAGCAGGGCATTGAATATAGCAGTGCTTCCAATGTTTTCCTACTCAGATGGGTGATCAAAAGATGCACAGTGGCATGAATTTTGCCAAAAGTGTAAGCAGGCTTTGAATCCAATGGTGCACTGCTGGTAGTCTTTTAATAGGTGTCAGAGTTGACATTGGGTTCTTTCTTGGCAGAAATTGGATTCTTGGGTGTCATATTCACTTGTAGAGTAACTGAGAGGCCATGAGTCAGGAAATTTATAATGAGTGAAGGACTAGATTTTCTCTGAGCTGCAAATAGGAAAACAATAATGTTTTTGAATATTGAAACCAAGTTATCTGCTCTACCCCACCATACCCATGTCAGACTATGGCAAAGAGATATGATAGTACAGTTCAAATAAATGAACATTAAGAAGGTGCCTAGGCCCAAACTCCCCCTCCACTCACCTTAAATCCCATATAAATAGTTTGATACCAAGTTCGACCCCTTTTTAAATTCCCCAGAAGACAACCTTCACACCTGCTACCGCGCCTGGATGATAAGTTGCGCTATGCAAATCCATATAACATAACTGGCACAACGCGAATCAGCGCAAGCCCCCGCATCGCTCATTGGAACAGATGCTGCTTGGCTCAACGCCCCACATCACAGACATAAGAGAGCCTTGGTAAGGGTCAAGGCTGAGGTTGAGAAGGCTTTAGCTGAAAAGAAATTACTACATTAGTACATAAGATGAGCATGAAGGAGTTGGTTCTCAAAGCAAGACAAGCCTCTGAGTCCAGCAAGAATGGTGGCAGCAATACCCTAGTGTATACAAGAGGGTCCACATTCCCAAGGATCTGGTGCCTATCATTTTGTGGGGAATGGCATAGATAATTTTTTTGAGGCCTATGAGGTTTATCTGGAGATGCACAGGGTCCCTGAGGAACATATGTGGGGCAGTTTCTAGAGGTGCATTCCCAGTGAAGGGAGAGATGCCCTATTAGCTCTAGGGAACGGAAACAGGATGAGGAATCCCCTCATGAAGGATACTCTCAGCAATCGGTATGCGCTCACCCATGTGAAGTATAGGTACATATTTAGGTACAGTCAGAAGCTGTCGCATCAGTTCTGGCTAGATTAAGAGGATCACATTTGCAAGGCAGTAGATGGTTGGGTAAAGGGCAGTGGTGTAAGTGATTACAAGAGGCTCTACAATTTGTTTGCAAGGGAACACATATTCAGCAATTGCTTTCCAGAGCTGCACCAACACCTAGTAGATAGTAAGCACTCTGACCCCAGGGAATTTGCTAAGGAGGTTGGCCACTTGCTCAGCACAATGGTCCATAAGAATGTTGCAGGGAGAGTATCAGGTAAGGATGTTCAGGTCTCCCCAGCAGAGTGAGGGGAAGGTGAAAGAAGACACAGACAAGTCCCAGAGTAAGGTGGGGGAAAGGCTGCCCATGAGCAAAAGAGGGAGGTTGTGGTACCAGTACATGGTAGTGGAAAGACTGCTTTCCCCAGAGCAGTACATCGGCCAGGTGTGTAGGGTAACTCAGGCCCAGGATATTTTCTAACCCATTGTCTGGGTATCTCTGGAGTGGGGCAGTGACCCAGAGAAGGGCAATAGTTAGTACCCAAATACCCAAAGACTGCATTCTGGGGGGTGAGTTGTACACGGTGTCAGAAGAGCATGGAAGGGTGGCCGCTCAGAGTACCCTGAATGCTCAGATTTCTGTGGGGTGCCACTCCCAAGCAGAAGGTACAGAGGCCCAGATGGAGGGGCAGGGATGGGATGGACTCATCCCTGACCCCTGCTTAGCCTCCGGGTACAGACCCTGGGTTAAGTGGGCAGTCTCAGGCTACAACCCCTGGAGTGGTGGGAAGGAGGGTGGAAGAGGGGAGCCTAACTCCCGGGGCTGTTATTCCCCACTCTGAGAAACCTTCAGAGAGCAGAGATGCCTGGGTAGCCTGCAGCCTGGCTTTTTACACTGACAGCTATCAGTGGCATGTGTTTGTTGCTGTCCGTAATGATTAGAGTGTTCCTTGGTTTGGGGGCAGAAGTCTGTCCAAGGGTGGAATGGGTCATATCACTTTGTTGTCCATGGTGGTACTGTCAGTCTACTGGGGCGCATCTGTGAACAATTTAAGGTTAGGTGTTGCACAGATGGGGTGCACAGGTGAGGAGAAGGGTTCCCCATGGGTCAGTTCATTGACTCAGAATAGTGTAGACAGAGGGCTCCAACTGAATTCAGAGGGGCATTGAACTGGCAAGTGCCTCTGGAGTAGAGGGCCATTGTCCACATTCTATCACCCAAGCAGGGGAGTCAATCAAGTTAGTGATGAGTCTACCTGAGCCTTTGGCTGGAGGGGGGCATTGTGGGCCTGGACCTCTCTGCAGGGTCACCCCACAAGCTTTTTAGCTTCACTTCTCTTATTTTTGCTGTATTTGGTTTTGTTCAGTTAGCACATTTAATTTGCTTATATGTCTCTTGTCAAGTGGTACTATGTGCACCCTAAGCCTGTAAATTAAATGCTACTAGTTGTCCTGCGGCACTGATTGTGCCAGCCACTTTAGTAGCCCTTTAAACATGTCTCAGGACTGACATGTCAGCCTGTGTGTGCATTTTAAACTGACATTACAAATCTTTTGCCAGGCCTAAACCTTCCTTTTTACTACATAAAGGTCACCACTAGGATAGGCCTTCAACAGCCCAGATGGAGAGGGGCCATGCATTTAAATTGTTGATCTTTTAAGTTTTACATGTCCTGGTAGTAAAAAACTCTTAAATTAATTTTTCGCTACTGCAAGGCCTACCTCTCAATTGGGAGCAAGTAGGAATGTCGAGTTTGGTGTCTAAACAATTGTAATTTAGTAACGTCCTTAATTTAAATTTACAATTATGAAAGTGACACTTTTAGAAAGTTGGCATTTACTATGTCCTGATCATTTGGTTCCTTGCACATTTATCCTGATCCACACGACTAGGTGTAGCTGACACTTGGCCTTTGTATATTACTCCTGGACAGAGGGGGGACAGATGTTGGGAGTATGGACCATCTCTAACTTAATGAGGGGGAGGAGCTGTCTCCTACTACATTTGCACATCACAAAACCTTTGCCTGAGCATACTCACAAAGGGTTTGACTCTAGCCTTTTGTGCCCCCAGACAAGCTTAGGTGGGGCTGAGAGGCAGGAAGTTCCAAGTACCTCTGGGGTGGAAACCTCCAGAAACTTTTCCTACTTTAAAACTGGCACCAAGTATAAATATTGGACCCTCAGACCCAAACTCTTCAGTAAACCTCGGGCCTTCTGGAAGACTCAGAAGGACAGTTGTGCTGCTCTGCAAGAAGGACCGCTACTCTGATGCCCTGCTGTCTGATTGAAGAGGACTAGACCTGCATTCTGAGGTCAGGACTACCAGAATGACTCCAAGGGCTAGTTGGCCTGCCTCTGAAACAGAGCCTTAGGGACAGAAAAGGCTCCAACTACCTTGAACCCACCACCTGGACTCGGCTGTGAGTCCTACCCCCCCCCCCCCCCCAAGTGGTGCCATCTCAGTCTTGGACCCTTGGAAGTGGGCGTGAAGGTGCTCTTCCAGCCTAGCTGTGGTCTTGTGAGTAGAGCTGATGCAGTGCGACACGTCTCCTTGCAGCTGTATCAGAACCACCACTGTGCAACACATCTCCGACACAGGACCACTTATTGCAGACTGCAGCTTTCTCAGAAACGCTGGTGTGTGACGTATCCTCGATGCAGGTCTTCGCATCACAAGTCCCTCGTCAAAGGCATCCTCATCGATGATGCAGGACTCTGCATTGCAGCCCACCATCTTCCTTGGAACCACCAATGCTCACCACATCCACATCCTCGACTCTGGACCTCACATCGCAAGCTCTTCAACAATGGCATTCTTCATAAAGATGCAAGGCTTCGATTTGCAGCCCTACAGCTTCCTTGCAACCACTGCTGCACAGTGCATACTCAAAGCCATATTGCGCAATGTCTGGCAACCAGGATTTAAGATACTTTGCTGAGTGGACCTAACTTGGTCCCTGTAACCAGCTCGCGCTCCAATTGCAGTCAGTCTGAACATGTGGCTTTGTCCTGGTCCTGCACAACCAGATAACCACAGTTGGTGCTTTGTGCTTCTAGGCACTATTTTCCCGTAAACCTTTAAAATTACATATCTCTTGTCCCACTAATTGGGTTTTTGTCGTTTCAGTGTCAAATAATTTATTACAATGTACTCTATTTTTCTAAATTGGTGTTGGATTTTTCTTGTCCTGTGTTTTCACTTCACTACTTTTTGAAATGCTGAATAAATACTTTACCGATTGCCTCTAAGTTAAACCTAAATGATTTTGTGCCAACCTATTCGAGGGTTAAACATAAGCTAATTTGGGGTTTGCTTTTGTTCAACCCTGACAGGGAAGGTGGTTGCTGCTTGAGTAGGGTTTCCCCTGCTCAACCAGTAACTTGCTATTGAAACCAATACTAGAATTGTTGTAAGAAGGCTTCAGGGTTATATTTAAAAGCATTAGACCATGGAAACATTCTATGTTGCCCAAAGAAAGGGGAATGCCAGTAGCCCCTGGACTTTTCAGAAGAGTAATCTGCTTTAGAAGGTTGCCCTATGTCATATTTTTCTGCCGTAAATGATATCAGTGTATATCAATTTAGAGAATGGGGCTCTATTAGCCAGGTTTCTTGGAGGATAAGCACATCATAGTTAGGATTACTACATTAGGATTACTATTAAATTATTCCTGCTAGTTACTGAAGTCTTGCACATAGCAAGAAAATAGTGGCAAGAGGTCAGAGTAACTTGCAATGCACAACACAAAAAATAGATAGATCTCCACTCCCACTTAGATGAGTGAAGATTTGGGTATACGGTATTGAAATACTACGGTCTAGTGCATCTAGCTGCAGCATGCCAGCAACAGCTCAAACTAGCATTAAACCTCTGTGGCATCCGGCTCAGCTTCAGAGACATGTTTGCTGTCAATCATGGTCAATATGGCTTAACTGGTAGAGGTGACTGTGAGAATCACATGACACTAAAATTCCTCAGTCCATATTATAGATCAAAGAATAAAACATTTGTGACTCTTTCTATTATATATCATTGGTGGTAAATTAGGCAGTGTTTGGTGCAAAAACCTTCTACCAAGTTTTATAAAAGCAGATGAGGCAAGAATACTTGTGCATATTTTTTGTGTTGCATCTAGTTGCAGTGGTGATGTGTTGTGTTGTTTTTTGTGATGCTGGGTTTTTGTGCTATATTATTAAATTGTGCTGTATCGTAGTTGTTATGTTGCATTCTGTTTTGACTTTTTGTGTTGTCATGTCATATTTTTTAATTTAATTGAGTGTTATGTTTTTTTACTGTGTTGTGTACTCCTGTGCTCTGTAAATTATCATAGAGATGTCAACAAATACTGTACATTTTCATATTAAAACAGAAAATTATTTTACAGTTCCCTAACAAACGACCATATATCACTTTGTATTGTGTTAAAATGACGCTGTTCTAGTCATCCGAAATTGTATTAAAGAACATGTCTTAAGTTAACACCTCTGGGGCCAGATCACAAAATCTTTTGACTGGTAGTGCAAACACCTTTTACCACTGTACTAGAAAACATATGTCTTTAGGTAGTAATGTGCATTATTATGTAATAAGTTTGTTTGCACATATTTTTGTGGTTCTTTTGTTGTGGTGGTGATGTATTAGTTGTTATGTGAGGTGTTGTGTTTTTCTGGCACATTATTGCATATTGTTGTTGCACTGTACTGTGGGTGTTGTGTTGCCCTGTGTTATAACTGTTTTGTAGTGCTGTGCCTTTCTTAGTTCAGTTGTACTGTTATGCTGCTACATGTTATGTTACTGTGTTATGTTTTGTTATTTACTTTAGGGAATATGTGCTGTTATTTAGTACTGTTAGGGATTTCCATGACTATTGGCTTGATTTCGAGTTTGGTGGATGGTTACTCCATCACAGAGTTGATATATATATCCTGTTCACCTTACTAAAGTGCAATAGGATATAATACACTCATAATAGAGTGTACGGTATATCCGCCATGTTTGTGGCAGAGTAAGCGTCCAATAAATGCTATATCAGGTGCTATGTATTTATTATGAGCAGAATAAGCACATTTCAACAATAAAAATATATTGAGTATGCCTACAGTGCGTAAGGATGAGGTGGAGTTGAGGTTTACAAAGACCCTCAGTACGGGTATAAAACATCATGAATAAAGTAAATATACAAAATAATACATTTATCAAGTACTATACATATATGTATGCATTATACATTTTGCATTAGGTCCAGATTGCAGGTGGTCAGGAGGGGAGAAGTAGAGCAATAAACATTCTAGGCTCACAGGGAAATACAGCTGTGGTATCTGGTTTTAAGGCCCTCAGTAAATCACAAGCACTGTAGGGTGTCTTAAAAGGAACTGCTTGAGGGAGCACCAATGAAGAGTTCACTATTGTGATAGTTAAATTGATCTTGCATGATTATGATCAGGGTGTCTTTCAGTAAGGTCACTGTGTTCATGTCAATCTCTTCCTATTAAATTAACGTGTGTCTCAGTTAAGAGGAAAACACTGTGCAGGAGAAGACATGCAGTGAATAAATATTTCAGTAAAGAGAGTAAATCCAGAGTAATAAAAGGGGCAGGTCATTCAGCAGTCCGACACCAACTGTCCTTTTCTCCTCTTGCCTCAATGCTCCAGAGTGCAGAACTCATCAAGTCACCAGTCCCCCCTTTCCCCACTCCCAGCACCCTAAATAAACTGAGAAAATATATATTTTTTTGAATTAATATTACATCAATAAAGAATTTAGGGCCCGATTCACAAAGATAAAATGAGACGAAAGTCTAACTTTATGACTTTTTGTACTTACAGAGGGCATTTACTAATCGTAAATGCCCTTTGTGAATGCCGAAAGTCGTAAAGTTCAACTTTTGGTCTTCACAAAGGGCATTTACGAGTAGTAAGTGCCCTTTGTGAATATCAAAAGTCGTAAAGTTGGACTTTCGTCTCAGTTTACTTTTGTGAATCGGGCCCATAGTCTTTAAATTTAGAAGGGTGCCTATAGGTATGTCTCCTCCTTGAACTCCCCCAGACAAATGAGGCTGTGACTTTAGGTACTGTGTTGGGCATGACATCAGCACCAGAAACCTTGGGAGCATCCTCCTAAATATTGATGACTCCTCCTGTACCAAGGATGCCAACTCCAGTGCCACCGACACCTAACTGCTAGTTTGTGCACATTTAATTTTGTTCTTGGCACAAATCTGTTCACACAACTCACCATGTAAAATCATACCAGGAAAGCTTATCTACCTGCTCAACCATGTGGCCAACGAAAACTCTGTGACACCCGACCCCTGAGTGCCCAAAAAGAGATCATTACTGTAACAAAAACTGTGTGCTGTAGACCCACAACATGGGGTGAAGCAGATCCTCCTCATTCACACCTTGGATGATTATTCTTCTAACACACTCACCTATTGTTCTGCTGATTTTTTTTTTAACAATGTTATTATCGTGAGGATGATACAGACTACAGATCTTGTGTTTCATACCTGCACCATTTAAGAACTCTTCCATCTCTCACAATGTAAATTGGACACCATTCTCCGGCACCAACTCTGAGATATAACGTTTCCTTAGAAATACATTGGTAATGAACACAAAAACATTCCTGGTGCCAGGTTCACATACATATCGTAATGCATCAAGATAGAATATAACAACCATCTGCCTACACACCTCACAATCCAAAATGTCCCCTCGTTGCTTTTTATTTGCCCACCTCCAAGAGCTGGTTATCTTCAGCCTCAACCTTCAAATGAATCAAATATTGGAGAGACACTAGCAAGTAGTTTCACAATTGATTTAGAATTATCCATCATCATTCATTTAGTCTCAAAAGAATACTCTAAATGCAGTAGTCCATAGGTAAACATGACCTTTAATTTTATGTTATATTCCTGAACAAACAAGAAAAGCATCTCCTGTGCTTCTTCAGTGTTAGTCCTATTTCTTAACAGGTTAGTTATGCAGTGAAAACTGTACAACTCCTGTCTAGAACAGAACCTTGTAATAAGCTGGACATATATCATGTCCACCTTATTAAAAGTGCATTAGGATATATTGCACTTGTAATAAGATGGATGGGATATCCGTCACTTTGTGACAGAGTACCCTCCTGCCAAACTCTAAATTAAGCCCATTGTGTTGTAAGGTACCTGCTTTCAATAGTTGCCACTTGGCTTTTGGCTCAGGTGCTCGTCAATGCAGTTAGACTTGAGAAGCATGTAAATATCAGAGATATATGACCTTGTATGTATACTACCCTTGAGGTTCATATACATTATTGTATTTATCAGTCCTACCATAGTTGCTGGTTTTGCCAGTTGCTCCACCTACCTTTGGTTTACTTCCTGCAGAGACTTCACTCTTTGAATGGAGACATTGCCTATGAGAACTTTGTGTATCTGTAGACTATTCAATGTTCTGTTTCTCTGGTCTCATCCCTAATCTTTCTCTTTGCATGGGTATAGTTCCAAGAATGCCTGCCTTGAGCTCATAGCTCCTACTAGTATGGAGGTTTTAGAAGTGTATCTGAGTTCATCCATTGCTCACTTGAATGATGACAGTTTGCTAAGCCCAAAAATTATCAGCATGAACTCAGATGTGAATCTCTTGCAAGTTATGGTATAAGCCATCAATAAGATACAATAAAATATGACTTTAGCAAAGACAGGAGAGGAGAGTCCTGTTATATAAACTCAATGAACTAATAAGCGGGTGCTTCTCCTGTTACATCTGATAATATTTCTTCAGGGGTTTGGCCAGATCCTAGTAGATATTCCATTACTGCAGGGGTTCTAAGTCTCTCAATGTGTACCCCCTTTGAAACCTCCTCAAAAATGTGCAGGGGATCCTGCACATTTCATTGCATTTATTGCACTGAACAAATCTTTTATTTCTAGTCAACAAAACTTTAATGTGGTCTATGCTGCTAATAAATAATATTACTACTGATATTATAATACTTAATAAGTATACCAATTTTAAGACCTTACCATTTGCAATTTGTAGACTCTGTCATGCGGAATAGGTTCCACACACTGTTTTACTGACTTTTCTGCAAGGAACAAAGGATATCACCTA
This sequence comes from Calotriton arnoldi, assembly GCA_963921515.1. NCBI lineage: Eukaryota > Metazoa > Chordata > Amphibia > Caudata > Salamandridae > Calotriton > Calotriton arnoldi. Next base: position 1,621,600 of record CAWUFW010002931.1, on the reverse strand, counting down.
TACAATTCAGTCTAGGCAACTAACAAATGAAGCAGCTTGGATGGACAAGACAGCTACAGCAACTTTCTTTAATTGGCTGTGACGGGAATTAAATGAAGCATTTTGTTGCCAACCATCCTACAGCTAGAGAACTGTTAGAAATTAGATTACTGGTTGACTGGAGTGTGAGCCCTGGTCAAGCACCTGCATTTTTGGTCCCTGGCTTATCGGCCATCTAGTCAAACCTACCAAACCCAGATATTTTTTCTTGTTTTCTTACCCAGAATCCCCTGCAAACCTCAAATTTAGCTAAACAAATCACATTTTTCTCACATTTCTCTTTGGGATCACCATGCAGGCCCAAATTTCCTACCACCCAGCATTCCCCTCAGTCTCCCGAGTTCAATGATACCTCACTTGTGTGGGTGGACCAAGGGCCTGCTCCTGGGAAAGGCCAAAAACGTAGAGATTGATGGGATACCATTGCGAGATATAAGCTCTCTATTTTTTTAAATATATGTTTTAGACTGATTCTGCATTTGACATCAACACGAGGGAGGAATCATTTTTATTGGGAGACCAAGGGGAATGCTGGGTGATAGGAAATTTGGTTTCTCTAGATAGCAAACACATGGAGATGAAGGACGGAGTGCTGAAACGTTTCAGACACTCACCCCCACTCGCAGATCTGGGTTGAATCCATCATCGTTCTTCAGCTCACTTCGCCACCCCAGTTCAGACCCAGCTATATGCAAATCAGTCTTGACACCATGCCTCATGGGAACAGTCCAGCCCGAACCGCCAAGCCAGGTCTTCCCTGGACTGGAAACAAGCATCCAGGGACCGGTTTTGGGGTGACACCCCTCATCAGTCAGGCTACCTTGAATCCAGTGGCAAAGTGAGTAAGGGACCCACGTCTGGGCATACCCTGCCAACTGGTTCTCTAGATGGCCGCCAAGCCCGGGACCAAAAGCGCAGGTGACTCCCTAGCAAAACCAAGACTTTTTGTGATCGATAACTTTGAAGTCTCCACAGTACATTGTGGGCCATTTCCTGTCGCCGGCACTAGGTCTATCCACACAAGTGAGGTACCTATTTTATCGGGAGACTTGGTGGAATGCTGGGTGTTTGGAATTTTGTGGCTCTCCACAGATTCCAGGACTTTCCATCACAGAAATGTGAGGAAAATGTTTTTTTTTTTTACAAATTCTGAGGTTTGCTAAGGATTCTTGGTAACAGAACCTGGTGAGAGCCACACAAGTCACCTCATCCTGAATTTCCATGGGTGTCTAGTTTTCAAAAATGTACAGTTTTGCTAGGTTTCTCTAGGTGCCGGCTGAGCTAGGGTGCGAAATCCACAGCTAGGCACATTGCAAAAAAAAGGGGTCAGTTTTCAGTGGAAAAATGTGATGTGTCCATGCCGCGCTTTGACCCATTTCCTGTCGCGGTCACTAGGCCTACCCACACAAGTGAGAATATGTGTTGTTACAACGCGATCAAAATTATCGCGGTACGTTACATCGCAGATTTTACAACGCAAGTCGTTACAACGACTTGTGCTGGAGGGCGCTGGACTTTGGAATAGTATGATTTACTATTCCAACACCAGTCTACGTACAGTAGGGAAGGTGTTGGAATAGTAAATCATACTATTCCTTAGGTTAGAGCGCCATCCAACGCAAGTCGTTGTAACAACTTGCGTTGTAATATCCGCGATGCAATGCCCGCGTGGTAATGGATGTCTCCCCACAAGTGAGGCACCGTTTTTATTAGGAGACATAGGGAAACACAGAATAGTAGCACAAGTGTTAGTACCTGTTCTCTTTCTATGCATTTCTGCCTTCTAACAGTAAGATGTGTGTAAAAAAAGAAGACATTTTGAAAAATGCCCCTTAATTCACATGTTAATATGGCTACCCACAAATTCAGAGATGTGCAAATAACCACTGCTTCTAAACTCCATATCCTGTTCCTATTTTGGAAATACCTAGGTTTCCTTGATACCTACTGTTCACTCTTTATATTTTACCAAATTAATTGCTGTATACCGGGTACACAATGAGAAACCATTGCAAGGTGCAGCTCAGTTATTGGCTCAGGGTACCTCGGGTTCTTGGTGAACCTACAAGCCCAATATATCCCCTCAACCAGAAGTGTCCCGCAGATGTAACGGTATATTACTTTCAAATATCTTCCATAGTAAGAATAAATTACAGGTGAAAATGCAGGCACAAATGGATGTTTTTTTTCAACTCAATTTCAATATTTTATCATTTCAACTATTACTTTCTATAGGAAAACCTTAAAGGATCTACACAAATGACCCCTTGCTGAATTCAGAATTGTATCTACTTTTCATAAATGTATAGCGTTCCAAGATCCATTATTGGTTTTACACCCATTTCTACCACTAACTGAAATGAGGTTCAAGCACAAAAAATAGGAAAAATAGGCTACGTCCCAGTAAAATGCAAAAACTGTGTAGAAAATGTTTTTTTCAGACAAAAGTCTGCCTGTTCCTGAAAGCTGGAAAGATGGTGATTTTAGCTTTGTTAAAATCTTAACAAAGCTATCAAATCAAACTTTGTTGATACCGTTTGTAGGGAAAAAAACAGACGCTTTCTTCTGCAGCACTTTTTTCACATTTTCTCCAAAACAACTATTATTGGCATGGATACCTTATGTGGAAACAAATGTTATGGGGACCAATGCGCGAACTCCCCCAAATAGCCAAAAAAGGGCGTGGCACAGTGATAGGGTTAACCTGTGCTCAACCCCCTGGTAGCTTGGCACAGAGCAGTTGGGCTTAATTTAGAGGCAATGGTAAAGTATTTGTGCAACACTTCAAACTGTAAAAAAACTTAAAACACCACACAAAAGATCCCACACCAGGTTATAAAAATAGAGCTTAATTTGGTAAATAAAACAAGACCAAAACGACAAAACTCCAATCAGTAGAACCGGAGTTAGGAATTTTCAATTGATAAGCTGCAACATAGTGCCTAAACGCATAAAGCACCAAACACGGCTATCTGGTCGCGCTGGACCAGGTCAAATTCAAAAGTTCTGTCTGACCGCTATGGATTGCAGGTCAAATATAGTACCTTCTCAATTTTTGTGACAAGAGTCCTGTTTGGGTTGAAGAGGGTTGTCGGTAGCAAGGAGAGCATCGCAGCAGGTGGCCAGCATGGCGCAAAGAGCTGGCCGGATGTTTGTTGATGGGCGAGCTGGAGCTTCTCATTGTCTGGTCCTTGATGAGCTGTCAATGCAGGTGTGTGACAGCCCATACTGATTTTCGGAGTGAGCGCCGTGGTTTTGGTGTGAACTGGCCCACTCTCGGTTGCAAAGAGCTCAAAATCTTGATTTCAAATTCTCCAGAGCTACACCAAGGGTCCAGGACCTGAGATGCACAAACTAGGGGGTAGAGAACTCCCTAAAGACGGGTCCAGGGGCTGTTGGGGAGTCTTTAATGTCCCTGAGGGTCAGATCAGGAGGCTAGCAGACTAGCTCTTTGAGCCACTTTTGGGTCCTGGGTTTAAGATGAAGTTGCAGGTCCGGTTCTTCTCTATGCAAGAGGGCAGCAGGTCAGCCCAGCAGGACAGCAGTTCAATTACAGCAGCCGTCCAGGAAAGTGGCAGTCCTTGGAGCAGCACAGTAGTCCTTCTTCCTGGCAGAGTATCCACAGGTCCAGAAGTGTATTGAAGAGTTGGTGTTTGAGGTCTTTCTTCTATACACAGTTGTTCCTATGAAGTAGGAAGAAGATTTTAGAGGCATGCCTTTGAAGTGCACAGATGCCCTACCTTCCCTGCCCTAGTGCCAGACTATCTACAGGGAATAAGCAGGCCTTTGTGTGGAGGCAGGACACAGCCTATTCAAGTGTAAATGGGGCTGTGTTTACCTCCTCCCTTCCTGCCGGTGATGGCCCATCTTGTCACACCTAACCTCCCATTGTGTGTAGCTGTCTAGGAGCAATACAAAAAGCCCAACTGCCTACTACACCCAGTCATGTGGCCAATACAGGCTGCAGGCACCAAAGGACTAAGGCAACAAAAGGCCAACTTTCTAAAAGTGTCATTGTCTGAACTGTAATTTAAAATCCGATTTTAAATGAGGATTCCAGAAACACCAAACATGAACTAGTTTTCCCTTCCCATTACACAAGAAGGCAACTCCAATGTTAGCCTATTGTAGAGATAGGCCTTGTAGTAGTGAAAAATTAAGAGTTTTTCACTACCAGGACATGTAAAAATGAAAAGTACCTGTCCTAGTTTTTAAATGCAGTGCACCTTGCCCTCTGGGCTGTCGAGGGACTACCCTAGGGGAGACTTATATGTATTTAAAAGGAAGGTTTGGCCCTGGCAAAAGGTTTATTTTGCCAGGCCGAAATGGCAGTTTAAAACTGCACACACAGGCTCTGCAATGGCAGGCCTGAGTTTGGTTTAAAGGGCTACTTAAGTGGGTAGCACCAGTGCTGCCTACCCAATAATAGCATTTAACTTACAGGCCCTGGGCACATGGAGTGTACTTTACTAGGGACTTTTAAGTAAGTTAAATATGGCAATTGGATAGAAGCCAATTTTACCATATTTTGAGCAGAGAGCACAAGCCCTTTAGCACTGAATAGCAGTAGTAAGGTGCACAGTCCTCAGGACAACAAAAACGAATACAGCAAAAAAATAGGAGGAGGAAGGCAAAAAGGGTGGGGATGACACTCAGAAAGGGCCAGGTACAACACAAACATTTATTTGACATTACTCTGCAAATAGAAGCCCAACTTAAACTCTGAAAAACATGAAGGCATTGGCTCATTCGCAATGGGCTGATTCAAGTAATGTCAGAATATGAAAAAGAGGAAAATCAAACTCCCAAACCAGTGGAGATTTGTAATCCCAAACATTTGTTAGCTAAAGATGAAAAAAATTAGAGATGCAAAGAACCCATCTATTTGTAATGGGGTAAACAGGACATTTTGATAAAAATGCCCTTGTTTAGCAGGGCACAAGACAGCTTGACCATTGCCAGCAATCTCATCTTGAACATTAACAGGCGTCCATTGTTTTCTAATGCCAAGATGTTTTTCTATCTTACAGTAGAATTGGCCACATCAGATGATCCTAAGTGTTGTCCTTACTCGATGAGTCAGGTTGTTTCATGGACCATCATTTTAAAGTCCAACTAAGATTCATTTAGTTGGAAAACAAGGAGAAGAAGGGATTTTAGATATTAATGGTACCTTGCTCACCTCTGGGAAGGGGAACTCTACCAGTTGTGGCAGCAGCTACTGAGAGACTCAGTAAATCTCTTTCATTTGAACTCATTGAAGCACCATCTTTTTGGGTATGCTTTGACTTGGAGGATAGTGCAACAGATGGAGTGGACCCTAGTTAGTTAACCAACTCTTCAATAGTAGTTAGATAACAGTTTACTTTAACCTCAAAGGGGATGCCTATTCTCAGGTTGAAAGACTGTCACCCATAAAGAAGCCTATCTTATTATTAGAACAACCATACATTAGTACAAGATTCGTGTTCTGTACACCTGGGCTTGATTACTTCTCTTAAACATTGTAATTAGTTTATGGCTTGCATTCATGGAGTATCCTCCTTTTAGGAATGTGAAACATATATGTTTAAGAAGGCAAGCTAATTGTCAACTGACAAGTAGTCCCTCAGATACACAGCCTGGGTTGATCAATTTAGCTGCTAATTGAAACTGAATTAAACCAAGTATTTTAAATTTCAGCTGACACGCAGGGGCATTACGGCGAAATTATACTATTTGTAATTTTGTTTTAATTTTCTGTCTATGTGTCATAACAGTAAGTAGGCACTTTGGAAATGATAACCCTTGAAAGACATCCATCCAAAATGTAGCGAAGCTGAATGTGAATGATAATTAACAGACACAATGAAAGGCATTGTCAGGACAGCAATGATGAGAAAAAATCAGGCCATAAAGGTCAAGATTATTGAACGAAGCACACAAAATTGTGTGGAAATAGAATTTTTCAAAAAATACTTTGGGCCAGATTTACTAATCTTTCATGCAATGCAGTGCAGCAAGGCAACTTGTTGCGCTGTGTTGGGTGAAAGGAAAAGAGCAGAAATGTGCCATATCTACTAAGATATAGGGCACCTCTGCTCCCGCTTAGTGCTGGTGCAATTCAGGCAGCTTAGCATTGCACTAGCGGAAGCCCTTTTCCAAGGACGGTCGTCCAGCACTGGGCTCCATTGGAGTGCTAAATTTTCACAATCGTCTTGCTATATTTTACCACTGAGGCATTGGTCCTTTGATGGACCTTTCTGCATTGTAGGAAGGGGTGGAATCTAGGATAACCTGCTGCTGGTTACCAAATGAGGACCATTAATTGGTAGTCAACTTCTAAGCACAGTTTCTATGAAAATAAATGACCACAACATATCTTTGGAAAAAATGAATTATTGTATTACATATTCAAAATTAATACAAATAAGTAACATCTTTAGCAATTCATTCAAGCATACTAATGCATGCAGCAAAAATCAAAACATTTAGTCATTCAAATTAAAGAATGCACATGATGGTTTCCAAGGTAAAGAATTGCTCATTGAAATTCTCTCAGTAGGGACACAGGATTCAAGTTAAAGTCCGCTGGGAAAAGGTCCATAAGAATATACAAATGCGAATGGAGCATTAATCAAAATGTTCAATTCTGGGTTCTCACCAGACAGCTTCAGATATTCGAGCAGTTAAGTTCATTAGCATAAGGCAATAGCAAAAATAAGACAGTTCCGTAGGCAGGATAGTCAAGGAAGTGATGGAACAATGGCAATGAACACAGTTCTCAAGAGCATCGCCAACAGAGTCGTCAGGCAGCTAAAACCGATAATGGAGAGAGAACACGAAAAAGCAGGGTAGCCCACTGCTTCTAAATTCACTTGTTTTTATAGTGCATATTTGTCATCATGACGTTGATGTCACTCCACTTTGGAGTGATGCCATGTGATCACTCTTCCATTTAGTAGGTAAAAATTGATACTCCAGGATATTTTCCCATATGAATCATGAGAAGAACAGTACATTGCATCCTCACGGGTTTGTTGACAAAAAGCTTTAACATTGTTGCTTGCCCATGGACACGGTCAAAAGGTTAGGTGGTTGTCATGAAATCCACACAAAAGAAAATTAAGAAAAAGTGACCGGTTTATCCTTTAAGGAATGTGGCATGATCAGAACAAATAAGCAACATTTGAAAATGTGTCGAAGTTTATTGCATCAGGCCATGGAAAAGACACAGCCTAAAAAGAAAGCTAATTCAAGCATATTTTAAACGTGTACTCCATTTAAGGTAAAACTCCTAGTTTATGTTAAAAAGCATTATAAAATCAATCAAATATGTCATATTTAAGAATTCTGTAATGTTCGTCAGTGATTAATATACATAGACATGCAACTGTGATTATGGTCTACTCATGCATTCTCAAAGTAGTAACATGCAAAATATTTTTAAAGCATTTAACCAAACTCGTTTCCTTGAATCTCAATTCTATATAATATGAGGCATCCATACTAAAAATGTCAAAACTCTAACATGTAACATAAGAGTTGTGCACCAATTATTTTCATGACACCTCACTATGTTTACTGACTCTACCATTCTCTAACTAACCAAGCCCATTTTTACTGTGATGGATGGTTCAACTTAACTCGCTCTACATATTGTTTTTCTCCACATGTGCAGGGTGCACATTTACATTTTTTGTTTTATTTTCAGCAGTTTTGTCTCAATCAGAAAAATCAGCATTTTCACTCTAACAGCGTTAACTCAGGCAGCCCTGCACCAAAGTGCAAGGGTGCCTGCGTTACAAGAAGAATTGTTTTTGTGCAGGAAGGAACAGTTTCCTGCACAAAAACAATCCCTCAAGGCATTTTCATCTTTCTATGTGTGCTGCAAAATGCAGCATACGTAGAAAGAGGAAATAACAAGGAGAAAAAATATTTTTCTCCTTGATTCGACATCCTCTAGGAGGCATGGTGATTTCAAGCAATCCCAGGTTTACAAACCTTTGTAAATGTTGGATTGCGTGAATTCCATGGGTGGATGCACGATACCACACATGCTCCACCCATGGAACGCCCCCCAGACCGAAATGTAATGCAACGCAGGGCCAAGCGTTGCATTGCGTTAAATTTCTGTACAAAGTCACGCAAGGCAGTGCATATCATCCCTTCTGTTGCTTTGTAAATATCTACTAGAATTTTGCATTGTGGCTGCTCCACAATGTGGCACAACCACGACACAAAATGTTAGTAGGTATGGCCTCAGGTTTATTTGTGCTCTAATTCACAGCTAAATTTAGCAATCCAGACTGTGCACCTAAGGGTCTACTTGTCAGTGGGTGGGCTCCAACAATGGGAGCTCTTAGCTCAGATATGTTTCGTCTTTGTTGACGAAGAGCAAGGGGATCTACAGAAAAGAGATGATAAAATTAACTGAAGGGTAACTGAACACCTTTTTATTAGGGTTCCCTACTGTATTGTAAACCAAAAATCACAAGATTGTGAGGATAGCAGTTGGTGCTCTCATCCCCTGGTTAACATATTTCAGCCACTATTCAAAAGTCCTATGCAGGGTTTGTGGCTTTCTTCAGGACCTCAGATCCCTGATGTGACTATCTTTACCCCCTCAAAGTAACTTGATTGAAATAGGTAAATATGATGTAAATTGGATATCATGCAAGGTTATCCCAAGTGTTCAAGTATTATTCATACAAAAGATTATACGTGTGGTTTAATTTAAGCTTGAATGTTGTTTCCACCACTGAATATATAATGAAGTATGACAGGCAAGGAGAGGTTAATATAGGCCACCCATCATCATCATCAAATCATAGAATTTCTTCACACTAATTAGCTTCTTTTTATTTAAATATAGGTTCTGTAAAAAATACAACCCCAGCACTCCACATAAACCACACCTGATATCTGTCAAAACCACACAGATAACCAATCGAGCAAGTTTTGCAACCAGATTGGCATTTTGTGTGCCAATTTGTTTTCTCAACCAATTTTCTTTCCCTTTACTAAGGGAGGCTATGGCCTTATTATGAGGTGCGGCATAAGCATCTGTAGTCAAACGCTAGTAGAATAACAGGATAATAGTCAAAACCTTAATGCATATTTTTTGGAGAAAATGAGCAACAAATCACAGTCAATGGAATCCTACCTTATCAATAGACAATGTCAGGTGATTCCACCTTTGCAGGCAGCATTCTGTCCTCACAAGGGCCTGACATAATGCTGCATCATCACGTGGCATCTGACATCACATGAACATGTGTTGCTATTTGTCTTCACGTCTAGCACAGACATGGCATCGCAATACATTTGTCTCTGATATATAATCTGATCAGTATACCATGAATCCCCAGTAAGCAGCAATAGAAGTGATAAAACGCGTATTAGAAAAAAGATTGCTGTTCCATCAAGTTCCCACCACGTTTATATTGAATTTGCCCAGAATTTGTCTATGAAAAAATATCTTTTATTTCATTCAACACTGTTATACACAAATAAAACGATTCTGATGTGACATCTCTTTGCTCCAGAATTCTCTTATTATATTTATGGCGAAATAGAAGGAAAAACGGCGAGATGGGGACAACCCATTCAAACACCACATCACCTTATACAAAAGAATTATTGATGATCTCTTCACGATTTAGAGGGGAAATGAAGAATAGGTTAGTAGATTTGGCAACTGGCTTAACTCAAGGAGTCCAAACACAAAATGTACCCTTAACTGCATCTGCCGGCACATCAATTTTGAGGACCTTACCATTAAACACGAATAAGGATGCTCTTATACTACATTGTGCAAAAATGAGACTTATAGAAGCACTTTGCTTCACTATTCCAATTGTCATCAACAAGACCTAGGAGCAATCTTACCTAAAGTAAATTCTTGATAGGTCTGGGCGGAGCTCACGGAGTTTCACTCCACGAAATGCTGCAAACTTACTGAAAAATTCCACTGAATTCTGCAGAGTTCTGCAAGCCGGCTGGAATTTGTTGCATTAGTACATTGTACTGGGGGTCAGACAGTGGTTGATGTTGTTTTATGGGGGTGTTTATTAGCAGTGATAAGAGGGCACGCTGGGCTTTGCATCGCTGTCCTTTATGTGGAATACCCTGTTATAGAAATGATCAAATAGGCTGTTTCCATTTAACAGAGATTTGCAGAGCGCAGTGTTGAGTGCTTTATAGCTCATTGCTCACCAGTAGAGGTTATGCTGGCCCTGGAAGAGAACCAGATAGAAAATATCTATATTTCAATGTCTCCCTGAACTTCAGTAGATCAGGGTGGAGGCGGGTCAAGTAGGCTAAGTGTTCCACAGCTGAGAAGCCCACAACAAAGGATCCCCCTGTCCCCGTCCACCTCGTAACTGCCTACTTACATATGAGCCACACCAGTCTGAGGAAGGATCCAGAATGCAACATAGAGAGCACATGGGGCTGTGGGGTCATGTTGTTTACATAGGGTGTCATCGGTGTGCATCTGCAATTCACAACAATGGTCACGGGTGGAGGATTCCATTTGAACTAACTGGGAGGATGGTCGAGCTTGGACTTTACAACCCTATGATGATAAGGGGGCGTTCCTTTTACAGAGATCACCGAGGGGGCACACTAGGACTTTGGATCAGAAATCTTTTAAGGGGAATGTTCCAGCATCCAAAATCTAATGCAGTCTCTGGAGACTAAAGATTTGCTGCATAATGGGAACATTCCTGTACCAGAGGAGACGCAGGCGGAGGGGGGCTCAGGCTTTGGGGAGATGTCTTTATCAGCAGAGGCCACAATATCAGCAATGGATTGCAGGCAGGGGTCACGCTGGGAAACTGAAACACCATTATTCTGTGGGTTGTGGACCCTCTGCAAGCTGTTCCCAAGAGGAGGACATTTTAAGAACGTCTATCTTTGATAGATGGACCATGTTAGCGCCAAAATCTGTCGAACTCCTTTTTCCTGTCTTGAATGAAATGCTGAGGCCCTACGTTTGATTATGCAACTTGTAGATGGCATAGACATTGCAAGAAACGGTGAAATCACCGAGCTTTTTTAAACAGCATGGAGAGGTGTGCAGGGATCACTCATGTAGCCACGGAGACGCCGGGACTACTCAAAGATCATCTGCCCCAGTGTCTGCTGACATAGAGACAGGAACACATGAAAGTACAAATACCAATACTTTAGATAAAATTACACTTTATTAAAATAATAAAAATATATTTCATGATATTGGCTGAGAGGGACTCATCTGTCACTGGTCTGTCACATCTATGTCTCTATAAGGCCGTACAATAAACGTGCTCACAGGGTGGTAAATATTGCCATGGTGTAATGTGCTGCCGATGTGCTAGTGTTTTGACCTGTTGTGCAGTTGTTGTGCTTACAATCTGATATTATGAAGATGTGGTTATTGTGTAGAATTGTTAATGCTGAGCTCATGATGCACTTGTGACACACTGGTGTTGAGCTCACTGTGTAATGTTGAGATGAGGTGCACATCATGTCTTGCTCATGTTGTGATCCTGTGCTCATGATCCTGATGAGCTCATGAAGATGTCTTGATATTTCGCTGTGTGCTATGTTCTCATGAGGTGCTGCTGTGCTCTTGCTAATGTATGCATTCTGGGCTGCTGAAGTCGTGGCGTAGTGAATGAGACCCACAAGGTATAAAACGCTCTTGTGAGCTGCACGTGCTGTGATCCTGGTGCACTCATGAAGTTGTGGTGGTGTGCTCATGGTGTGGTGGTATCATTTTCTTGTGAGTTGCAGGTGCTGCGATCCTAGTGCACTCATGAAGGTGTGTTAGTGCTGTGCTCATGGTGTGGTGATGTAGTAATCACAGTGTAACATTATTGTGGTGTGCAGCCAACACGTGAATCTGGGGATCTCATGGTGGGGTATTATGCTCATGGTGGTTGCTATGCTCATGGTGGGTGCTATGCTCATGGTGTGCTGACCGCGCTTGTGCCACTGAGCTCAGGGTATTATGAGGTAATGCTCATAACGAAATGCTGTTATGAATTAATGTTGTGCTGAACCCCACCTCACCTGCATCCTCTGGAAGTCCTCCTCTGATAGAGCCAGTGCCACCTTCTGACAGGGTCTGGGGACTGTCCAACTGCGTAGAGAGGGGGTGCTGGGCCACCTCAGGCACAGGTCACGTTATGGCAAGGGGGAAGGGGCTGTATCACCCGGGGCACTCACAATGGGATGTTTCACCCTTCACATGACTTTCCACATGCAACAACACTGGAGTAGCGGATTGTTCGACTCTGAGCAGGGGAGTACATTTACCAGGGCGAGCAGGGAAGCAAGCTCCTGGACACTACCTGTCTAAGAAGGGTGCACTCTCTCAGGGAAAGGTGTGTACCTACAAGGGGTGGGGAAGCCCCTGTAGGCACCATAACACTTCCGGGATGTACCACCCCTCTCTTAGTTTACAGAATGTTGCGCTGCTGCTTTCAAATCCCAACATTAGTGACAGCATGGGGGTTAAGGGCGAACTTATGCCTGTTCTTGCTCAAGCTTCACCGCAGTGGATTCTGCCTCGGAGGGAGCGCAAATTGGGTTAATTATTGCTACAATACCAAATAACATCAAGCTTCAGTTACCAGGAGGCGAGAGGCTGATCAGTGTGTATTCATTTATTACTAGGGGTGAGCATGCTGGTTTTTGCCAAACTCCGCATTCCAAGCAGAGTGCGGAGTGGCAAAACTCTTCGAACTCTGCCTTCAGAGCGGAGTTTGTTGCCCACCGCTAATTCTTGCACAGAAACTGCAATAAAAAGCATAATTAATCAACATGACCAATCTACTTAACAAACTACATGAGAGGCAATACCCATATAAACTCCAAAAACAATCAATGAAAAGGGCATGGTATAACCCAAGGGAGAGCCTACTGATATAAAAAAAAAGAAACTGCTGGATCGCCTTCTATTGTGTCACTACCTTTAATGCGAACACCCATCAGATCAAGAAGATGATCAGAACTTTAAAGGCAGCTTGGTCCATCCCGAAACAGAAATAATGAAGACACAAACCAATATAAGAAACTTACTTGGCCCTCCACCAGTGAAGGGACATCATTGGTATGAATAGTGTATGGTATGTGTTGGTAGCATTGAGGGTGAAGAGTTTACCTACAATAATATAACCATTAGGCACTGGGAGTTAACATAATGTGTTTACCGTGTAATATGTCCATACAGTAAAGCACATGTTGCTATGTCTAACCAAGAAATCACGAAAAGTATTAGACCTCACAAATCGAGTATTCCATGTAAAATCCTAACTGCTCCATTGGTGGGACATTTTTGGGCAAGCAACCATACCGTGACAAGTGCATAACATGTAAGGATGACATAAAATCAGTCTTACTCAGACAAGAAGCATATATAATATTAAGAATGGGGACAACTGAGACAGGCTTAAATGAAATGTCTGAAATCATTAATATAGTCTCATAAACAAAGCCACTCCATTCAGGACAACACATTTATTGCCACTACCACACATCAGTATTAACATACAGTTCCTCTTATACATCAAACAGTGCCAATTTATAATCAAAGACACTAGATGACCTATATTGTATTAAATCATTTAGTAAGCCACTATCTGTTTTTGACAAGAATTTGGTTCACTATAAATAACAGAAGGCCAACATAAATTAGGAACCATCCAAACCTTCAATCACACACTATATCCAAGCGTTCCTCAAGAATGTTTTGAACTACTTTTCCCAGCAGCCCAACATGGGCAACTGGCCAATGACACCATTTTCCAAATCCATGTTGGGTATTTCAACATATGATAATCAGCATTGATACATCGCAAATAACTAAGACATGGCCAACATCAGAGTAGAAATGTGGTGGTCCTAATCGAAACAAGAACACTGTAAGAGGACCGCTGATAACGCAGCTACAGGAAGCGGTACTGCTCCTTTTTCAGCAATGCAAATGGACCCTTTCATGGAAGTGACATCCATTTACACAGGTTCAGTCCAAGTGTTGATATGAAATCAAAAATCCATTCAGAAATGTTTCTTGACATTGGTTTAACATAATACTGTACAAGGTCTCTTTAAGTAATATGACACAAAGACAAGAACTAGGGTAAGATATGAATTTATCGGGTGATCTATAGGCACAATACATGTTGTCCTAAAATATTATGGAGACTCCTCATTTCCTTTTATTTACTCACACAACACAGACACCTCTTCCTAGTGCTCAATTTGTAGAACAAATACACACCAGGGGACCTCGTCAGGAGGCCACTTCTGCTTGCACCGCCCATTGCCTTTGTCAGCGCTACCAATTACAGGTACAACACAACTACTTGCACTTTTACAAGTATGGCAATTCTGACTATTCCAGGCCCCCAAAGTTATAAGAATGGCATTGACGAGACGTATTAATAATTTTTAATGTGCATTTAATTTATAAACAACATTTTCTGCTTTTGCCTGTAAATTAGGCCATGGGCAGACCATCATACATACCAATGCTGAAAATAAAGGCTGGTGCCAACCACTGGAAACCACCAGCTCAAAATAAGCACTGCCACTTCCTATGTAATTTAAACTCAGTGTCCCCTACATACAGATTAAGTGCTCTAAGCCATTCTTTGCAACTAATAGATTGTAAAAAGGTAGTGGTAGATTAATGAAATAAGCACTGTAACTGGCAATGCTACCGCTGCTGTGAATAGTTCAATGTCCTCAGTTGGAAAAAAAATGAACAGCTCATGAGTGCAAATAATACAGTCCCTGCTTGAACATTTTAACAAAAGCTTATTAATCAACAAATGCACAAGTTAGTTAAAACTTTCAAATCTCCCAGTGTCACCTAAAAGTTTGCCACACTTGAATTAAAACAATAAATGGTTCAAAATGTTATGCTAGTACATTTTTGGTCACTGACATTACAAGGACACCCAGTTTCTAATGTTGCTGTAGCTTACTGTCAGGATTCCACATGTATACACCAAGGTCATTCTTGCTTGATATGGACATTATTCAATCGAAACTAAATACATCTTATCAGCTAGGTTGCAGCATTATTGAGACCTGCTTACACGTTCTGGTTCATATAATTTCTCTGAAAACTGTCATGGCAGACACCTGAATTATTCATCAGGTGATGAGAGGGCCTCTCCCACTAGGTACACCTCAATTACAGATGGAGACACTGCGTTAAAGCTGTGATCTGAGTGCACTCCATACTCAGAGCATTGCATCCACAATGGCATCACAACTAATAATCTTCTCCTACACTGCTTCTCTGTCCAGTACACCAGCGGCATTCCTGTTGACCTCCATGAGCCTGTTGATCGTCACATCGCCAATTTTAAGTTCAAGAAAAATCAGATGGTAAGTCCAGAACAGCTTTGTTAGAATCACACAAGCACCAGTCACTAGCTCATAGCACCTGTTTACTGAAACTACAACTTTCTGTATTTGGCAGAGGTGTGTGCTTGGCTATGTCCTACCAGATTATGTGTTGTTGTTGTAGAAGTGGGACTTTAGCCATTACATTCTGACGAAGTGAGAAGAGATGTAGAATGTGAAAGTGATCTCTTGTTTGATTTGGTGTCCGAGGTTCAAGGAAGAAGGAATTTGCAATGTGTATTGTTTGCTTGTATGCGTGTACATGAGAAAGGTGGGTGTATCCAGACAGTTTTCTACAATACCTTTCAATATCCTGCATGGTGTTTTCCTCATTCTGTTTACATGAAAATTGCACCAATTTATCCTTTCAATTTTGAGGTGGTGTCAGTTAGTTTGTTCCCAATTCTAGGTATGTTATCATTATAATACAATGCTAGTTTGGAGGTGTTACCTTTGGAACTGTGTGTAATTTAACATAGTAACGAGGGAAGTCCACAGTTATTCTTTGAATGTATTTTAGGTCTTTAGCGTTATTTATTTTCATCACTAGTTGGAATGAGTATGGTGCAATAATGTAAGGATTTTGAAAGTAATCAAAAAGGGGCTTGTCAATTGAATTTAAAATGGTCAGAGATTTGTATGTGGAGTTTCTTTATGTAAATAAGGTCCATGGTAGAAACCTTGGGGCAGATTTATGACGTCAGGGATGCGCCAGGTAAGATGCGTCACGCAAGTTTACCCTTGTGCCACCACAGATGCGCCGCATTTACAATGCGACGCAACGTGGCGCAAGGATAAACAGATGCGTGACGCATCTTCCGTCGGAAGGGTGGCGCAATGCTGGAGTCGTGTCGCAAGCGCGACGCAACTCCAGTAATGCTCGTGGCCTGCCCATACATAACGTGGTGCGTCACGCCTTACTACTGCTTCAAGCAGGCGCAAGGTTTTGACGCAGCAGCGTCGGAAAAGTGACTGAGTGGAATCTTGTAGATTTCACTCAGGCACTTTTCCAAGGCTTTACTGCGCCGGAACGCCCCCCCCCAGCGCCGGAACGCCCACATGAAACCTGACGCAGGTTTCATGTGGCGCAGGGCTTTACAACGTGACGCATCTCCCTAGATGCGTCACGTTGTAAATAGGGCGCAACGTGGCGCATGGTTTACGCCGCCGCTGCGTCACAGAAGTGACGCAACGGCAGCGCAAAAGTGGCGCAAGGGGCTCGTAAATCTGCCTCCGTATTGTGGGTAGGAAAGGCGTTATGATGTTGTGGATATTTTTCCAATAGAAACCACTTTAGGATAAATAGCATGTGTCCTTGTCTTTTCCCCATTGAATGTTCAATCTCTAAAGAAAGTATAAGTGGAATAACAAAACTTGCACCCCCCAGCAATGTGCCGGGAGGGGCCCCCCATGGTCCACACCCAGTTAGGAACTTTGAGACCATTGGCCTGCTACCCGTGCAAAGTGCCAGAGAAGGCCCCCGAGAGCACGGGGGCCTCTCCACACCGCAAGGCTGTGGGGGCTGTTTTTGTGCCACTGAAAAGTGTGATCATAAGAGGTGATAAATTCAATGATGAAGGATACCATGATTACAAGTATTGTTGCTAACCAGTATGTGGTATAAGAAGCTCAGTCTCATTAACTCAACTCTATAGTGAGGCACTAAAGCTATGAGTTTATCACTGTACATGTAAGGGACATCTCGTTGAGGAAGGTGCCTCATTCACCACCAGTTTGTTCTGCTCTGCTGGCCTTAAGGATACATCCTACTGGTAGGATAAGAACATAGGGCCAGATGTGCGACACGTTTTTGCATGCGCAAACGGGTTTGCGAACCCGTTTGCGCATGCAAAAACATATTGGGCCATGTACATAGCCCATTTAGCGCGTCGCAATTGTTTTGCGAGTCGCTAAATATGTTTCGCGACTTGCTATTTGGAAGGGGCGTTCCCTTCCAAATTGCGAGTCTCAAAACAATGTACTAAGGGGGGCGTGGCTTAGGTGCCGGAGGGAATGGACGCTGCTTCGAGAGGCTCCGGGAGGACGTAGAGTGTCGGGACTCCTCCGGGCCTCCAATGCGGACGAGGTGATTCCGGGACCGCTTTTCCATGCAGCGGAACCTCTTCGGCGTGGATTGCCGATATCGCGGAGACGCAGGGTGAGCGTGCAGTATGTTTTTGACGGCTCTGAGGAAGTTCGCGGCTCGTCGCTGAGTCGCGGCGGCCATTTTGCGTTTCTGCCGCTCCCCGCGCTTTCAGCTCAACTTGGAAAAATGTTTTTTAAAACAAGCAATGGACGATTTTGAATGCCTGTTTCCACCTCCTCCTAACTTTTATGGGAAATGAGTGTGTTTCTACAAGTTTAGACGAACTTTCATGTTTCCTCAGAGAGGATAAATGTCTTCCTGGACGCCATTTTGATTTTCTTCTTGAATTCATCTACCAGTTGGTTTTTCCTTCGCCCACTTTAAGCAGTGCTGTTTTTTTTTTCACTGTTTCTACATGGAGGTTGAGTCTGTCCTTCGCTTGTGTTGATTGAATTTATTAAATCTCCTCGGCTTTACTCAGTGCTCTCTTGGGCGCCATTTCACTGTCCTGCCTATAACTGCCAGTTATTTTATTAACTTGTCTGACGACAATGGCTCGCTCCAACCGCAGTACTACACAACAAATTAATGCTAGTAGCACGTCGTTAGAGGACAGTAACCCTTTCAGTGTGTTGCAGGAAGATATGGATGAAAATCCTAGTGACTCTGTTGGGATAAAAAGCTCCTCTTCTAGTAGTACTCGCCCAGGTTCTAAAATGAACTCTAAAATACCTTCCACATCAGGAAAGAGAGTGAAGACAAACCCTCCTTCTCCCTCCAACTCTTCCTCCTCCATTTCTATGGAACTCCTACTTGAGGAGATACGCTCGCTCAAACCATATATGGCCGAAACAAATGCACGTCTTCAAAACCTTGAAGATAATTGGTCTCATACCGAGCAACAAGTAGCAGACCTTGACAGAAGAGTAACCGCAATGCAGGGAATCTCAGCTCAGGTTCCAGGTATGCATACAGAAATACAGCACCTTAAACAGCAGGTTGAAAATTTGGAAAACCGCAACAGGCGCAACAACCTACGTATTTACGGCCTTGCGGAAGGTCTCGAAGGCCCTGATCCTATATCCTTCTTTCAAACCTTTCTGCCAACGCTTCTTGGTCTCCCAAATTCTCCTTCATTAAACATTCAGCGAGCTCATCGTTTAGGTCAACTCTCTCGCTCTTCCACCTTCTCATCAACGCCAACGAAACCTCGAGGTGTTATCCTTTATTTCCTAGAGTACACAGATCTGGTCAAAGTTATCCAAGTTGCCAAACAGAAGGGGAAGCTTACCTGGAATGGTTCCAACCTCTTTCTAGCGCAAGACTACGCCAAAGCCACTGCAGACCGCCGTAAACAGTTTTTGAACATGAGACCTGCTCTTCGTTCCCTGAACGCTCGATATGGATTGTTTCATCCTTGTCTCTTTAAAGTAACTTATAATAACAAAACGACGAATTATGAAGATCCTGCGCTCCTTCAACAATTTCTGAACACCTGCGGAGTTGACCCCATGGACATTCCCCGTTTATAACGGTCTTGAATATCCCATCAATATGTGTTGTTAATTGTATTTATCCACCTTTCCAATTGTATCTGGTCTTGTTCTGAGGCACCTTCCTAATGTCTTCCTTTTCTTTTTATCAGGTGCGGTCTTGTGATCCTTTGTGTTATAACTTCTTCGTCGTAGGCCTGGAGGTCGCTCCCCCCTTGCTGCATCCCCTTGGAGTCCTCCGTCCGGTGTGCTACCTCCCTAATGTGGCTCCTCCACCCCCATTTTCATTGTCTCTGTGTGGTATGTCTTTTTGAAATCTTTATGCATCATCAATTGTTGTTTGATTTGTCTTGTACCCCTGTTCAATGTTTTCTTCCTTCATATCCTTTTTTCTTTTCTTCTCTTTCCTTTCTTTCTCTTCCTTTCTTTCCTTCATTACCTCTCCCCTTTTTCATTTTATTTTTGGAGATATTTCTTCTATCTCTCCCTTTTTTCTCTTTTCAATCTGGAATCTTTTCTATCTCATTCCTTATGGTCTCACTCTCTATCTTCCTTCCAGTAATGAATTTAGATTTTTTAGTTTCTACATAATAATTGTTCGTGTTCAATTCATCTGGTTACAATTTTGTTCCCTTTTTTATCATTTGTTTAGATATAAACTTAATGTATTTATTGTATGCATGATAATTGTTCATATTAACGTTGATCGGTTGCTATTAGAGTAGTTACATGGAATGTTAAGGGATTGAATAACCCCATTAAAAGACAACGGGTACTATCCCACTTAGCTAAAATACATACCGACATAGCATTAATTCAAGAGACTCATCTATCTGATACTGAAGCCTCTAAATTGAAACGATGTTGGGTTGGAAATGTTTTCTTTTCTCAAGCCTTAGGTAAGAAAAATGGAGTCGCTATTTTATGTCACAAAAAGTACCAGGTATCAATTACTCATCAAGAATGTGATTTGGAAGGTCGTTGGATCATAGTTAAACTTCTCTTAAATCAAATTCCTTTGGTCCTTTTTAACATTTATGCCCCAGTTGCTGTTGATAATGTTTTCTGGACTCAAATATCTGAGAAGCTCCTTTTATTTGAAGATGATAATATTATTTTTGGGGGTGATTGTAATCAGGTTTTTGACCCCATATTAGATAGGCATTCTTCAGTTAGATTCTCTAATACCAAGATGCACTCCCAATTTACATCTGCCATTAGACGAAAATCCTTAGTTGACATTTGGAGACTTTGTAATCCTGATACCCGAGAATATAGTTTTTACTCCCTTCCCATCACTCACAATCTCGAATAGACTATCTCTTTTTCAGTAAATCCCTGTCCCAACAGGTGTCCCATTCCGAAATTGGATCTATCCTAATTTCTGACCATGCTCCAGTTTCTGTTGATTTTGATTTGTTACCTTTTACTCCGCACTCACGTAGATGGCGCTTCAATAATTCCTTACTATTGGATCCTAATTTCTCAAGCCAATTCGCCTCCTTTACTTCTGAATTTTTTTCCATCAACTCTACTCCGGATTCTACTCCTGTTGTGATCTGGGACTCCTTTAAAGCTACAGCCAGAGGCTTTATCATAAATTATGTTTCCCAGAAGAAGAAACTCTTTGATGTTAAGAATACCCAATTACTTGCTGAGATCAAACAACTGGAGTATACTTATTATCATTCCAATTCTGAATCTTCATTAAAAAAGCTAATTGATGCAAAATTTAAGTTTAATAAATCTTCCACTGAAGCCGCTTCTTCATATCTTTTAAAAAGTAGTGCTCGTTATTATGGAGGTCAAAATAAAATGGGGAAATTATTAGCAAATTACTTGAAAATACGACGGGATAGGACTAAGATTGAGTCTATACGGAATTCCGTTGGTTTATCCTTATTCAAAGATAATGACATTCTAAACGAGTTTGCTTCTTTTTATAAATCTCTATACACTCCCGAACTTCAACCGACTCCAACCAATCTCTCTACTTATTTTCAATCTATTGATCAACCCCCAAGTCATGATACTGATTTTGCATCTTTAGAAAAGGATATCACGCTTTCTGAAATTACTCATGCAGTATCTCTTTTAAAAAGGGGAAAGGCTCCTGGTCCAGATGGATTTACTATTGAATTTTATGCGCATTTTGCTAGCCTTCTTCTCCCACGTCTTCTTTTACTTTTTAACTCGTTTACCACAGCAGGCGCCTCTTCAGGTACCTTTCAGGAAGCAATGATTTGCTTAATACCTAAAGATAACAAAGATCCTTCACTTTGCAAAAACTACCGCCCAATATCCTTAGTTAACCTTGACTATAAGTTATTTGCAAAAATTCTTGCTCTTCGTATTGATCCCATTTTACCTAACCTTATCGGTTCCGAACAATCAGGCTTTATAAAAGGTCGTCTATCATCTGATAATTCCAGAGTCTTTTTAATATCCTTAGTAAAGCCCCTTCTCTCAATTATCCTATTGCAGCTATAACGTTGGACGCTGAGAAAGCATTTGATAGAATTGGATGGGATTTCATGTTTCAGGCGCTAAAATGGATAGGGTTTCCTCCTAAATTAATATCTCTTATATCATTATTGTATTCCGGTCCTAAAGCTTCTATTTTTGTTAATGGGAAGACCTCAGATTATTTTCCGCTTCTTAGGGGAGTTCGCCAAGGATGCCCCCTCTCTCCTCTTTTATTTATAATAGCATTGGAACCTTTTTTAACTCATATTAGACAAGACGCTCAAATTTCTGGCTTCTGTCTTGACACCTCTCAGGTTAAGATGTCTGTTTATGCAGACGATATTCTTTTTATTGTTCCAATCCCTCTACGTCCATTCCTGCCTTTATGAAACAGGTTGATATATTTTCTCTATTATCCGGTTATCGTCTCAACTTAGACAAATGTGAAGTTCTCCCCCTCAACGTACTTTGCCTTAAGCAAGACTTCATTTCTTCTGGCTTTTCTTGGAATACTTCCAAGATAAAATATCTAGGCCTGTGGTTTTCTTCTAATATTCCCGAAACACTAAAATTAAATTTTGCCCATATATCCAAAATGTTATCCGACTCTATTGATCGCTGGCACCCGCTTTTTCTATCTTGGTGGGGACGGCTAGATTCTATTAAGATGATGCTTTCTCCTCTAGTTCTATATATTATTTCCATGATTCCTGTCCATATTCCTGACTTTTACTTTAAGAAAATAGATTCTCTTTTAACAAAGTTTCTTTG
Source organism: Calotriton arnoldi (assembly GCA_963921515.1). Taxonomy (NCBI): domain Eukaryota; kingdom Metazoa; phylum Chordata; class Amphibia; order Caudata; family Salamandridae; genus Calotriton; species Calotriton arnoldi. Next base: position 1,599,358 of record CAWUFW010002931.1, on the reverse strand, counting down.
GAAAAACAAACCTCCCCGAATAGCTCTATCCGCTCTGAAGGCGGACAAGACTTCTGGTGGACTTAAATTCCCTGATTTCAAAAAATATCATTATACTTTCTCTTTAAAACAATCTTCCCGTTGGCTTTCTTTCGATCGGTTTATATACCCTCCAATCTGGTTAACTATAGAAAACTATTTTATATCTCCCTTCAGTTTTAAGGAATCTTTAGCTTTTACTAACAATATCTCCTCCTTTCGAACTCCAATCATCTCACACACTCGTAAAATCCTTGCACCATTATTACCCTCCTCCTTTCCTTCATATTCTTCACTAGATCAACAACCCATTTGGCACAATAATCTTTTACGTATCAAGAACCGCACTATTTATTGGAAATCCTGGAGAGGTAAGGGAATATTTTGGATTTCACAATTATTACTTAATAATGTTCCTTTATCCTTTTCGGATCTTCAAACACAATTTTCTCTTCCTTCCACTTGTAGGACTCAATATGATCTTTTATGTCCTTCCCTCTCCCTTTACCTTGATACTTTACCATCGACGTCGTCTCCTTCCTCCAGATGTTCTTTGTTATTTCCCTTAATATTTACTTCCTCCTCAGCTTCATCACTTTATAAATGTTTATCTATTCCTTCTGATAGAAACAAAACAAAGGGCGAGTTGGCTTGGGAGAAGGACCTTGCGGAATTTTGGACAACCCTTTCTGGGATAAGTTGTGGCTCAAGATACACAAGACTTCCAGAGCTGCTAATACTTCTCAAACCCTTTATTTTGTATACCAACGTCTTTTATTTACTCCTGCAAAATTAGCTTCCTTTTCAGCTAACTCTACCTCTACCTGTTGGTCTTGTTCTTGCAATAATGCTGATCTTAAACACATGCTTTTTAATTGTCCCCCAATACACACTTTTTGGCAATTAGTCTGGTCCCAGATTAACAGAATTTTTAGTACAAAAATTCCTTTCTCTCCTACCAATGTTTTTCTAGGCTCTTTATCACCTAACTGGCCCCAATCTCCTGCTAATTTTAAAATAGTAGATTTGCTATTGGCAATTGCTTTTCACTTAATAACTTCTAATTGGAAACAAGCAGATAAAGTCACGTTTAGAGCTTGGTGGAATGCAGTTTGTTTTCATCATAGACTTGATACCAGTTATGTCTCCCCCATTTCCCTGTCCATTAAAAGGGATATTTTGTGGCTCCCTATATCCACATACCTAACATATAGTGCCTCTCACAGTAACCCATCAGTACTTACTTCAGATGAGGTTCGAAAACCTCCTTGATATCCTGGTTGTCTTCTCTTTCTTTATTGCAATAGGTTCATATTAATAATCCCTTACATGCTTTTTTCCTTAATACAATAATTGTTTTATATCTCTTTAATTGTGTTTATGCATACAGATATTTTATTACATGTGCTATTCTTCCTTCCAGATTATAATAGTATAATGTTTATAATAGTAGATGTATTTTCCCTTTCCCTTCCCCCGTCTTTCTTCTCCCTTCCCTCTCTTCTTCCCTTCCCACTTCCTCATAGAATGATTTCTAATAATTTTTTCTTCATATGTATTGTACTTTAAGGTACATGTTGTACTTTCTTATATTTTATTGATCTTTGATGAATAAACTTAAACTTAAAAAAAAAAAGTGTAAACGTGCATCTGGCCTCAAGCTTGGGCTTAACCAAGTGAAACAATGATTTATAAATTACAATAAAGAATGCAGAAGTTAGAATATAAAAAAAAAACAAAAAAAAAAAAACAATGTACTAATGTTTTGCGACCGCAATTGCGGTCGCAAAACACTCGCAATTACCACCTACTTCAAGTAGGTGGTAATGCATTTGCAAATCGGAAGGGGTCACCAGGGGGGGACCACTTCCCCTTTGCAAATGCATGCGAAATAAATGCGCAGGGACCACTGCCTGTCCTTAAGAAATGAAACGAAAATGTTTCATTTTATTTATTTTTAAATGCATCCCATTTTCCTTTAAGGAAAACGGACTGCATTTAAAAAAAAAAAAGCTGCTTTATTAAGAAGCAGTTGCAGACATGGTGATCTGCTGAGCCCAGCAGTCCACCATCCCTGGGAGGGCTGGCATTCACAATGGGCTCGCAAATTGCGAGAGGCTCATTAATATTAATGAGCCTCGCAATTTGCAACCTCATTGTGAATTGCAAAACAGTGTAAACACACTGTTGTACATTTCTTTAGCGCCTCGCAACTTGCGACTCGCAATGTGTTGCAAATTGCGATGCGCTAAATGAAAGGGTCGTACATCTGGCCCATAGAGTATTGATACAGTGGATGAGCAGGATTGGGCTTGCATGACTACAATAGCATCAATGTCATTGTCTTGGATGAGTGCAGATATGGAAGTTGCATTAGAGCCCAAAGATCTATAGTTCAGGAGAGAACTTTGGTGTAATTAGTAGGAGTTGGAGGACTGCGTTTAGAGGAGTTGCTTCTTCTGTAGTAATTTAGAAAGACTGATTTTTCATTGCATTTTGTGCCTAACAAAAATGATTGTAACGCAACTGGTGCTATGTAAAGCGCTCTGATACCCGATACCTTCTGGTCAAGTTCGAGCTATATAAAACTCTGTAAAAAAAACCGAAAAAATAGTCAGTTGAAGACATGTAGCCTCGCCCCCTAAAGGTAGGTAGTGCTTCTGAGCAGTTTCCTAAAACATCCATAACGTTATTTCGCAAGTAGCCAGGAAGGAGGGCAGCTCAAATCGTCTATTGTCGGATCTAGTCTATATACAAGAAGTATTGATGCGAACAGTAGTATTTGGGGAATAGGAATGGGTACGTGCTGAACTCAAACTAGCATTAAAATCAACACCCCAAAAAAAATGGCCAATTTGCCTCTATCACCTATCACCTGCGGTGCTCTTTAAGGACAAATATATTCAAACAAGATTAGGAAATTGGTATTTGGCACATTCTTAAAATCATTATTGTAAAAGTTAATTAGATATAAGGAGGGGTCTCTTTGGTACCTCACTGCCTGGATATTGTTATCAAACAACTCTAATGCCTTCTCACAACCTCCTGCTTTGATATTCACCCAGATAGCTAGCCCTCCTACTGCATGGCCTGATTTTGAGGGTGTTGCTAAGTTATAATAGCAAGCAAAACCGTCAATAAATATTTTGTGGGCCGTCCAGGTCTCTTGAAGCATCATAATATCAAACTGTCTAATAAAGGTGAGCCAGTCTGGACTCAATAGTTTAGAGTGGGTCCCACCACATTCCAGCGGAACATTTTTAGTGTTTGATTATCATTACATATGCGCTGAGTCAATGGAGCCATGGGGGTGACTCAATTGCCCTGTTGTTAAGTGCGAGCCCAACCCCATCTATCCGATTGGATCTCAGCTAGGCTAACCCATTAAGGTCTTCCAAAATGGAGAACCTATTGCTATATGTAATCATCTGTGGGGGATAAAGACTTCGTAATGCTACTGGTCTGTAGAAGTAACCCAGGGGGAGGCAACAGATTTTTGAATTAGGGCTGCCACAATCCGCCTGCTGTTTTAACATTTTTGGCACACTCTGGGGTGTATCGAAATTAATAACAATTCAATCACCCTCTAGATCTTTCTTCTGCCAGCCTTACCACCCAACACCAGCTAGAACAATGAAGTATGGGCATGCTGCAGATGGTGAGTCCAGTGGATCCTTGTTATTTGCATACCTTACATCATGTGGGCGATTGTGTGTGCGGTTCAGGCGGTGGGTAATTCCGGCCTTGCCCCTCTATCAGTGCAGGGTGTTAGTTCCTTTTGTGTAGTGCTTTTATTGATTGCAGCTGCACTGTACCCTAGGGTATTGTGGGAAGCTCCTGCTGCATTGAAATCTGGGGCTTAGAGCCCTGCCCCTGCCAATAACCTGGGAATATATATTCCTAGTCAGTAGTTGGTGAGGAGAAGGAAACCAGATGCTTTTGTAGTCACCTCACTTCAGTAATTGACCCATGTTGCTGCCCTGGTGTATGCTTCTGAATCGTTCACCTCGGCAGCTAGATTTTGGGCGCTACCCAAATATAAGGAACTGAACAGGAGACACTTGTTCACCATTAACTTCACACTGGCGTGCTCAGCCCCTGCTGTCCTTCACTCAATCAAGGACTGGTTACACACACTCAGAGACAGAATCCAGACCAATTGGGTAAGTATAAAAAAGGTATACTTATGTTTTATTTACTGAACCAAACAGGACTTGGTACAGGTAGGTAAAATGTACTTTCAATTGTAATACTTCACAAGGAAATGCAATTGGGAATGGATTTGCAATCGTTACAGGTTTGTATATACTTTAAAAACTGTTTAAATTACATAGAAATTACTTTCGATTACTTTTGCATTATTTTTGGATATCACACCGTGGAGCCTACAATACAAAGGTAAGTAAGACTTTTCTGGTTTAGAATACAGTAAGATTTCTTCTATACAAAACACAGGTCAACACTTAGATAATTTTAGGAACAGAAAACTCGTAACATTGGTTCCTATTCAAAAAATTATGTAAACGGTTTACAGGTTAGTAAACGACTTACAAGTATGTCTTTTAGGGGTTAGGACCAAGGTTCCCCAGGGTCCAGTTAAGCCCTCAAATTACACCACCAGCAGCACTGGGGCGGCTGGGAACAGAGTGCAGGGGCCCAATGTTAGCCAATGGGGCTAAGGGGGTCTTCGGTCAGGGGCTGCTTACGAGCAGGCTTTCTCGGTTGTGGGAGCAAAGCTCCAAGGGTTAGGATCAGCACTGCAGGGGCCAACAATCGGCACAGGAGCTGCACCAACAGCAGCAAAGAGGGGGTCGGTTGCAGAGTGCCAAGGAGACGTCTGTAGCCCTGTGGATTGCAATGCAGATCTCCGGTTTGGAAAAGATGCTGCAGGCTCGGTCAGGGACGCTTCCTGAAGGCTTCCACCAGCTAGAGAGGTAAGTTGGATTCTAGGGGGATGGCGGGACACCATCCGTTGGGCCACCCAAGACTGTGTGGCATCGGGTGCAGGCGTGTCTTTTGGCATCAGCTCTGGTTGCGGTCGGGGGGGACCCTTCAGGTTGAGGCGGCAGGCATCGACTTGAAGCTTGAGGGAGGTCGGAGATCACCAGATCCCAGGTCAAGATCACTGGGGAGACCTCTTTGTGGTGTTGGGCCACTCAAACCCAGGCATTGGGTGCAGAGTGGTGTACAACCACGGAGCCGCCTAGATCCGGGTTCTGTGTTTGAAGTCTTTGTTGAGCAAATCCAGTGCTCACGGGAGACAGCGTAGTTAAGATGAGTTCAGGGCAGGTCCTCCAAGCTATGGGAGGCTGCTGGACACACCGGGGTTTCTGCTGTATTCTGGTCGGAGTTGGGAAAGGCCAGTAGGACTGGGGCCAAAGCAGTTGGTGTCCTATTCTTCCTGGGTCAGCACAGCTCTTAGGTCCTTCTTCTTTCTTCCCCGAATCTGAGGAGGCAAGGTTCAGGGTTGCCCCTAAATACTAAATTTAGGGGCTTTTTCAGGGTGTGCAGGTCGGGACAACGGGATCCTTCCTTGGGTGGGTATACCCCCTACTATGCCACCCTCCAGTGGGGCAGGCCTTTGAAGCTTTCCCTTCGTGGACCCAGCCCATCCTGGGGAAGAAGGCATAACATCTCTGCCCAGAATGGGCTTTGTTTCTGGACCCAGAGAGCCGAGGCCCTCTACCCAGGTGTCCAGAAACCTGTCTGGTGGTGGCAAATGGTGGGAAGCCATTCAGGAATTACACCAGGCTGGTTGTTTTTCAGAGGGCATCTCTAAGATGCCCTCTGAGTGCCTTTTACATTAAATCCCACACTGGCATCAGTGTGGGTTTAATGTGCTGAGAAGTTTGCTACCAAACTTCCCAGTTTTTAGTAAAGCCATTATGGAGCTGTGGAGTGAATGACCAACTTCCAGACCATATACTCTTTATGTGTTTACTGCACTTACAATGTCTAAGAATGGACTTAGACACCGTAGGGGTACAGTGCTCATGCACTTGCACCCTCACATGGGGGCTAGTGCACCCTGCTAGAGGGGTGACTGACCTAGACCCTAGGCAGTGGGTTGCAGGCATGGCACACAGGGATGTGTGCCATGCCGTCTCTTCACTTTTCTCTGCACCAAAACACGCAGTCTACCATGGCGGTGTTGGGGGTGTTAGGGTGCAGGGTCCCTAAGGGTGGCACAATAGGTGTTGCAGCCCTTAGTAGCGTTCCTGGTCACAGTGCCCTTTGTACCCGTGATACCTCTTACAAGGGGCTTACCTGTGGCCAGAGATGTGCCAATTGTGGGTACAAAGGTACAGTTTTGAGAAAGAACACAGGCCCTGGGAACTTGATTGGCAGGGACCCAGGGCATATCAAGTCAAATTGCATCAGATGTCAGGTAAAAAGTGGGGGGTAACCATGCAAAAAGGGGCAATTTCCTACACTGTTGGCCTCCATCACTGCAAATACCAATCAATCAATCAATCAAGTGACTTGTAAAGTGTGACTACTCACCCTTAAGGGTCTCAAGGCACTGTTGTGGGGGGACTGCTGCTCTGTCAAAGGCACTATGGTTCAGTTGAAGAGCCAGGTCTTGAGGTTCTTCCTGAATTAAGGCAGCGACGGTGATTGCCTGAGGTGGAGAGGCAGGGTTTACCAGGTCTTTGCTGTGAGGTAGGAGAAGGATCTTCCTCCGACTGTAGTCTTCTGGATACGTGGGATGGTGGCCAATGCCAGTTTGGCAAAGCAGAGGTCTCTGGTGGGTGCGTGGATTGTGAGGCGGTGGTTGAGGTACGCAGGTCCCGTATCGTGTAGGGCTTTGTAGGCTTGTGTGAGGAGTTAGAAGGTTATTCTTTTGTTGACTGGGAGCCAGTGGAGGTCTCTCAGGTGGCCGGTGATGTGGCTGCAGTTGGAGATATTGAGGATGAGTCTGGTGGAGGAATTCTGATTGTTCTGCAGTTTCTTGAGGAGTTTCTGCATGATGCCAGCAAGTTTGATGCTGTAGTTTAGTCTGCTGCTGATGAGTGCAGTGGTGAATGTCTTTCTGGACTTGGTGGGGATCTACCTGAAGATCTTTCGGAGCAGGCGTAGCATGTGGAAGCAGGATGATGAGACAGCATTGATCTGGGGGTTCATGGTGAGCGAAGAGTCCAGGTTAATGCAGAGGTTTTGTGCATGGTCTGTGAGTGTGGGGGTATCTAAGATCTGTGGGCCACCAGGAGTTGTCCCAGAGGGGGTGGAGCCCAGGATGCGGTCTTCGGTCTTCTCTGAGTTGAGCTTGAGGTGGCTTTCCTTCATCCATGTGGCGACAGCCTTCATCCCGTCATGGAAGTTGTTCTTGCTGACTGTGGGTTCGTTGGTGAGGGAGAGGGTCAGCTGGGTGTCATCGGCATAGGAGACGATGTTGAGTCCATGTTCATGACGATGGCTGCGAGCGGGGCCAAGTAGAGGTTGAAGAGGGTGGGGCCCAGGGGGGAGCCCTTAGGCACTCCGCAGCTGATCTCTGTGGGTTCAGAGTGGACCAGTGGTAGTCTGACTAACTGTGTTCGGCCTGTAAGGAAGGAGCTGATCCATTCCATGGCTTTGTCTTGGATGCCGGCATCATGGAGTCTTGTGCATAGGGTGCAGTAGTAGATGGTGTTGAAGGTGGCCGAGAGGTCCAGGAGGATGAGGGCTGCAGTTCCCCTCAGTCGAGGAGGGTGTGGACGTCGTCTGTAGCAGCGAGGATTGCAGGGTGCTGTGGTTGCTTTGGAAGCCGGATTGGGAGAGATCCAGGATGTGGTTTGCTTCGATGAACTCAGAAAGTTGGGCGTTGATGGTCTTCTTGATGACCTAGGCTGGGAAGGGGAGCAGAGAGATGGGTCTGAAGGTATTGTGGTCCTTCGGGTTGGCAAATACTACACTTTTGCAGTGCTTACATGTGTGAGGATTGACTACATTGAGGGATTTCTTTCCCAACGACTGACTCTTAGACTGCCGGACGGTACTCTCCGATGCCCATCCCACCCCTTTGGATATCTTTACATATTAATGTATCCAGGCTTTATGTAGGACACAGTACCCTACTTTTCCTCAGGATCCCACCACATCACACACATTGTCAGTGTTCCTGATTGCTCGTACAGTTAGGCATGTGGTGACCAACCTCTGCTACTATATCCAAACAAAGACCCCTGCTTCATTTTAAGGCTAGAGAACAGTGGGAATTGGACTTAGGGGAGGCACCATGGGATGTGGACTGGACATATTGCTGCAGCATGACGCGCAAACTGTCCCCTAATAGGTGATTACGCCTACTTCATTTCAAATATCTCCACTGAATGTACCAAACTTTCCAACAGCTCTTTGTATCCACCTTGAAGCGCATTCGCACTGCGCCCGCTGCGGGGTGCCGGAGGCGGGACTTATGCACCTTGCGTTGCAATGCCAGGCAATAGCTGACTACTGGGGGGGTGTGAGCAATGTAATATCTGAAATGTTGGGAATGACTTTTGACCTGTCACCTAAAATAGCTCTTTTGGGATGCACAAGGGAAATCCCACGAGGATTCAGGCGTTTTGCGTCACATGCCCTGTTGTTGTGGAAAAGGCAGGTGCCCTGAATGCGGGGTGGCTGTGGCCCAGGACTCGAGACTGACTGAAAGATATGGCATATTGTAATGACCAATTGAAACTATTCCATGCTACCCCAGGCACACTGGCAAAGGGACATTTGAGGTCCCTTTGCAATCGTATTTACTGAGCCATGGCATTGAGCAACTGTTGCCCCCTGCACTGAGGGACCTGCATGGGTGGAACATGGGCCCCTGTGGTCCTCTGATGGGCCCCTCTAGATAGGGATGTATAGCAATGTACCGGGAGGAAGATGATCACCGCCTTTGAGCTTCAGCTGTAAAACTGTGAATGGGATCCCTGGCTACTGCCAACAACGCGCTCGCCATAGACCCTCGCTATACATGGCCTTGCCCATGCTCTGTGTGACTTTGTATGCCTTGCTGTACCTACTGTTTGCTGCAATGTTTCCTTTCTTTTTCTTGCTTACAGTCCTGTTTTGGGTTGGTGTTATCATTGTATGATGCAAAAAAAACGATAAATAATTGAAAACTTCTTTTAAAACTACACATCACAATTAGATGTCAGATGCATTTAGGTGAAAAATCACATTTAGGGACAAAGCATCCAAGGTGTAACTTCAAGAGGAAATGGGGACTAGTTTTAGGAGCATAGTTTACATTCAGAAGCAAAAAAATTAAATGCTTTCGGTGAAAATGTATCCATGGTGCAATATCAACAGGAGTTTGGCAACACTTTAAAGTGCAAACATCTTCTATAGGTGAAAACACATCAAGTTGTAAATTGAAGATTGTTGTAAAGTTAACAGGAGTGTGGTATCATATGTGGGTGCAAATGAAAATACTAAGGCCCTAATTTACGGGAATTTGGCATAGGGCAGCACAGCAAGTCACCTTGCTGCACTGCCCTATGCCAAAGTGAAAGGGCAGGAATGCACCGTATTTATACAATATGGTGCATTCCTGTCCTTTCTCCCTGTCCTGGAGCCGTTTCAGCAGCCTAGCGCCCGCGGAGCCACCCTTGCACAACGTAGGCACCCTTGCACCATTGTGCAAGTGTGCCTCTGTAGCATTCAGGTTTGCATTTGTGTAAGAAGGGGCACCTTCCTGCACAAAAACGATTCTAAGAGACGTTTTCCTCTTTCTGTGTGTGCTGCAAAAACGAAGAGAAATAAAGATATTTCTCCTCATTACTTCTCACCTCGGGAGGCTTGATGATTTGGCACTTCCCCAGGTTTACATGATTTTGTAAATCTGGAGAAGCAAGACCACTGACTCATTGTCAGTGAAATTGCTCTCCCACCCTCGCAGCTCCACCATTAAGTGAGGCCTGCCCCTGCACTCTCGAGTGTTGGTGATCGAGGCCCTCCTCCACCCGCAGGTTTCCTGCGCCTCATCCCTGGTGGTCCAGTGGACCTCTGTCTCCTTCCTCTAACTCTGCTCTTTCACTCGTTTTTCTACCCTTTTTATCTTTCACCTTTCTGCACTTTTCTGCATCTCTGCTCTTTTGTGCCTTATTTCTGCTCATTTTCCCTTCCTCTCGCTCTGCCCTTTCACTTGTTTTCACTCGCTTTTTCTACCCTCTTTTATCTTTCACCTGTCTGCACTTTTCTGCATCTCTGCTCTTTTGTGCCTTATTTCTGCTCATTTCCCTTCCTCTCGCTCTGCCCTTTCACTAGTTTTCACTCGTTTTTCGCCCCTCTTTTATCTTTCACCTTTCTGCATCTCTGCTCTTTCGTGCCTTATTTCTGCCTATTTTCCCTTTCTTTATCCCTTATTTCCTCCCTTTACCTTTCCCCGCCGCTGCTGCCCCCGCGACCGGCCCAATCCAGCTTCCCTCCCCGCTCCTGCCTCCCAGCTGTCCAGCCCTCCCCGACCCCTAATTAATGTCGGCCACTGCGCGGCAGCGGGCCGCGGGTGCGACGCTGGCGCGCCGAAGGCGCGTCAAAGGCAAGCCCGTCTGCGCCCGTCCGCGACCCGACCGCGACCAGCGCCAGGAACCCTGGACCTCCGCCCCGCCAACGCTACGACCCAGCAGCACTCCACGCACTCAACCCAGGCCGCAACAACAACTGCAAGCTAGCATCACCAGCCGACTCCCACGGACCCTTCAGCTGTCACCGCTGCCGGCACACCTGCAGCACCGCCAAGAACACGGATCCAGCACAACCCGCCCACAAGAACACAACCGAACCGAAGACCCTGCAATGCATCCTCCTCAACGTCCGATCCCTCCACAAACACGCCACAGAAATCTGGGACCTCCTCGACAGCACCACCCCGGACGTAGCGTTCTTCACCGAAACCTGGACCAACACCACCTCGGGACCGGACATCGCCATCGCCATCCCCCAAGGATACAAGATCTCCAGGAAGGACCGCCCCACCCGCCCAGGAGGAGGAAACGCCATCGTCCACAAATCTAGCCTCCGCCTGAGCACACTCCCTGACGAGCCCACAGAACTGATGGAACACCTTCACTTCAAGATACTGGCCAGCCCCACCGCCACCCTCCGAGGAACCCTCATCTACCGACCCCCTGGACCCCGCGGACCCTTCGCCAACTACATCACGGACATTATCTCCCCGCAGGCCATCGCATCCACCAACTACACCCTGCTGGGAGACCTCAACTTCCACCTCGACAACCAAATGGACCCCAACACCACATCCCTCCTGGACAACCTCCACAACATTGGACTGCGCCAGATCGTGACCGAGCCCATGCACTCAGCAGGACACACCCTCGACCCCCTCTTCACTACAGGAAACTCCATCACCTTCAGCCACACCACCGAACTCCCATGGACCGACCATCGTTGCATCCACTTCACCTTCAGAACACCCACCATCCACAGACACCAGCACCTGCTTCCACGAAGAAACTGGACCAAAATCACCGACGACCAGCTCACCTCCTCACTCAACAACTCCACCCCAACCATCGCGGAAAACGACGACCCCAACACCGCAGCCCGAACCCTGCATAGATGGATCTCGGACAGCACCAACACCATAGCCCCCTCAAGAAAAACAACAATACCCGCGCCAAGAAAGCCAGATGGTTTACCACCGAACTTTGAGAGTCCAGAAGCACATGCCGCCGCCTCGAAAAGGCCTGGAGGAACACCAAATCCAGAAGCCCACGACAACTTCAGAGCCGCCACCAACGCCCACCATCAACTCATCAGAGAAACAAGGAAAAAGCGATTGAAGACAGAATCTCCACCCACGCGCACAACAGCAAGGAACTCTTCAGCATCATCAAGGAGTTCGCCCAACCCACTAGCGAATCTACCGACATCCCTCCCTCACAAGACCTCTGCGACAAACTCAGCACCTTTTTCCACCACAAAATCAAGAGCATCTACGACAACTTCGACGAAGACAACCAACACACTGAACCCTCACCAACCACCCCCGACACCCGGAAACCAGCGATTGACGACTGGACAGCCCTCACCACCGAAGACACACTGAAGACAATGAAGTCAATCCACTCAGGGGCCCTCACGGACCCCTGCCCCCACCACATCTTCAACAGAGCCGCCGACACCATCGCACCCATGCTCCGCCACACTATCAACCGCTCCCTGGCGACCGCCTGCGTCCCCGACGACTGGAAACACGCCGAGGTCAACCCCCTCCTAAAGAAACCCTCAGCGGACCCCACCGACCTCAAAAACTACAGACCCATCTCCCTGCTCCCGTTCCCAGCGATAGTCATCGAGAAAGCCATCAACAGCCAACTCGCCACATTCATTGAAGAACACAACATCCTCGACTCCTCCCAATCCGGCTTCAGAAAAACCACAGTACGGAAACCGCCCTCCTCGCCGCAACAGACGACATCCGCACCCTACTGGACAAAGGAGAAACAGTAGCCCTCATCCTCCTCGAGCCTATTAGCGGCGTTCGACACAGTCTCCCACCGCACCCTAATACGCAGACTCTACGACGCAGAAATCCAGGACAAGGCCCTCGACTGGATCCGCTCCTTCCTCTCCGGCAGGACGCAGCGGGTCAGACTCCCCCCTTTCCTCTCGGACCCCACACCTACCACCTGCGGAGTCCCCCAGGACTCCTCCCTCAGCCCGACGCTCTTCAACGTCTACATGGCTCCACTCGCCCCCATCGTCAGAACCTACGGACTCAACATCGTGTCATACGCAGACGACACCCAGCTCATCCTTTCCCTATCCAACGAGCCCAACACCGCCAGACGCAACTTTCGAGAAGGCATGGAAGCCGTCGCCAAATGGATGAAAAACAGCTGCCTACAACTAAACACCAACAAAACAGAAGTACTCATCATGGGCCCAAACCCCGATGCCTGGAGCGACACCTGGTGGCCCCCCGCCCTCGGAAACCCGCCAACCCCCACGGACCACGCACGCAACCTGGGAATCATCCTGGACTCCAAGCTCAAAATGGACCGCCAGATCAACTCTGTCTCGTCTTCCTGCTTCCACACCCTCCGCCTCCTTCGTAAGACCTTCAAATGGATCCCCCTCGAACACCGAAAGACCGTCACTCACGCCCTGGTCACCAGCAGACTCGACTACGGCAACGCACTCTACGCCGGAATAAACAAAAACCTCACCCGCAAGCTACAGAACATCCAGAACGCCGCCGCAAGACTGGTCCTCAACCTGCCAAAAAACTGCCACATCTCCCAGCACCTGCGCACACTCCACTGGCTCCCTGTCGAGGCGAGAATCACCTTCAAGATGCTCACCCACGCACACAAGGCCCTCCACGGCACCGGACCAGCATACCTGAACAGCCGACTCAAATTCCACGCACCCCAAAGGACCCTACGATCAGCCCAGCTCTCCTACGCCGTGGTCCCCCGCACCAGAAAGCCCAGATCGGGAGGCCGCTCCTTCTCCTTCCTCGCGGCCAAAGCATGGAACGCCCTTCCGCTCCACCTCAGACAGACAACATCGCTCCCCATCTTCGCAAGAAACCTCAAAACCTGGCTCTTCGACAGACCCCCTCCTTGATTGATGGAACCTGCAACCCCCCCTCCCCACCCCTAGCGCCTTGAGACCCTTACGGGTGAGTAGTCGCGCTTTAACAAACCCCTGATTGATTGATTTATTGAAATTCCAACGGTGTTGCATGGAAACACCCATCATAATGCCCCTTCAAAGCCTCCCAAGCTCAGAGTAAGGCAACACAGCAATATGCGCTGCGTCGCCTTAATCCAGATTTATGAGGCCACTCAAAGCCACAGAGGGTGGCTTTGTTTGGCTTCATAATTCTGATTCAGAGCCCGGGGGTCACACATGTACTACTATACTTAGTGCAAAAGTGACTCAACGCTCTCATAAATAACCCCCTAGGTGCTGACTACATAAACAAGCATTTGCAATGCAATAGGTCTCGCATTTACACAAGTTTAAGCTATTGGCATTGTAAATGACAATGTGTTTTATTTACGTTTCAAAAACCAAAACATAAATAAAAGGCATTGTCATTTACAATGCCAATAGCTCAAACTCGCGTAAATGCGAGACCTGTTGCATTGCAAATGCTTGTTTTGAGTTGTTGTCCTTAATCAGCCCATAAAAAGTTCCCTTGTGGGCAGTTTCACTCAAAGCAAATAACTAGTCTGAGGAATGGCTCATCTCAATGTTAATTTTTTAGTCACAATTATGATTTGCTCCTGTGTGAACCAACTGGAAAGTTGCCAATAGGAAGTTGCCAATAAGCGTATCAGTGTTATTTTTTCATAGCTGCATGTGGGCTTGCGTCAAGTATGACACATTCAGTCTGTCCTGGCTTAAACTGACCAACGCATTTCATTCTGGGACTTGTAGTTTCACTTTTTACATTTTATGGACCGATAATTTCCAGCATGCAATATGATTTGGGCTTAAAAGCTGGGACTGGTTGACGGTGTGACATGTGACCTGAGGCCACTTGGTCGCTATGTTTTGTGAAATGTTGATGTCTGCATTATACGTAAGTGCTTTGCAAGTCCAAAAGAATGGGACTCCTTGGCTGGAGTCTGGTTCATCGAGATGGGGGTTCAAGAATGGACACACTCACAGACTATGTATTTTTTGCATCTGCAATCTGTATGGGATTAACTGGAGAGGGGTATAAGACCAGTGAACCAGTAAGGTTAAACGAGCGTTCTTAAAAGAAGTCATGCTCTTTTGGACTAGTTACACTTTCTGGTAACTTATTAAGTTATGAGAATTGGAAATATTTAGATGTTCAATCATTCGTCAAGATTGGGTGGCAGTGAAAAGCCAGGATTCCTTGGATGTTTAACAAACAAACTGCTCGTGTTTACTCAGCCTGGATCACCACATGCGCTTCTCACACCTACACAGATGAATGTTTGAATGGCCAGCGCCCCACCCAGCGTGGATCAAGAGAGATCCGTACAATCAGCCATCACACCGGGCTTGTTGACTACGGGCCATGAGCATTTTGACACAGGTGGACACGAGTTCAGGCATTTAGTGGAGGGATGCAATAGGCAGCGATTCCCAACTGGAAACAATACACGCCCCAACACACGCACTCGGCGCCTCACACACACCAGGTTGCACATATAGTCAAGGCACAGCGCACAGACGGCACAAAGTCTTCCAGGTCAAACTAATTTACATGTCACTTTAATATTCAGTTTTAGAAGCATCAGTTCTACTCCATTGAGCAATAACACGGGCCCTAGCAAACTGAGACGCATGAACTCAAAACAACAAAGAGAGATGCGCTCCTCAGAACTCTTTAGATAAAACTATATGTCACATAAGAGTACTCATGTACAGCTGTACACAGAAACACTCAGAATGTATAAAGGGTATAGGTAAAAGTGTTTGTTCATTGCGCAAAAAAAAAAACAACAGCAATTAAGAAATATGCACTCCTTACAACAATAAATATACATTCTTAACAAAGCCCATCAGGACTGCAACGTCACGTGCGGCATCAAAGTCCATCACTGAATAATGAAGTCACCTAAACACCCAAATGCCCTGTTTACACCATTCACTGAGGCCTTTAAGGAAGAGGCCTTCGCTGCCTGGAGGAGCTCGAGTGGACAATAGACGTGTGAAGTGAATAACAAAGCAGCTGCGGGACACAAGGGGGCAGGCGGCTGGGCAGGATTAGGCTGAGGGAGAAGGGCAGATTCAGCTCCTTGCTACCAAGCCCTCCATCCCGCACTAGAAATCCCTCACTCCACAAGTGGCAAATCAGCAAGGCACATTCCATTGGGGGACAGGGTGTGGCGTAACCCCAGAGCTGCCCACTCTACCGAGATTGTAATTGGGGAACCACGTTTGGTCTCGGCGTTGGCTCAACGTCCTGCGATTCTATGCAAATCATTTTATCTCCTGTGGCTACAAAAATGAATGTGTCCTTGTGTAACGGATGCGCACATAAAGCGCTCCAATACCTTTGCCTCGAGTTCACGCTATAGAAAACTGTAAAACAAATATATTACATATATGCTGCTGGCTACGAAGTCATAACTAACTGAAGGTGGACACAGGGCATGGAAACATTCAGGAGCTATACGGAGTAGAGGCCCCAGTTCCCCTCTCCAGCTCGCTGTAACCTCCAACCCATGTTTTAAACCTGCACTCCAGACTACTGGCCGCTGCTCCTCGCCTGCTCCCTGTCCCATACAGGATCCTATTCACTTTTCGCAGCTCCCGCTCCGGAAGGTTATTCTCCAGAGCCCGTTCCACCGATCCCATGGCGAGGTGCTGCGAGGCTCAGTATCTACAGTCAAGTAGGAGCGTCCAGAGCAGGGGGTGGAGCCATGGGGGAAAATGGAGAATCCCTGGGAGGGCGCTCGGGGAGAGGTGGCCCTGGGAAAGAGAGGGGTGAAAACTTAAGAGCTAAAGAGAGACGGGGACAAGGGTCAGACAAGCGACTTCCACACTGATGGAAAGTAGCGCCTGTGTTCCTACAATCGATCACAGGCAGACAGTGAGGAAGTGTGCGAGCCCAGGAAGGTTTGGAGGACGGGGCCAGCACCAATGTGGAAAAAATAAGGAAAACAACAAGATAAAGGCACGCAAGCAGCGTGTGAGCAGCTACTCGCTCCCGCGGCCATGCTCCATGGGAGTTAACTTTCACAACAAGCATTTGCAATGCAATAGGACTCGCATTTACGCGAGAGCTATTGCATTGCAAACGGGAGAGCATACGGGCGGAGGGCGAGCGAGAAGGCACAGACGTTGGGAGTGCGGGGCGGGGGGTGAGAAAGCAAGGACATCGGGAGTGCGGCGGGGAGCAGGAAAAAATAGTGCTTATAAATAACACGTAGGGGACATTGTAACACTCCAAGTAAAGGGGCCAATAGCCATGGGAGGGTACAAATGACGACATGGACATAATAAGGCGGGACCAACAAGCCTCATAATCAATCAGAAGGCATAACTTACGAAGGACAAAGACAGAAGCCAATAAAAAATATGGGCGGAGAGTGAGGGAAGCTTGTCTCCCCATACTGGACTACTCCATGTCTCGCAGAGCGAGCAGCGCTTGTGCGCTGCCGCTAAAGCTCGACCTAAAAAGAGTCTAAAACATGTCTCAAACATTTCTTGGATTTGGAACATACACCGATGCTTCTTTCCTTTTTATTGCCATTTTTCTTAAAAATTATGTATTTGAAAAGTGCCATTGAACTTTAGCAAGGTTTGAGAAAATGGCTTTTGTTCTCCGTGCCACCGTGTGGTTGAAACGTTTCTTGAACCGAACTTTACACTTCAAAATGAATAAAAGCACAAGAATCCCGTGGGCTGATACAAGGTCAACTCTCTGTGTATTGTGTGTTGGTAGCTTGAACTCTGACACCAGACCTAAAAATGAAAAATATGAGATAGTTGATGTGATTCAAATTGCAATGATGTTAAAGAATATCAACATCTAAGCAAATTGAACACTCAAAATGTACGTGCCATTGTCATTTTTCTGCAGCTCCCAAAATATGAAAGTTGTTTCTTTAGACTCACAGCGAGTGACTACTGCGAGGTCAACAATAAGGTTCAGTATATTAGCACACTTTACTATACACTTAAACATAGTTATTGGAGTTTGTTTTATATCCAGCCCTGCATACAAGGTTTGATGTTACAACCCTAGATAATATTAGAACAACCCAAGATACTTTGGGGCATATTAACAACGAGGCGATAAACAATTATCGCCTAATCAGCAAGGTCACGCTATCGCGTGAATCCTTGCATTATCGCCCTTTCCCCCAACGCCCATCTTTGCATCTCTAATGAGATGCAAAGTGGGCGTTACTGGGCGTACCCCGGATGGGCTACGTTGCAAATATCGCCGATGTGCACATCGCGATATTTACAAGGTAGCCCACAGGATTATAGCAGACGTTAATTTTGGCGAAAACTGCCGTTTCGCCAAAATCTAACGTCTGCTATAATCCTGACTTACCTATGTTAGACATAGGAGATGGATTCTGCTGATACGACCACAGGGTCGTATCAGCAAGGTTATCGCCGTTTTGAAGGGAACATCGCTGGAAAACCAGCGATGTTCCCTGCAAAAGGGCGATAACCTCGCTATCTCTGGAATCTTTATCGCCCTGGAGTAACGCGTTGTTAATAACGCGCTACCAGGGCGATAAATACCAGAGATAGGCGGCGATAATATAATTATCGCTAAGCACGGCCAGCGATAATTATCGCTGGCCGTTGTTAATATGCCCCTTTGTTCTGTAAAAATAAAAAAAGTTGGAATTAGCCTCATTCAAAACATGTAAAAATGCAGTTATTTTCCACAAATCATGGCGTTACTCAGCTACATATAGATAAATCATTATTTTAAGAAAAATGCCAATGGGAAATAGTCAATCATAATGAAAATGTACAAAGGTGCAGTAAAACAATCGTTTAGTGTTGCTGCAGCAATTGAAGAAGCTACCTTGTTCTTTCTCCCTGCAAGGCACTTTCTATCAAAATCCCACATCTAGGTCTGCATGATTCCACACTGGATGCTGTGCGGGTTTTTGTATCATACCATTGCTTGGCACAAAGCCCAGAAACAGCTTAAAGAAAGCTTATCTCTTCTCCAGTGAGAACAGAATGATGTGGGAACTACACTAGTGTTGTATTTACCATCAAATGGGAGCAGATTCAAATCTACTCTACTCTGCAGAGATCTGACCTAACTTGCCTCACATTATGAAGGAATCTAGTGGGGATTCAAGTCTTTGAAAGAGCTCAGAATGTGCAGAATGCTAATATCCGTCGTTTCTGGCATGCTAGAGATTGCCATTTCCACACTAAAAGCGAAGTGTGAGAGAACCCATGGATTCCGACATCCAAAAGACGTATGGCTTAATGATGTGTGCGGGGGAGTGGTATCCCTGTGTTTGCTTTAACCCACTCGCAAAAATTCTGTGTGGAATACTGCACTGTAACAGTGTCAACACAATTACTCCTCATTCCAAAGGGTTTAACTTGTATTTCCATGGTACTAGCATGGTGTTACGGTACAGTAGTGGTATTTACATGGGCAGAGTTTGCACACAGCCTGTACCTTGCAGCTTCTAATCAGAGTTTAAATGTATGCTCAGGTTGCTGCATTAACTGGGGCAATCAGATGCTGATTATAGCACAAGTAAAGCAAAATGCAGGAACATGGGGGCATATGAAAGAGCCCTGTTGCGTTGCTCTTTCATCACGCAATGTGGTGCAAGAGTCACGTAACGCAAAAAAAAAAAAAGATTTATGAAGCCAAACAAGGCCACCTTGTGTGGCCCTGAGTGGCTTCATAAATCTAGAATAAAGCAACGTAGCACACATCGTTGTGCTGCCTTACTCTGCTCCAGGGAGGTGTTGCATGGGCAAGGTATGGGTGCTCCCACCCAGCTCCCATGGTTTTTGAAGCATTCCCTGATTTACCAGAACTGTTAAACCTGGGAATGCTCTAAAAAGATATGCCTCTGCAGATGAGGCGTAACGAGGAGAAATATCTTTCTCCTAGTTACTTCCTCTTTCTATGTGTGCTGCATCCTACAGAACACATCGAAAGAGGACTTTGCCTCTCAGGATCCTTTTTGTGCAGGAAGGTTTCCCAAAAACACAGGCACCCTTGTACCATGATGCAAGGATGCCCGCATTGGCGTTAGGCAGCCAAAACGGCGCCAGTACAGGGACAAGTACAGGAATGCATTGTATTCTTTTAAATGCTGCACATTCCTGCCCTTTCAATGTAACACAGCGCAGAAAATTGATTCGCTGCGCTGGATTGCGTTATTTTGCCATAAATATGGCCCATGGAATCTACCCACAGTACTGAGGTATGAGAACAATGTATGTGATGTGCACAGCACATAAGCTAGAACCTTATCATTTCTTGTTTTTTTATACTTCTTGGTAGTTTTTGAGAATCATTTTCATGATTTTGTTTGAGCATGATGCAGTGCAAAAACGATTAGCACTTATCTGAATATTAACGTATATCATCCTTTTGTGCTCACATCAGCTAAAAGAAGTTTTACCTTTCATAGATAAAACCCATCAAAAGTGCATTCACGGTTCTTTGATCAATTCTAATTCTGACTATTCTAACGTCCTGCTGGGAGTACTGCCTTTATCCTAATGTATTTGTCTGAAGTTGGTGCAGAATCCCACAGTGAGAAGGAGGCTGACCTTCATGAAATTTTACAGCCTCTTCTTTTGTATCTAAGCTTTCTCCCTTTCACCAAATGCATTATCTTCAAAATGCTATGTATAGTGTCAATGTTTATTCACTGAGCTGCGCCATCTTAGTATCAGAACATTTCTAACTACATTCAAGCAAGTATCTTGAGTTCTTGGAACAGGGGAATTTTATCCATTTCTAAAACATAAGTTCTGGAGAGAGGGGACAATATGTTTTCTATCCTATGCCCGAGGCTCTGGAGGTCATTGATCAAACAGAAGACTTACATCCATCGCTTCCAGAAAGAAATCAATATATTTTTGTCCAACAAAAAATATTCTTGTTTAGGAATCGTACAATATTTATGCCTTCACTAGGTTATGTTATACACTGTATTCAGAAAGATGTGTGCCTGCAGGCAATCTAGTTTATTTTGAGTGATTTACTGTCAGAAATTGGGTTACTTGTTTTAAAGGATGTGAGTCTTTCACAAGTAATAAGTCCACAATTGTCTTATTACCAGGAACCAAGAACCCCATTGTAGCACTTGAATCTCTGAGGGATGCAAAACAGATTAGTCCAAGGCCTATTCACGGGAGGTGGTGTGGGCTAGTAACCCCAATTCACTGACATGAAACAGCAACACTCGATAAATTATTGTCCAGTCAGTGCTTTTTAAGAAAGGAAATATGGTTTTATTACACATACTACTAAATACTATGCATTGAATTACAAATAAAGACATTCAGGTAGATGGAAGTGCATCAACTGGCCACCTCATATCACACTTCATCCATAGTGGGTCATGAAACCGATACTCACAATAATTCCCCACCTATACTAGGTGCAACATCACAATGTAAGGGGGTGTCATTCGAAAAAAGGCAGGTCTACTGGCTTTGTCAGAGGGTCACCACACTAATTACACTAACCACATGTTATACTTTGTCATTGTAATGCTTTATAAGGGGTGGCAGTATATATAAGGCGGGCCTGCTGGCTTTGTCTGGTAGTCACCACATAGAATCAGCTCCATGTCATATTTGTATGTTATGACACTTGTGAAATCAATAGGCACAGGACTAATTCTCAATAGCATTCTCTATAATAACAAACATTCATTTTTTCCCTATTTCCCATCAAGAAGGCAGAAAGATCTTGGTATACAGAGGTAGCAAACACCTGCCCCCCACTTCTTACAAGAAAAAGGAGAAGGGAAGCCCCAGTGTTGTTTCGTCTCAGACGGGCTTGTGCACCTCATTAGCAATATCATTTGAAATGTTGGAGATCTTTGTATGGGCCCTTGTTGTTGACTTCCTTTCAACGTTATTGCTTTGATGTTTTAATCATTGGACCATTTCCTTTCTACACCTCTAGGCGTTTACTTCACTGTTTTTTGCAGAGAATTTTGCCAGTATTCCCATATATCCCAAAAGTATGTGTTTTTAGTTGAAGGACCACTACGATCTACGGTGTTCACCCTCTGAACTGACATTAACCATTCACACACTACTGGGGGAGAAGAATGCCCCCACCTCAAGCAAATCTCCCTTTGTGCCAACAATATCAGTACAAAGAGTAGGGACTTTTGTTTCTTAAGCAATTTCAAAGGTGGGCTATCACCGTTTGTCATCCCAAATATCACCTGTGCCAGGCTTACCTTAGCTTCTTGGCCTACTACCTCGATCAGAGGACACGGCCAGAACATATGGGCATCAGCTGCCATTTCTTTGCCGCACTTAGGGCACTTATTCACCTCCTGTCCTCCTAGCTTTCACAACCTCTTTGGCGTCCAGTAAGCTCTGTGCACCATAAACAAATTATTTTTCCTGAGAGGAGCAGATTCTGTGGTCGACCAAAGAGAAGACATCAATACTTGCCATAGAGTTTACACCTCCAGCGTCGGCAGGTCCCTCTTCCAGATCTCTGCCAGCAAGGTAAAGGCTTCTCCCCCTGGGTCCCCTAACATCTGGTACCACTTGGCTACTTTCTTTCCCTGAAATGATCTTCTTTGTAATTTTTCTTCCCAGTCTCTATTACCTTTCCTATCTTTCCCTAGT
This sequence comes from Calotriton arnoldi, assembly GCA_963921515.1. Lineage (NCBI taxonomy): Eukaryota > Metazoa > Chordata > Amphibia > Caudata > Salamandridae > Calotriton > Calotriton arnoldi. Next base: position 1,577,074 of record CAWUFW010002931.1, on the reverse strand, counting down.
CCCCATGCCCAGCTTGCAAATTGATAATATTTAAATTTAGACAGGTTGCCCTCTGATTTCCAATGAAGCATTCCAGGAGATCAATACATTTTTCTCCATGATTTGTCCCAATTTGTGTACTCCTGCGTTAAATAGAGGTGTTGCCAGCTTGTCTAGAAGGCATATTGGAGTTCCATAATGGCATGGAGCCACTGTAATAGTGTATCCCTAGAGTCCGCCTGACCTGGTACCATAATTTACAGGCAGCCTCCAAATTCTTTAGCCTAACATTTTTGAAATTCTTGTGGTGGCCATATTTGAAAAAAAAGAAAGTCTCCCTTCATTGCGAGTCCCTTGTCATAGCCTTACAGCATGGAGTAAAAACAGAGCTGCATCAAAGGAGACATCTGATATTCTTAAGTCGAAACGTCCTGCAGTACAGGTGGAAGTCTGGGCTTGCAATGCCTCCAAGTTCTTTCTTTCTACATAGCTTCCTCCACACTATTATCACCCCTGTAGTGGACTATATAAAAGTGCTCAACTCCCCCTGCAGTTTCTTAAAACCCTCCAGCTTGAATTCTATGTGTATTGTGTTGAATATAATTGTGAATTTTGGGAGTATGGACATTTTTAATAGGTTAGATTTTCCTAGGAAGGAGAACTGAAAGCCTCCACAGGCTTTACGTAACCTTTTGGTTTCTATTGCTGCTTTATAAAAGTTTATTTGGGCCAGTTTGTCTAGATCTTGCACCACCTGGATTCCTAAATATCTAATTTCCTGTTTTACCAATGGGCTGTTACAGTGAGTATTACACGCCATGATTACAGTTTTTGCTGGTTAATTATATACCCCAAGACTTTACCAAAATCTTCCAAAATACCCAAAATAGCTGGGAGTGATCTTTCTAAATTGCTTGTGTACACCATTAACCTCTTCGGTGCTTATGACGAGCTGGACTCGTCATGGCACACAGTGCTCGTGTGCTCATGACGAGTCCAGCTCGTCATAAGACCACCCACGGGGAAGCGCTGGCGCTCCCCCCGTGGGAATCCGATCCTTAGTTTTTTTTTGGGGGAGGCAGGGGAAGGGCTTCCCCTGCCTCCCCCCGCCCTCCCCATCAATGACGTCAGCGCGCGAGGCGCGCTGACATCATTGAGGGTTTCCCTTTCTTCCCGACGCGCTGGAAGCCATTTGCTTCCAGCGCGTCGGGGAAATAAGGTGAGGTTTGGCTCGGGGAGGGGGGTGTTTGTATCAAAAGAGGCATCGAGGGAAAGGAAAGGGTTTTCCTTTCCCCGATGCCTCTTTGTGCATTCCTGCTGCACGATCATGTGATCGTGCAGCAGGAATGCCCACGAGGGAGGAGGGTCCTTTACGCAGCTGTAGTGTAGGAAAGGCACTATACATTTACCCAACGAGGTAGCATTTACTGATTAGCCAGTAGAAAGTACTCCAGTTGAGTAGAGGTATTGCACAAAACGGTGGCATCTTCGTGGATAAATATGCAGGGCAGATGTGCCTTCTCTCCATTTCCAACGTGAAAAGTTAGCTGTAATCCTTGATGGAGGTCTTTGCATCCTTCATTTTCTCGAGCGCAATTCTCGTGTAGAATTCGTGAGCGTGGTTAAGCAGATGTGGCTTCTCTCCATTTACACCCTGAAAAGTTAGCTGTAATCCTTGATGGAGGTCTTTGCATCCTTGAATTTCTCGAGCGCAATGCTCGTGTAGTTCCTGTGACCAGGAGGTTCCTTCTCCTCGTCTGCCGCTGAGATCATGTGCTCTGACCCTTTATAAACAAGAGGCATGTGAACGGGCCTAGAAGCCCCGCTCGTTTGGCCCCGCCACACATACACTAGCGGTATGCAACGTCTGCCCGCCCTTTCCCCACTATGATGGACAGCTTATCAAAGGTTCCCGGCGCTTTCGGCGCGGTGGCAAAATTACAGACACACAGGTCACTGGAGACAATTCTTCTGGTCCTTTACGCAGCTGTAGTGTAGGAAAGGCACTATACATTTACCCAACGAGGTAGCAGTTACTGATTAGCCAGTAGAAAGTACTCCAGTTGAGTTGAGGTATTGCACAAAACGGTGGCATCTTCGTGGATAAATATGCAGGGCAGATGTGCCTTCTCTCCATTTCCAACGTGAAAAGTTAGCTGTAATCCTTGATGGAGGTCTTTGCATCCTTCATTTTCTCGAGCGCAATTCTCGTGTAGAATTCGTGAGCGTGGTTAAGCAGATGTGGCTTCTCTCCATTTACACCCTGAAAAGTTAGCTGTAATCCTTGATGGAGGTCTTTGCATCCTTGAATTTCTCGAGCGCAATGCTCGTGTAGTTCCTGTGACCAGGAGGTTCCTTCTCCTCGTCTGCCGCTGAGATCGTGCTCTGACCCTTTATAAACAAGAGGCATGTGAACGGGCCTAGAAGCCCCGCTCGTTTGGCCCCGCCACACATACACTAGCGGTATGCAACGTCTGCCCGCCCTTTCCCCACTATGATGGATAGCTTATCAAAGGTTCCCGGCGCTTTCGGCGCGGTGGCAAAATTACAGACACACAGGTCACTGGAGACAATTCTTCTGGTCCTTTACGCAGCTGTAGTGTAGGAAAGGCAATATACATTTACCCAACGAGGTAGCAGTTACTGATTAGCCAGTAGAAAGTACTCCAGTTGAGTAGAGGTATTGCACAAAACGGTGGCATCTTCGTGGATAAATATGCAGGGCAGATGTGCCTTCTCTCCATTTCCAACGTGAAAAGTTAGCTGTAATCCTTGATGGAGGTCTTTGCATCCTTCATTTTCTCGAGCGCAATTCTCGTGTAGAATTCGTGAGCGTGGTTAAGCAGATGTGGCTTCTCTCCATTTACACCCTGAAAAGTTAGCTGTAATCCTTGATGGAGGTCTTTGCATCCTTGAATTTCTCGAGCGCAATGCTCGTGTAGTTCCTGTGACCAGGAGGTTCCTTCTCCTCGTCTGCCGCTGAGATCCTGCTCTGACCCTTTATCCCCTTCGGTGCTTATGACGAGCTGGACTCGTCATGGCACACAGTGCTCGTGTGCTCATGACGAGTCCAGCTCGTCATAAGACCACCCACGGGGAAAGCGCTGGCGCTCCCCGTGGGAATCCGATCCTTAGTTTTTTTGGGGGAGGCAGGGGAAGGGCTTCCCTGCCTCCCCCGCCCTCCCCATCAATGACGTCAGCGCGCGAGGCGCGCTGACATCATTGAGGGTTTCCTTTCTTCCCCGACGCGCTGGAAGCCATTTGCTTCCAGCGCATCGAGGAAATAAGGTGAGGTTTGGCTCGGGGAGGGGGTGTTTGTATCAAAGAGGCATCGAGGGAAAGGAAAGGGTTTTCCTTTCCCCGATGCCTCTTTTGTGCATTCCTGCTGCACGATCATGTGATCGTGCAGCAGGAATGCCCACGAGGAGAGGGAGGGTCCTTTACGCAGCTGTAGTGTAGGAAAGGCACTATACATTTACCCAACGAGGTAGCATTTACTGATTAGCCAGTAGAAAGTACTCCAGTTGAGTAGAGGTATTGCACAAAACGGTGGCATCTTCGTGGATAAATATGCAGGGCAGATGTGCCTTCTCTCCATTTCCAACGTGAAAAGTTAGCTGTAATGCTTGATGGAGGTCTTTGCATCCTTCATTTTCTCGAGCGCAATTCTCGTGTAGAATTCGTGAGCGTGGTTAAGCAGATGTGGCTTCTCTCCATTTACACCCTGAAAAGTTAGCTGTAATCCTTGATGGAGGTCTTTGCATCCTTGAATTTCTCGAGCGCAATGCTCGTGTAGTTCCTGTGACCAGGAGGTTCCTTCTCCTCGTCTGCCGCTGAGATCATGTGCTCTGACCCTTTATAAACAAGAGGCATGTGAACGGGCCTAGAAGCCCCGCTCGTTTGGCCCCGCCACACATACACTAGCGGTATGCAACGTCTGCCCGCCCTTTCCCCACTATGATGGACAGCTTATCAAAGGTTCCCGGCGCTTTCGGCGCGGTGGCAAAATTACAGACACACAGGTCACTGGAGACAATTCTTCTGGTCCTTTACGCAGCTGTAGTGTAGGAAAGGCACTATACATTTACCCAACGAGGTAGCAGTTACTGATTAGCCAGTAGAAAGTACTCCAGTTGAGTAGAGGTATTGCACAAAACGGTGGCATCTTCGTGGATGAATATGCAGGGCAGATGTGCCTTCTCTCCATTTCCAACGTGAAAAGTTAGCTGTAATCCTTGATGGAGGTCTTTGCATCCTTCATTTTCTCGAGCGCAATTCTCGTGTAGAATTCGTGAGTGTGGTTAAGCAGATGTGGCTTCTCTCCATTTACACCCTGAAAAGTTAGCTGTAATCCTTGATGGAGGTCTTTGCATCCTTGAATTTCTCGAGCGCAATGCTCGTGTAGTTCCTGTGACCAGGAGGTTCCTTCTCCTCGTCTGCCGCTGAGATCATGTGCTCTGACCCTTTATAAACAAGAGGCATGTGAACGGGCCTAGAAGCCCCGCTCGTTTGGCCCCGCCACACATACACTAGCGGTATGCAACGTCTGCCCGCCCTTTCCCCACTATGATGGACAGCTTATCAAAGGTTCCCGGCGCTTTCGGCGCGGTGGCAAAATTACAGACACACAGGTCACTGGAGACAATTCTTCTGGTCCTTTACGCAGCTGTAGTGTAGGAAAGGCACTATACATTTACCCAACGAGGTAGCAGTTACTGATTAGCCAGTAGAAAGTACTCCAGTTGAGTAGAGGTATTGCACAAAACGGTGGCATCTTCGTGGATAAATATGCAGGGCAGATGTGCCTTCTCTCCATTTCCAACGTGAAAAGTTAGCTGTAATCCTTGATGGAGGTCTTTGCATCCTTCATTTTCTCGAGCGCAATTCTCGTGTAGAATTCGTGAGCGTGGTTAAGCAGATGTGGCTTCTCTCCATTTACACCCTGAAAAGTTAGCTGTAATCCTTGATGGAGGTCTTTGCATCCTTGAATTTCTCGAGCGCAATGCTCGTGTAGTTCCTGTGACCAGGAGGTTCCTTCTCCTCGTCTGCCGCTGAGATCGTGCTCTGACCCTTTATAAACAAGAGGCATGTGAACGGGCCTAGAAGCCCCGCTCGTTTGGCCCCGCCACACATACACTAGCGGTATGCAACGTCTGCCCGCCCTTTCCCCACTATGATGGATAGCTTATCAAAGGTTCCCAGCGCTTTCGGCGCGGTGACAAAATTACAGACACACAGGTCACTGGAGACAATTCTTCTGGTCCTTTACGCAGCTGTAGTGTAGGAAAGGCAATATACATTTACCCAACGAGGTAGCAGTTACTGATTAGCCAGTAGAAAGTACTCCAGTTGAGTAGAGGTATTGCACAAAACGGTGGCATCTTCGTGGATAAATATGCAGGGCAGATGTGCCTTCTCTCCATTTCCAACGTGAAAAGTTAGCTGTAATCCTTGATGGAGGTCTTTGCATCCTTCATTTTCTCGAGCGCAATTCTCGTGTAGAATTCGTGAGCGTGGTTAAGCAGATGTGGCTTCTCTCCATTTACACCCTGAAAAGTTAGCTGTAATCCTTGATGGAGGTCTTTGCATCCTTGAATTTCTCAAGCGCAATGCTCGTGTAGTTCCTGTGACCAGGAGGTTCCTTCTCCTCGTCTGCCGCTGAGATCATGTGCTCTGACCCTTTATAAACAAGAGGCATGTGAACGGGCCTAGAAGCCCCGCTCGTTTGGCCCCGCCACACATACACTAGCGGTATGCAACGTCTGCCCGCCCTTTCCCCACTATGATGGACAGCTTATCAAAGGTTCCCGGCGCTTTCGGCGCGGTGGCAAAATTACAGACACACAGGTCACTGGAGACAATTCTTCTGGTCCTTTACGCAGCTGTAGTGTAGGAAAGGCACTATACATTTACCCAACGAGGTAGCAGTTACTGATTAGCCAGTAGAAAGTACTCCAGTTGAGTAGAGGTATTGCACAAAACGGTGGCATCTTCGTGGATAAATATTCAGGGCAGATGTGCCTTCTCTCCATTTCCAACGTGAAAAGTTAGCTGTAATCCTTGATGGAGGTCTTTGCATCCTTCATTTTCTCGAGCGCAATTCTCGTGTAGAATTCGTGAGCGTGGTTAAGCAGATGTGGCTTCTCTCCATTTACACCCTGAAAAGTTAGCTGTAATCCTTGATGGAGGTCTTTGCATCCTTGAATTTCTCGAGCGCAATGCTCGTGTAGTTCCTGTGACCAGGAGGTTCCTTCTCCTCGTCTGCCGCTGAGATCCTGCTCTGACCCTTTATCCCCTTCGGTGCTTATGACGAGCTGGACTCGTCATGGCACACAGTGCTCGTGTGCTCATGACGAGTCCAGCTCGTCATAAGACCACCCACGGGGAAGCGCTGGCGCTCCCCGTGGGAATCCGATCGTTAGGTTTTTTGGGGGAGGCAGGGGAAGGGCTTCCCCTGCCTCCCCCCGCCCCATCAATGACGCCAGCGCGCGAGGCGTGCTGACATCATTGAGGGTTTCCCTTTCTTCCCGACGCGCTGGAAGCCATTTGCTTCCAGCGCGTCGGGAAATCAGGTGAGGTTTGGCTCGGGAGGGGGTTTGAATCAAAAGAGGCATCGAGGGAAAGGGTTTTCCTTTCCCCCGATGCCTCTTTTGTGCATTCCTGCTGCACGATCATGTGATCGTGCAGCAGGAATGCCCACTAGGCACGAGGGAGGGAGGGAGGGAGGGGGAGAGGGAGAGCGAGAGGGAGAGGGAGAGGGAGAGAACACCCCAGCTTCTATTTTATTTTAATTTGCTTCTCCATGAAATGTAAATGGGCAGTAGACCACAAAGTTATTATTGGTATGTGGCTAGGACGCGTCAATTCAAACTGCTCCCAATTCACACCGGTGAGCGTATTGTGTAGGTGGGTAATTAATGTGCACTGGTGTTCAGCTTTGCGCTGCAGGATTTTTGTACAATGCATATGCATGTTGACTGTGTGCACGGGGGATTTATATAGGTGCTGGTCAGTGCATGAGGAGTGTCAGCAGGACACGTGTATTGCCTACATAGAGACACAGGTTATGTGGACTGGACTAGGTAAATTTAGAATATATCTGCGTTTGTGAACTACATCTACACTGTGTGTGTATAGGTAGAAGGGTACATAAACTCCAGCACGCAAGGGTGAGGAATGTACAGGAAAAAGTACAAATTTACAATGAAGAGCGAACTTCCTAGAGGGGGCTGAGAGTGAAAGTATTAGTTCTGAAAGTGTCTTTGGAAGAGAAGAGATTTGAGGTCAGCTTTGAAGATCCGGGTAGAGGAGGTGGCATGGAGCAATGGGGGAAGCGAGTTCCAGATTCTCACCGCATTTCCTGAGAAGGATTGCGCCATCGATCTTTCCCTTTTTGAAGACGGGGGTGGGCTCAAGCAGAAGCTTTTCCGCATTGCGAGAAGGGCGAGAGCCACCGGACAATTTCAATTTATTTGCCAGGTAACGAGGGGAGGAGGTGTGTAAGGCTTTGTGTGTGATGCAGGCAGTTTTGTAAATCGATCTTGCCTCGATCGGAAGCCATCGAAGAGAGGATAGGAGTGACGTGGTCGCTTCGTTTAGACCCTGAAATGAGGCGAGCTGCTGAATGGAGGATGGATTTGAGAGGGGAGAGGTGGGATTTGGGTAGGCCCGTCAGAAGAGAATTGCAATAATCCAGTTTTTAGAGAACCAGAGATTGTACCAAGGTTTTTAAGTCTTTCTCCGGGAAGAACCGACGGATCCCCCGTAGAAGGCGCAACTGGTAACGTGCGTTCTTAGCAATAGAGTTGATGTGGGAGATTAGGTTGAGTCTTTTGTCAAGAATGACACCTAGGGATTTAGCGCTGTCAACAATGATGGGTTTGTTGTTGAGTAGGTTCAGCTGATCCATCCAAGATTGAACTGGAGGAGGTGAGAGAGAGGTAGAGAGGAGGAGGAATTCAGTTTTGGCGGGATTCAGAATGAGTTGGTGAGCTAACATCCAGTTGTGAATAGAGTTGAGAGTAGAGTTGAGTAGTGAGAGATCGTGTGCGGAAGATAAAGGTATCTTCCCACTAGTCCACCAGGCTTTTATTTGTGGAGAGTGACCCCTTGGGTGGCAGAATAGCAGTATGTTTTTAGGCCCATCTGCCCCCAAGGAGGGCAGAAGCCACTAGACACCAGGGTTTTTTTTTATTTTTGTGTTGGGGAGTGGCCAAAAGGGCAAGGGTTGCTCCCCTTTTACGGTGGTGAATATTTTATTTATACTGTTAGGCCCACCTACCCCTTAGCTTGGCTGGTGGATTGTGTGTGGACTGGTGCATTATTTGCATATGTGATTGTAATGTTTTTTTTCTCCTTTTTATTCTAGTGTAAAGCTTTTGATTCCTGTTTGCGGTTTCGGCAGTGGTGGTTCTGCAGTTTTGCGTAATTGCATTTATTTGGTAAGAAAAATATTTTTGTTGTGTGTACTCCAAATGAGTATTATTGTCATGCATGAATGAATTTTTTGTAAGTGGTGCCATAATGGCAGCATATTTGTTAGTGTTCAGAGCATGAAATTCTTTGCGATGTTTTGCATTGTCTTATGTGTAATTTTTTTCTTCTTCTTTTTAGTGGGATATTGTTGATCCTTACTGGGTCTGTGCAGAGTAGGTGGTGGTGAGTCTAGCTGCTTCTGTCACGTGAGTGGTATAGTGTTGGAGTATATAGGTCTTTGTGATAAAGCTACATTTTGTTTATTTCTTTTTTTTACAAAGGGTTTGTTGTTGTTGACTTGTTTGACAAGTAACCTTTATTAGTAAGCATTATGGCTAGCCGTAGAATTACTGCTCAGCAGGTGGTTGGTTTGCTTCTTGAATCTTCCTCTGAGCAGGATTATGAGACTGACAGTGCGTCTGAGGGAGAGGAGGGGAGGGAAGATTCAGGCAGTGAGTTTTCTCTCCACATGGAATCATCGGATGATGAAGGTACTCTCAGTGCAGATGAAGTGCCTGATTTAGAGGAGGATACTACTGTGCCGATGGTGCAAGAGGCATCTGGATTGCAGCCTGGGGCTGCTAGGCTTCCTACTGGAAGTGCTGGACTCTGGGTTGATCCAAACATGGTTCAGCCGGTGTTGCCTGCCTTTAGTGGTTATGCAGGGTGTAGAGTGGATTGTGAACATTATTTGCCTATACAGTATTTTCAGTTGTTTATGGATGATGTATTTTTGGGTGAGATTGTTGAGCAGACTAATTTGTATGCTGAACAGTTTTTGAGGGATAACAGTGCCAGACTTAGGCCTCATTCTAGAGCTACCCGGTGGAGTCCCACAAATCTGGAAGAGATGAAGAAGTTTTTGGGTTTGACTTTTTTGATGGGTTTGATAAGGAAGCCGTCCATGGGTTCATATTGGTCTACCAGTCCCTTGATGGCAACGGCCATATTTCCTGCAGTTATGACTCGTGATCGGTATTTACTTTTGCTTCGGATGCTGCATTTTGTTGATAATGGTTTGGCGTTGCCACGAGATCACCCTGAATGTGACCGTCTTTTTAAGATTCGGCCTGTTCTTGATCACTTTGTAGATCGATTTTCAGAGATCTATACTCCAGGGAAAGAAATATCTATTGATGAGTCTTTGGTCCTGTTCAAGGGCCGTTTGGTTTTTAGGCAGTACATTCCTAGCAAGAGGGCACGCTATGGAATTAAGCTGTATATGTTGTCTGAGAGTAGGACAGGATATGTTTTTAATTTGCGTGTGTACACTGGTAGGGATTCCACTATTGACCCCCCTGGTTGTCCGTCCACTTTTGGAGTTTCAGAGAAAATTGTGTGGGATCTTGCTAGAGGACTGTTTAACAGAGGCCACCATTTGTACCTTGATAACTTCTACACTGCTGTGCAATTGTTTAAGGAATTGTTCAAAGTGGACACTTTTGCTTGTGGCACAATCCGCTCTAACCGTAAAGGTTATCCAAAAGAGCTTGTTTGCAAAAAACTTCAGAGGGGACAGTGCAGTGCCTTGCGTAGTGAGGAACTGCTAGCTGTGAAATTTGTGGACAGGAGGGATGTGTACATGCTGACTACCATCCATGATGAGTACTTCACCTGTGGCTGTTTGGGGTCAGATTGCTGAAGTGCGCAAACCTGTGTGCATTTTAGACTACAATAAGCACATGGGTGGTGTTGATAGAGTAGATCAGAGGTTGGAACCTTACACTGCTATTCGTAAGTCTTACATTTGGTATAAGAAGTTGGCCATCCATCTCTTCAATTTAGCAACTTTCAATGCTTTTGTTGTGTTCAAGGAGTGTTCTCCTGCGTCAAAGTTGACTTTTGTTCAGTTTCAGGAGTGTCATAGGCAGCCTTGTTGTTGTGGAACAGGCAAGTGTTCCTAGAGTTGGAGTGGTGGAGGATGTGGCTCGATTGAAAGATCACCACTTTCCTGATCACATTCCTCCTACACCCTCAAAAGACTTTCCCACTAGGAGATGTAGAGTCTGTTGGCGAAGAGGTACGCGGAAGGAGACTCGTATGTACTGCCCTGAGTGTCCTTCTAACCCTGGGCTGTGTGTGCCTGCTTGTTATAGAGCGTACCACAAGCAAAAGAATTATTGGGAGCAACCATGAGTGGTAAAGTGAACTGCCTGGTCTGTAATGTTTAATAATTGTTGTTCTGTTTCAAGGTTGGCATTAGTGCAATGTATTTAGTTTCTGATTTTGCGTTAGTAGATTTGTATCTATTTGCAATTTGTTTGTGTTTTCTTTTATGTATAAAAAAATCCTAAATGTGATGGTGGTGTGTGTAGGCTGGTGCTTGGCTGGCGGTGTGCGTGGAGTGGCGCTTGGCTGGCGGTGTGCGGGGAGTGGCTCTTGGCTGGCGGTGTGCGTGGAGTGGTGCTTGGCTGGCGGTGTGCGTGGAGTGGCGCTTGGCTGGCGGTGTGCGTGGAGTGGCGCTAGGCTGGCGGTGTGCGTGGAGTGGTGCTTGGCTGGCGGTGTGCGTGGAGTGGTGCTTGGCTGGTGGTGTGCGTGGAGTGGCGCTTTGCTGGTGGTGTGCGTGGACTGGCGCTCGGCTGGCAGTGTGTGAGTAGTGACTTGCTGCTGGTCACTACACACACTGCTAGCCGAGCGACACTCCACGCAATCCATCAGCTTGTGTGGTTGATGTGTTAGGAATGTGGGCGTGTGAAAGTGATGGGCCCTTGAATGGCGCTGTCTGCTGGTGTGAGTGTTGTAATGTGATGGGCCCGCGGCTGGTGGTGTGAATGGTTTTGTATTTGTCACACGTATGAAAGGTGTATGAATGGCCTGTAAAGAGGTTGGTGCCTTGTCGTGGCTTTACAGCTCACGAGCTGTGAGTCAATGGTTCAGTTTCTCGTCCTTTCAATTATTAACAGTGCATTTCATTTTTGTGAAATCACTTGTTAATACAATTGTATATACTGAACCATCACTCACCCTCGTGCCAAATCCAACGTGTGTGTGTGTGTGTGTGTGTGTGTGTGTGTGTGTGTGTGTGTGTGTGTGTGTGTGTGTGTGTGTGTTTTTGAGGATTAGATGGCTGTGCAGTAATATTTTTTTTTGTCTTTCTCAAGCAGGGTGTACCTTGTCCCTTTTTGTGAATGTTGTAATGTGTTTGTTTCGTGCCTGGTGGTGTGAATGGTCTTGTGTGTATCACGTATGAAAGGTGTGTGAATGGCCTGTAAAGCGGTTGGGGCCTTGACGTGGCTTTACAGCTCACGAGCTGCGAGTCACTGGTTCCGTTTTTGTCCTTTCAATTATTGACAGTGCATTTCATTTTGTGAAATCTCTTGTTAATAAAATTGTATATACTGAACCATCACTTGCCCTCGTGCCAAATCCAACCAGTATGTGTGTGTGCTTGAGGAATAGATGGCTGTGCAGTAATCTTTGTCTTTTTAGTCTGTCTGCCAAGGTGTACATTCCGTCTAAGAATAACCTACCAACTGTAGATATTGTCGTAAACGAAACACCCATGGGAGTACATGGTGATATCTCTCTTGTGGATCCCAACAAGTTATGGTACCCACAATGTCCTGCAAACCTCAAAATGTCTGTCACATTTTCCTTGCAATATTGTGCCAAAATGTTCACGCTGCAGAAATAAACAACACATTATCTCAAAATGACCTGGTTTTGCAAGGGGGTCACCTGGGTTTTTGGCCCGGGGCTCGGCGGCCACATAGGAAACCTACCAAACCCACACATTTCTTAAACGTAGACACCCGGGGGCTTCCAGGGAGGTATGGCTTGCGTGGATCCCCCAATGTTTCCTTACCCAGAATCCCCTGCAAACCTCAATTTTAGCTGAAAAAATCACTTATTTCACACATTTTTGTGTGGGAAAGTGTGGCATCACTGGCCTCACACAAATTTCCTACCACCCAGCGTTCCCCCAGGTCTCCCAATAAAAATGGTGCTTCACTTGTGTGGGAGGCCCAAGTACCCGCGACAGGCAAGGGCCCAAAACATTTTTTGATAGGCAATGTTGATGTTGCCTCAAAACGTTTTGTGTCCTTGCATGTCACGGGTACTTGGGCCTCCCACACAAGTGAGGCACCATTTTTATCGGGAGACCTGGGGGAACGCTGGGTGGTAGGAAATTTGTGTGAGGCCAGTGATGCCACACTTTCCCACACAAAAATGTGTGAAAAAATGATTTTTTTCAGCTAAAATTGAGGTTTGCAGGGGATTCTGGGTAGGAAACGTTGGGGATCCACGCAAGCCATACCTCCCTGGAAGCCCCGGCTGTCTACTTTTTCAGAAATGTGTGGGTTTGGTAGGTTTCCCAGATGGCCGCCGAGCACGGGCCAAAACCCAGGTGACCCCCTTGCAAAACCAGGTGGTTTTGAGATAGGCAATTTTGAGGTCGCCTCACTACGTTGTGGGCCCTTGCCTGTCGCGGGTACTTGGGCCTCCCACACAAGTGAGGCACCATTTTTATCAGGGAGACCTGGGGAACGCTGGGTGGTAGGAAATTTGTGTGAGGCCAGTGATGCCACACTTTCCCACACAAAAATGTGTGAAAAAAGTGATTTTTTTCAGCTAAAATTGAGGTTTGCAGGGGATTCTGGGTAAGGAAACGTTGGGGGATCCACGCAAGCCATACCTCCCTGGAAGCCCCCGGGTGTCTACTTTTCAGAAGTGTGTGTGTTTGGTAGGTTTCCTAGGTGCCGGCAGAGCTAGGGTTAAAAACTACAGCTAGGCACTTTGCCAAAAAAGGGTCATTTTTCACTGCGAAATTGAGGTGTGACCACGTTGCGTTTTGCGCCGTTTCCTGTCGCAGGCACTAGGCCGACCCACACAAGTGAGGTACCATTTTTCTCGTAAGACTTTGGGGAACGCGGGGTGGGGGGAAATTTGTGGATCCACGCAGATTCCAGAACTTTCCACCACAGAAATGTGGGGAAAATGTGTTTTTTTTGACAATTTTTTATGTTTGCAAGGGATTCTGGGTAACAGAACCTGGTGGGAGGCAGTTCAGTCACCCCATCCTGGATTCCCCTGGGTGTCTAGTTTTAAAAAATGTATAGGTTTGCTAGGTTTCCTAGGTGCCGGCAGAGGTAGGGTTAAAAAACTACAGCTAGGCACTTTGCCAAAAAGGGTCATTTTTCACTGCGAAATTGAGGTGTGACCACGTTGCGTTTTGCGCCGTTTCCTGTCGCAGGCACTAGGCCGACCCACACAAGTGAGGTACAATTTTTCTCGTAAGACTTTGGGGAACGCGGGGTGGGTGAAAATTTGTGGATCCACGCAGATTCCAGAACTTTCCACCACAGAAATGTGGGGAAAATGTGTTTTTTTGGACAATTTTTTATGTTTGCAAGGGATTCTGGGTAACAGAACCTGGTGGGAGGCAGTCCAGTCACCCCATCCTGGATTCCCCTGGGTGTCTAGTTTTCAAAAATGTATAGGTTTGCTAGGTTTCCCTAGGTGCCGGCAGAGCTAGGGTTCAAAAACTACAGCTAGGCACTTTGCCAAAAAAGGGTCATTTTTCACTGCAAAATTGAGGTGTGACCACGTTGCGTTTTGCGCCGTTTCCTGTCGCAGGCACTAGGCCGACCCACACAAGTGAGGTACCATTTTTCTCGTAAGACTTTGGGGAACGCGGGTTGTGTGGAAATTTGTGGATCCACGCAGATTCCAAAACTTTCCACCACAGAAATGTGGGGAAAATGTGTTTTTTGACAATTTTTTAGGTTTGCAAGGGATTCTGGGTAACAGAACCTGGTGGGAGGAAGTTAAGTCACTCCATCCTGGATTCCCCTGGGTGTCTAGTTTTCAAAAATGTATAGGTTTGCTAGGTTTCCCTAGGTGCCGGCAGAGCTAGGGTTCAAAAACTACACCTAGGCACTTTGCAAAAAAGGGTAATTTTTCATTGTGAAAATGTGGTACGTCCACGTTGCATTTTGAGCCATTTCCTGTTGTGGGCACAAGGGCTACCCACACAAGTGAGGTACCATTTTTATCGGGAGACTTAGGGTAACACAGAATTGTAGAGCAACTGTTATTACCTATTGACTTTCGATGCATTTCTGCCTTCCAAATGAAAGACAATGGGTAAAAAATAAGTCATTTAGAAAAATGACCTATAATTCTCATGCTAGTATGGGTACTCCCAATTTCGGAAATGTGCAAATATCTACTGTTTCTAAAATCTACATTTTGTTCCCATTTCAGAAATACATAGGTGTCTTTCATAACAATTTTTCCATGTATACATTTTCCCAAAATAATTGCTATATACCCGGTACATAATAAAAACCATTGCAAGATGCTGCTCAATTATTGGCTCTGGTTCGTTGGGTTCTTGGTGAACCTACAAGTCCTATATATCCCCACAACCAGAAAGGTCCAGCGGATATAACGGTATATTGCCTTCAAATAGCTGTCATAATTAGAAGAAGTTACAGGTGAAAACGTTGACACAAATGGCTGTTTTTTTCAACTAATTTTCAATTTTTCCTTTAACTGTTAGTTTCTATAAGGACAACTTTAAGGATCTACACAAATGACCCCTTGCTGAATTCAGAATTTTGTCTACTTTTCAGAAATGTATGGCTTTACAGGATCCATTATTGGTTTCATACCCATTTCTACCATTAACTGGAAGGAGGTTGAAAGCACAAAAAAATAGCAAAAATAGGCTATGTACCAGAAAAATGCCAAAACTGTGTAAAAAAGTTGGTTTTCTGACAAAAGTCTGCTTGTCCCTGAAAGCTGGGAAGATGGTGATTTCAGCACCACAACCCCTTTTTGATGCCATTTGCAGGGAAAAATCAAGACGCTTTCATCTGTAGCCCTTTTTCGCATTTTTCAAAAAAAAAAAAAAATTTAGCTGTATTTTGACTAATTTCTGGGTCCCCTCCAGGAGAATCCACAAACCCTGGGTACCTTTACAATCCCCATGATGTTAGAAAAAAGGACGCAAATTTGGCATGGATACCGTATGTGGTCAAAAAGTTACAGGGGCCTAAGCGCGCACTACCCCAAATAGCCCAAAAAAGGCTTAGCACAGGAGGGGAAAAGGCCTAGCAGCGAAGGGGTTAAATCATCGGTGTATAAGGCAACTTTTTTCTCCTAATCATTACACTCACAGGGGATGATGTTTTGATCTACCCTGATCTGTCTGCCAGTGGCTCAATGTACAAACTGAAGAGCAAAGGTGACAGTGGACAGCCCTGACATGTCCCTCTTCTCATATTAATTTACTTAGTAAGATTTCTATTAATCAAGATCTTAGCTGTTGGATTCTTATATAGGGATTCACTGCCCTGGAAAAGGCCTATTCCAAGCCATGTTGTTTAATCACCCAGTGCAAGAAAGGCCAACTGACCCGGTCAAAACCTTTAGCAGCATCAAAGGTGAGAACCGTCAATGGAATTTTATCCTTTATGGCCATATCTATTGGCCCAATCAGATCGTTTGTAAGGTCATGTAGCTGACTCCCTTTGACGAAACCCTTCTGATCTTCATGTATTAATGGTCCAAAGACCTTCTACAAACGATTTGTTACTATCTGCGTGTAGATTATATAATCATTGTTCAATAGGGAGATTGGCCTATATGACTAGCAAAACTTGGGGTCCTTATTTGGTTTTAAAATTATATTGAGAACGGCCTCATCCCAAGATTGTGTCAGATCTTGCCCATTTACAAAGGCTGCATTATGTCCTACAGTTAAACTGGGAACCAGCTCTTCATTCAAAGCCATATATCACCCATTTGTGAGATTATCAGGGCCTGCTCCCTTCCCTCTCTTCAATTTTCTAATTGGCTTGGATACTTCTTCAGTTCTAATCTCGAAGCACAGTCCTTCTTTTAAGATTACATGTAAAGTTGGAGTATTTGTTTTACCCAGGTAGCCCTTAATCCGCTACTCCTTCACTACTAGATCATCAGTGTACAGAGTTTGGAATAAGTGCTCAAAAGCTTGTTCCATTTCCGAGTCCTCTATACATAATTTGGCCGTTTCTGGATCTTGAATGGCCTTGATATTGTTTCTAGTATATTTTGATTTTCTCGGCCAGTAGGTTACCACACCCCTGCCCAAATTGGTAATGGGACAGTTTACCAGCTTCCCATTTTTTAAAATTCATTCCCCTAGAAAGTTAGCCAAGTTAAACTTGGCACTCAGCATTCTTTCATTCATTAGAACCTGATGTTGAGGATTATGGGTATTCTTTACCTCTTTCGGGAGCTTCAGTTTTGTGGATTCCAGCCTAATTAACTTATCTTTTATCTCCCTATCCTGTGCAACAGCTAAACTGATTAGTCTACCCCTTATAAAGGACTTGTATGTATTCCAGACAATGTACAAGGGGGCCAAAGATTTATTTAACTGAAATAATTAATTTGCATCTCTTTACAGATTGTCAATTATTTGTGTTTCTAAAAAGAGGGTCAATTCACAGTCCAAATAATATGTATGTCTGGGTCTTTCTGCACAAGCTATAAGTCACAAAATGCAGCCATACAACCAACTACAAGGGTTCCCTACTCTCCAGAGCACAAGAGCAAAAGTCCCAACTCTTAGATCACTTTAAACACTCGTGAGCCTATCGGGGGTCCTAATTTTAGTATGTCCTGAGACTTGGGGCACATCATGCAGTCCCTCACATCATCTAGACATTTCAGGGGTGGTGCTCCACCCCTCCTTGGGGCACTACAAAATAGCAGGATATTTCAGTTAGTCCTCATAGGGTGTTAGGGGACGATGGTCGCTTGTGTTGCTACATAATAAATGAGGGGCCCTGGGTGGAGGTAAGGAAACTATCCCTCAGTCACAGGGAATGGGAACAGCATACCACTGTGCAGGGGTGCAAGTTGCATGACTTTGCCCTTAATTGTACATTTCTATTGAGCCTGTCGACACCACAAGCCGTCGCAGTCTTGGGGCCCTGGCGCTGCTCCCCGACCACGACACTCAGGGTTCAGTTTTCCCCATATTTATCCTCACACAGATTATCCCTTTTGAACATTGGATTCAATCCTTGTTATTATTTATTCTTATTTCATTCTTTTCGAAGAACTATGTTATGTAGCCATTAGTCACTACGTGACAGTAATCACGCTAATCTGATGAATCGGACAACATGATTGACATGCCCACTTCAGGCCTGTCATCATGCCTAGCGGCACACCTCTCTAGTGAGGTCGCTGTGTGGCAGGACATTCTCTCCTATCTATTCTGGTTCGGACTAGCCGAGTGCTGCTGTCTGATCACCGCATATCCGATCGGTAGAGTGGTCACTTGAACAACTGGGAATTTTCCAGTCCTGAACACGCTTTGAATTTCCTCTACATAAAGTGCTAAACCTTTGGTCTTTACTGAATATTCTAAAAGGCATTACATGGTATTTTCCCTAGGCATACCTTGTTTCAAGCAATAGGACCACACAACATCATGCATTTGCCTGCATATGCTGTACCCTGTGAAACCTTTATGGTGAGCATTATTTCTTATTACCCAAGCACCTCCCTAGTCAGCCCTCACTGTAACCAAGTCAATAATTGTATATTGCCTGCTACAATTAGCTGTTTATATTTATGTAGAAGGAAGCAACAAGGGGTATCATATCCCTTGTTGCTACATTATACCCTTCTAAGTTGGCACTAGCTGTCACCATTCTGACTCACATGAGCCCACCAGTGAACCTCAAATTCTGGGCCTGCAACTTTTCCTGGTCACCATACACATGCTGGTCCTCTACTGAGAGGATGGGAGCTTCCTAATAATCAGCCAGTGTGTATCCTATAATCCTTCTCACATTTTTGCTTATCATTCTATACTTTCAGTCATTCAGCCTTGCAACCCATTGTATTTCCTCAGTACCCAGGTTATTGTGGTCCTGATGAGACCCTAGTATTGGATTTAGAGTTGAAACACCATCGACACACAAAAAAACAGACTGTATTTTTGTATAGGTGGCACACTGCTAAGTTTTTCTGTGTCTTCCATTGTATTGTATATAATTGGCTGTCTTTTGGATGAAATGACCAATTTACTGTCTATGTTCACATTATTCACCATCGTGTTTTCTTCTACTTCGGTTTTCTTTCATTTGGTGCTTACCTCTCTTTCCTTCAAGAAAAATCTTTTATCACTCACATCTTTATGAATGTCATAGATTCCATAGTTGTTGTTTTTTTCTAAGAGAAATAAAATTTGGTTCAGCTGAAATGAATTACACCATAAGATACTGGCTTCTCTTTTTGAAATAATGTTTATATTGATTAAGTCAAGACAAGAAAATGTCTCTGTATCTCACTTAATGAGAAGGACATCTAGTTAGGGGTAAAGAAATGATAAGATTAGTCCCCCACTTTAAGATGGGCCAATTGTTCCACATGGGTTAGGGGGAAAAAAGAAAAAGCTATTTACAAGCCCAGGGAGGGGCCCAAAAAGTACAGTGTAGGAGTCACTAAAGGAGGAAGAGAACCTCTTGGGGAATCCCAAAGTGTTGTAAATACTGCCCTCACCCACTCAATAAGTGGCATGGTTCATCATAGGGCCGCTACGACAACCTGACGCAGACCAACGTCCAGGGAGGAGCTCAAGAAAAAATACAGAATAAAGAAAAGGAAGAATTCCAAAGGTAGGGATCCCTATTGCAGAGAAGAATATTAAAACTGTCTAAGTGGGTACCCGAGACCTTTGTTATGGATCCCACTTGGTAGGATTAAAAAAAGTTAATAGGGGTATATGGGAAAGTAACATCACCATTACCCTATCTGCAGTATCAACAAGTTTCTGTCCTTGATTGCCCGGTAGGGTCATTGGCATTCAACAGGATATAGATCCCTAACAAATGTCCTAGTAGTGTTCCCTCCCGGTCTAATCACTAGCTTGTAGGGGACCTATCGGTTGCAATCCTTACCCTTTGTAGACACACATCGTCTGCGTACCTACGGAAATAAAACAACATTCATGATTATATCTCCTCCATATAACTATCACTGTCCTTACCCCCTTATGTTTGGTTATTTATCAATTATCTTTTTGTGTTCCTCTTTTTACCATATTTAGTGTTTCCCCCTGGAGTGACCCTCTGATTCAGGTCTTTTCACTGCACTCAAAGTCCTTTCTGCTGCCCCTTCCTCTCCCTCTGCTTCTCCCTAAAAAAGTGTTCTGATTGGGAGTACTAGAAGGGTTGGGCTGAGATGAAAGTGCAGAGTCCGGCAGAATGGAAATATGCATAAAGACATACAAATCAAAAGCACAACAAGGTCAAATACTGGGAAAGAGGCAGAGCTGAAAAAGAGAAGGGTTAGTGGACATCTAAAAGCATTAAATTAAACACAGTGAGAGTCTAGAAGCTAGGGTGAGGATGAATAATAATAATAATAATAATAATACTGCCATTTGTAAAGCGCGAACAGCTACCTCCTAAGAGGTGTCCCGGCGCCATAGCAACAGGTGGCGCGCAAAAAAAGAATGCGGAGTTCAGAGAGTCCGGGAAATTAATCTTGATTAAAAAGCCATGTTTTAGCTGCTTTCCTAAATTGTGTTTCTGAGGTAATATGGCGCAGGGCGATGGGCAAGGCGTTCCAAATCATGGAGGCCCTGAACGTGAAAGATCTGCCGCCCATCCGTGCTTTCCTGACTCGGGGGGGTACATAGCAGGTTCTGAGAACTAGACCTGAGTGGCCGAGACTGCTTGTACACACCTAGCCTCAGCTTCAAATAACTAGGGCAAGTTCCATAGAATGCCCGAAAGGCTTTAAGGCCTTGAATTTAATTCTGTTAGCGACCGGCAACCAGTGCAATTGTTAGAAATGGGATCTCTAGTTGGCAAGGGCTTGCACCTTTGTCCAAGTAGGGACCCTTCTTCCTAGTCAGGGTAAGGGTGTTACACTCGTGAAGTAACCCCTGCTCACCCTCGTGGTAGCTTGGCACGAGCAGTCAGGCTTAATTCAGAGGCAGTGTGTAAAGCATTTGCACATAACCAACAGTAATACAGTGTAAGCACTACAAACAGACACCACACCAGTTTAGAAAAATAACCAATATTTTATATACTCAAGACAAGACCAATTACGACAAAAATCCACAATACTATACTTTAAAAATGAATGCTTGATAAGGTAACTTCTTCTTTGCAAGAATAGTTCAAAAACAAAGTTCGTACGAGTCGGTAGCTCCGTCCGAGCCTACCGCGATGCTGAAAACCACAGAGTCTAACAGTTCCAGCCGACCGCGTCGATACGGGCCAGCAGAGTCATGAACAGACTCGGTCACAGTACCTTTCTCGTTGTGGCTGGTACGGGGTGTACGAGCCGGTCGGCGTTCGTCGCGGTGCAAGACGGAGCGGTGCAAGGTGCGGTGTCCCTCGATGCGGTGCAGGCAGCGGCTCGATGAGCGTCGTGCAGACGGAGTCGGTGAGTCCAAGGCGTGCGATGCAGGGTGAGACGATGCTCGATGCGGTGCTGACAGGTTGCGATGCAGGCGACCTAGCCGGAGTGCGGGAGCTGGCGTCGGACAGCGGTGCGAGTCGGAGCGGTGCGTCGCAGACGTGCGAGCGGTGCCCCAAATGCGGTGCGGTCACGACTCTTGAGCCAGTTGCAGCGACAGCGTCGGTCTGGTCCGGCTGGCACAGTGAAGCGATGCGATGCGATGCCCACAGGTCACGGTGCAAGCAGCGGCTCGGTGCTGGCGGCGTCGGACGACGCCCACGGTGAGACCAGGGTTGCGATGCGAAGCGGGGCGATGCGGTCTGCGGTGCAAACAGGTCACCGGCCAGGGATGGATTCGGTTGGCGGAGTCGGTTGCAGTTCCCTTCCTCTGTGGCAACTGAAACAGCGTTCCAGAAGCGGTACCCAGAGGCTTGTGAAGTCTTTGCAGTCCCTGAGACTTCTTAACAGGAGGCCAGCTCGGTTCCAGGCCCTTGGAGATACTCAGCACAAGTTTGTAGAAAGTTCAGTCCAGTCCTTTCACTGCCCAAGACAGAAGCAGCAACTGCAGGCCAACCCAACAAAGCAACAACACAGCAAAGGGGCAGTACTCCTCCTGGCAGCTCTTCCAGCTCTTCGTCTTGGCAGGTTCCTTGATTCCAGCGAGATCTAAATTCATGGGGTCAGGGCCCCAATATTTATATCCCAAATTCCTTTGTTCTCTGAAGGCAGAGAGGCCTTTGCCTAGTCCAAACCAGTTCTGGAGCACTTTGTTGACAAGTCTCCGTCCCTTCTTTCAGTGAGCAGGCCAGGGACATCAGACGCACCACAGGAGGTGGAGCCAGCATTGTGGAGGGAAGGCACTGTCCTATTCAGGGCCCAGGTG
This sequence comes from Calotriton arnoldi, assembly GCA_963921515.1. Classification (NCBI taxonomy): domain Eukaryota; kingdom Metazoa; phylum Chordata; class Amphibia; order Caudata; family Salamandridae; genus Calotriton; species Calotriton arnoldi. The sequence continues at coordinate 1,555,314 of CAWUFW010002931.1, read as the reverse complement.
CGACCCCTCCCACCCATCTACAGGTCGATCTGGCTATTCAGCCCTGCGCTGACTCACCCTGTCTCCTGGCATCCCCCAGCCCCTGTCACTCACACTCCAGACAAGGAATACACAACCTCGCAGAGGCAGGCTTGGATGGTTAGACAAGAAAATACCCACTTTCTAAAAGTGGTATTTTCAAACACAGAATGTTAAAACCAACTTCACTAAAAGCTGCATTTTATCATTCTGAGTCCAGGCATACTAAACTCGAATTTCTACCATGTTCCCGGGGTCAGTTAGGATTATAAGCTGTAATAATCAAAACTGCCCGTTCTGGCCTAGGGGAACAGGCAGCCTTGCGATAGTGAATTACAGCCTAGTTCGTTTTCACTATCAGGACATACCGCACACACCCGGGCATGTCCTACCTTTCGCATACAACGCACCCTGCCCACAGGGGTACCCTGGGCCTACCTTAGGGGTGACTAACATGCAGCAAAGGGAAGATTTAGGGACTTGCAAGTGTGTGCACTTGCCAAGTCGACATGGCAGCCCCAGGCTGCGCACAGGCTCTGCGGTGGCAGGCCCGAGTTACATTTTACGGGCTGTTTGCGTGGGTGGCACAATCCAGTGCTGCAGCCCACCAACAGCATTTGGTCTATAGGCCCTGGCACTCGCAGTGCACTTTACAAGGGACTGACACATAAACCAAATAGGCCAATCATGGAAACACCAATCCATAACGCATTTTATACAGGAGCACTTGCACTTTCCCACTGGACAGCAGTGAGGAAAGTGCGCAGTATCATTACACCAGCAAAAACAGAGTCAAAACCGGGAGGTCAGAAAGCAAAAAGTCAGGGGAAACACGCCAAAAGATGCCAAGTCTAACAGCAATTCTTTGAGATGCGGAGAGATATGCTGTCTAAATGGAACATGTTTGATAAGTCTCGCAGCCGCATTCTGGACCATTTGCAATTTCTTTATCTGGTATGCCGGTAGGCCCAGATAAAGGACGTTTGCGTAATCCAAGTGGGAAGTGACTGTGGCATGGACAGCGACCCTCCGACAGTTTTCTGGGAAAAGGTGTATGACTTTTCGCAGGTTTCTCAGCCTGCTAAAGCAAACACCTGTCACCTGTTGAATTTGGGCCGAAAAAGATAAGTCCGCCTGCCATTTTACTCCCACATTTTTAGCACACCCTGCTGGGGCGGGAGGACAGCCCATTTCCTCCGGTCACCAAAGGTCTGCAGGGGGGGCTCATTTTTACCAAAAAACAACACCTCCGTTTTGTCTGCATTCAGCTTGAGTTTCTTATTATTCATCCATTGAGCTATATCTTTAAAGCAACTCTTAAAGTTCTCAAAAGAATCACTCGACAGATCTTTAAAAGGAAATACCAACTGGGTATCGTCGGCGTAGGAGATCGCCTTCACCCCCCAGTTGGCAATCAGCGAGAACAGAGAGGCCAGATAAACATTAAAAAGCAGAGGGCTCAAGGCCGACCCCTATGGAACCCCACACCATAGGTGCTTGCGATTGGACTGATGCGGTTGAAGACACCATCAAAGGGAAATGACAGCAGATAAGGTAGTGGCAAATGTAGGACAGAGGAAAATATAGGCAAGGAAGGTGGATTCTCTCTGTATGAAGAGGCCATTGACTGAAACAGCAGTCAATATTAGTGAAACATTGATGAGGACCTGAAAAGATTAAAAATACAAGAATGATGTAACGTTTTTCTGCTATTATTACATGCACATTGTGCATACATGCACAGTTGACTTCTTGGCCTGGTCTTAAGGACAGAGATTCCAGACAACTGTAAAAAGAAGTGCTCTTCCTCAATTGTTCCACGTTTAGGACACTGATGAGGCTTGCTAGTCCCATGGAGACCGTCCAGATAACATTAATATTGAAAACCCATAAGGAGGAGGTGGAAAAGAAGACCCAATAAAGCCTTGATGAGACTAGAATCCTTGCAACCTCCAATATTCATAACCATGGCAAGAAAGTAGGTGTTATTCTTGGCTCCAATCCGAAATAGTTTCTGGGGAAGAGATGGCTCCAGATAATATGGCACAACCACAGAAGCTGAAGCCACTTCGGGTATTATTCCAATAAACGTATCCCCACAGCTCCCCTGGCAGTAGCAGTATTCATGGTGAGGTGAGTGGCAAATACTAGACCACATATTTGCAAGGAGGTATACAAGAAATGTAAGCCGGGGAATTATGTCATAGCGTGTTTATTGCTGTTACACATATACTGCGCCATGTACTCTGTAGAGAAAAAACACTAGGGCGGTTCTTGTCAAATTCCTACTCACGTTTCCGCAGGAACGCCATGCAAAGATGAAAGGTCCCCAACCTCTACCAGTCACTTATTGCACCCAACTGAGTCAAAGTACCAACAGTAACCAAGGGAAGAAGGGAAAACAAGGAAGGGAAACAAATGTCCTACGATGTACCCCACTCTAGGACAGGACCAGACAGCCAAGAGAAATCTCTGTCGAACAAAAGACAGAAAAGGTAAGTATAAAGGGAAATGCTAATCCTATAGTCTATACAAGAAAATATGTGTAAGTCTAGACTACCTGGATAGTTCCCTTCTTCCGTTAATACTAAGTAGTTCGAGTGAAGCGGTGGTCTTGTCTAAAAGGTAAAAGGAAGAGTATGAATACAGAGTTCAGAAAATAGAAATGAGAAGAAAAAATAAAAGGAAGAGCACACTGAAACCCACCTATGGGTGCACAATGACTGGATTAGTAACTCCAGAACAAATATCCTAACGTAAAGCCATCATAGTGTATATGTGGTACAATATAATAAAAAACTAAAAAAAGTCCACCTTAACTTCAGGTAGACCTAACAGGAATTCCTATGCTTTCAGGAATACTCTTGCAATAAACAAAAGCAGGAAAAAAAACAGATCTCCAAAGACATGGGTTCTGCATCAGATACGTACCAAAGCAACTTTAAAATAAATTGTAAGTTCAGCGCTGGAAGCGCTGTTACTGTAAAGGGTTAATGCAGCTTTCTTGTTGTCTTTCCCTTTTTTTGCAGGAGAAACTACTATGCAGTCACACGGGAGCCGGGGACTACTGCTGGTAGGTACATTGCTAGGAGCAATTCAGGAAAACGGACAGAAAACCACGGAAGGCGACCAGGAGTCCGCGAGAAGGCGATGCGCCGAAGAAGAGAGCAGGACGCCGGAAGACCGGCACAGGATCCGAAGGACAGAAGGCCCGGAAGCTCAGGTAAGGACCAGGAAGTGGAAACTCTAACCCGAAGCTGGAACGTGAAGCATCTCAACTCGGGATTAGCAAGGTTTTAGGCCCGTTTGCCAGTACCCGCGCACGCGTGGTATCGGGACCGGCCATTATAGTAGTTCGCCGGGCGGGAGCGAGTCCGGCAGGCCTGATAGTTCTCATGGGAAAGTAAAATGCACAGGGGTACTTTTAGCATCAGAGCCAGACAAAAGAACTGAGATATGAACAAAGTCAATTTAAGTTAGAAACACCACAGCACGATACGGCCCAGACTATGAAATCAATTAAGACTTTTTGTATTTTTTTTTTTATGATTCGAGTTCATAAGTGTTATATAAAGTCATTTCTCGCTTGGTTCTAATAATGGCTTGTTGACAAAAATAGAAGTCGAGAGGGAGCTGAAACAAGGATGCCGTCTGGTCCCAATGCTTTTCAATTTGTTTATATCGGACCAAATTGTGCATACCTTGATGCAGCTAAATCACATCCACCAAGGCTGGGACATTGTCAGGTGACCTCATTTCAGTATGCTGCTGATGTAGTTCTGATGAACTTGACTGGCATTGGGGTTCAGAGGATTTTAAACAATATCCACGCTTATTGTGCCAGAAACAAAATGGTGGTGAACTTCATAAAAACTCAGATCGTGGTGTTTGGAAGGAAGGTCAGGATGAAAGGTAGTTGGTTCCTGGGTGGCCTGCTGGTCTCAAGAGGCACGTGCCACAAATACTTCAGTGCCTGGCTGCAGGAACGCCTATCTTTTCGTGTGCATATACACTCATTAAAGCCAATGAACGCCTCCTTAATTCCAGCTTTTCAATCTTACACTGCAAATTGCAAAGCACAACTTTGGCACCTCATCTTGCAGTGATAAAAGCCAACCTTATTCCAACAATCAGTTTTGGCACAGTGAATTTCCCGGGGAAGTTTGGGGCCTTTCTCAATTCTACACCAAGTAAGGCATTTCACATTCTTTATCACTACCGCAAAATGCCTCCCCGGCTCGGCTGGAAATTGTTCTGCTAAACCAAGGTTAGTAGAACATGGCTCCTTACTTTAGTGAATGTCACTTTTAAGGCTGTCCGATCAGGAGACACTGTGTTACCAGATATGGAAAGAAATTCAAATTGCCATACCCCAAAAAAAATGAACAGCTGGACGCAGGCTTTTGATCTGGTCCTGAATGACCATGAGACAAATGAACTATAGGAATCAATACTCTTGCATGCCCTCTTTGAAACATCTCTAAACTAAAAATAAAGAAGATCTCATGGAATAGGGACAAGAAAGACTTCAATAAAAGAAGCAATGTATGGCAGTCATTGAATCTTATAAACAACCCCGCCCGGAGTCATACTTAGCTGCTTTAATGATATTCTTTTTTAAAAGCAAGTTGCTTTATGTGTGTTCTGTCCTGTGTCAAACTACAGATCGCCTGCCCAACCTGTGTGTTCCAATTGAAGGCTTTGCCATCTACATTTAGAAAATTTGACACACATTGTATCAATTTGCCCCAAGCTGTTGACGTAAGGCTTTGTTGTATAACCTTTTTAATCAGAACATGGCGTCATGCCTTACTCTTTTGTCTAAATGGTGAATGCCCCCGAGTGGTTGCAGCTTTCATAAAATGTGTTACAAAAGCAGACAGGCTGCTGTCAGACAAAGATTTAGATGTGGCAGTGTGATGGAACCATGCGCAACAGCTTTAGACTGACACCATTCAATGTTTTCAATGTCACAGTTAATTTTATAGTAGCTTTGCACAGTTAAGCCTGCACTTTATACTAGGTATAATGGAAGCGGCATTACAGGACATGATGTGGAACAATAAGGCTCAAGGGAATATGAGGAGACACTCTGAGGAAAATGTTGTTATCTGACATTGCTTGATATAATCTTTTGCGTTTTATAGCAAATTTTGCACTAACTGGAAAAAGTGGTCAGCTCATTGTCAGATAAAATGCTAATTGCAGATGGTGCCGTATGGGGCGGTTGAGTAAATGTTTTTGGCCTTGATATCTTTTTTTCATTTTTAGCAAGTTTTATCATGTCACACCTGCACTTAATGTTTGGTTTTATGGAGAAGGCAGTCTAAGACGATAGGGAACAATGTGAAAAAATGGAACATGGGGAGATTTGTTTCTCTTTTACACTACCCTTGCACTTTTAGGATTTCTTGCACTGTCACATTTGCACTATATATCTGGTTCTATGAAAGAGGTAATGCAAGATAAGATGGTACACAATGTGAAACAAAAGACTACAGGGAGATATTGCTCCCTTGAAAGAGGTCATTGTTTTATAGTTCTGTCAATATATTTAATCTATTGTTTTAGTTAACCGAAATAAACTTGTCATAGTCATAAGTCGTTTCTCACATTTGACGTTTTTTTCATAGGATGAATTGAAAATCTGTTTGCTCTAGACAGAAGATGCCTAGAAAGACCATGTATCTGTAACGAATGTCTCTAACCCTTTAAGGTAAGCTAAAAACATAAAGGGTTAGAGACTTTCGTTACAATTACATGGTCTTTCTAGGCATCTTCTGTCTACAGCAAAAAGATATTTAAACTCCACCATGGAACATAATAAACAATTGAACAGAAAAAACGAAAACAGCTCCTGGTGTACCTCGGGAGGAAGAATTTCAATATCAGCGGCCTGCAATGGTTTTGGCATGGGGCAGTAGTAGGATGACACATACCTATTGCATAAGTACAGCTAAAGCATGCAAATCGAGGGGAGGCATACCACTTCGTTTGATATGAAAATTTCGACTAGTGGATGTGTCAAGATTAGGAGTGATGTCATGGAAAGGACTGAGCTGAGGGGCGTGGGTGACATTCTCTAGAGAATCAGTAGAGGGGGTTCCTTATTGTCCAAAAAGAGTCGATGAGGCAGTAATTATGATGATTTATGGAAGCAACAGGTCATCTCTGGGATCATTTCCCAAGTTTGTCCAATGGTCATACCAGTTGCTAGATATTGGGTGTTTGTGTAGGCCTCTGACCTCATCTGTGTGAAGAACTTTACTTTCTGCTAGAGCCCATTTTAGGATAGTTTGAAGCCATGGCGTGACCAGGGGATGTGTTGTAGCCGTCTAGTATGAGGCAAGCTCAAGCTTTGCCAGGAGGAATCCTAGGTCCATAAAACAGGTTGTAACTTTATTGGATTTAGGTTGCCTGAATTAGGCCCAGGGTACAGGCCTCCCAAGTGTTAAAGGCAGGTAGTACTATACAGGGCGATAGGTACCAGGCTACCCCCGCAAGGAATTTAGATAGAGATGGACAGGTCCATGGCAGGTACATATCATGTGGTGCAAGTCTGTAGTCTGAGATGTGCAACATGGGAAGAGAAATAGGCACCTGGGAAGGTTTTGTTTGTTTTTATGCTAGACATGTATGCCCAATGCAGGAAGAGGAATTTTATTATTATGAATCTGGCATTCTTGGAAACTTTGTGGGGAGATTCCAGTGTGCTGGCCAGGTCTTTGGCATGCCTTAAACTCCCTAGTTTGGTCTCCCAGGCCTTTTAGAGGTGCAGGAGAGAGTCTGGTTTATGGCTCCGTAGAGATTTATAGAGCCAGCTAACGCATCGCCTACAAGATCTGATGATGTGCAGTGTTTACATATAGGTATGTATCAGCTGCGTAGTCTCCAGGTAGTTCTGAGAGTGTGAGTTATGAGGCCATATGTGAAAAACTGATCCTGGTGGAGTATCAAATGCTCTTGGGGCAAATGAAAGGACAATACGTAAGTTTCCTGAAATTGGTCACCTAGGGTTATTCTATTACATTAAGCCTCTGCAGTCAAAGAGACATTGGGGTCTGGGCAGACTCAGTAATGGAATGTTTGGTGTGTAGGAGGCCAGTTGCTTTGTGAGTGTGTGGCAACATGACAGGCAACAGTACTCTACTGAGACTTAGGGGCTGATTATGATGGCGGGCAGACGTACCCTATTGCAGACGGGACTGCCAGATAGGCTGTCGGCGGTTCCACAGTACGCATTACAATGCAACCGCCACCACGGCAGTAGCAATGCCTATATTTTGCATTGCGGCGGGTTCTGCTGGCTGCATCACCCAACACAATGCAAAAGAAGGACACTTTACATAGCCCTGCACTGCGGTGCCTGCCACATGGTGCAGGGATATGTAGGGGGGGCACCATGGGTGCCCCCCAGTGCCCACAGCTCAGGTCAGGAAGGAAGAGGGGCCTGCTACAGGCCCCCAATGTCCCTTTCTGCCTGCCTGTTCATGGCGGGTTAACCGCCATGAACAGGCGGGCGTAAAGGGACATCGTAATCCCTCCGGCGGTGCCTGGTAGGCACCCTCACCATTGTAGGGAATACGAGGCCCTCCGCCGCACGATGAGTGGCAGTCAGTGTTTCCGACCGCCATCACACCGCCCGCCATTGTAATATGGCTGGTGGTAAAGTAAACCTGTCTATGATGGTGTGAGACCACCACCGACGGGCTGTCGGTGGCGGTCTCACCGCCATCATAATCAGCCCATAAGTGAGGAGAGGTGAGACTTGTTTTGAAATCAGGCAGCAACCGGTTTTTTATGTCTGTGTTCTGCATTGGCTGATCAGATGCCCCTGTCTCCTTGAGTGCAAGTCCTGGAAGCCAGCAGGCCTTTTACTGCAATAGACAGCCAAGTAATAGAATTCAAAGTTGGATGCTCTGAGGCTGGCAAGTTATCCGTAAGGTGGAATTTGGTCAAGGTCATTCTGCTGTGCCTTTTAAACCATAAAAGGTCACCTAACAGTGTATCTAGTCCTTGGGCTAAAAAGGCGAGTAAGGTAGAGTGGTATTTTGGTAATTACATGGTAACATTGCCATTTTAGAAACAGAGATCCGCCCTATCATGGAAAGTGGGAGCATCAGCCAAAAGTCCAGCTCTTCTTTAAGGGAGCACACTGTCCTGGATATATATATGTTCAGTACGTCTTGGTCTAGATGTTAATGCCTAATTATCAGATGGTAGAGCTCTCCCATCTAATTGGGTCCTCCCCTAGTTTTAGGATGTGCGGGGGCATATCTGGGGATAATGGGTATAGACAGGACTTAACTTTATTCATGAATAGTCCATAGATCTTTTGAAACCTATTGAGGGTAGTAGCAATGGGATTTAAGTCTTATATAGGAGGACATCATCTTCATATAGAGAGACTGCATGGGTGCCATCACAAAGGGGAATGCCCAGGTCTAGCCCTCTTACCACAGTTTGCCTGCTAGTGTCTCCATGGTGAGCGCACAGATAAAAGTAGAGTGAGGGCATATCACTGTAAGGGTGCCTCTCCCCACCAAAATAAGGGGTAGGATTAGTGATCCCTCTTATATTCCAGGTGATTATGGAGCACCTAAAGGAGTGAGCCATCAGTATGTGAGGTGAAGAAAGAGGGTGTATACACAATAATCCCTCCGTAGTGGCATCTCCCTGCTTCCGTCGCACCAAGGCACCCATCTAGTAGGAGTAATCTTGGCTTAAGCTCCCCAATTTCGCTACAATACCAGGTTAAGTAAATTAACCTCTACAAAAAACATGGAGAGTAAAGGATTGGCTGTCCAAACATTCCTTTTGCGCAGATAAGCGTTCTTTGGGGTGTTTTTGTTGCAGAGACCAACAAGCAGGAAGGAAATGAGTGATAAGCTTGAGTTAGGTTAGTGTGCATAGTGTTCTCACTGGCAGGCTGCTCCAGACAAGGCTGCTGTGATTTAGGTTTAAGAGTTCTTCATTTACAGTTGAGCATAGTGATGGCCAAGTAACAGCAGGGAGGCATACATTTATTTCTGAGGTTACCAGACGTTGGCTGTGGTTTGAAGTGTTGTTCGTTGAGGGGTAGTACAAAGATCATGGAAGAGTCAAAGAGTCAGAAAAACATCCTCAGTGTCCGTGGCTTCTGATGTGGATAGTGTGCTATCCCTGGTTTGGTCCCGAAATGTAGAGCCCACTTGTCAATGCAGATTCCTGTTACAGCATTTGCATTGCGCTGATTGGGTGGCCTTGCACAACCAGACGAGAGCTCGTGAGGAGCCAATGGAGCACCCCGGCTACTTTATGCTTGCTGTAGCACGGACGCCCTGATTCCATTTTTAATATGACGTACCTGGAGCAGACAGAGGCTCCACTGTGTGATAGGTATTGCTGACTTTTCTTCATGCTCTTTGTGTTGCCGCTAGTTTTAATTTTTAATTTGATTTCCCACTTCCTGTTACAGCATTTGCATCGCGCTGATTAGGTGGCCTTGCCCAATCAGACGCGAGCTTGGGAGGAGCCAGTTGTGCCCCCGGCTACTTCATGCTTGCCGTAGCGTGGACGTGCTGATTCCATTTTTAATCTGACGTACCTGGAGCAGACAGAGGCTCCGCTGTGTGATATGTACTGCTGACCTTTCTTCACGCTCTTTGTGTTGCCGCTAGTTTTGATTTTTAATTTGATTTCGCGCTTCCCATTACAGCATTTGCATCGTGCTGATTGGGTGGCCTTGCCCAATCAGACGTGAGCTCGGGAGGAGCCAGTTGTGCCCCCGGATACTTTATGCTTTCCGTAGCGTGGACGCGCATCAGGTGCTCCACTGGTGCGCTAAAGGCAAGCCCATCTGCGCCCGTCCATGCCTGGTCTGTGAGAGGCACCAGGCACTCTGTCCATGTGGATGCATACAGGCAGGTTTACTCTCATGCGGAGCTCCTCTCCTTTAGAGCTCGGATGAATCAGTGCATCAAACATGCCTGAGGTCCAACTGATCGTCCTTTCTGCTGTGGACAACGCAAGTTTAAAATTGGACTGGGCAGCCATATTAGGATGCCTCCCTCCCACACCTTCAAATGTCTTAGCCTAAATTGTTGCTCGTTGGTAAAACACTATGCAGAAGTGTTTGATTTGATTCAAGATGAGAAACCTGATATTCTCTTTTTAACAGAGAACTGGCTCACCCCTGACACAGAGGCCAAGTCACTGTTGGCTCTACCTCAGGGTTACACCTTGAAGAAATTTAATAGAACGGGTAGTAGAGGAGGAGACATTGCTGTTATTTTTAAAACCAGCTACTCTTTTAGTCGTACCAGAGAGATTATTGCTGACTGTTAAAGTGCCCTCTTCAAAATTACACTGAACTGCAACTTCACCCTATCAGGACTGCACATCTTCCACCCCCCTGGACCGCCAACATTTTTTAGGGAGCGCTAACTAATTTAGTCAGCATACTGGCGACCAAGACTGCCAACTTCAATATCGTGGGGGACCTTAACCTCCACCTGGAGGCCGGTAAAGACAGTGAGATCGCCAACTTTTTGGCGGATCTCGCAGCCTGCCGACTAATGCAATGCGTCCCCAACATTACAAACTATGCAGGACACCTCTTAGACCCTGTGTTCATGAACATACCATCTTTAAAAATTTGTTCACCTCTCCCTATGGCCTGATCAGACCACTTTCTTATTTCTATGACGCTACAGGGTGAAGGCCCATCATCGTGCGTCAACCCCATGCATATTCTGAAACACCCCTGGCACAAGCTAGACGCTAATTATTTTCGGGATCGCCTACTTACTCAGATGCCTCAATTGCTGGCTGATACAGAAGTAGTAAACAGCCTTCTTCATGAACGGCTTATGCATACTCTTGACAAATGCATTCCAGCCAAATACACATATAACTTTAGATCACAGGCCAGTCCCTGGTTTAATGAGACTCTGACTCAGATGAGGAAAAACTGTAAGGTACTGGAACGCGCTTGGAGACGCTTTATGACCCTGCAGGGATCAGCTCTGGTCCTACGTTATTTAATATATACATACAACCCCTAGCAGTGGCAGCAAAAAGCAGGGGCCTCTCCCTGGTCTCTTATGCTGATGATATTCAGCTCATGATCTCTTTGTCAGACAACTCAGACCAAAACATGGTCAATTTCCAGGATGACATGGTGGCCATTGCGGACTGGATGGCGGCCAATTGCTTGCAGCTGAATGCTAATAAGTCAGAGATCCTTCTGCTGGGAAGAGACACCCATCTATGGAGCAATCGTTGGTGGCCTGCTGTGTTGGGGGTACTCCTACCACCTAAGGAGACTGTAAAAAATCTGGGTGTCTGGGTTGATTGTACTCTGACCTTTCAGGCACAGACCAAAACAGTGGCTGGTGTCTGTTTCAAACTTTTACGTGGACTTAAGACTCTGCTCGGATTCTTTGATGCCCAAACACACCAGATCATTATCTAGTCTACTATACTCTCTAGATTGGATTACTGTAACTCCCTGTACTTGGGGTGCAACGAAGCAGGGATAAACCGCCTTCAGAAGGCACAAAATGCTGTGGCACGGACTTTGTTTGCCCTCCCTAAATCCTGCTCAGTCTCCAACTCTATACTTAGCCTGCATTGGCTTCCGGTGGAGAAGAGAACCCACTTCAAGACATTGTGCATCCCACTCAGAATTCTTTATGCTCAGGCTCTGCCGATCCTATCTAATCTACTTATCCCTTACATCCCTAGTCGCTCGCTGCGCTCCTCAGGTCAACATCTGGCATGCATCCCCCGTGTCAGAGGAGCACAGGCGGTCGGTCGGTCGGTCATTCCGTGTCTTGGCTTTTGCCCTCTGGAACACCCCTCCAGGTGCCGCCCAAGATGGCAACTGGTGAGGAGCTCAAGGAGTGAGCTCTGATGGCTAGGGATCGAAATTCACCAAAACATCCCTGTTTTGCCCGTGCCAGCCCCGCCGCTTCAAGGCACAGCAACCGAGGAAATAAGGAACCAATTAAACTGTAATAAAGAAACATCTCTTCTGCGGAGGCAATAGCCTTGTTCGGACACTTACCGGAGACAAATCACTGGAACAAATTGCTGCAAGAATCGAGACTTTGATGGTGACGACCCGCCTTTTGACCAAGCTCTCCTACGTCACCGGAGAGGTGGATCAAAGGTCCCCGGGTGTGCACCGCGACAAGAGACGGATCGCAGGAATACATCTCATCAGCGCCAGGATCTTAAGGTGACGGCCTGCCCTCTGGCCAGGATCGTACTCATCGCCAGAGTCAGCGCTGCAGTAATGAGGACTTCGAAGCTGACGACCCGACCTGCGCCCAAGCTCTGCCACAGCGCCGGAGGTGCAAGAAGCGTACCGTAGGAATTCTTCGGTGGCAGGGACTGGATCATTGGGAGCAATGACCCGTCCTCGAGCCATGATCTTCTGCAGCGCCAACGACAGCTCGTAGCCCCCCGAAAGATCACCGTGGCAGGGTCGCTGCCGTCTACAGGTACTAACCCTCCCTCCCTCCACCAGTCGCGAGCACCCAGGAAACTAGGCTCGCGGCTGGACACGCCTGTATTCAGGATCAGCCCTGGGCTCCCTTTGTGCTAGGGGCTCCCATTATCCTTTGCAACGGGATGCCACTACGGAGGCTCAGATTACACAGTTCAATCGTCTGTTAACCTCTTGGGTGCTTGCCAATTATAGTGGACTGTGCTCTGTATTTCTTTTTTTCATTTCTCCCCGTGCTACAAACTGCTCAATAAAATGCCGCTAGGGGCTTCGAGAACCGTTTCTCACACGCCGATGAGCACTAGACCGCATTGCCCCTAATGTATGATTTGTGGGCTGGAGAGCCAGACCTTCGGTTTTTCTGTTACCAATCGTGATTTGGGCGTCCCCCTCTTATTTTGCTCATTGACTGCTCATTCCGTTACTTGTGCAATTAACACCATTGATGGCCCGGTGAACAATGCGAGGCCCCCATTTTGTGTTCATGCTGAAAACAACAGCAGATCCTCCCCTCAAAATGGCAGGCATAATTAATTAAATAGACAAAAGGACTACTTACCCCACACCAACTCGTGAGAAAAGACATAGGACTACGAATCACAACACGCCACTAAACAGAAACAAAGGTCAAATCACTGCAATCTATATCTAGGGAAAGGGACATAGGACTATACCCAGAGAGTTTTTATACATGGAAAGAGCAATAGGACTACACCCCAGATCTATACTATCACTGGACAAGCAAGCAGCCATCTTGGAACGGCTTCTATATCAGTTAATTAAACCATAGCATGCTCCTGATATCATCCTACGACTACATAAACCACAAATTTACTGGTGATATTTTTACAAATTTGGGCAGCCACAATGATCTAAGACTAAAAGATTTATCCAGGCCTATAACTAGATAGAGAAATAGGCTTCCAGCTTAAAAAAAAAAAGGACTACCACCCCAATAGAAAAAGAAAGGACCACCCACCGCATGGGCAATGGAAACAGGACTACACCACTAGAGGACTTGCTAATGGAAATGGTTGAGAGGACCTACTATAAGGATCTGGCATGTGTAACATACAGGGCACCCATCTTTGACTGACTCATTTAATAGGATCCAATACCCACTCCACACTGAAAACATATGCGATTCCATATCTCTATAATCTCACAAATTGAGAGCTAGTCCCTTCTATCCTAGCTCCTCTTCAATGCCACAAGGCATACTACCTCCCATACTCTCTGACCCTTTCACCCCCTCTCCAAAAAAAAACCTCAACGTCACAAGGCACACTACCTCTCATACTCTCCGACCCTATCACCCCCTATCACAAAAAGCTACACCTACACTATGGAGCTCAGGGGCCAGCACACCTATTCCATTAAATACCCCCCTAACCTTACAAAAAAAGGTGCCAAAGGCTTCAAACAAAGTCTATTAAAATCTCACCCAGAAATTCCAATCTCTGACCCTTACTTCTCAAACAACAAAGGTCATATAACGAATGACATCATCTTCTATACCAAAAGAAGAGCCCAATGGCGGAAAGCCTTTCTCACCCTATTCTCGATTGCATCCACTAAGAAAACAGCACATGGTCTTACATTATCCATCATTCCCTCCCCGTTTTACAAAGCGGCTGCTACAATTACTATATATCATAATGGGATCATCCTCATGCAAGCATCAGACCATAACCTAAATCTACTGGATAACATTTTTCCGCGCATTAAAGAGAGGGCGGTAAGACCCCATCCCACCTCCCCAACAAACCACTCTCCTAGCTCTCTACCCGACTCCCTACCTGACCCCCCATCAAGACCTTTTGCCTCGATATCCCATTGTGCATATACACCCATCCCAGACCCAATCGACACCCCACTCATTGACATACACCCCCCCAGCCCTACTCCTCCCCCAGCACCACCATAACTTCTACTATGCCTATCACTCATCACACCCGTAACTCCTCGCCTCCATCCTTCCCACACACCCCCTCGCCCCCTCCACGTCTCCACAAATACACCCCCTCTCACCCTCTATACAACACACCCCTCCCCACTCCCATCTCCATCCCCAGCAACTCCATTACATCCTTCCCACATGCCCCCTCACCCCCCTCCACTATTCCACATCTCCACAAATACCCCCCCTCTCACCCTCTATACAACAAACCCCTCCCCACTCCCATCTCCATCCCCAGCACCTCCATTACAAATTCTGCTCCAATCGCCCCCCACACCCTTACATCCAATCAGCCCGCGTGCCCACTCTCCCCCTCCAGCCTCACTATGAATCTCACCGTCCCCACCTCCCTCTCCATCCCCAGCAACTCTATTACAAATTCTGCTCCAATCGCCCCCTACATCTGGTCAGCCTGCATTCAAACCCTCCCCCTCACTTTGAATCTCACCACCCCTACTCCCCTATCCCTCCCCAGAAACGCCAATACAAATTCTGCTCCAATCGCCCCCTACACCCTTTCATCCGATCAGACAGCATTCCCACCCTCTCCCTCCCCCCTCACTACGAATCTCACCGTCCTTCCTCCTATGGCACACATCATTACCCCCTCACGCCCCTTCTCTACTCCCCTCCTTGCAATGGATTTCCACACTGAAAAACTACCATACAACGGACCAGATCACCTCTCGCCCCAGGACCCCACACAAGTAACAACCCTTCCTCACCTAACTACAGTCCAGGCTATTAATACGATAACTCCGACTCCTGACCCCAGACTCGATGAGATATTACTATCTCTACAACAAGTCAAAGAAGACATCCAAACTCTACATGACCTGATCCTGCAACAACCCAAGCCACACACAAAACTCTTTCATCAGCAAAGTCCTAGCACCCTGATACAGAAGGTCCCTAGATGGAAACCAGTTCCTCACCCCAATGCCTCATCCCGTCCGATCAGAAGAAAAAACCCTCTATCATTGAAAGATTTAACTTCCCTACTCCACTCTTACGAGCCCCCGACTCCTCCCCCTAATATTGCATACACAGACAACACGCAGAAATTGTCCTTAATCCAATCCATCCCTTCCAATGCTTCTAGAGCTACAAGACACATTCCCAGAGGTATTGTTGAAAACAACCTCAAGAGAGTACCCAACTCACTCGACCCCAACTCTACTCCTACCAAGACTCAGTTAAAATGTATCCTACTAAACTGTAGGTCGGCCGCACGACACGCCGCCGATATAGCCGACCTCATTCTAGCTAATGAACCTGACCTCATAATTTTAACGGAAACCTGGCTAGAAGAATCATCCACGCCCATCCTAGACATACTAGTTCCCCCAAACTATCACATCACAAGACTAGATAGAATTGATAGGCCCGGTGGTGGTATTGCCTGCATACATCGGAACAACTTCGCTGTGAACCGCCCCAACTCCCCGGTTCTCTCTTCCTGCGAATACCTATGTCTAGACATCACTAACAATAACAAGCCAATATGCTCACTACATTCATTTTACCATCCACCAGGAAACAACCTTACCTTCATTGAACACGTAATGGATATCCTAGCCACAAATGTCGGACAACAGAACATTCAGATATTCCTGGGGGACTTCAACCTCCACTGGAATGACCCTGACGACCCAGATGTCAATAGCCTCAAAGCTTTCCTATCCGACCTTAACCTGTCCCAAATTTGTGACAGCCCCACCCATGAAAAAGGCTCAACCCTCGATCTAGAAATTTCCGAAGCGGACTCCACCCAGCTGGAATCAATCCTCCCCTGTGACTGGTCTGACCATCACATCATCACTTTCCATATCAATGAAGCAGTTAAACTACTCTCTGTCTAACCCACGAGAACGAAAATCTGGAAGAGGAACCTAAAAAACGTCAATCCTGTCTCACTCGCAACCGGGAGTCCAATCTTCATGCCCCCACCTGATGGTTTTAATGATGTACATGAACTGACTAATCATTATTTCGACTCTATGACATGGTATTAGAAAATCTAGCTCCCCTACAATTGAAAAGAGTTGCCATAAAAGACTCAAACCCATGGTATGATGGTAGGCTAAACGAAGACAGAAGATCACTAAGAGCAATTGAACGACAATGGAGAGCAGCACCATCCCCTAACCACCTCAAATTACTAAGAAGCACGCAAAACTCCTATTTCAGAAAAATTAGACGATCAAAAGCGGACTTCATCAGCAAACAATTAGACCAAGCCAAGAATCGGCCCAAAAGATTATTCGAAATAATCAAATCTCAATCTAAGGGTGTCTCCCACTCCCCCCAAGTTAATCCAGATACACTCCCCAATTGCGAGGAATTTGCTTCCTTTTTCACAACGAAGACAGAAAACATAAAGATAGACCTACTTAATGATCTTTTATCCCATACCAACCCACACATGATCTCCTCACTGACCACGCTTAGTTGTTCCGCAAAGCCTGACCTCAAAAACAACGCCTCCTGGGCCTCCTTCTACCTCTACAACGAAGAAAATATCCTAAAAACGCTCGCGGCCTTGAATCCCTCCAATCACTTCACAGACCCTCTCCCAGCAGCCCACTTAAAGGACTTCATTCCATTGTTAGTGCCCCTATGGACTAGGATTATAAACACCTCTCTTCTGCAAGGATCCATCCCAGACATCCTTAAAGCAGGTCAGGTATCCGCCATCTTAAAGAAACCATTGGCGAACCCGTCAGACCTGAATAACTATCGCCCAATATCCCACACCCCTACCCTGGCCAAACTATTAGAAAAATGTGTTCACACGCAGCTTAGCAACCACATAGACCACTTCAACCTGCTCGATCGATTCCAATCAGGTTTTCAAACAGGACACAGTACCGAATCAGCCATGACCCACATAATAGATGACGCATTAAAAATTTAGGACCAAAACAAAGTCTGTTTACTAATTTTGCTTGACCTATCCTCAGCCTTCGACACCGTCAAACATGACAACTTACTAGACCTCCTGAAACATAGAATGGGACTATCTGGAACGGTTCTAAACTGGTTCACTTCCTTCCTTCAAAACAGAACACAAAGAGTCAAGATCAATCAATCTTTATCCAAGCCCACTCCAGTCACTTTAGGAGTACCCCAGGGATCCTCCCTCTCCCCGACACTCTTCAATTTGTTTATGGAACCACTCACCGAGCTTCTCAACTCCTCAAATGTCCACTACCACATGTACGCAGACGACACACAACTCTACATTAAGGTTCACTCACTTGAGGACATCAAGTCTCTCAACTCAACGCTCCAAAAAATGCAGTCCTGGCTGGCCAAAAACCACTTAAAACTAAACACCCTCAAATCAGAATTCCTCTTAATCGTCTCCCCCAGCCAAACAACCACCATCCGTGAGTGGATGAAGCACCTAACAGCACTCGACGGTCATCCTCTCATTATCGGCTCTGCTAAATTGCTAAGAATAACTCTGGATAGTAAGCTAAATATGCAGAATCACATCAGCGCTGCAACTAAAGGAGCAAATTTTCAGATGAACCCCCTGAGAAGATTGAAACCCTTCATACCCGCAAATGACTTTAAACAGGCAGTTCAGACTCTAGTAATCCCCAAAGTGGAGTATGGGAGTGTCGCTCTCAGCGGCCTTCCCAGATCAACGACGGCCCCTCTAAGAGCTTCAATCAACACAGCCGCCAGACTCATCACAGGTTCCAAAAGAAACTGTCATATCTCCCCGGACCTTCGTGCCCTCAACTGGCTACCTTTTGAGGCCAGAATCCATCTGAAAATCGCCTGTCTGACACACAAGGCATTACATCACAACACCCCGATATACCTAGTGGAGAAATTGGTACTATCGGGTGGTAACAGAACCACTAGGAGTTCCTATAATCTTTTACTGAAACCACAACGATTTATCAAGAAGAAAACATATAACCGTACCTTCTCAGGAATGGCTCCCAGGATTTGGAATGCCTTGCCCCCAGAAACGAGACAGAACCCAGCTGCGGCATCTATCAAAAAAGAAGTGAAATCGATTCTCTTGGCCAAATTCACTTGAACTATTTTATACATTCTTGTAGAAATCTGCTATTCTGTATTAGTTACCACTGCTGTATTAACATAACCTATAGTATTTTTTTTGTTGTTGTTGTTCTTGTTCTATCACCTTTATATGCCCTGTAAAGCGCTCTGATACCCGCAAGGGTCTTGTTCGCGCTATACAAAACCTTTAAAATAAAATAAAAATTCAGAATCACGGGGCATTCAGAAAGGCAGTAAAGACCTGGCTATTCGTGCCATATTTAACCCGCCCTAGACTCCTCCCTCATTATGTCAATCTGGAATCAGCGCTGGGACGCCCTGTCACTGGGGCAGGCATGCGCTTTATAAATTGGGTAACATAACATAACATTTTTGATTGTCATTAACCTGCTCCTGAGATTACAGAAATGTTTGTGAGTTGTTTTTTTTTTTGCAGGTTGTCCTATGATGATGACAGAGCTTCTTCGCTTCATACTGTTTCCATCTGACATAACCTTTGGAACAGGGGTTGTTGCCGTGTGCTTCATTCTAGTCCCAGGCATTGGGGGGATCAAGAAAGAAGTATGTTTTGTGGCCCATTAACTTTGAGCTTGGCTGGGAATAGCAGGGAGTCCTGAATCCCTTGGTTTTGCAGTTTCTTTTTGACCTTCTGTTAGACCTGCCAGCCTTAGGGTGGTCTTCCCCAAACCTTTTGCATGCTTACTATCACTTTTTGCTGTATTCTTTTTGTTGGCCTACAGACTCTGAGCACTTTAACACTAATAACCAGTGCAAAAGTGCAGGTGCTGCTCCCCTAAACATAGTTTCATTGACTTATCCACAACTGGTATATTTAATGTATCTGAAAGTCCCTAGTAAAGTGTACTTCCTGTGCCCAGGGCCACTAAATTAAATGCTACTAGTAGGCCTGCAGCACTGATCGTGCCACCCATACATTTAGCCCTTTAAACATGTCTCAGGCTTGTTACTGCAGAGCCTGTGTGTGCAATTTACACTGCATTGTCGACCTGGCATTTTAAAACTCTTTACCAAGCCTAAAACTCCCCTTTTATTACAAATAAGTAATTCCTTAGGTAGGCTTTAAGTAGTCCATAGGGCAGGGTGCTGTGTAAGTAAAAGGTCGGGCATGCACTTTTAAGTTTTACATTTCCTGGTAGTGAAAAACACCTAAATTCGTTTTCTGCTACTGCAAGGCCTACCCCTCTCAAAGTTTAGCATTGGGAATTCCCTATTACACTTTTAAGCTGGAATTCCTGATTGAGAAAGAGTAGCACTGTCATGTTTAATACCACTGGAATTGGTAATGAGAAATTCGCTTTGCTGGTAAAATTGGATTTTACCTTACAATTTTAGCAATGCAACTTTTAGAAAGTGGACGTTTCTGTGCTCTAAAACTCTGTGCTCTAAAACCAGGGTGGGTGACAGCTGCATTCCCTCTAGACAGCCACACTCAAAGGAAGGTTAGGTGTGCCTAACTGGCCATCTGCATACTGATGGGTGATCCTGTGCAGGTTGGGAGGGAGGAACTGACACACCCGAATGGACAGTGTCCTGACCCCACACAAAGGATTGCATACCTCCCTGTAGTGAGTCTGGAGACAGGGCTGGGAAGGAAGGACCTCTGTGCACTTCAAAGCTGCTCGTTGAAGTCACCTCCACTTCAAAGGCAGAACGGGGTATAAGTACTGGGTCTCTGACCAAACCAAATCAGATGCTTCTGGACCTGTGAAGGTGCTCCTCCAGGGAGAAGGACTGCTGTGCTGCCACAAGGACTACCACTCTGCTGGACTGCTGCTCTGGAATAACTGCTTTTCGTCTATGGTGCCCTGCTGCCTGCTGCCCTCTGCCCTGCTGTGGAAGAACTGGACTCTTGCTTTATCCCTTGCTTGCCTCCTGTTCTGAGACTCAGGGCTATCAAAGTCTCACCTCCTGCTCCTGTGTTCATATCTCAAATTCTACTTATTGGATTTTTGATGCTTTGGTCTTGTTTTATTTATAGAATCATAACCTATTTTTCTGAATTGGTGTGGAGTCTTTTTGTGGTGTTTTCACTGTGATACTGTTTGAAGTTTTGCACAACTACTTTACACGTTGCCTCTTAAT
Organism: Calotriton arnoldi; assembly: GCA_963921515.1. Classification (NCBI taxonomy): domain Eukaryota; kingdom Metazoa; phylum Chordata; class Amphibia; order Caudata; family Salamandridae; genus Calotriton; species Calotriton arnoldi. The sequence goes on along the minus strand of CAWUFW010002931.1, from coordinate 1,534,696 downwards.
TTAAGCCTGCCTAATCTGTGTCGAGCTACAGGAGGGAGAGCACAGGTTAATTTATGATGTTTATTTGACTTACCCTGACTAGGATTGTGGTTCCTGCTTGGACAGGGTGCATACATCTGACAACCAGAAACCCAATTTCTAACACTTCCAAAAAGGACACTTCTTTATGCTGGACTGCAAGGGTGTAGCCTTGGAATATCATGAGTTAATGGTTGCCCTTTTCCATGTTCCTGGACTGTCAGGCCACTTTTAAGATGACGTCTCTACCCCAGGAAAGAAGGATACGTACGGCTATCTGTCATGGTCCAGTACCCGGGGGATGGCGAGGGGTTCAGACATGAGGGTCTCTCTCAGTTGTAAAGAAGGGGGACAGGGACTGAGTCGGTGTGAAATCTTTGATTCAGGATACTAGAAAGCTGACCACGTGGGATCTCTCCACGACCTAGGGTATCCCAACAGTGTGGATATTTTTCTACGGGTAGCAGCACTGAGTATCCTCTGCCCTATTTTCAAAGAAAGGTATTTGCTCTTTGTTAGAAATTGCGTCTCTATTTGGCAGAGGTATGCACCCTCTCCAAGTAGGGACCAAAATCCTTGTAAGGGTAAGCTAGATGCACACTAAGAGATATTCTGTGCTCACCCTCTGGTAGCTTTGCACAGAGCAGTCAGGCTCATCTAAAGAAGCAATGTGTAAAGTACAAGTGCAACAAACACACACTGCATTACAATGTTTAGAAAAATAGAGTGATTTGCCTATAGCTGTGTCTGAACTGGGGTGGCAAAGTGAGCTAAAGAATCATGATGGATTCAACCCAGATCTGTGACTGGGGGTGAGTGTTTGAAAAGTTTCAGCACTCCGTCCATCATCTCTTTGTGTTTGCTTTGTTCGCCCTAAGTTGGCAGGATATACCCAGACGTGGGTCCCTTGCTCACTTTGCCACTGGATTCAAGCTAGCCTGGCTGATGAAGGCTGTTAGCCCGAAACTGGTCCCAGGATGCTTGTTTACAGTCCAGGGAAGACATGGCTTGGCAGTTCTGGCTGGACTGTTCCCATGAGGCACAGGATCAAGACTGATTTGCATATAGCTGTGTCTGAACTGGGGTGGCAAAGTGAGCTAAAGAATGATGATGGATTCAACCCAGATCTGTGACTGGGGGTGAGTGTTTGAAAAGTTTCAGCACTCCATCCATCATCTCTTTGTGTTTGCTTTGTTCGCCCTAAGTTGGCAGGGTATGCCCAGAAGTGGGTCCCTTGCTCACTTTGCCCACTTTGCCACTGGATTCAAGCTAGCCTGGCTGATGAGGGCTGTTAACCCGAAACCAGTCCCAGGATTCTTGTTTCCGGTCCAGGGAAGACATGACTTGGCAGTTCGGGCTGGACTGTTCCCATGAGGCACAGGGTCAAGACTGATTTGCATATAGCTGTGTCTCAACTGGGGTGGCAAAGTGAGCTAAAGAATGATGATGGATTCAACCCAGATCTGTGACTGGGGGTGAGTGTTTGAAAAGTTTCAGCACTCCGTCCATCATCTCTTTGTGTTTGCTTTAGAAAAATAGAGTATCATTTTATGAGTAGAACAAGACAAAAACAGCACAAATCCAATACGTGGAACCAGAGTTATGAATTTTTAAAGAATAAATCAAAAAGTAGTGCTTAGAGTCAAATAGCACTTAGAGGTTGTTTGAAGTCACTCTGGAATGGGGTGAATCCAGAGTTCAGGCAGACCATGATGGAGTGAAGGCCAGCTAAAAGACCCACGCAGGATCTGCTGAAAAAGTACCTTTATGGCTCAAACGTCAGCGTCAAAGACTCGATGTGTCGGTTCTGATTCACGCAGTCGGGCAGAAGGGTTGGTGTTCAGCCTCAAAGTCGGGTCCCACGTCGGCAGTGAACACCTTACGATGCAGGTGCTGCGTCATCGTTGAAAATCACAGTCAGATCCCGCATTGTCGTCGAGCAGCACAGGGATGTCCTCCGGTGGGCACTTCATCGGCATCAAAGGGCACTGTGTTGGTTCCGATTGGTGCACAGTCATCACTGCGTGGATTCTGATGGTTCTGGACAGCAGAAATCACTTTTAAGGGGCACAGGACTGGATTGGCACCACTTGGCAGGGCAGGACTCACAGATGGGAGAGTTGAGGTGCTGTTGCATAGTTGCATAAAATCTTTGATGACCCTGAGACTTCAGAGCAGGGGGCAAGCCAGCTAGCCCTTGTAGTCACTCTGGGGTCAAGTGAGATGGTCCAGTCCTTGTCCTCAGCAGAGCAGAGATCAGCCTGCAGCAGGGCAGCTCAGCAAAGCAGAAAGCACTTCCTTCAGAGGAGCAGTCAGGCAAAGTGACAATCCTTGTGGCACGGCAGTCAATACTCCTGGCGGAGTTCTTCACAGGTCCAGTACTGTACTATCTTGGTAGGGTCAGAGCCCTAGTACTTCTAACTAAATGTTCCTTTGAAGTGGTGGTGACTTCAAAGCAGTCCCTTGAAGCGCACAGGTCCCCTTTCATCCCAGACCTGTCTGGCAGGATATCTCCTGGGGGACACAGGACACTGCCTATTCAGGTGTGTCAGCTCCCCTTCGAAGAAAGACCTATCGGAATGCCTACCCTTCCTGTGTTTTTGGCTGTATAGAGGGAATGCACAAAGTATATCTGTCACCCACCTCATACGTGTATTGGAGACAGGCTGCAGGCAAACAGAGCTAAGTTAAGAGCAGAGAAATGTCCACTTTCCAAAAGTAACATTTCTAAAATAGTAATGTTAAATCCCTCTTTATCATGAAAGAGTATTTCTCATTACTATGCCATGGTATGATTCAGCTACTCCTTTCTAATCATGAATTACATCTTTAAAGTGTCTTAAGGATCAAATAGCACTTAGAGGTTGTTTGAAGTCACTCTGGAATGGGGTGAATCCAGAGTTCAGGCAGACCATGATGGAGTGAAGGCCAGCTAAAAGACCCACGCAGGATCTGCTGAAAAAGTACCTTTATGGCTCAAACATCAGCGTCAAAGACTCGATGTGTCGGTTCTGATTCACGCAGTCGGGCAGAAGGGTCGGTGTTCAGCCTCAAAGTCAGGTCCCACGTCGGCAGTGAACACCTTATGATGCAGGTGCTGCGTCATCGTTGAAAATCACAGTCAGATCCCGCATTGTCGTCGAGCAGCACAGGGATGTCCTCCGGTGGGCACTTCATCGGCATCAAAGGGCACTGTGTTGGTTCCGATTGGCGCACAGTCATCACTGCGTGGATTCTGATGGTTCTGGACAGCAGAAATCACTTTTAAGGGGCACAGGACTGGATTGGCACCACTTGGCAGGGCAGGACTCACAGATGGCAGAGTTGAGGTGCTGTTGCATAGTTGCATAAAGTCTTTGATGACCCTGAGACTTCAGAGCAGGGGGCAAGCCAGCAAGCCCTTGTAGTCACTCTGGGGTCAAGTGAGATGGTCCAGTCCTTGTCCTCAGCAGAGCAGAGATCAGCCTGCAGCAGGGCAGCTCAGCAAAGCAGAAAGCACTTCCTTCAGAGGAGCAGTCAGGCAAAGTGACAATCCTTGTGGCACGGCAGTCAATACTCCTGGCGGAGTTCTTCACAGGTCCAGTACTGTACTATCTTGGTAGGGTCAGAGCCCTAGTACTTCTAACTAAATGTTCCTTTGAAGTGGTGGTGACTTCAAAGCAGTCCCTTGAAGCGCACAGGTCCCCTTTCATCCCAGTCCTGTCTGGCAGGGTATCTCCTGGGGGACACAGGACACTGCCTATTCAGGTGTGTCAGCTCCCCTTCGAAGAAAGACCTATCGGAATGCCTACCCTTCCTGTGTTTTTGGCTGTATAGAGGGAATGCACAAAGTATATCTGTCACCCACCTCATACGTGTATTGGAGACAGGCTGCAGGCTAACAGAGCTAAGTTAAGAGCAGAGAAATGTCCACTTTCCAAAAGTAACATTTCTAAAATAGTAATGTTAAATCCCTCTTTATCATGAAAGAGTATTTCTCATTACTATGCCATGCTATGATTCAGCTACTCCTTTCTAATCATGAATTACATCTTTAAAGTGTCTTAAGGATTTCCCAATGCTAGCCCATGAGAGGAGTAGGCCTCACTGTAGAGAAAATTAATTTAGCTGTTTTTCACTACCAGGACATGGAAAACTTAATAGTAAATGTCCTACCTTTAGTTACACAGCACACTTGCTTAGGGCTACCTATTGCCCACCTTAGGAGTGACTTATGTGTAATAACATTGGAGTTTAAGGCTTGGCAAGTGGTTGTCAATACCACGTCGAAGTGGCAGTAAACTGCACAGACAGGCCTTGCAATGGCAGGCCTGAGACAGGTTTGAAAGGCTACTTTTGTGGGTGGCACAACCAGTGCTGCAGGCCCACTAGTAGCGTTCAGATCACAGACCCTGGGTGGATATGGTATTCCACTTTACAAGGGACATATAAGTAAGCTAAATATAGCAATCATGTATACCACAATGTCACCATGTTTAGGGGAGAAGCACATGCACTTTGGCACTGGTTGAAATGAAATTTGTACTTGTAAAGCGCACCCATACCCCCAAAGGGGTGTCCAGGCGCTGTACGCATACCGCTGTGGAACCCTTCCTGGCTTTTTCCCTGTGAAATGTCCACTCCTGGGCACCCCCAGGGTGAAGCCAGGCATCCCAGCGCTGTTGGGGCCGTTGTGGAGATTAAGCAAGCTATTGCCCAGAGTTGCAGAGTGGGACCCATGATTAGAATAGGCACCGAGGCGAGAATTATCAGGTCCGAGGAAATTGAGCCCAAGACCCGCCGAGGCGGGAATTGAACCCTGGTCCCAGGCCAGATCTCTGCATCAGGGTCTGCCGCTCTAACCATTGAGCCACACTTCTCCACAGTGGTTAACAGTGGTAACATGCTCAGAGTCCTATGGGCAACAAAATAATACAGAAAAAGAGGAGATAAGCAAGCAAAAGGTTTGGGGGAAGACCACTCTCAGGATGACATGTCTAACACTCTATAAGGTCTATCAGTTGACAAGCTGCATTTCTGTGGAGTGAGGTTGGACCTCAAATGCAATTTCTTCAGTCTGAGAAACCCTATTGGCCAGCTTATTATGGTCGCCTTGCACCAGATTAACCTCAGTTGTTATGGCCTCGACTTTTGTCTCAAGGGATGACCTTCAGGTTTTATCTGAATTTAACTCTGCAGGGGTGGTGGCTCTGGTGCCTGCTGTCCCCAGCGGGGTCCCCATGTCTCATTTTGTCAGTTGGATTCTCCCCATGGCATTGAGGTCTATGCAATACAGTTGCCAGACAATAGTGTATGAGAACCAACTGAATCAGAAAAACCTTGAGGGGCCAAATGTCAGTGCACCATGAGTTTGGGGGTGGAATATGTTTTCATCCACCCAGATTGGAAGGGGTAAAGAACCCCATCTGATGGATACTGCTGTTGGGGGTCCCACTGTCTGGGTGATAAGGACCACTTACCTTTAATGATCCTAGAAGTAGCATATGCTGTCCTCTAATAGGATGTGGTGGAGCCATAGCTCTCAAATTCAGGTGTCCAAAAATGATGGCAAGATACTTCTGGTCACCTCAGAGTCCCACCAGCATGGCCAGGCTCTGGGGGCATGAGCAGGTGGCTTGGTTGCTGTGGTCAATTATCTCGCATATCTTCTCCTGGGATGTCTGGACTCCTCTGCACCCAGAGCTGTAATGACCAGCAGCCAATGAGGAGGAAAGGTTGCAAAAAGGTGGTTTGGTGGAAAGAGCGTATATCCATTGTGGGCCAACGCAAAGGAGACCTACAGAGATTAGGCCTACTGGATCCAGTTGTTGGAGGCCCGGGCATTGCGTAAGGGCTTCAGGATTGCTGATTCAGTATAGCCTGCATCCCATGCAGCTTTAATCACCTTTTGTTACTACCGAGAAGAAAGGGGGCTGGCCATCTTCTCCAACTGGTGCAGGTCTGGAGTAGGAGAGTTCCTCAGGTGGGCAGGAAAAGCACAGCCATGACGGTGGTCGGGGTGCACAGCCTCGATGTAGTCTGTCCCTCCTCATATGTCTGGCTCACAGTCAAAGCATAATGGGATCATGGGGATGGAGGGGGGTTAGTGACCCCTCAGTGCAACACCATGACGTCCCTGGCCCGACTCACCAGAGGACCCACATGGCAAGTCAGAGCACTGCAACTGGATCAGGCAGCCAAACCCTACAGTGGAGGACACAGCACCTACAAACAGTTCAATTTAGGTGACAGTGTCCATTCTCAGGGCGGTGGCTCCATTAACTTACCCAGCAAGCAGTCACCGGCCCAGATGAGTCAAAGTAGGTGAGTGCAACGGTGATAGGAGAGATTGGTCAGGCCACTGGCAGGAGCTAAATTTCAATGCAAGTCTCATGATGGGCTCCGTGGCCACGCCCCCAAAATCAATCCAGACTTGAGAGGCAAATGAAGGCATTTCTCTGCAGTCTCTGAGTATCTATATAAGAGGTAACATATTTGTTATATGTAGATAGATAAGCACTCGGCTCCAACCCTATGGTGGATTTCTCCTCATCGTTTATCTGCCAATGACCTTCTTACATGTGCTAAAATAAATTAAGACTTCTCAATCAGATGGGGTGTCGGGCCCAAACAGCCAGCTGGCTGCAATTTTCAAACATGTCCCAGATTTTTGGGGGCGATGCTTGGTTCCACCTATGAAGCACTGCATATCGCAAGTCTACCTCCCCATTCATGACTTTGGGACTAACCTGCGCATGCTTGATAACATCATTGCTCTTTACATGCTAATTGATCGCCATGGTAGCTCTCATCAGAATCTGTATCCTAGATTTAGGGACTTCAGGACAACCTTTGACTACATTGATAGAACATTTTTGTGGTTTAAATTTCAGCGATGGGGAAGTAACCCTATTTCATAATGAACCATTTTCAATGATATAAAAAAACTGTGGCCAAATTAAACTTAGTCCCACTATGGGATTATCAATGAGACTGTAAACTAACAGAAGTTTGAATCAGGGTTGCCTTATTGCTCCTCTGATTTTTAATCTCTATATAACAGATATAAGCAAAGCTCTGACTGGCCCCTGCTACTGTCCCTGAAGACAAGGTGGAACTTTCATCCCTGTACTACAAAATGCAAATGATACAGTTCTTTCGGCCAAAACTCCTCTAGATTTGCAACTTATTCTGTCTGACCTAAATTTCTTCTACAAAACAAATAAACTTGCCATCAATATGGATAAAAGTAATGTACTGCTCTTTAGCAAGAAGCTAAGAAAACTTAGCAGGTGGTTAATGACAGAGAAAAAGTGAAAAGGGTTACGACATATAAGTACATTGCTGCTTGGCTGCACCATCATGGCAGGAATAGACATCATGGCCAGCCTTTACCAAAATTTAGTGTCATGTTTGCATTACTTTAGCCTGATGCAAAGTTTTGTGGTGGGATTTACAAGCTAACGCAAAACGTGATTTGAGTTAGATTGTGACTAAAAGCTTCCTTGTGTTACTTTGTATCAAGGTGGCATTCCATGGGAGGTGCATGGATGTTCCAATGCAACCAACCATGGGTTTTGACCCAAATCCCTACCTACAAAGAATTGTGTGCTAAAATCCGGTGCCTCCTTGAGACATGCATAATTAGCATAAATGTTTTCATTTCTCCTTGTTTTTCCCACTTTTTTCATGTGAGTTGGATTGTATTGCACACATACAAAATGGGAATTGCCTTAATGCATAGTTTTTGTATGAAAAGGGACCCCTTTGAGAACAAACCCTACATCCAGCAACGTAGACACCCTTGCACTATGGTGGAAGGGTGCCTGCTGATGGCGCATGGTAGACAAAAGTGCACCAGCACGGGGAGAGATTAGAACAATGAGCAGAATAGTGCCTCATGTTCTTAGATGTGGCCCTGTTCTACTCCTTACCAGGGCCGGCTCAAGGCCGGTGTGATTGGTGCCACCGCACCGGGCACTGACTTGGGTTGGGGCGTCATTTTTGCAAGTATATTAACATTTTAAGAGCACCTGCTGCAGCGTTCCTCGCCTCGAGCAATTTTCAGGCATCAATTCAAATGTCAAGTTCACTCTGGTGATTAATCGTCTTCCTGGAAAGAAGCCGAGGTTTGTTTAGTGGAAGTTTTGACTCATCCTAAGGTAGTGCAGAGGGTTAAAATACCTGCGGCTAAGAACATGACCCTGCAGATCACAAAGTGCATATAATGTAAAAAGGTCAGTGGGTTACTGCTTCTGTAAAAGAGCTCTTTGTATTACTTGTAGTTTATTAGTCAAAATCCTAATATATAAAATTGAGCTATAAACTGTCATCAAAGAGCTGCATGCAAACTGCAAGGTATATGTTAGAGCTATATTTATTTTTGCACAGTCTGTCATTACCCTATTCTTCCCAAAAGGGTTCATTTGGGTAGAAAATAATTCTTATTATTAAAGAGAACCCTAACAATGGGGTTACTTTTTAAATTCTGAACTTGTGCTTTTCCAGAATAAGGACTCTTAAACTATATTGCGTACCAGTATTGATGACATGTCACTCCTACACTGCACCTTGTAGTCCTGTCTGATGTAACATTTCCTATACACTGATTTACACACATATGATTGTCTCTGTGCAATGTGTGTGTGATGTAAAGTGCTCTGACACCTTACACTGGTATGGGTGGTGCTATAAAACTAAATGAATCTGAGAGACAGCGGTTATGGAGACTTGAGGGGTACTGTTAAAGGGTGCTAGTGAGGGAATCCGTGGCAGAGGTGGCCATTGGGGGGGCGCCAACAAACATTGTCGCACAGGGCGCCACCAGTGTTAAAGCCGGCCCTGCTCCTTACTTACTGCACTGCGTAGCGTTAGTTCAATGTAAATATTTGCCCATGTTTTTTAAGTTAGAACTGAAAGCGTCTTGTTAAAGCTAAATGTCTTACTTCTCTCAATTACAATATTGAGGCCTTCCCAGGGAAAATGGCCATTTGGTGGGATACAAAACAACGTAATATGTTCAGGCTGTTGTTTCACCTTCAGAAACCCTGCACTCAGGCGCAGATTAGGTTGGAATGTTGCCTTATTAGACAGGGCAGCTTTTTAAAAGACTTCTGAGTAAGAAAATGCAAATTAAGTCGACTGATCGCAACTTACACTGGCATACTCATTTCTTGCAATCCATTCATCATTTTTGTTTCAAACAAATTTGGAATCAGCCACAGGCAGGCACCATCATCCTGCAAAATGGTTCAGTCCAGATAAAAATCTTTTAAAGAGACACTGACCTGCAGTACTTCATGCAGATATGCATAATTGTTTACTACCCCTTCCGGGAAAATATACTATCCAGGTATTTTCTTGAGCCAATTTCAATTTCACACAAAATTGAGCATTTTCTGGCTCAGAATGAATGGGGACATTCTAGTAAGGAAACTGCATCGCTCATGGAAATATCTGGATCCAATCGCCAGCTGCAGGTTCTGTAAATATAAGCCTCAGTCAGTGACCCTTGTGCTCTGCTGGTGTCCTGCTTTTACAACTGAGCTCAGATTGTTTCTGAAATCCTATTTCTTGAGACTTGGGATAAGTATCTGTAGCTGCCGTTGCCGTTAGGATTGGTTTACACTCCAGGATATGTAACTTCACCCCATTTGCAGCAGGTAACCAACGACGGCTATCTGCGCTAAATACTGTATTACTCTTTTCTTTATACTCTGCTGAACATGACAATTCCATTTCGAATATTGCCAATAATTTAAGATTCTAATCCTGTAGCATTTTGTACCATAACCACGATTTGATGAATTACACTGGTTTTATTACATTATGCATCCATTAGAATGGCCGTGTCTGTGTTGCACTACTTTTTTTCTTCACTTCGTAAGGGCTTATTTACAAGAAAAGCCCCTTGCCCGCCGGTGCATCACTTTACATAAGATGATTACTTGTAATTTATATTACCTTCTTTGAGATGGTTATTAACTCTTCAATAAACTATTATTTCTGTGATTAGAGGCAACAAGGCAAAGACAAAACAGGAACTCTGAAAAAAATCCTAAATATTTTGATAAGGTTGGGCATTCCCAACACACATCAGGAAAATACTTTATCCAGATTATAGGAGTAATGTTTTCCAGCTAGACCCCAAGGTATGTGTTTGAATATAAAGTTTCCAACCACAGAATATTGTGACAACAGCTCTTCAGGAAGACTCCTCAGTGGTGCCCAGTAACATAATTATCGTGGGGGGGGGAATTAGGGCTGACTCTTACCCACTTACTCCTCACCAAGGACTCAGACTATGATTCCAGCAGCACTTTTTCACAAGCTGTGCTTTGGCACCTGGGGAAAGCAGATTTTATGTGAAAGACAGGCCTAGAGAATCTGCCCACTGGTGGCTTATTGTAGCCTAATGCTTTGCCATCTATCCATTTGATCCTTTATTTTGTTTCTTCCTTTTAGGCTGGGGGTCTTAGGCCATCAGAGTCATCCTACCATCAGTGGCGGCTGCCTCTGTATGGGGATGGTGTACTGGGGGGATAGGGGAGAAGGCATAAAAAAAATAAAAAATAAACACCTTATTCGCCACCGCCACACGTCTCTCCTCCGTCCTCTCTGCCACCGGAAGCACCCAGGCTCCCGGACTCTCCCAGCCAATCACGACGCTGCAGGAGCAGCATTGTGATTGGTCTGAGTGGCCTGTTTGGCCGCTCAGGCAGTACCTGGGAGGCTGGGCATGTTCTCCACTGGGCTGTGCCATATAGCAGCAAATATAGCCCAGTGGAGAACATGCCAAGTGCGCATGACTGTTTGCCTGGCCGTAGAGGGCCGGCCAAGCCGTCATATGCACTTAGGGAGGGAGTGCAAAACACTTATGCTCCCTCTGATGGCGGTGAGCCCCACCAGACCTGGCTGGAGTCCTGCAAAGGGAAATAAAATGATAATAACTTCTTGTTATTATCATTTTCTTTTTCTTTTGCACTGATCAACGAGCAGAGGGGTGACGGTTCTCTGCCTTTGCAGAGGAGCCACCACTGCCCACCATTCTAAGATGATGTCAGGTTTCTGTGAACAATGCCCAGAATGGAGAAGTGCCAGAAGCTGCCTGAAGGAGAGCACCGGAGGGTACTTCCCTGATCTACAGACTTCACCTCACATACAGCTTCTCACTATTCAAATGGTGTGTTCAGACATTCTACATACATATGCATTACACTCTTCACTACATTAACGTTTGCATGTTTTCTTCATTATTAAGATAGATTGTTAGTTTCTTCCTAGGCCTTTTCACTCTTCCCTCTAGCACCTTTTATTCATTCATTCATTATTCTTTATTCGGTTTAAAAAAAAACATAAAAGATACAAGATAAAACAGTTCATACATGATGGATAAACGCAATTACAATAATCGTTTCCTTAGTACACTCTTGGGTAATTATAATTAATAAAATTTAGCCTTTACAATATCGAACCACTTACTCGATGTGTTGATAAAAATACAATAAAATGCTGGGCTTTCTATACAATACATTTAAAACATAAAAGGGAATATAGAATCCAAGCAAAAAAATGCGATAAAATGCTAGGCTTGCTATACAATACATTTAAAACATAGAGGGAAATATATGTTCCAGGCAAGGAGTTTATATAGTGCAAATGCTGGGAAGGTACATATGGGTGTTTAGAGCGTTCAACATCAATTCTAGACAAGAAGTAAAGTGCAAATGCTAGAAAAGTGCAAATTAGCTACTCAAAGCAACACATTGAAATTGCACAAGAGCATATAGGTTTCTTGAACTTTCTGCATGGAATCTGGGCAACGAATAAAGTGCAAATGCAAAAAGTGCATATAGGTACTTAAAGTAGTACGTGGAAATTGTGACGTTAAAATGTCATGCTTTTTTACTTCCTTAATAAATTAACGGCAAATAAATATCTGCTAACACTAAAAACAATTTTCTGTGAAGTATCTGTTTTTAGAATTCTTGTTGCGTCAGAGCAAGACCTAATTCCCAGGTTCCGACAAATGGGTTTAATCCATTTTTGCCTTGGGATGGCATATACTGGACAGAAAAATAGTATATGGGAATCATTTTCTACTGAATTGGGTTGACATAGGGGGCAGTAGCCATCATTGTCATCACCATTTTAGCGTACCCATTTGGCTGTGTTAGATTGAACTTGTAGAACGCCGTAGCAAAACTTCATGTACAAAGATTTTGCCAGTTGAAGTTGGACTTCATCCAGATATTGCTAAAAAAAAGGGAGTGGTTTTATAAGGAGGAACTGGGATGTCAATCTACCAGTATCTAAACTGTGGGAAATACTGTTTTGCATGTATGCCCAAAATGTGGTTTTCAGAATCTTTTTTGAAGATGGTGTCAATGAGATGGGTGCTTCCCAGTAATAGTTTAACCCAAGTTTGCAGAACCAGGTACACACGTGTTTAACCCATTGAAGGCTTACGCACTGATCAGGCCTTAAAATCTCTTCTAGCCCTTCTTTATAACTTGTAAGTTCTACTGTGGTCCACAGACGCACCCAGAAGAACAACGGTCTCAGTATAGCCTGGTGGTCTATGCGCTTTATATTCAAATCTAAGGTGATAGGGATCATGGGTGTGCGTGCAGGAAGACGTAGCAGCAACCTAAAAAACTTGTTTTCTTCCTCCGCAAACATATTCCTGCAAGTAGCCCCCCAAAGTTCTGCACCAAAAAGGGTTGCAGATTGTGCCCTGTATTTGTAGACTTCGAGTGCAGGAGACACTGCCTTGGTTATGCTATTCTGGTGTTTTTTTAGTATTGACGAAAATATTTGGAGCAGAATAGTCTTACTTTTTTGCAGGTGCGGGTGCCAACTCAGTTTAGTGTCTAATGTGATACCTAAGTATTTAAAATTCGGCACATATTCTAGCTTCTGTTTTTGGACAGTAATATTCTTCTTAAAGAGTTTATGCGGTTTGACTGCCATATATTTTGTTTTGCTAGAGTTTATTTCAAGGCCCATTGAGTCGCAATAATCACTGAATGAGTCTAATAGGTTTTGAAGTCCCTTCGGGGTTTGCGATATTAAAATAGTATTGTCAGCAAATAAAAGAGCCGGCACTCCTCCTAACTTTGGTGAATCATGTCTACACCCCAGAATATAATCGGAGCGTCATTAACATATAGTGAGAAGAGGGTGGAATCCAGCACACAGCCCTGCCTTACACCTCTCCTTATAGGGATTGCCTCAGTAATTTCTCCCCTGGGTCCCCATCTGACTTTCGCATAATTATCTTCATGTAATCTCATTATCTCTACAAGAAGGTCCTCGGGCACACCTCGGTTTTTTAGGGTGCCCCAAAGCAAATCTCTGGGGATAAGGTCAAAGGCGGCCTTCAGATCTATAAAAGCCTTGTACATATGGCCTTTCCTTAAAATAGTGTACTTCCAACCCATACAAAGAAGCCTAAAAGCCTGATTGATTGTACTGGTTTTGGCTCTAAACCCGGTCTTGTACTGTGATAAAATATTATTTCCCTCTATCCAATCATTAATTGACAAATCACAAATTGATAAAATCTTCTTGACATACATTTTTTGTAAGGTATCGATTAGGCTTATTGGCCTATAGTTGGCAGGATTTTGGCAGTCTCCCTTTTTAAAAATTGGGATGATTTTGGCTCCTTTCCAAGACTCTGGTAATGGGGCTCCTGCCGCCACAGCATTACAGAGAAGATTCATGTATGGTCCCCATACAGCTTTATCGTATTGGTATTTTGCCTGGTATTTTGTCGGGACCTGGTGCTTTCCCGGGCTTGACTGCATCAATAGCTGCCAAAGTTCCTTCTACACTAAAATATGGGGAATAAGTATGTCCTTTTTGGAGATTGCTGCGGGGTTTATTATAGTTCTTTGCCGGTCACTTGTTAGTTCAGTAGTAATCTCTGAGTATAACTTTGAAAAATGGCTGACCCATGTACTTGAGTCCAAAAAGAGATCCATACCACTTCTTCCCGTTTTCTTGCCCTTAGCTAACAATCTCCAAAAACCCACGTGGTCCTTAATTTTAGCCATGATAATAAGTTAGGCCCAAACACTATCATCCCAGTCTCTCTTTGTTTGTATTAATAATCTTTTATACTTAGCCCTTTTGTCTCTTAGTGCTTTAACATCATTGGATTTCGCTGCCACTATTTGCTCACTCTTTGCTTTGCGGCACTCATTATTGTACCACTGATTAACTGAGGGGTAGACAGCTACATTATCCATCTCATTTTCTCTACAAGTTTTGCTCAGGATCAGTTTTAATTTGTCTGTCATATTATGGTGAATCTGCACTATAGGTATCTCTAGGATAGGCAATTCAGTGTAAGGGGAGATGACATCTTAGAAGGTGTTGTATATCTTTGTTATTACTTCATCATTACCTACAATAGATGGCCATTTAAGGGCTCTGCGGTTATTACTAACTATAGGTTGTATTGGAATTAATTTATTAACATTGTTTCTCCTATTCATAGATTTGAAGAGAGATCCTGCTATTGTTAAGCACAGTGGGTAATGATCACTATCGTCTCTAATTTCAACTTTTAAATTGTGCATATTAGGCCAGGAATAAGCAGATACCGTTATGTAATCAATACTACTCTTAGAAGAACCCCTGTTCTTTCATTGACCCTGTAATTGTGGTGGTCCAGTAATTGGTTGACAGCTATTTTAATGCAAAGAGACCCCCAATGATCTGTGGTGAACCTGTTTGTCCGTGGGCTTCGACATGTCAGAGACCTATATACTTCGTTTCTACACATGTATACATAAATTATGAGACTCTCTTTCCTTTTCAAATAGCAGTAGCATCTTAACTTAACCTAATATTGCTTATGTTCATTTCTATGGTATGCTAAGCATTTATTTTCAAATGTGTTTGTTTAGTTGTATTGATGTATATAAACATTTGTTTTTTTTCAGTTGCAGGATATTGGACTTTTCTGAGATAAGGAGAGGAGAAGTATGTGTTCAAATAAACTTTAAGTTAATAACATAAAGATATGCAAATTAATAATTTAGAAGTTTATTTTCCATTTTTATATTTTGAACGCATTTTAATTTCATAATAACAAATATATATATTAATGGCATCATTTTTTTGTTATAAATTAAATGGTATAACATTTAACAATATATAACAACACTTTTAATAAAGTTAAATATTTAGAATTTTTTATATCAAATGTTTAAATTTTAAATAGTTTTTAACACACTTCTCAAAATTGTAGAAATATTGTACATTTCTTTAGTTTTAAAATTGTTATTTTATTTAAAACATATTTTAGAATTCTTTTAAATTATAAACCTTATTTAAATATTGTTTAGTTTTTTGGTTTAAACTTCATGAATATATTATTTATTAATTATATTTTAATTTTTAAATATGTATATATAGGTTTATAGTTTTAGTTAGTGTGTTTTTAGATAACATTTATTTAATTTTATGGTAATAAATTGTGTGTCAGTATGAGTATTGATTGTGTATCTTAAATGTTTTATTTGTACTATCTTGTGAACTTTTTGTTCACCATGGAAAATAAAGTCATATGAAACACAACTATTGATACTACCAATCATTTATTTTGGAATTGAAGAAACATTTCAATAATACCATCTTGTCCTTGTCTTTATGCATGCCCTGACCTGTGTACCTAGCACAGTCACTACAATCTTGTGCCCCCTAGTCCTGGATTCTGATGTGACAATCACCAACCAGGTCACTGAGGAACCAGGAACAAGAGGGGAGTGCACCCAAGGCCAAGGGCAGAGGCCCGTGGGGACAGGGTTCGTAGGAGGGTAACTGTGGGCCTGCTGAGTGAGTCCACAGTGAGATTTAGCTGACCAATCTTTTCAGCGATCATATCACTCACATTGTTTTTATTTTGTGCTGACTGACCGACGAATAAAATTATTTTCGGATACAGCCTAGTCACTTTTAAATCACTTCACAATCACGTGCACTTGCCACTTTAACCCGCTCCGCAGTAATTCTGGCGTTGAAGCACACCGGGGAGGTACTCGACCTTCCTGGTGGGGCCCGATGATGAAGCATGTCACCAACTAGGTTGGTAAGTGAGGGCTTTATAAGAATAAAATTTGATTCTCTACGCTAGCTCTTCTCCAAAGAAGGCACACTCTTTTGTTGTTTGGACTATTATTTGGGGGACCAAGAGTGCTCCTTCCAAAAATTCCCTCTCTCTCCTTTTGTTTATTGGTATACAAAATGGGTGTCAACCAAACAGATATCCTAAAACTTGCAGTCATAATCTGTTTTTTCATCTATTGCATCCATAAAGGTTAATGCCGCTCATAAACAGTCCATTTGGGAAGCCATCGCCCGTAAGGTGCAGACCCTACCCTACCCTGCCATCTACCAAGTCTTGGGAGCCTATCAGGAGCCCCACGGTGTGATGGTCCAGGTACTAATGGATCTGGGAGATTAAGCTCCTGCAGAGGGACATAAACCAGGAGCAGGCCACCCACAACAGCAACATGGGCCAGCTAATTACAATTCTGCATGACATCCAAACAACCCACTACAGGGCCTTTCCATCGCCATCTGCCTCTTCATGTGGTCCAACTACATCTGGCCCATCTACATCGCTTGGATGTCTCCTCCTTTGCAGAAGGAGGCATCCAAGCAAATACCCAGGAGGTGCAGATGGCAATACACCCACCACCACCAGTAAGAAACCTTGCACCTAATTTCTTCCAGTGTGTGCAACACATTCACTTTGTGTACTATTTCTGGGCATGTTTCCCTTTCTGATGAGAGTACTATTTTGGACTTTGGACTTCAGACAATTTGGTATCTACAGCTATGGTTTCATTCATCATTACTGACATCTTCACTCTTGGTTTTCCCTGTTTGGTTATGCACAATGTTTATTTTCTCGTTGTTCACTACAACAAATGCACCAGTCACAAACTCATTGCCTCCTGTAGTATCTCTCACATCTAGAAATGTATATATGTACTCTCATGTGAGCTTTACAATACGAAAACAAGCTACTTGTGTAAGCATGGATATGTTGCATGTACCCAATGTTTAACTCATGATCACAACCATGTCAAACCAACATATACATACAATTGTTGTCTTATAGCATCTTTCTTCCATTGTTCCAATCATAGGCTGACATGATGTTAGAAATTCAGCAAATCACATACATGACTTAAAAATTCTGTGTGTGATCACATTTTTCAGGTGCAGACCTTAACACCATGGAAGGAGGGGGTACATCAGACAATTGAATAGGCAGCATTAAATTGGTCTATGTCATCAGATGAAGCCATATTGTCTACCTCACAAAAGTAATCTCACATCATTTAAAAAATAAACAGACACATGGCAGGACCACTGTTTCTGATCACAGGCTTATTCCACTCCACTGTTTCACCAGCTGGTGGAATTTCATAAACAAATGTCAGTGATGTGCCAAAAACACTTTGGCCTGCAAAGAGAAGACACATCAACAGCTACATACAGTTTCTATACAGTGAGGATTTTGCCAATGTGAAGGGAAATTAGCATTATTTGGCCCCACAACAGCATTTTGTTGGATCACATGATGGCACACATATTTCATTAGGTGCACCACATGACAAGGCATAGGTCAAATGGATTCCTCATTGTTTCCATCCTATTGCTGTGTAAGCTGTCTTGGTACAGGATCTGTACATTCAAAGTCTGTGACAGTCATTCCCAGGAACAGTCCATGTCTACTTTGTATGTCCAAACATCATCATATACCTGCTAATGTCACAACTCTGGAATGTCCAAATAAGGATGACATGGTGAAGGTACCTAAAACAGACCAAAACAACGAGATTAGCTATAAAACCACACATTTGACAAAACTCACTTATTCAGCTTCTGGAGTACACAGTCCATGACAACATTCTAAGCTGAACAAAGCAACACCAACAAAGTGAGCATGTGCCCAAACAATTTCCACAAACACCTTTCACCAGAATTTGCCAGAGCTTTAGCGTTCTAATATTTTCCATGAACATACTCCTTGCATCATCATAACAAGAGTTGCTTTAATAGTCAAAGTCATGACATTTCACAATAATGTTACACTCATGACAAGAAGTTGTCGATGAGATCCTGACGCTAGACAGCTCCTTCCTCTTCACCACTATCATCATCATTTGGCATTTAATGATGACTATGAAGTGGAGACTATGAAGTGGCACTTCATAGTCTCCATGCTCTGCATATAAGGGATGTTCTGTTGCAGGGCGATGTTGTGGAGAATGCAGCAAGCCAAGGTGATTTGACACACCATCCTAGGTGAGTGAAGGAGGGCTCTCCCAGTCTTGTCCAGACATTTAAATCTGGCTTTCAGGAACCCAAAATCCCGCTCCACTGGCCGTTATGTTCTTCCAGGGACCTCAATGAAGTGGACTTCACCAAGCATAGTTGGATTCCTCAGTGATGCTAACAATCATAGACATATTGGATACGCTGAGTCTCCTAGATGGAAGACAGACAGAAGTGCAACAATAATTTACACACTTTCTGATTATACTACCTGACGTCACCTTCACAAATCTTGGACAGATTAAACTCACCAACAAGTCAGGCCCGCTCCAGTAGTAGTTGTGACATCAGCTGTGGTATGTGGCCATTCCGCAGTATGAAGGAATCATGGGCTGATCCTGGGAACCATGCACAGATGTAGAAATCCAGTACGCAGACAACTTGCACGTTGATAGAATGGAAGTGCTTCCTGTTACAGTAAACTTGTTTCCTGGCTTGCAGTGGCACTAAAGTAAAATAGGTGCCATCAATGACTCAAACCACATGAGGGATATGACCAAATGCATTGAAATCCCACTTCACATTGGCTAAATCCTCACGTCTGGGGAACTGGATGTAGCTGTTAATGTATTTCATCATTGCTGAAAGCACGTCTTGTAGTACAACACTGAACATTGGTTGTGACATACCACCACATTTAGCCAAAGTGTACTGGAAGGAACCTCTGACCAGAAAATTCAATACTGTCATTAGTCTAATAATAGGTGGGATACATGTGGGATTAGTGTTTTGAGGAAGGAGATCAGGCTCCTGCTGATGACATCAATCCTGTATTGTTTGCCTATTCAAACAAAACTTCTTGATGACATGCCTTTCTTCCATGGTCTGAAGGTCTGGAAATGGGCGGTGCACTGGAGGCTGTCGTCTCTTCCCTCTCCCAGGGTACATATAGGTGGAGTGAAAACAATTTTGAATATCGATCACAGTGTCCAGAATAACATATATGTAGAGTAAGACATAAGTTATTTTACAAAACTTAACTGGTTCAGAAAGCATTACACATAACTCTATAATCCCCATAGTGGTCTTCACATGTGTCTGTTACAGAAATGTACATATTATACATCCAAACATTTAACATGAGAACCCTCACGTTGTAAATGTTGAATTGTACTCACAAGTACCGTCACCACTGGTGTACAGTGCACCGCGTTGATATAGCGTTTATGCACAGTAATGCACTACACTGATGTTTGTGTAAAGCAAATTATAGAGTAATGGAGTAAAGCATCATGTAAACATGTTACAACACATTTCTAGTAGTGGTACTGTAGTTCCAACTGCTAAAATAGCGGATGCCTGACCTCACATATAGGAGATTCTGAGCCAGCTTCTGCTGGCAGAAGTCCACCGCGCTGTGGGCAGTTTCATCCACGGCGGACACATACATAGGCTAATATTGGTGATTGTGACAGTCGTGGCCCAATAGCTGTGTCCGTTTATGCTGATGACTGCGTATGTGACGTACATTTATGACACAGTTTGAAAAATAACTCACTTGCCTCCTGACATTGCTTCTATGAACACCTCCTCCATTTTAGCTTCTGTTTTCCACCTCTGGGAGCAATCATGCCTGGCCAAGCATGTGTGATGGACCCTGCCTTCTCTACAGAGGAGCTGGAGAAACAAATAGAAGAGGTCCTTCCCCTCTATGGCTCACCAGAGGAGCAGGTAACTATCTCACATACATTTAATTACTGTGTTCAAGTCCATCCTTTCCATTCCCACAGGCTACAATGTGCCTCTGTATCCCGGAGTGAACTCAAATTACTGTTGTAACATTTTGATGATTCCTACATAGGACAATCATGTCATAGATTGTGTATCTAATGTATTTTGTGTATTTAACATCATCATTCTGATGTATGTTGTGTGTTGAACCCTAGATTCTACTTGTGGTGCATGCACATGTCTATGCATGTATAATTTTCATGGTACCTATGATATATTTGCTAATCATA
This sequence comes from Calotriton arnoldi, assembly GCA_963921515.1. Classification (NCBI taxonomy): domain Eukaryota; kingdom Metazoa; phylum Chordata; class Amphibia; order Caudata; family Salamandridae; genus Calotriton; species Calotriton arnoldi. Next base: position 1,514,375 of record CAWUFW010002931.1, on the reverse strand, counting down.
TCATGGTAAATATGCAAACAAATGTATAGGCTTTATAGCATGAGCTGTGTACGTATACTGTAAGAATCAGTTGAGGATGATAGTAGTTGTGTGTACAGTCCCACATATCACTCAGGCCAGATCAGGGCTCGCCAAACTGTTGTCTGAGAGCTAGCTATACCTCACAGACACCTTCAGAGTACCACACTACCATGAGGTCATATTTTGGATGGCCATCAGATGTACATTTATGTATTGAAGTGTTGGAAATGTGATGTGATGTGATGTGATGTTCATGTGGGGTCAGCATGCTTAGCCTGCAGGCAGCAAGGCCTGACATTGAGTTGTTCCCATTATGTGTCATGGTCCAGGCTGGGGCAGAGTTACTTTGGCACTACAACTGATGCACAGAGCCCCTGACCTGATGCTTCTTTCCATTGACCCACATTGTTGCCAATGTATGTAATGTACTAATGACAGGCCCCTCACTCACACAGGTCTGTTGTCACTTTTGTAATGAGCAATGCTTGCATTGTACAGGTCTATTGCACATGTGACAGAAACATTGCGAATAGTTGGTTATTTCAGAAGAGATTTTGATGTGTGAATCACTAGCTTTGTTACAATCAACTAATCAAACAAGACATACAATGGTGCATTGAATGTCATTCCTGTAACAGCGCCAAATATGGCAAAAGGTGTGTCCTGTAATCGCAGTACATACCACACAATCTCAATCAGATGTAGTATGATATCTCATTAAGTGGTCCACAAGTCCACACATCCCCAGAGAGAAAGCTCTCAGAGACACACATGTTAGCCCTTTCTTTGTGACCTAATTCTTAGGATGTTGTTTATACTATGGAACCAGCCTGTATGGTCCTTATGTATCAAGTCAATGGGCCTGGCTGTAAAAGTGTTTTTGTACAGTTATGCACAAGTAGTTTATCCTTCAGAAGGTCATATTGGTGTGTTGTATTTCATAGTAGCTCATATCACAGTACAAGTAGGATGACCTGGGCTAGATGATCTTAGTGGGTTGGCTTAGTCAGTGTAGGTCATGACCAGGGTTGAGGATAGCCAGCAGATGACTACAAAAGTGTGTATTCGTGTCTTTGTAGTGCTTAGCATGTGCGAATGACACATGTAGTCTGTTAACTATTGATTAATGTTTGTGCAAGGTGTATACAAAAGAGCCCGGAACCAACCAAGGGAGGCTCTTCTGGAAGACAACCCCCGAATGAAGAAAGACATTCCCCTTACCTGTGTTACTACATACAGTACTGCTTCTACTACAGTTAAGAAAGCGATTAACAAACATTGGAGAATAATTACAAGTAGTAATCGGTCATGGGAGAAACCCCTTTTTTCTTTTAAAAGGGGCCGCAGTCTCAGAGATTCATTGGTCCACACACGACCCAAAATTGAGGCATCTATTGGCACTCCATCCATAACTGCAGCATGGGGTTTACCAAGAGTAGTGGGTCATTTTCCTTGCGCCAACTGTAGTATCTGTCATCTGACTACACACACAAAGGCCCTCAATCTTGAACCAGGAAAAACCTGGCTACAACGCACTCACACCAACTGTAATTCCACAAATGTGGTATACTTGATCACCTGTCCCTGTGGTTTGCGTTATGTAGGGATGACGACTCGGAAGGTGAAACAACGTATTGGTGAACATAGAAGCAACATCCGGTGTAGGAGAATCACGACAAAACTTAGTGAACATTACATACACCATAATCACACTACGAATGACTTACAGTGGACAGTCATTGAACAGGTGACCTTATGTAGAAACATACCGCAGTCCCTGTTTGAGAAAGAACAGAGGTGGGTCTATCGTCTGGGCACAGATAAAGAGGGGCTGAATGATCACATTCCCTGGAGCACTGTACTCAGAAGCTAACAGAATTATTTTCATTTTTTCCGCTTAGTCGCATGACCCCCACAGAGATTGTTTTGACCTATATCCACGGTATGTGTATTTTATAGACACTCCCTGTTGACACTATCTGGTACACCATCTGGTACATTCTACTATCTATAGAAGTCTTATACATCTTCATGGACTGACACAGCCACATGACATGACATGCAAGCAATGCACATAAGAGGACAGACATTACCTCTATATACGAGAGAGGGCAAATGTCTTTTGCTTTTTTGCCAATTAATACCCTTGCTTCTTCAGTCTGTAGCTTCCTTTTAGATCCCTTCTTTATCACCCCTTTTTTACCATCAAAAATCTCCCCCTTTTTTAGCATCATAAATGTTCCCTTTGAATCGTAGCGTAATTGACATCTGACATTGGGTGCCTATCGCCTTTGAATAAAGTTTTGTTGCATTTCTTTATCGCAGCGGTATTACTGAAAGTCAGCGTCCTAGTCTTTTTTGGTGACGCTGCGGGCCACATGATTTAATTTCCTACATTCTGATTGGCCCCTGTGATGCCGTACACGTAATGACGTAGCTACTAGGGCTCTCCCGGGACACCGACGCTCAAACCGAGGTTCCTGGATCTTTCCCCATACCCCCCTATATAAACACGTGGAACACCGGCCCTTCTATCGACGGGGTCCGGTTTTCAGAGGGTTCGACCAGGTACCAAGCGGGTGTTTGGTTTTCTCGGCGTGAGTTTATTTCGAGCAGCCCTACTACACAGATAAGTGACCAGCTTGCTGATTTGGGACTGAATTTTATATTTATACATTTTTGTCTCTACCTTTTTCTATAGGGTGTGCCAATCAGCCACCACCCCCTCCCGAGACCCAGGGTGTGATTAGTGATCACCCTATATGTAAGACCTCCTTCCTTTCTTTTTGTTTGTTATTCACCTGACAATACCGCTTTGACGAGCCCGTTGTAGTCACTATAGCGTTTTCTGACATTGACGCTCTGTGGCTTTCCACGTCACAGTAGGCGTGTAGGTAAAATAGCGCTATAAATGTGATACCATTTTATTATTAGTGGTTTCAGTTTTTGCCACTTTCAATAATTTTCAAAAATATGTGCACATTCATATCTCACTACTGCACGATAGCTTCCTGAGATATAGTTTCGGTGCACTTCGAGAAGAGCACTTATGTATGCTGAAACTGTAACAATGAACGTCCTATGACCACATGCTTACTGAATGTATTTATGTTTGTGTGTTTGTTCGTTCTTGTTCTTTTATTTCAGAGATCTGCAGGGTCCCAATAAGTAAGAAGGATCCCGCAGTGATAGTAGGTTTTTAAAGACATTTTTTCCTACTTTTTCACGTATTTGACCTCCAGGTTAGGGTGAGCCTTAGCGTGCTCATACCGCCGGGGTCTTCACCATGGTCCTGACGAATGCCTAGCTAGTAGCATCATAGAGGCAGAAACATGTTGACCACACACAGTGAGATTTAGCTGACCAATCTTTTCAGCGATCATATCACTCACATTGTTTTTTGTCTGTCATATTATGGTGAATCTGCACTATAGGTATCTCTAGGATAGGCAATTCAGTGTAAGGGGAGATGACATCTTAGAAGGTGTTGTATATCTTTGTTATTACTTCATCATTACCTACAATAGATGGCCATTTCAGGGCTCTGCGGTTATTACTAACTATAGGTTGTATTGGAATTAATTTATTAACATTGTTTCTCCTATTCATAGATTTGAAGAGAGATCCTGCTATTGTTAAGCACAGTGGGTAATGATCACTATCGTCTCTAATTTCAACTTTTAAATTGTGCATATTAGGCCAGGAATAAGCAGATACCGTTATGTAATCAATACTACTCTTAGAAGAACCCCTGTTCTTTCATTGACCCTGTAATTGTGGTGGTCCAGTAATTGGTTGACAGCTATTTTAATGCAAAGAGACCCCCAATGATCTGTGGTGAACCTGTTTGTCCGTGGGCTTCGACATGTCAGAGACCTATATACTTCGTTTCTACACATGTATACATAAATTATGAGACTCTCTTTCCTTTTCAAATAGCAGTAGCATCTTAACTTAACCTAATATTGCTTATGTTCATTTCTATGGTATGCTAAGCATTTATTTTCAAATGTGTTTGTTTAGTTGTATTGATGTATATAAACATTTGTTTTTTTCAGTTGCAGGATATTGGACTTTTCTGAGATAAGGAGGGGAGAAGTATGTGTTCAAATAAACTTTAAGTTAATAACATAAAGATATGCAAATTAATAATGTAGATGTTTATTTTCCATTTTTATATTTTGAACGCATTTTAATTTCATAATAACAAAGATATATATTAATGGCATCATTTTTTTGTTATAAATTAAATGGTATAACATTTAACAATATATAACAACACTTTTAATAAAGTTAAATATTTAGAATTTTTTTATATCAAATGTTTAAATTTTAAATAGTTTTTAACACACTTCTCAAAATTGTAGAAATATTGTAAATTTCTTTAGTTTTAAAATTGTTATTTTATTTAAAACATATTTTAGAATTCTTTTAAATTATAAACCTTATTTAAATATTGTTTAGTTTTTTTGGTTTAAACTTCATGAATATATTATTTATTAATTATATTTTAATTTTTAAATATGTATATATAGGTTTATAGTTTTAGTTAGTGTGTTTTTAGATAACATTTATTTAATTTTATGGTAATAAATTGTGTGTCAGTATGAGTATTGATTGTGTATCTTAAATGTTTTATTTGTACTATCTTGTGAACTTTTTGTTCACCATGGAAAATAAAGTCATATGAAACACAACTATTGATACTACCAATCATTTATTTTGGAATTGAAGAAACATTTCAATAATACCATCTTGTCCTTGTCTTTATGCATGCCCTGACCTGTGTACCTAGCACAGTCACTACAATCTTGTGCCCCCTAGTCCTGGATTCTGATGTGACAATCACCAACCAGGTCACTGAGGAACCAGGAACAAGAGGGGGGAGTGCACCCAAGGCCAAGGGCAGAGGCCCGTGGGGACAGGGTTCGTAGGAGGGTAACTGTGGGCCTGCTGAGTGAGTCCACAGTGAGATTTAGCTGACCAATCTTTTCAGCGATCATATCACTCACATTGTTTTTATTTTGTGCTGACTGACCGACGAATAAAATTATTTTCGGATACAGCCTAGTCACTTTTAAATCACTTCACAATCACGTGCACTTGCCACTTTAACCCGCTCCGCAGTAATTCTGGCGTTGAAGCACACCGGGGAGGTACTCGATCTTCCTGGTGGGGCCCGATGATGAAGCATGTCACCAACTAGGTTGGTGAGTGAGGGCTTTATAAGAATCACATTTGATTCTCTACGCTAGCTCTTCTCCAAAGAAGGCACACTCTTTTGTTGTTTGGACTATTATTTGGGGGACCAAGAGTGCTCCTTCCAAAAATTCCCTCTCTCTCCTTTTGTTTATTGGTATACAAAATGGGTGTCAACCAAACAGATATCCTAAAACTTGCAGTCATAATCTGTTTTTTCATCTATTGCATCCATAAAGGTTAATGCCGCTCATAAACAGTCCATTTGGGAAGCCATCGCCCATAAGGTGCAGACCCTAAGGGGTCTAACACTGGCGCAGCATCCATTGCCGTAAGAGGTGGGAGGACCTGAGGCGTTGCACCCAGAAGATCACGGAGGTCTGGCTGTGGCTGTCCTCCCAACATGGGCAGGGAGCGTGCCAGACCCTGACCCCCTAGCGGCCCGCATACTGGCAGTGGCCTACCCGTAGCTTGATGGACAGTTGAGGGCCCAACAGCAGCAACAAATGGTTGAGCTCTGGCCAGAGTCATACATGTTACATTGCCAACTTTGTGGGTTACGCACAGGCAGTTCCCCATCATTAGTGGGAATAGCCCATGTGAGACACACAAGTGGAGTTATTGTTTGTGTAGGTCTGGGTAGTAGGTGCATGCTGATGTGCTGTGTCTTTCTTACCACAAACACAGCATAGTCCAGTCCACTACCAATTTTCTTTCTTGAGCAGACACATGGTTGAGTAAAGTGATTAATCAGCTTATGCTGTTTGATGTGGGTTACAACTGTACCAAACAAGTCAGTGATGTTCGCTCACTACTGTGTCTTGTGTGATGCTGGACCTGTTACATGTTCCAAGGCATACAGTGCACTCTTTATGGAATGACTGGACAACACTACCCCTTGGTAAGTTGGGATTCAACAGTGCCATGAGTGTGCAAACGTCACTGGTGCCATCAACATTTGTGCCTAGATGTTTGACAGTGTACATTCATCTGCAATAGTGTTACAATATTCATTCACTGACTGGTGGCATGCATCAGGGAGTGAGAAGGAGAAATGTAGAGATCATATGTAAGTGTCTACACTCATCCTTACAAGGCAATTTGTGTTTACCATACCAAATAGTGTTGTGATGTGCCATCCTATTAGGAGTATAGTGATTCCACTTCTTCATGTCATGGACATTCACTAATGCACAACGACCTTCAAAAGTGTATTGGCCTGTAGGACTGCAATCTATGGATGGTGTAATCACCGATACCAAGCAGGGTTGGGGATGTTTATATAGCCTTAAGAAGACTTATGCTGTGTGTGTATCTATCTCCCAAAACGTTGGCCCTCAATGTCTCCAGGCTACTTTGGTAGGTTACTATTTATTTTATAATATGCTTTTGGCTATGATTTCTAACTAATGTACTCCTTTGTTTTTTATGATGAGCTTGACTTGTGATACATGTGATACATAACTAAACAACTTCAGTACAGCTTTCGTTGGAATTTTTGGAAGTGGATATATGATGAAGTTTCAAACCAAAAGTGTCACCAGTGTGCAATAAGTATTTGCCTGTGACATGATTTCTGATAAAACACACATTGTTGGTACACTTGTCTTTAATTTGACCTTCATGATATCATGATGTGTTTTAAGGTAAATGAACATTTGGTGAAATCTGGACCTTGTATGAACATTGTGGAAATGTATATTTTGTAGCCATCCTATTTGGTAATATCATTTTACTATGGCATACTGCAAGTGCCAAAGTATTCAAGCTGATCAACTATCCTAGTATGGACATAAGGATGGAGTGTAGACAAATCTTTCAATGCATTTGGAGCTGTCTGGTGTTATGACATAACTGGAACCAACTGTTTCCAGGTTATGGAGCATGCATGTGTTCATGCTAATGTAGAAGCCTATATAGTGAACCATGAAGTTGGTATGATATGTGCACTTAATAAATGTTTTCTGTTGATATGTGATGGTCAAGTGTGGAAACGCATTTGCAATAAACCAATTGTACATGTCATTTCAAATTCATCCATGGAGGAGAAGGGACCAACATTGTTGGGGACATAGCTGGTCACAGAGGGTCTGGACATTACACTTTGTATACAGAGGGACCCATTGACCAGGAGGATGTGGAGAGTGCCACAGAGGACACAAGCGTGAGTTCTTCAGAGCCAGAGTCATCCTCTGGTGGATACTCCCAAGTGTTGGCAGACTTCACTGGATTAGTTCCACATTCAACCCATGTCCGCCACCCCCAGTTCCATCGCCAACCTCCCTGTTGTTCCTCAAGCAGTTCACTGGACCTGTTCCCCTAAGAGGTGAGGCATCTCCTTCACTCCAGGCACCTTGGCCCCTACCCCTGTCTCCCCCGCTGCGCTGAGTGAGGAGGCTATTAACGTCCTGAGGAACATCTCTGTGGGTCAGACTGCACTCCTGAAGGCCATCCAGGGGCGAGAAATCTATCTGCAGCAGATGGTGGCCTACCTGGAAGGCATTCACAGTGCCATGTCTGTCTTACATAGATCTTTTCATGTTCTGGCCTCCTCACTCAATGCAGCCTACTGTTCACCTCAGCCTTGTGTTCCTCCCTTTGTCCCATACCCATCCAAATACCATATTCCCAAACCTGCCCAAAGCACATGCACACATTGCCACACACCCACCCATACAGACCCAAGCAGCACAATCACACACAAGCACACACCACACAAAAAGAAATTACACACATCCAAATGCACAGACACCAAAAACACCACTGACAACACCACTCTCCCAACACATCTCTACACAGCACAAGAGACACCACACATCTATGCACACACCACACCCCCACTACCACATCCCTACCCAGCACAGACATTTTCACACCCAGATGCATCACCACAACCACCCTCACATCCATACAGGCAACACAGAAATCCACACCCACAGTCGCTACCCCATCAGCTGTCACAACACACATCCCGGTGCTTTCACTGCAGCAATATCCAGACACTTCACTCACACTATACACACCTAAGAAACTCAAATAGTAACAATCATGCACCCAATAGACACCTGAGAAAGAAGACACACTCACGCTTGCAGTCCATTTGCCTGACACACATTCACCATCATCATTAACAGTCCCAACCATATCAGACACTGACACTCCCTCTACCTCCAAGACCCCACTCCCTCTAAAAGCCCTTCCAAAGTTCCCCACTGAGGATCCAATCTTACACCTAGCCCTCTGCCCTCCCAACACACATACTACTTTCTACCCATGCCCTACCAAAACCCACCCCTTCTACCTCCAAATTCACCCATAGCCAAGACCCATCCACCCCTTCCAAGGGTCCCCCTTCAAAACGTTGTTCCACCCCTTCCGACTCCAAACCCCCCCACACGTCAGACCACCTCTTACTCTTCAAACCCCACCTTACATACTCAAGGACACCCCTCCCAAACCCAAACATCCTTTGAGGTGCCTGCCATGCCCAATGGATGCACCCTTTGTGAGGAGGTTCTCTGGCAATGTCATGAAGGGCAAGTTTAGTGGTACATCAGTGTGCAGTACCACACTAGGTGAAAATGGACTGGCCATTGGCCTTTGGTTTACTAGTTGAATTTTGTTTTCCAAAATAAAACATTTGCTTTGTGTATGACACAACAGTACTGCCATTACTTTTCTACCTATTTGATGTTATTGGATGCTTTGTGATGTATAACTATAATTGTGTTTATTTCACCCTGATTGCTGATCCATTGAAGTGGTTAGTATACTTTGACCTTGGAACCAGTGCTGGAGTCACACAGGACAAGAGGAAATGTTCAATGGATGGATATGTGGGATGAAATCCGATTGGGGCTGACACTGCATTGGGTGGTATTTTATATGGTAAGTATTTCAGCTTGGCTTGGCCAATGACAACATCATTTGACTTGCAGTTCTCCTTATGATGTAGGTTGGATATATGTTTGATATGGGCAAGTTCCTTATTATGAATTTTAATTGACATGTGTCCATTTTTGTGTATATTACACCTACTGTATCTAAATGTGAGACAAATGCTGTTACTGCTGTGTTATCTTTCATGACTTGCACTTACACATTATTCACATATGTATGGCACCTAGTTATGCTATAGGTTGTCCCTGATATACTTCAAGCCATGGGTCCTATGCACATAGAGGTTTTGAAGCATGTGCAAAGCGGACTATGACCCAGGGCCCCAGCATTCCAGGGGTCCAACCAGTGGAGGCAAACCTAATCTGTGGACGGTCTTTATATTGTGCCCTTTGCATGCTCTCACACTGATTATTTGGAATTCCATTTAGCTGAAATTACCTTTTAATGTGGGTGATGCGTGAGAGTCCATTACAGAGATTTAGGCGAAAAGGTGTGTTTCAGTTTCATGGCATCTATACAGATGTATCTTTAATTTTACAACAGGACCTTTCATGTGAGCAATGTGAGTGTGTCACAGAGATCAATAGGTGTGATATTGATGAGGAGGTGCTGTTGAGTGATCCAATTTAAAGCACACATCAGTATCACTGAATAGGAGATGCAAACACATATCAACTTTTGTAGAGTGTGTCTTTTTTAAATTGTTTTGTTTTATTTTCTTGGTTTTAGTGCATGCAAACGTATGCAATACCTTGCATGCCCAGCTATGTTACAGGCATAGTTAATACATATCAATCGTAGATGCCCAGGTGAACAAAGGCACAGTGAACTAACAATAACATCTGACTTCTGCAGTACATTACAGCAGTATCACAATTTATGGCAATGTGTCGTCTATCGAGCTTACATTTTCTAGGTGACATATCGCACTTTACACATGGTTCCTAAATAGGTGATTTCTGACCGGTATATTATCCAAGTTGTCATGTCTGCTGCTGGTTATCATGCAGGTATGCAGTCAATGGCACCCAGACGTCTTTGGGCCTGGAGGCAGGTGGTAGTTTGTCCGCGTAAGTATTCAATTGGTCCCTGCAATATACTAGCTCTTTCAGCCACTGTGTTAGTGTGGGGACTGTCCTCCCTCCCCAATGCCTCGCCACCAGCCGTTTCACCAGTAATGTTGAGACAGCCACAATTCTCCTATTGCAAGGTTTTAGCGATTTGGTTTACCCCAGCAAACAAATGTTCGGGGTACAATTCACAGTTTTCAGCACCATTTGTGTTAAGCTCTCTGTTACGTTAACCCAGAAGGCATAGATAGTTTTGCATTCCTAGGCCATATGCACGAAATCAGCCGACTCATTCCCACAGCGTCCACATCGCGAATCCGGTCGTAGCCCAAATCTCCAAAGCTTGGCAGGTGTATCATACATTTGATGCAGGAATTTGAAATGTATTTTACAGAGGCTGCAATTTGCCGTGAGGCGTCTGGTTAGCATCGGTTAGCGTGCAGCAAGCCACCCATTCCTCCCAGGATAGGGGAGTGGTTATCCTATTGTTCCACCTGCCCAGTGCCAGTGAGAAATTTGCTTAGTTCTCGTTTTGAGAGGTATTGTATAGCTTGGTTATTAAACCTTAACTACTTGCGGTGGTTGAGACCACCTGGAGCGCTTTAAGTGGCATTGGTTCCGTTTGGAACTCGGGATACAGTGCTCTGACTGCAGGGCGCAGCCAGGTGTATGTGAACCTTAGCATTGCCGTGAATGGTCGCCCCTCGGAGAAGGCCTCCAGCGTCAGAAATTGCCCATTACTGTACAGATCCCTCAGTGTGGTGATGCCTGCAGCAGCGAGGATCGACAGCACCCCCTGTTCTCGAGTTACAGATATGTCAGGATGCGCTGCAATGGGCATTGCCGGCGCATATATGAGTGTCCTACCTGCCAAGTCATCTAAATCTCTCCAGGCCCTGGAGGTACAGGAGGTAGTGTTCATATTCTTCTTGCTGCTATTGGATTTTCTGTGGAGTGCCATGGCAGTCAGCGGGGTGGGATGAACAGCATCAGCCTCCACTGCTAAGTGTGGGAGGTAGCGTTGTGGAAAATGCCAGTAGTGCGCGAATTGAGCTTGCGCACATAGATATTATAGGCATAGGTCCGGGGCTTCAAACCCTCCCCTGTCATATGGTAGGGTCAGGAGGTCCCAACTGTATCTCAGTTGTTTACCCACCCATACCAGATTTATTAAGCAAGTTTTGAGTGTCTGAAATACTGCTTTGTTTAACACAATAGGGATGGAGTGTGTCTGTACAGTGTCAGTGACCAGGCCAAGGAGGGCACCATAGAGATATAATTGGATCATACATTGAGAACAATCATTCAGGACAGGGGCCAACAAAATATGTTTGGCCCAGGGACAACAAACCACTTGCCAGGTCCATGTTGGGGCACCTATTTTCTGAGGAGTTTGTGGTAATGGGTAAGAGTGTGGCTTAAGAGTGTGCATCCATGAGAGTGTCAGTTTTCAACTTCATCAAGCAGGAGCAGCAGCAGCAGTAAATGTATGATTGGCTCCATGGTGGCACAGGACATGAGAAGCTGAGCAGAGGGGAGTTTCAGATTTATATCCCTCCCTTTCCACCAGCTTAGATGTGATGGTTGGACCGCCGTAGTCACGCCGTTGCAAAGGCACATTGTAATTGGGCCAGCGGTAATACTGGTGGTGTGCCCTCCGACAGAGGCATTGCCCTATCCCGCCACCACAGTCGAGAGTTCCTGTCAGCAGAGGCCGGACCGCGTGGTCTTTTGTCTATGAAACCGCATGCATCAAAATAGAATGGTCGGACCACTAATGTTGCGGCGGTGAATCCGATGTAAGCGCGATGGTGGACTGAAGACCGGCAAAGTCGTTATCAGGCCCATAGTTTGTGGTATTTCAGTAGTATTGTTGGTGATTAGAAATATAATAAAAAAATAGTTTGTTGTAGGTCTGTAACCAATAATGTAATTATTACATTTGTATATAAAGACACATCATTTATTTTTCAAATTTTATTTATGTTTCCAAAGTTTATTTATTATTTGTTTTTACATTTTTAATCATATGTGCTTCAATGTAAAAATAAACATTTATACAAAGTTCAGGGGCTTTTTGGAAAATATGTTTCCCATGTGTGCTGATTTTCTATTTTTTCAATGTGGATACAAAGGAAGATCTGCAGCTACCAAACAGTAAGTTGTATTTATTTATTTACTTTTGGGTGGGAATGTGATATTACATAGTTAGAGTAAACATTAAGTGATTGTTATGTGGAATTGTTCAGTGTATGTATTGTAAATATTTGATGTGTTAGATTGAGTTTGTTTTTAACTTTCCTGGTTGGTGACGATTAAATAAAAAACATATATATATAATTTTATTATAGCAGTCTTCATTAAAGTTGTTATTTAATTTTTTTGCCATAGTTTTTGAGGCCTTTGGGAGGCTACCATTAACTTTATAACATGCTTTTGGCTATGATTTCTAAGTAATCTACTACTTTGTTTTTTTTTATGACGAGCTTGACTTTTAACATCTTTTACATTCTTTTAAATTGTTTGCTAAGTTTAGGGCTAATTTGGCTAACAGATTGTTCTATTCGTAGTTCTTGGTAGCTTTGCTCGTTTTGTAATGCTTATATAAATTTGTAGGGTGGAGGTTGGGTTCTACCTAGTGTGGATTGGAAGGCATTGTGCCATCCTTCCACTGCGTTGTGGCTTCCTGTGCCAAGGTGCTGTCCTAGGCATTCCACCATGGTATTTGGAATTTGGGTTTGCATCTGTGTCCAGAGTGATGCAGTCTGCCAACCCAAGTGTCTTCAAAAAGGTTAATTAGATGACTTAGGGCCTGATTACGATGATGGTGGGAGCGCCACTGACAGCCCATCGGTAGCAGTCCCACCTCCATCGCAATATTGCTTTCCGACCGCCACATTACGATGGCAGGCGGATGGGTGGCGGTCAGAGAGACTGACCGCCATGGAGGGAACATCAATCCCTACTATGGTGGCAGTGCATGCCAGGCACCGCCGTAGGGATTATGATGTTCCCTCCCCGCTGGCCATTTCATGGCGGTTTACCCACCATTAAAAGGCTGGAAGAAAGGGACATTGGGGGCCCGTAGGGGGCCCCATTTCCACCCTGGCTCTCAGTTCTAGGTTTGGGGGGACCTATGGTGCCCCCCTACATATCCCTGCACCATGTGGCAGGGATATGTGTAATGTAAAAAGATTTACTGCGGCGTGTGCTACAGACCGTAGCAATACAAAATATAGACATTGCATCCTAATTCAGCTGGCGGGACCACCAACTTGTAGCGGTCCAGTTTCTGAATGACCGCCATCCTACTGAGGCCCTAAGTTTGTCTTCATTTTGTTGGTAGACACGACGTCTTATAACTAAATTGCAGTGCTTGGCTACCCCTGTGACAGAGACATAGGCTAGTGCTAGTTTACTTTCATTTCAAAGGCAATTGGCTCTTTGTAGAATATTTTGTTACACAAAATGATAGTAAATGACTTGTATGGCTGTGTGTGGTTTAAGAGGTCATATTACGTGCTGTTTTGTTTATTTGGGAGTAGGGCTTATATAAGAGGGACATTTGTGTTTTGATATTCCCCATTCATGGTGTGTATCTGAGTGAATGGTTTGGGACACATTTTGAAGGTCCCATCCATCATCTATAATTGACATTGGCAAAATTTGAGTAAGTTATCCACTTAGTATTTGTTTCTCATTATTTAGGTTGCCATGTAAAAGGAAAGGTTCCTCATTATGCGTAATTGTTGGGTATCGCTGATGGCTTTTTCAGTTTGTGCATCTAACGGTTTTAAAGTGGGGCTAGGTGATAGTTGCCCTGTTATGTTTTCTGGGGATTTTAGGTAGTATATCTTTAAGTATTTCAGTTGTCTGGTTCCCGGGAGCTAGTGATTGTCTCTTTTATATCCTGCACTATTTCCCTTTCTTCTGTTCCCTTTCTTCTACGTCTGTCACATTTGGTGGTGGTTGTGCTCTCTTACATGAATTACAACATCACATTGTGTAGTTGCCCTCCCGCATCATGTATTAGAATAATATTTAGTACATTACCAGTTTATATTTTCTAATTATTAACTTTCTGGACAGTATGTATAGCTCATGTGAATTAGTTACTGTTTCTAAATTTGCACGTTTGTTATTAACATGCAAAATTATGCAACTGCTTCTATTTTGTATACTTGCATGCCATTCTGGATTACTAAATAGCCTATGGGCCCCACTCCTTTTAGGGGCCCTGCGATAAAGGATCAAAATAATATTGATTTTATCTTGAAAGAAACTTGCAATGAAGCTTTCTTAAATTGTTTGCAGAAGATAGAAAAAATGAATGAACTCAAAGTAACAACAAAATTCCATTAAACACTCTATAGAGAAAATACTGTATTAATGAAATTTAGTGGTTTAATAAAATTGTTGGTTGGTAAAATTAAAAATGTATTACGAGATAATTTGTGAGGGAGGTGACTACTTAGAGGCCGACACAGGGTTTAATCTGGCACTGCTCCAATGCATATCCTGCTTCGATGTTTCACACAGTTTTGCAGCTATTCTGTTGGGGGTGTTCAACTGTAGGACAGGTGCTTTCTTTACTTTTGGTTGGAAAAAAATACGTTTCATTTTAAATGTTAATTTGTTTGTAGTTTTCAGAGTTTGAGGTCAGTAGGTTTATTTTTGTTTGCTATTTCGGTAATTTTATATTTTTTTATTAAATTATATATACTTACTTTCTGATATCTTTGTTGGTTTGTGAAAGTTTTTATTTTCTGGCAGTTTATCAGTTTTTCATGTAGTTTTTTCTTTTAGAAACTCTATTTAAAGAGAAAAACGTTGAAGAGTGTTTCAATATTCATTTGCCATTTTACGTTGTTAAGTTTAATAACATTTGTGTTTAAATAATTAAAGTTTTATGTACTTGGTTAGGTAGTTGTTTAGATGTATATTCTTCTTCTTTAATGGTCTGGAGAGAGAATCCAGTAGAGTTTCCACGTCTTGCAGCATTTGTCATTGTGATGTATGTAGTTGTTAAATTAGTGTGCCTTTTATATTGTTGATTTCATTGTTTGTTTGATTGTATTGGTTATCGTTGTTTATAGTTTTGTTTTACTGGTTGGTTTAGTTATAGTTTGAATTTTCAGTTCAGTCCGTCTATAGTAAACACTAATTAAAGATTTATTTTTGATGCATGTTATATAGTTTGATAGTTTTAAATATATATATATATATATTCACTGAAAAAAACACAGGTTTCAGGGATGTTATAGTTAGGTTGACATTTCACTTGTCCAAAACCAGAGAAATTCGCCCGTTATAGTTAGCTGAGCTAACTATAACTCGCGCCCCTGCAATGCACTGCTGAAGACGTCACATATTACATCACTCATGACATGGTCAGTGACATCACTGATGACCACTCATGACATCTCAAATGACATCACTGATGACATCATCCAGTGACTAAGTGTTTCTAAAAAGTTTAAGAATCTTCTATATATACACGCCAAGGTTTATTGAAGAATGAATGGGTGTATGAGTGTCTGAATGGATGATTTAGTGGTTGCGTGACTGACTGTATAAGTGAGTGATTAAACGTGTCTTTGTTAATGCATGGGTGAATGACTAATCTGTGTGAATGTCTGTATCAGTCTGTCAGTTGTTGTGTAAGTGGTTGCATGGGTTGGTGAGTAGCTACATGAGTGTCTATATGGGTTAATGATTGGTTGTCTGATTACCTGTATGGATGCCTGAGTGTCTGTGTGGGAGTGTGGGGGTTGTGTGTGACTCCATGCATGGATGTGTGAGTGAGTTATTCAGTGGGTTTATGGGTTTATGATTGCGTCTGCAAGGGGCTGTATGTGTGAGTGATTGTGCATATGGGTATGTTGGTGAGTGAATGGATGTCTCAGTGGTATATGTGTAAGTAACTACATATGTGAAAGGCAGTATATGTGAGTGTTGGAGTATATAAGTGACTAAATGTGAGTGATTGTGACAGTGGCTGCATGGATGAGTGTGTGCTTATGTCAGTGATTGTAGAAGAGAGTAAGTATATGGTACGAATAAGTGAGGTGGTGTGTGTGTATAACTGTATAGATGAGTAAATGGCAGTGTGATTGATTCTTTGGGTGACTGACTAGGTGTTTGAGTAACTCTATGGGTCAGTGGCAGTGTGTGAGTGTCTGTATGGGTGTATGAGTGGATATATCAGTGACTGTATTGATGAATGACTACGTATATGAGTGGGTTAGTGAATGGATGTGTGTGTAGACCCATGAATCAGTGAGCGGGTATGCACTAACTGGTATTGGTCTGTCTATGGTTTCGAGATTGGTAGTGTATATTTTAGAGTGGGTGCATCAAAGGTTATATTAGGGTGTTAGGAGGTGCATCAGATGATCACGTGGATGATGTCATCAGTGATGTCATTTGAGATGTCATCACTGATGTCATCAGTAATGTCACTGACCATGTCATGAGTGATCTAATCTGTGACGTCATCAGTAGTGCATTGCAGGGACGCGAGTCAGCTAACTATAACGGCTGAATTTCTCTGGTTTTGTACAAGTGAAATGTCAACCTAACTATAACGTCCCTGAAACCTGTGGTTTTTTCAGTGAATTTCAAAGGTTTTTTAAATGCTAATTCCTAACTATAACGTTCCTGAAACCTATGGTTTTTTCAGTGAATTTCTAAGGTTTTTTAAATGCTAAATCTTAAGTATAAAATTACTGTAATCTTAGCTTTTTTACGGTATTTCTAAGTGTTTTATAGAATTCCTTTGATTTAAAAATGTTTGGAAGTATTTTTTTTTACTTTTCTTTTTAAAATTATTCCTAGTTTTTCTAAAATCTTCTTTAATAATTATAATCACTCTTTTAAAATATATATATCATAGACTACTAAAAATGTATTCTGTTATTAATTTGAACGATTACAATTTATATTTACTTGAAATAATGCTTTAAATACTGTGAAAGTTGTTTTATTGTATTGTTACGATAACTTTTTCCTTTTTAAAAAAAAATTTTTTTAAAAGAAGTTGCGCACCCTACACGAACCTACACGATGGGTGCGCGGATTCAGGGTGCGCGAGCCCTGCTGCCGCGTATCTCCGCGATTGCGCAGGGGTCGCGACTCCGGCGTAATTTTAAAAGTATGAAATATCACTGTAGACATTTTAAATATCAGTTTTGCTTAAAGACTTTCACTAATATACATTAGAAAACAATTTATAAACAGGAATTTATACTTTAGAATTAACTGTATGAGATTATACGAGTGCACAATGTATGCGCGTAGGGTGCACGAACCTTGCCAGCATGTATTTCCGGGGTCGCGCGGGGGTCGCGACTCTGGCGTAATTTTAAAAGTATGAAATATCACTGTACAAACTTTAAATATCAGTTTTGCTTAAACACTTTCACTAATAGACTTTTAAAAATATTTTATAAACACCAATTTATACCTTACAATTATTTATACAAACTTTTACGTGTGCGCGACATGTACACGATGGGTGCGCGCACCCTACGCGACTCGATGTGACCTGGAAAGAAAGCTTTTGATTGGTTTAAAACCTTTTCATTCTGTTAGAGGGAGGATCTAACACCTATTTTATTTCTCTTATTATGGGTGTGTCTTCCTGGCAAGACCTGTTTATTGTAGGCTGTTGGAATGTCTTTTTTTGGGGTGTGCTTTGACTGTTCTTCTTCATTTTGGCATCCAGTCATCCTGAGGAAGATCTCTAGGAAGAGCTTGATGATGTGCAGGAGCCTGTAAAAAAAGAAAGGAGAGTGTAGTTTGGGCTTTTTTTACAGTGCCAGAGGGCGAAAAAAAGGTAAACACAAGAAAAGTCACTTGCAAATTGTGCAAAAGAGTACTTTCTCGAGGATCAGAAAAAAAGAACTTGTGCGGAACATCCTCGATGAAGAAGCACCTCGAGACAATTCACCCTGTTCATTTGGCAAAGGAACACATGGTGCGGGAGAAAAATGAACAAGCTGCCCAGGTTGACACCAATGCACCATCAACATCAAGTGCAGGAGTTCCACCTTCACCTCGGCCACATATTTTCCCGGAGCTAGTGAATGCTTTCATTAATAGCAAAAAATGTGATGCAAAATTGTGTGTTGGGGAGCAATACATTGATGTTATTCTCAATACAATAAAAACACACGTGTTAATTTTTTTTATGTGCTTCCAAATCTTCATTTTCATCTTTTTTTCAAATAGTCATATTGGACTGTTGTATTTTGTTTTGTTTGAAAAAAAGTCAAAAACACCCAAAAAAAGAAAAAACTGTTAGTAAATAAAAATAAATCCCAAATTGTTACAAAAACGGTTCTTACCGAACCACATAAACTGGTTAAAAATAGAAAAATTGCCTGAGTGATTGCATGAGGGCAGGGATAGTGCCTGAGTGATTGCAGGAGTACTTGGATAGTACCTGGGTGATTGCATGAGTGCATGGGTACTGCCTGAGTGCATGGATGACTTCATGAGTACTGTTTGAGGGAATGGATGTGTGCAATAGAAATGCCTGAATGATTGGAGGAGTGTATGAGTAGTGCCTCGCTGATTGCATGAGTGCACAGATAGTGCTTGGGTGGTTGCAGGACTTCATGGGTAGTGTTCGAGAGAATGGATTAGTGCAAAAGCAGTGCCTGAGTGACTGAATGAGTGCATGGATAGAGCCTGAATGCATGCATGGATGAGTGCATGGGTAGTGCCTGGGTGATTGCAGGAGAGCATGAATAGTGCCTGAGTGATTACATGAGTGCATGAGTAGTGTTTGAGGGAATGGATGAGTGCAATATTAGTGCCTGAGTGATTGGATGAGTGCATGGGTAGAGCCTGAGTGCATGGATGACTTCATGGGTAGTGCCTGGGTGATTGGAAGAGTGCATAGGTAGTGCATGAGTGATTGCATGACTTCATGGGTAGTGCCTGGGTGCATGGAGCAGTCCATGGGTAGAGCCTGAGTGCATGGATGATTGCATAGGTAGTGTTTGAGGGAATGGATGAGTGCAACAGAAGTGCCTGGGTGATTGCATGAGTGCAAGAGTAGTGCCTGGATGATTGGAGGAGTGCTTGGGTAGTGCCTGAGTGCATGGGTAGTACCTGGATAATTGAATAAGTGCATGGGTAGTGCCTGAGTGATTGCATGAGTGCAGGGGTAGTGCCTGAGTGCATGGATGAGTGCATGGGTAGTGTTTGAGGGAATGCATGAGTACGATACAAGTGCCTGAGTGATTGAAGAAGTGCATGAGTAGTGCCTGCCTGTTTGCATGAGTGCATGGGTAGTGCCTGGGTGATTTGAGGAGTGTATAGTTAGTGTCTTAGTGATTGTATGAGTGCAAGGGTAGTGACTGGGTGATTAGAGGAGTGCATAGGTAGTGCCTGAGTGATTTCATGACTGCAGGGGTAGTGCCTGAGTACATGGATGAGTGTATGCATAATGTTTGAGAGAATGAATGTATGCAATACAAGTGCCTGACTGATTGGAGGAGTGCATGAGTAGTGTTTGGATGATTGTATGAGTACAGGGGTAGTGCCTGGGTGATTGGAGAAGTCAATGGGTAGTGCCTGAGTGTATCGATGAGTTCATACAAAGTGTTTAAGGGAATGCATGAGTGCAGCAGTAGTGCCTGAGTGATTGCATGAGTGCATGGGTAGTGTCTGGGTACATGGAGCAGTCCATGGGTATAGCCTGAGTGCATGGATGAGTGCATGGGTACTGCATGAGAGAATGGATGAGTGCAACAGTTTTATCTAAGTGATTGCATCAGGGTAGTGCCTGGGTACATGGAACAGTGCTTAGGTAGAGTTTGAGTGCATGGATGAGTACATGGGTAGTGTTTTAGGGAATAGATGAGTTCAATAGCACTGCCTGAGTGATTGGAGGAGTGCATGAGTAGTGCCTGGCTGATTGCATGAGTGCAGGGGTAGTGCCTGGGTGATTGGAGAAGTGCATGGGTAGTACCTGAATGTATGGATGAGTGCATGGGTAGTGTTTGAGGGAATAGATGAGTGCAGCAGTAGTGTTTGAATGATTGCATGATTGCATGGGTAATGCCTGGGTAAATGCATCAGAGCATCGTTAGATCCTGAGTGCATAGGTAGTGTTTGGGGGAATGGATGAGTGCAACCATAGTGTCTAAGTGATTGTATGAGTGTATGGATAGTGCCTGACTTATTGGATGAGTGTAGGGGTAGTGCCTCGGAGATTGGAGAAGTATTTAGGTAGTGCCTGAGTGCATGGATGAGTCCATGGGTAGTGTTTGAAGGAATGGATGACTGCAACAGTAGTGTTTAAATGATAGCATGAGTGCATGGGTAGTGTCTGCCTGATTGCAGGAGTACAGAGATAGTACCTAGATGATTGCAGCAGTGCATGGGTAGTGTCTGAGTATATGGATGAGTGCATAGGTAGTCTTTGAGGGAATGCATGAGTGTAACAGTAGCGCCTGAGTGATTGCATGAGTTCATGGGTAGTGCCTGGGTGTATGGAACAGTCCATGGATAGAGCCTGAGTACAAGGATGAGTGCATAGGTAGTGTTTGAGGGAATGGATGAGTGCAACAGAAGTGCCCGGGTGATTGCATGGGTAGTGTCTGGGTATTTAAAGGAATGCATGGGTAGTGTCTGAGTGGATGAGTGCATAGGTAGTCTTTGAGGGAATGCATGAGTGTAACACATTGCACAGTGCTCAACCTACAACTCCTACATGTGCACACAATCTGAAGCACATGTCTGACAATGTAATATAACAGGCACACATTACCTTGGTCACACATGTGTGTAGTTGGCATATGCAGGGGCACATACACATCAACACTACTGACAATGACAGGCCAATCACACTGTATGACTACTCAAGTGCACACATTCAAATGTACCCATGTGACTATGAAGACAGGCCCACACAAGATGACTACACATCAACACTGCTGTGCACACATCAAGAAAGAGCCAACAGATATGACGGACCCTGGCCACCCAGCAAGTCATCCTGTGGATAGCATTCACCTCTGTTCTGGTATTGCATCCTAACATGACGTGTACAATTTAGCAAACCTGAGCACAGAATGATTAGGAGAAGAGTAGATCATCACAAACGACCATCATTGCACCCTCAAGCCTCAGACTGAAGAAGAACAAAAGTGCCTGTTACCTCTGGAAACCTCTGAAAAAGTAAAACAAGTAATTGACAATGTGAAAGTGGCATACAGAGCATGTGTCACATGAACTGATACCCATACATAACACCTTTTATTTAGCAAGGGCACTGATAAAGCAGACAACAGGAGTAACAGTCTTTATTACGTAATACCCAGATAGGCATCAAAAGTACAAAACAGCAAGGCCATTGGCCAGTACAAATTAAAAGTATGCACATGTGTGCATGAGAGACTGCACAGGGAATGGGCATCAAAAGTAACAAACAGCAAGGCCATTGGCCAGTCCATAGTTCCGGTCTGCACATGTGTGCATGAGAAGCTGCACAGGGAATGGGTGACACCGTCCACTGCCATGGGAATCACCACAGCTCAGGGGCTACAGATGGGCAGTCCAGGCACCGCTGTGTGATAAATGGTGTGGGGAGGGGCACTTGGCTTCAACTTTGGCTTGAAGTTGAACTGGGAGGTGGCTGATTGTCGGGCCAGTTGGAGGACTGGACCTGGGAGAGAGAGAACCGGCTGAGGTAGAGGCATCAGTGGCTGTGGGAGCCTGAGGGCTGCTTGGACTGGGTGGGGTGGTTGCACGGGGAGGCGGAGACATGCTTCCGGGAGACTCAGTGTGTGAGGGTGAATGTTGAGGGCTGGGTCTCAACTTCTCGGGGATTCGATAGCCCACAAGTGTCTTGGCCGGAGTGGGAAGTGGGGTGGGCACAACAGCTTCACTCTCCACCAAAGGTGTATCAGGTGCAGGTGGCTCTCCCTGTGGGGATTTGCTGGTTCTGGTTGTACGTTTGGGGTGGCCTTGCCTCTTCCTCTGCATCCCCTGTTGTCCAGGTGAACCCCCCACTTTACTCTCCTGTCCCAGCTTCACAGGGGTGTGGGTGGGAGTTGACGTTGTGGGTGAATCTGCCTTAGAAATGTGTTTGTGCTTAGTTGTTGCAGGCACCAGGTTCACAGCAGACATGGCAAGTGTTTGTTTGTCTTTGGGAGCAGGTGTGGGGATGGGAGTGCCCTTGGATGGGGGTGATTTTGATGAATGTGAAGTTGATGCCTGCTTCTTGGCCTGATGCCCCTGAGTGTCACGTGATGGGCTTTTGGTTTTGCGCTCCTGTGTGCCTGTTTTGTGTGTTGGGGATGGTGTCTGTGTTCTGGTCCACTTGGAGTGCTGCTGTTGTGTGCTGCGTGTGGAGGACTTGGTGCCTGAGGGCTCTGGCGTGTGGGCACTCTCATCAGGTGGTGCCACTGGCAGGGTGGTTGGTGAAGGGACAGGAGCCGGACTTGGAGCCTGTGACCGCTGAATGGCTGCCGTCACTGTGGAGGACAAAGACTGGACAGTACGGTGTAGGCCACCCACGTCAGAATGAATCCCCTCCATGAAGGCAACTACCTGTGCCAACTTCTTGTCATGATCCTGGAAGGCATTCAGGAGAGCAGTCTGACCCACACACAGCTGGCGCAAAAGGTCCACCGACCTCCACACTGAGGGCAGCAGGGGAGACAGGGGCAGGGGCAGCAGTGCCTGGGGGGAAGGAGACTCTACCCTTCCTAGGGCTGCGGGCACGGACAGCACTTGTGGGGGCAACCGGGAGGGTGGGCCTGGACGATGTGTGGTGGAAGAAGAGGCAGATTTCGAAATTCCTGTGCCCGCCAACATCGAGGAGTCACCGCTGGAGTCTGAAGATGTGGAGGTTGGTGTTTCCGGGTGGGAATCATCCAGGGCACTCCTGTCCCCCTCCGAGGCGCTAGTCACATCAGTGTCAGTGAGCTCAAGTGTAGCAGTCGTGCCAGAAGCTTCCCCACTGGTGTCGGTCCCCCGTCCTTCCATGCCCTCGGTAGATGCTGCAAGAGACAGAGACATAGGTTCAGTATAGTGCCATACTCACAAACATCATATACAAGCAAAGCACAAAACTTGAAAATGATACTCCCATGTTGGCCTCCTCCATGTACAGTCAGCATGTGCAACATTTATGCAATCATCAGAAGATGCATGGAAACATGCCTAGTTGATAGTAATGCCCATGTGGCATTGACACAGACAACGTGCTGGCCCGTGCCTCCTAGTACCCTAACATACTATTCTCTGTAAGCATACCTACGTGCCTGTAGGTGAGATAGGTATACATCTAAACATGTTGTCTCTGTCACATATGGAGTCACTTAAAGGGAACACCACAGATACAAACTCCCAAATGTCCTTTTGCAATGGCCACAAGCTCCTGATATCCACCATGTTGTGCTTTGAAGCACAACTACAGTTGCACATTGGTGTCAGCTGTGTAGTTGTCACAAATCATATGTTGTGTACAGCACACATCTATAAATGCACAATAACATGATGCTCACTGCTGTTCACTGCCAGGTGATGTCTATGACACTCATACTGCAGCATATGTCACAAGGCCACATCTCATCTGTCAATGACAAGACTCATGGTTTTAAACACATGAGAAACCACATGTCGTACAAATGCATATCAGCTGCACTCAACACAGAGTCCACCTAGAAGCCATTGCATCACACTGGAGATATCACAGAGCTTCCCACTGGCTCGCGTTTGGGATTCATGCAGTCACTCACACTTAGCTGAATACTCACCCCCAACTTGCTGCTGATGGGCCCTCAAGCGTCCATCCAGCTCTGGCTGTGTCACTGCCAAGATGCGGGCCATTAGTAGTGTCATGCTCCTGCACGCCAACCTGGCACTCCAAGGGAGCACCCCCAGCGTAATCTCTGCCATGTTTTTGCTCAGCCGGCAGATGTCATCCCACCCCTTGTGACAGTGTGAGTGCCGTCGGTTGGAGACACCCAGAGCCCGCACCTTGAGTGCAATGGCCCTCCATATCACCTTTCGCTGGTGGACCTTAAGCTGCAGGCATGGGAGACAAGAAGAGGAAGTTTCAGGGACACTGTTTTATGTACCACTGTGTGTCAGTACAGGAGCATGAAAATACATAGCACACTAATACATAAATGTTGAGCAGAGGCCATACAGCATGACACATAGTACACTTGCATCGGATAATCCCATAGAAATGTATACATGTATGATGATGGACATAGTACATGGCCATCTCATACCCATGCAGAGTGCAAGCACAGCAACCAATGTGAAAATGACCCTCATCTGTGATGCAGTATGTGAGTGAGCATGACATACAATACATTGGGAATGATGTGTCAGGGCTGACTCACTGTGTCATAACACCACACACCCCTCAATGTCCTTGACCAGTGAATGGCTACATGTGTCATGGTGGTCACATTTAGGGCCATGATCTGACATTCTCACACTCTTTTCACAAGGTGGAGGCCTGTCTTGTGCAATCCTCAGGCATAAGATAGCTCATTGAGAAATAGGGTGGTGGACAACACATATGTTTCACTCATTACATTTAGTGATGTGTCCTTGTAACATTGGGCAGTTTCTGTGCAGGCCAGAGGGACTCACACTGAGGTTAAACGTGGGCCATCAGAGAAATCACATGCATGTACAATATGAGAGGGGAAACAGTGCCTACACATGCGAGACTGAACACAATGTAATCAATAGAAGGATGACATCTCCAAATTACATTTATCTGATGTGTCATAGGTGAACTACCACCAAGAGTGTTACACACAGGCATTGTACTCTCGTGGAGAATGCACACATCACCATAGTGGCTATTTGAGAACTGCACACACATCATTCAGTACCCTCTGGACAAAATACATTTGTAATGTCACAAATGAGCATGTGAAGCCTTAATGGACTATGACATCACATAGCACAGGCAATGTTTGTTCAGGCTTCGACTGACTCAAACCAGCAGTGTAACTGTATGGCTGCAAAATACACTGCATGTCACTCCCATCCTTCAATGCAGTCTTGGATCTGTGGAAATAAGGCAACACACTGCGTTGACATGAAGTCAGCTTGCTAGGCAGTGTATCACACATTTACATTAACCAGTCTCAGACCAACGTTTGTTTTTTTTGCAGAAGAAGGGCTATAGAAGTGTCCATGTTGCCATCCTCCCCACATACTCAAATGCAATTCTTAATAGGCCATGTATGGAGCTGGCTATAGGAAAAATATGGATGCATGCACATTGACTTGCACTCCCAGGCACATACTACTGCAGAGCAACATCATGTGAGCATTCTGAGCACTCTCAAACTTTTATTCAGTAACACTTACCAGTACATCTGGCGCACCATACAGCCTCCCATACTGTGCAAGGACCTCGTCCACCAGGACCTCCAGCTCATCTGTGGTGAAGGGATGGGCCCTGATGTTCTCAGTTCTCGCCATCACTGGGTCCAGAATACAGGAACAGCAGCAGATGATGGCGAAGAATGGCAGGCAGCAGTGTCTGAATGCAAGTGAAATGTGTGGCTCTCTCACAGAGATTTATAGGCCCCTGGGGTTGTTTCAGTGGTACTCAGCTGCTGCAATTGGTATGCCCGGTTAGCATTTTTCAATTGTATCCAATAACCGGGACTGCGGAAGCGGAGCATGCCTACCATGAGTTTTAAAATTGTATCTCACTACCGCGATTGCAGTTCCCATTGGTTGCATTGTCATTGGCGGTGTCACACCGCGGGGGCCAGGCGTTCGCTACCACAATCCTGCATCTTTCAATTGCGCCCAATGCCCGGGCCCGCGGTAGCGGAGCACATCTACCGCGAGTTTCAAAATTGTATTTCACTACCGCAATCGCGGTTCCTATTGGCTGCATTGTCATTGGCATTGGCGGTATCACACCGCGGGGGCCAGGCTGTCGCTACCGCAATCCTGCATCTTTCAATTGCGGCCAATGCCTGGGCCCGCGGTTGCGGAGCACGTCTACTGCGAGTTTCAAAATTGTATTTCACTACCGCGATCGCAGTTCCCACTCGCTGCATTGTCATTGGCATTGGCGGTGTCACACCGCGGGGGCCAGGCGGTCACTACCGCATTCCTGCATCTTTCAATTGTGGCCAATGACCGTGATCGCGGTGGCGGAGCACGCATACCGCACCAGTGGACACAATATGCTCTAGCAATGGCAATAGCCAATTTTAATCATTGAACACTATACATTCACAATGTATTACATCACCTGTTTGCAAAATGTAATGCTAGTGTGACATTCAACTCACTGATGCCAACACATGCCATGACAGTGCACATGATTACATGCATTGGCATGTACTTCCTCACATGTCACCTATGATATTTGTGTGCCAGTACACAGATTTGGTGTGTGATGGAGTCCCATATTTGTGAACATCTCAATGTGTGACATGGCTAATCAACCCACAGTAATGATGGACTGAGCACATAATGTGCCTATTTCACTGTGCACATTGCTGTATTGATTTTGGTAGTTGATCAGCTTACACACACTGTGCTCATTGTGTAGAAAGGTTGTGCTCTGTGCAACTTAAGCAAGAAGGTGTGGCATGTACAGAAGCTACGTAGAAGTCAGCAGTGTTGCTGTTTCCAACATGTGCTGTGTCACCTACACCCAGGGCTGGTGACACAAGATGTAGGAGTGTACCATTTACCATTCACATAGAATCTGTTGTACGACTACATGAGATCAAGGTTTCTCTGCATGTGACTTGTGCATTAAGCTGTAGTTAGAGTCCAGTCATTGTTGACGCTGCGTCAGTCAAGATGTAAGATGTTTGACACATCTCATAGGGGAATTAAATTGACATGTGTCCCCTTTCATTGTGTGTAGGAGACGACCAAATGTGCATCGTCCATTTCCAGTGCTGGCGAACATGGAGGTTGAGGACATCATAAGAAAAATCCGTCTGGATCGCCTTACCCTTCAAGACCTATGTGGTCAGTTGGAGCCCCATCTGAGGCCTCGCAGAACCTATCCGACTGCTTTGACACCAACAGTTAAGGTGATGGCGGCCCTGCATTTCTTTGCAACTGGTTGGTTCCAGTACACGGTGGCCCTCGCCGGTGGGATCTCACAAGCGATGTTCAGCATGGTGCTACGTGATGTCCTGTCTGCAATGATGACATAGAAGGACCGCTACATCCATTTTCCAAGGAGACATGAATTGGCAGCTGTGAGGGGTGATTTTTATGTCCTTGGCTACATACCTAATGTGGTTGGCGCCATTGACTGCACACATGTTGGCCTGGTTCCACCACAGGCACGTGAGCACATATACAGGAACAGGAAGCATTTCCATTCCATTAATGTGCAAGTGGTATGCCATGCGGATATGATTATCTCCTATGTCTGTGCCAGATTTCCCGGATCAGCCCATGACTCCTACATACTGCATAACAGCATCATCCCACAACTGATGGCAAACCTGCATCCGGAGCGTGCGTGGCTTGTTGGTGAGTATGCCGAGTCAAGTAGTGTGCTGTATGTATGACATGCTGTTCTCAGCTACTGTTTCTATCATTAAATTGCTCTCTGTATGTCACACCTAGGTGACTCTGCGTATCCCAACCGGCCTTGGTTGCTGAGCCCACTGAGGAATCCAAGGACCCCGGGTGAAGGACGCTACAATGATGCACATTGGAGGACACGTCGTGTGGTGGAGCGTACTTTTGGGCTTCTGAAGTCTAGATTCCGGTGTCTGGACAAGAGCGGAGGTGTACTACTCTACTCACCCCAAAAGGTGTGTCAGATCGTAGTTGCATGCTGCATGCTCCACAACCTGGCCTTGCGCAAGGAGATCCCCCTGCTCCTGGACGATGATGAGCAGCAGATGCCCCCCACCTGAAAACCCACACATGCCCAATGACGACGATAGTGGAGAAGAGGAAGGTGTTGACCTGCGTCAACAGCTCATCGACAACTACTTCCCTTGAGTGTAAGTGACACTGTACAACAGTGACATTGTCTGTTGGCTTTGATGGTAGTGGCAACGCATAGATGATCTTTTTGACTGCTGGCTGTTGTTGGCTCTGGGCTAATGGCTGATGTGTGTGGCACAGGGTATTTTTATCCAGGTACCTCATGTCTATGTTGATGTTGTTGCTCATTGTTATGTGTGCTGATTTTTGTACGTTGATGACTAATGTTGTGTTTTAGCTGTAATGGCATCACCTGACAAGTAAATGTTATTCTCTTGTGTATTTCTAGGTCCCTTCATCCTCTCAATGCCTCATCACAATCATTGCTTGTGGTACATTGGAATCTGAGTTGACATTGTACATACTGTGAAAAACATGGAGCTGACACAAAGACATAGGTGTGTAAAGAGTGTTTATTTCCAATGAGGTTTTGTGACAGAGAAGTGATTATTTACAAAATCGTGCCAAGTGAATTTATGAGTTGTCAGTGATGGTAAATGAGACAAATAGAGTAGTCACCACATTGATGTAGTCACACAGTCCAACAGACTCCTGCCATCAACATGGCAATGTGGGTAAGGATAGTTAACAAAGTCAATCTCAAGGAGAACACAGGTGCCATCAAGGCTGGCTCAGCGAATTGCGTTTGGATGGTGCATGGCCACGTGATCCTCCCCTGGTGTTTCTCGGATGGCTCCTTGTGCGTTTGGCAGGGGGGCCCTCTGCTGCAGGCTCAGCAGTGTCTGAGGAGTCATTTTGTTGCAGCTCACCCCTCTCTGTGGCCGCAGCTGCGGTGGTGGGTGTATCAGCATGCGGGCCACTGGAGGGAGGTTGAGCTGTCATTTGGGCCGCATGTCTGTCCCTCAGAACACCCACAAGCTGGACCAGGTCCACAAGTTGGCCCATACGTGTGTCCATGGATCTCAGCAACAGGCGGAGCTCACGCACTTCTTCCACAACCTGGCCCATCTGTCCCTGGTTCTGTTCATATGCCCCAAGGACTCTTGCGACGGTGGCCAGGGCTTCGGTCTCAGTGTCCTCCTGTATTTG
The DNA here is from genome assembly GCA_963921515.1 of Calotriton arnoldi. Lineage (NCBI taxonomy): Eukaryota > Metazoa > Chordata > Amphibia > Caudata > Salamandridae > Calotriton > Calotriton arnoldi. The sequence continues at coordinate 1,485,153 of CAWUFW010002931.1, read as the reverse complement.
TCCCCCAGTTGCCCTCCCACCTACCCTGCTGACACAGACCTGTGGCGTTGGCACTGGACGCACCCCCTCACTCCCCCTGGCAGCCTTTGATTGTGTTGTGGTGTTGGTAACCACTGAGGCAGGGAGAGTGTTGCAGGCAGCAGTGGTGTTGGTGGTGGTGGAGGCCGCATAGGTCGTTGTAGCAGGGGTCAGCGCTGTTGTTGTTGCTGCGGTGGTGATGGGGACAATGAGGGCCTAAGACGTGGTGCGCCCTGGCAGTCCGGAGGGGCCAGGTTGTTGCTCCTCATCCGAGAAACGTAGGGAGTCTGCATCCGAGAGTTCATGTTCCGGGGGGGAGACAGGCTCTGCAGGTTGGTGGTGTTTTCTGCTGCAGTTGCTTGTGGATCTCCTGTTGAACAGAGGTTAAATGGTCATTGAAGTGCACTACACAAGCTTGGTGTTAGACTTTTGGATGTTACATTTGATACACCAAACACTTTACATTGCAATCACTTGGTATGGCAGCAAAATACTGAGCATCATGACATGCTGTTGAGGTACATACATTACTTGCCCATGGTGTGACATATAAATTGAAACCATGTGCCACGTACAGATTGTGTGATTACAAGGACATGTCATCATCTAACAACTTGCGGCACATCAACTTTATGTAATGCGTCTTTTTTGTTTTCTCTTCGTGGAATCAATTTCGGCTAAGCAAGAACTAGCCTTTGGAATATTCTACATACCTTTTTCATATAATGTACTTTACTTTGTTTGTCAGATTGACCATGCATGTTTTGTGTTCATATGGGCCTTCATGCTCTGACACCATGGCACTTACACATTGCATTCTGTGCTGTGCATGATTGTGCCATGAATTACTTTCACATGTGACTTGGTGAGTCAAAGTTTAATTTCTGTGACAGTTACGTGTGCTTAGCTGTCTGCACACTGGATGTGGCTTTTGGATCTATGCCAAGTTGGCTGACATGTGAGTCCTGGTGTGGTCATCTGGCTCCATGTTTTTTGAGAAGGATGGCAGGGTGCATGCACTGACTACCTACCTGTTCGGTGACACAGTGGGGGGAAATGGCTGCCACATGTTTCTGGGTGTGGGGAGTGTACCATACTGCTCAGGGGTGAGGCAAGGGGGCCTGGTGTGAGTTGTAGTGCTGGCTTCCCACCCACAAACACCCCTCCCTGTTCAGAAGGCTACCTACCTGTTAGGTAAAGGTGAGCAATGCAATGGCTGCCACATGGTTATGAGTGGGAGGGGTGTGCCATCCTGCTCAGCTGTGGGACAAGGGGGCCTGGTGGGAGTTGTAGTGCTGGCTTCCCACCCAGAAACACCCCTCCCTGTTAATATGGCTACCTACCTGTAAGTTTGATGAGTGCAAGGAAATGGCTCACACATGGTTGGGGGGAGTGCTCCTATCCTCAAAAAGAGAATGCAGACCCTGCTATACTAAACATTTTTAGACCCATCTCCTTACTGCCAGCACCAGCCAAGGTTCTGGAGAAAGAGGTACAGAAACAGCTATCTAACTTTTTAGAATCCAACAAGCTGTTGCACGATACGCAGTCTGGATTCAGAGCTGGTTACAGCACCGAGACAGCGCTGCTAGAAGTAGCTGAAACTATCCGAGAAACCTTGGACAAAGGTTGCTGCGCAATGCTGGTGCTGCTCGACCTGTCGGCAGCGTTCAATACAGTGTCCCACAAGATTCTCCTCGATAGGCTCAGGCAACTAGAAATTACTGGGACTGTATTAGCCTGGTTTAACTCCTTTTTTGAGGGACGATTCCAAAGAATAAGACTGCAACCGCAAGTCTTGTCGCCCGCCCTCTGATTTGTGGAGTCCCACAGGGCTCGGCCCTTAGCCCCACCCTTTTAATATTTACCTTGCACCCCTGGCCCCACTCATTGAGCAAAACGACGTTAGTGTCATCTCATATGCTGATGACACACAGCTAATGTTTTCCTTTAAAGACCATTCAGATGCAGCTTTTACTAAATTCAAGCACTGTCTGACAGATATCTCCACCTGGATGACTACAAACTGCTTATGGCTTAACGCCGATAAAACAGAAGTATTGTTTTTAATCAACCATCGCCCCCCCAACCTGAACTTTGGTGGCCTCCAAAGCTCAGTCCCCCCCCATGCCCTGTCTCATCGGCAAGGAATTTGGGATTTAGATTCGACAATACACTATCGTGCAAAACCCAGATAAGACATGTCTCCTCTACATGCTTTTGGAAACTTAAGGCACTTCAGAAATTCCTCCACCTCCTACCAATGGACTGCAGAAAAACTATTGTCCACGCATTGGTAACATCGCAATTAGACTATGCCAACAGTCTATATCTGGGCCTACCAGCCTATCTGCTCAGAAAGCTGCAGACAATACAGAACGCAGCTGCAAGGCTCATAAGAAATGTCCCTTTAAGACATCACATCTCACCACATCTACGTAGCCTACACTGGCTACCGGTAAGAAAACGAACAGAATTCAAGGCACTTACCCTTGCTTACAGAGCAATAAATGGAACTGGCCCCCATTATCTAAGAAAAAGAATCTATAAATCACACCATACAAGAAATCTAAGGTCTAATCACCTAGAACTTCTCGTTACCCCTCGCTTTGCCAAAGCCAGAATGGGCGGACGCTCATTTTCTGTCAAAACAACGGTTCTTTGGAATGCCCTACCCATACATATCAGAAAGGCCTCCTCGGAGCCTAGCTTCCGTAAGCTACTAAAGACATGGCTCTTTAGTCTCCCGTAGATTCACGTGCCGACCTCCTGCTCCTCCTATCTCCACTATTAGCTCCGGGACACTCCTGTTGGGGGTAGCCGTGCGCTCTATAAGCTACATATTATTATTAAGTATTTATTATCCTGCTCAGCTGTGGGACAAGGGGGCCTGGTGGGAGTTGTAGTGCAGGCTTCCCACCCACAAACACCCCTCCCTGTTCAGAAGGCTACCTACATGTTAGGTGAAGGTGAGCAATGCAATGGCTGCCACATGGTTCTGGGTGGGGGGAGTGTTCCATCCTGCTCAGGGGTGAGACAAGAGAGCACGAGAAGGCTGACTACCTGTATGTTTGAGGAGAGCAATGAGATGGCTGCCACATGGTTGTGGGTGTGGGGAGTGTACCATCCTGCTCATCTGTGGGACAAGGGGGCCTGGTGGGAGTTTTAGTGCTGGCTTCCCACCCACAAACACCCTCCCAGTTAAGATGGCTACCTACCTGTTAGGTGAAGGTGAGCAATGCAATGGCTGCCACATGGTTGTGGGTGTGGGGAGTGTACCATCCTGCTCAGCTGTGGGACAAGGGGGCCTGGTGGGAGTTGTAGTGCTTGCTTTCCACCCACAAACACCCCTCCCTGTTAAGATGGCTACCTACCTGTTAGGTGAAGGTGAGCAATGCAATGGCTGCCACATGGTTGTGGGTGTGGGGAGTGTACCATCCTGCTCAGCTGTGGGACAAGGGGGCCTGGTGGGAGTTGTAGTGATGGCTGCCTGTACACATGCCCCATGGAAATATTGCTAGCTACCTTTGGGGTGATTCAGAGGAAAGAAATGTTAGATGTGTGAGACGTGTGTTCGGAAGAGTGTGTTGTACGTAAGTGCATTTGTGTTTAGGAAGTGTAGCTTTCTAGTTGTGCAAGACAGTACATAGCAGTGTAATGGGATACATTTATTGGTACTTACCAGCCTCTACTCCCCCGGGTATTCCTGTGAGACTCTCTGGATGCAGTATGGCAAGCACCTTCTCCTCCCATTCGTTGAATTTTAGTGGTGGATTGGGAGGGCCACCGCCAGTGCTCTGAGCCAGCTCATGGTTCTTGTTGGCACGCTCTTTCACCCTGGTCTTGAGGTCATGCCACTTCCTCCTGATGTCCTTCAGGGTGCGTGGGGTGGTCCCTACTGCATTGACTTTGTTGACTATCCTTGCCCACATTTGATTTTTTGTGGCTACTGGTGTCTGTTGGACCATGCTTCCAAACAAATGTGGTTCTACTCTGATTATCTCATCTACCATGACTGACAACTCGTTTTGGCATTTGTTTCTGTGCCATGGTGTGTGATGTACAAATGTGTGGAAAGTGCAGGTGGGAAGGTGGTGGTGGAGATGTGTGTGGTGTGTGTGTGGTTGTGATGGTGTGATGTGTGCTGATGTGCCTCTCCTTTGTGCTGTGGGGTTGGGCCCTCCAGTGCTGGAGTTGTGCAAAGGATTCTGGGCAGGGAAGGGGCTGGTTTTATACTCAGCTATGTGGGTGGGTCAAAATGGAGTATTCATGTCAGGTGTGTTGTCTGGGTTGACCTGGGATTTGTATTTTTTACTTGCCATGGGGATGTGTCATTGGGGTGTGTTAGGTGTTTATTGAGGCTGAGCCAGATATACAGCCACACTTTGTAGCCTTGTTGTGTGGTTGCTTTTGACCACCATTACTCTTTCGGCGCGACTGCGGCGGTCGGAATGCAACAGCCCTTCAGCTGGCTCTCCCATTCAGCATTAGTTGCGATTGCGGCAGTCGGAAACAACTGATCGTTCCGCTGGCACCGCCATCGTATCGTAATTTCACTTGCGGTCATTCCGCTGGTCGATCGGCGGTTTTGGGTCTTTCCGCAGCAAATCCGAACGCCACGGACGGATTTTCAGCTGTTCTGGACGTTCCCGGCAGAGTTTTGTGGAATCTGTCCGCGGCGGTCGGATTTCTCTGGCAGTGCATCCTAATCTGACTGCCGGTTTTGCCGCAGTACATGCGGACAGTTATTTACCGCTACCACGGCAGTCGGAATGCTTTTCCGACCGCCATCGTAATCGGCCCCATAGTTTGGTTTTTCAGATGAAACTATCTTAAACTTTGTAATTTCTTCTGCAAACTTGTCAGTACTAATATCTTGCACCTGTTCTTCAACAGCTACACTTATCAAGCTCTCACTTTCTATACATTCCTCTTGTGAACCAAAGAAACAAAACTCTATATCACAAACTTTTTTTACATCTGATACTGAACCATGCAAAAGAGCTGTGTTCATTTCACTTAAACATAATGCAGGACTTTTTGCATAGTAGAGTCTCCTTACTAACTTCCGCATTTCTGAGTGGTGAACTGCTAAAATTCTTAAATGCTGGAAAGTACTTTGACTAACGTTTCTTAAAAGGCAAGCCAGAGAATGACCCTGCAATTTAGTATATTTTCTTACTTTACATGGATCTAGTCCTTGTAACATCTTAAACTTCTGTTTAAGACTTTTTTTGGCATATTCTCGTAAAAATACTCTTAATATGTCAATAGATTCCTGACGAATACTACAAATACTGCTACAATCCCACTCATATGAACGCCTCCCTTGAACTTCTTCAACTATTACTTCTTCCACATTCCTAAGAACCATCTTTTCTTTTGAAATTGCACAACCATCTTTCACTTCATAACATCGACCACTAGTATCAACTGCATGAACTATTGTATTTTGTTGAAAATAGCTTTCTTCATTAAAGAAAGGCTCAGTACTAGAAGTGTGCTTCCACTCACCAGTAAACATTTTTCAAAAGTTACTTCTATTACCCAGTCTTTTGCTTTTGCTTTTCTCCTTCATGAACTGCATTGTTATATTCAGTGTTTTCATTCTCTTCAATACCAATATACTTAATTTTCGTTTCAATTCAAAAGCTTTTTCTACTACACTTTCAATCTGTTGCTTTTTCTTGTAAGCTGCTGATCTTCTTTTATATTTCTTACAATTGTTCAATGAATTTTGTAGTACTCTACATTTATACATTCTCTTCCTAATGTCTTTATATTCTTTCATCCTTCTTTCAACATGGAGTAGTTTCCCATAACATGATTTTCCATTAATATGCCCTTTTTTCGTTTCCTTCTGATTGGTTGTACAACTTTTCTTTCTCTTTTCCACATTTTGAAAATTCATTACATTCTTTAAAAGTCTTTTAACAAATTCTATAGTTCTCTTACCAGAAGTCTTTTTCTTCAATGTCCCATTTTGAACTTCATCTAATTTCTGCTTTTCTCTCTCCTTTAAATAGTACTGTTTTTTTTTTCTTGTCTTTTCTTTTGAACTTTTCTTGTCATACTCAATCTTTCTTACTAATAATGGTGAATATCTGAAAAAAATAAACGTTTAAAAAGTTTCTAAAAATAATTTTATATTAATAAAATAATTATATACAAATAGTCTCATCTATAAATAAACAAATACTTTCAATTGCATTGCAAAGCTATGTTAGACACTGCACAATTCCTTCATTTAGAAGACATCACAACCTCTGCAACAGAATGAGAGAGCAGAACTAAAGGATTTCTCTACTACTACCCAAACCTATCAGGTTCACATGTATAATACATCAGATAATAGATGTATAAGTAGACACATACGTCATTCACAACACCATAAAGTCCCTTAAACTTCACAGACTGGTGTTCCCAATTCAAAATAACACTTAAAGTGTTGAGCTTACCCAAATATAAAACAGCAACCCTTCACGTGTCTCTGTTGTAAGTCTCACCATATTCCTGAAAGCATCCATACATGTGCCTGTACCTTTTGCTAGTGGCACCATATATGAAACAAATATACAAATAGTTCTATACCTGTATTTGTTCACAGACTCATACAAAGTACCCTAATCACTAAACCATCTGCCAACATGTCTTTAACCTTCCTTTGTGCTGCAGCTTCACCATTTTGCGACGACTCAAAGTGTTGGGCCTACCTAAATATAAAGCAGAAAACCTTCACATCAGTCTGTTATAAATCTCACCATATTCCTGAAAGCATGTATGCATGTGTCTGTACCTTTTACTGGTACTATCATATATAAAAGAAACATACAAATAGAGGTATACCTGTGTTTTATACATCTAGTATCTTCAGATGCATAGCACATATGAGAATTCATGTGCAAGTAGAGACATACATCAATCACAGACCTTAAACTTAAAACTTGAGAAACTGCACTTTAGATTTGAAACAGACACCTACATTTATGCAGTGTACTTCAAGTATACATTTCCCCAGATTCATAAAAAGTAGCCTAATCATTAATCCCTCTGCCAACATCGCTTAAACCTCACTTTTGTGCTGCTGCTTCACCATTCTACGACTACTCAGGATGTTGGGCCTAGTCAAATATAAAGCAGCAACCTCATCACATGTCTCTGCTGTAAATCTCACCATATTCCTAAAAGCATGCATGCATGTGTCTGTACCTATTACTAGTGCCACCATATATAAAAGAAGCATACAAATAGATGTATACATGTGTTTTACAAATGTAGCATCTTCAAATAGATAACACATATCAGAATACATGAGTAAGTAGAAATATATCTACTTAGACACCTACATTTATGTAGCGAACTTCAAGTGTACCTTTCCACAGACTCATACAAAGTAGCCTAATCACGAATCCATCTCCTGACATGTCTTAAACCTCACTTTTGTGCTGCAGCTTCACCATTCTGCAGCTACTTAGGGTGATGGGCCTAGCCAAATATAAAGCAGCAACCCATCACATGTCTACGCTGTAAGTCTCACCATCTTCCTGAAAGCATGCATGCATACATTTGTACACCGCATAAATGTAGGTGTCTATGTAGATATGTCTCTACTTACTCATGTATTCTGATATGTGTTATCCATCTGAAGATGCTAGATGTGTAAAACATAAGTATACATCTATTTGTATGCTTCTTTTATATATGGTGTCACTAGCAAAAGGTACAAACACATGCATGCATGCTTTTAGAAATATGGGGAGACTTACAACAGAGACATGTGAAGGGTTGCTGCTTTGTATTTGGCTATGCTCAATACCTGAGTAGTAGTAGAATGGTGAAGCAGCAGCAGCAGAAAAGTTATGTTTAAGATATGTTGGGTGAGAAATTAGTGATTAGGCTACATTGTATGAGTATGAGGAAAGGTTCACTTGAAGTATGGCACATAAATCTAAGTGTCTGTTTGAAATGTGAAGTACATACTCTAATATATGCCAAAGACAGAAATGGAAGTGGTCAAATCAATTCTGTCCACAGATTGAGAAAGCTAGAAAGAATGTCAATAAAGCTGTTTCTGCTTACCTCAGAGACCATAGAATGGGCTCCATCTATAACAACAATCTACGTTTTGATATGGATGATATCTACAGAAGTGATGGAATACACTTCACAGATCAAGGGAACAGAGTCTTTCTCAACAACCTAAAGCTGTGCATCTGCACTTACATGTAGCTACAACAAACTCATAATGAAAACAAGGGCTCTTTTTAGAACCACCCTATAACACAAAAGTGATTCTAATTTTTGTTTACACATACATACTCTTTTTTAATTTTTTGTGGATTCGCGCACCCGTCGCAAATCTGCACAAGCATGAATTCAATCTACTACAACACAATACACTTTTCAGGTTTAACTTTTAATTTTATATATTTTTACTAACTCTATCAAATGTATTCTTATTATTAACTTCAATCACACTACCTCTATAAAGCAAATTCACAAATGCAACACTACATTCTAAATTATATACTACTTAATTAGTTATTTGAGGTGGATCCGCGAATCAACTGCGACGTTACACGGGGGGCCGCGCTGAGAGCTGTGATGCGGTTGCGACTCCAAAATCGAAAGAAAAAAATGCCCCACTTCCATTATTCGATATCCACCCCGGGGACCCCACCCCCCTGCGGGAGCCGGCATTGCTTTTAGGCAAGGGGAGCTGCTAACATGCAGCTCCGCTTGTCCAAAAGCAATTCTGCTTCGCTTCATGGAAGCGAGAGCAGATTTCCTGTTCTCGCTTCCATGAAGCGAAGCAGAAGTTTGCAATGGCAGGGCGGGAGCAATGCTCCCGCCCTGCAATTGCAAACTGCAATGTCCCGAGGGTGGGCACCGCAGGACATTGCTAGAGTCGGCCCTTTGGGTGGCGGTCCCCAGGGCCATGGAGGGTCTCCAGGAGGGGGCTGCGCAGCCCCCCTCCCAACGTATACATAGCCCCGGGGAGGTGGTAGTCCCCAGGGCCGGGGGTCCGCAACGGACCCCCATATCTTTATTACTCAATGCCTCGTGGAGGTGGTGGTCCCCGGGGCAAGCCCCCCACACTTACTATTTAGAAATAGCCTCAGGGAGGTGGTGGTCCCTGGGGCTGCGGGGGGGCTCGTGCCCCGCTACATATTAAAATTAAACCATTGCCCCCTGGACCTGGCCCACCCCGAGGCTTAAAACAAACGAAGCGCGGGAGTCAGCACTTCATTTTTTTTTCAGCAGGATTTGCGTATCCTGCGCGAATCACTTCGAATATTTTTTTTAATCAATGGTTTTTTGGGCCCTGGAGGTCCCTGTAGGATCCCCTGACCAGACCTAGGGGGTCAGGGTGTTTCTACCCTGCCCCCTTATCTTGTTTTGGTCCTCTTTTCTTGTGACTCAGTTCTACTGAGTCACGAAGATGGCTGCCAACACCTTTTGGTTTAGAGTTTTGGCAGCCAAACAGAATAAAGCTCGTGCTCAGGAGGGTTCGCGGATCCACTGCGGTCACCAGATATCAATATATTTTATTTCTGAATTTCTCAGCAACTACTGAACGGATTTACACGATTTAAAAAAAAGGTCGCTTTCTGAACCAAGAGCTTCCTTTTTGCCAAATTTGGTGTAATTCCTTTCAGCAGTTTGAGCTGTAGCTTTGTCTAAAGTTTCCTATGGAAATTAAGATGGAGAAAACAGGTTTTGGGACCCCTTTTTTCTCGGCCCCCGCTTGACGAATCACCCCGAAACTTTCAAGATAGAAGCTAACCGGAGCGCCCCATTAGTTTTGAAATTTCTTGAAGAATCGTCAAACGGCGCCAAAGATATTGGCAAAAGAAAAAATGCTTTTTGAATAGAAACGAGGTCCTAACTATAACTACCTACTGGCGACCGCCAGTAGGTTATATATATATATGTGTATATATATATATATATATATATATATATATTGTGCAAAAAAATGCCTCCTCCTTCGTAAGAAAAAGCGATATCGGCACTCTGTAGGTTTGTTTATCTGGCATTTATTCCAAAGAGTGAAACATCAACGCGTTTCAGCCGTTGCCTCACGGCCTTGTTCACGATGTCGAGCCGCATACAGATTTCAATTTAAATACTTAAAAAACTGCAAATGCATAGACACAGACATAGAAAGAGGACATTCACTGTTCACAGTTGTACATGATACAAGCTCATAGTAAAAAATGTGGCGGCCATCTTAAAGTGTATTCACATTACTTCAAATGCAATTGATTGAATGAGGAAAGTTCCCAATATAATACAACTTTTTCTTGCATTGATTCTTATCTTTCCAATTCTCAATTTCTCGTTGTATAATTTGTTTAAAGTGCATTCAGTTCATGTTTTAAACTGTTAGTGACCACATTTTCTTATGTACTTTCCTGATCATCATCAACTTTAGCACCACAGATCCAGATATCATTTTAGTCACACTTTTTCTAAAAGTGCCAGTGCTTAAAATTAATAAAGTGCTAGTGCTCCAATGTGCAATCTTAATACTTATCTAAAGTGCTAGGTCGTTCTTTATAAAATTCATATCAATACCTGGGATAAATGCCCAATGCCTGATAGAGATAATTTTAATCCGTCTTATCTCTTTACATGAATTCTTTTAGAAAAACTACCATTTTATCTTAAGTGCTCTGTGCTTATTTCCCAAAGTGCAAGTGCTTATTCTCTTACTTGTAATTCTGTGTTAAAAATAATTAATAATTTATCTTATGATGCTCTTACTGATAAAAATGCTTTGCGAGAATACATAAAATTTTGTTTAATACAGGCATGTAAATAACTCCTCGTTCAGATTAAAACCATTTGGTTCCTAGCATCTAGTTCCAGGATATAAAAGGTTTCTAATTTTCTCAATTCTCTCTCCCTGTCCCCTCCTCTCCTTCTCTTGGGCACTTGAGCTAGGCAGCTGTATGTCATGGATGTTGGGTCACTTTGATGTTCTTTTTCAAAGTGCCTTTCTATTGGTTAGCTTCTATCCCTATTAACGATGGCCCTCCTGAGCTGCAATATTCTTTTATGGACAGGTAATGTAGTACTCCCTACATATACTTTCCTACATGGGCACCTTAAAATGTAGACCACAAAGCTTGATTTGCACGATAAAACCCCTTTGATTTTTATGGTTTTCTTAAAAGTAGTCTGCAAAGATGACAGGTTTTCCCCATGTTGGCAAGCCTTGCACTTCATACATTTATAAAAACCTTCCCGCTTTTTAAGCCAAGTTTGCTGTGGCGCTGTCCCTCCATACTCACTTCTCACTAAATAGTCTCTCAGAGACTTAGATTTTCTATAAGTGATTTCTGGTCTCTTTTTCACTTCCTGCCCCAGTATCGGGTCTTCTACAATAAAGTGCCAGTTCTTGTTTAAAACCTTTCTTATCTCATTGTGTCTCACATTATACATTGTTTTTAATCTCTGTGTGCTAGTTAGACCTTTATTTTTCTTCCTTTATGTTGTTCTAAAGGTTGGAACAACACCTCCTCTCTATTTAGATCTCTTTCTTTTTTAAATGCTGTTTCCAGACTGTTAATCGAGTACCCTCTTTCGATAAATTGATGTTTCATATCCTGCTCTACTTTGTCATACTCACGAAGGGCGCTACATACTCTTCTAGCTCTGGAAAATTCCCCAAAGGGGATACTCCTGATAAGGGGTGTAGGGTGAGAACTCTCCGCATGTAAAATAGTATTTCCAGCGGTAGGTTTTCTAAAAACTGTACTCTCCAGTTTCTCCCCTTCCACACATATCCTGATGTCTAAGAACTCTATTGATTGTGTACTTTTCTGGCCCACAAAATTCAGGTTCAGGTCATTGTTATTCAGCTCATTGATGAATTGATCCACCTCTGCCTCCCTGCCTTGCCACAACACGAAGACATCATCAATATAATATCTAGCTTGGGTTTTAAATGTTTGCAGTTAATGCACAGTTTCTGGGGAGTTGTATTGTTAATATTTATTTATATAATTTATTGTGGTGTAGGGTAAATATTATGTTGTTGAAGTAATATATTTTTTCTTTAATTCAAATATGTGGATGACATTTTTGGGTTCTTTTGAAATAATTGTTTTATGTAAAAAGTGTGTTTTTAAAAATGTATTAATGATTACTTCATTATTTTAGCAATAATATTGTAGTCATTATTATGTGCATCGAAATTTTTCAGCTGCGCCAGCGACATCTGCCAGATGTTTTGAGCATGCACCAGGATTTATTTCTTTTTTATATGATTTTTAAAAATGTATTGTTGTGGGGGTGGCCTGCAATTTTATTAGGGGCCTAGTTATTTTTTGCATTTAATTTTTCTTATTTTGTATAGGAAAAATATAGAACAGTTTAGTACATTTTCTCCATGTTTTCTAAAAAAAAATTGCAATAATCTTTTAATTCACTATGTGGCCTAGTCTGCCAATGTGCGTTCCAGCCTGTCGGCCCAGTACTAGTCATGAGTGCATAAAACACCTGTTTCTGTGGTGTCTGTTGAATTGAAACATCATTTAGGCCATGGATGGCATTGGATTAAAATACAAAATGTGTTATTTGTAGTATTTCACTTTTTTTTCCTGCATACAGTGTATAGGTGGGGTAATGCCTTTGGAGGATATGTGTTATTGTAAACATTTTTAGCTCTGTTAATTTTTATTTTTGACATTGCTGAATTAATGCTGTGTTGTCTGTGTTACCCATGCCTCCTTTGTCTGGCTAGTGTGCGTGTGTGTTTTACAGAGGCCACCATTTGCCTTTGTTCCCCATGGCATGTGGCCAGGGGCCATTTTGTATAGTCAGTGTCCATAGGCCTGCATGTGTTCTTTGTTTTCCAGGCCTCCTGCTTGTTGTTGTGACAATGTGGCTGTCAGCCATTTTGTGTAGCCAGCCAGTGTGCTTTTGCCATAGGCCTGCATGTCTTCTCTTTGTTCCCATTGCCTTCTTGCTCAGTGTTGTTGTTGTTGATGACTATGTGGCAATGGCTAGCAGCCATTTTGTGCATCCAGCCAGCGTGGCCCTTCGCCATAGGCTTGCATGGATGGTTGAGAAATGAGATAGCAGTTTAAGAAATTATACGTTTTGAGTATAATTTCACTTATTTATAGAGATTGAGCTTCATTCTGAGGATGTAGAAGAACCCACTCTTTCAGAAGATCCATTGTGTTCCAGATCTCCAGCAAGAAAAAGAAGGGTTAGTCTACCATCTTCTTCTCCAAGACCCCCTTCTGATGATCAAGACTCCACTTGTATCCCGGCTCAGTCTAAGAGTGTGACACACCACGAGATTAGGGGAATCTTTTTTTTCCTGAAAACCTTATACTTATGGCTATAGAAGAGGAGGATGACGATGAGCCAGTCATCATGGATGTTAGCCCAGACCCAGTGGAGACCAATGTTTCCCCATCCCAACCTGCTCTGAGGGATATGGCACCACAGATACCACCACCACCGCCTGCTGCCATATTTGCAAAGCCCCAGCAACCTACAACCACAACCACCACAGTAGATGTAGATACTGCAGAGAGGCAAATGTTAACACTCCCACCTACCGCCGGTTCATCTGACATTGGCAGTGGCACCAGCGTCATAAAGTAGGCCTCACCAGTTTAGGGCTTCTTTGAGGTTAGCAAGAAGGAGTCGATGCTCCATTTGCGGAACAAGTGTTAGTTGGTGTAAGCTTGGCACAAACTATGGTACCATAGGCCAAACAACCCATTTGAGAAAACAACATGCAATCCAGTTGGAGGAGCACCTTAGCGGCCAACAAACTACCAGTGGTGTTGGTGAAGGGGGTGAAAGACTGAGCAGGGAATCCAATCCGATCATGGTGGAAGGTCAAGAAGAGGAAGACATTTTCACTGCGCAAATCAGCCCTGTCCCCATCAGTGCAGTTGGATCACTCACATCAGCATCATCGTAATGGCACAAGACTCAGGTCGAGACACCAAGGCAAGAGCGCACAGTATCTGCCCCACTGAGATACACATTGAGCCTGCCACTGTCTGCTCTCAAGAAGTCACCTGCATCAGTGGCACCAGAAAAGTAAAAATTCCTGGCTACTATTACTGGCATGTTTAGGCAGGAGGGGCTGTACAACCGTAACCACCCAACGGCACGTTTGTACAACACAAAGCAGGCTAAAATGTTAGCACTGGACAGCCGCACGATGTGCTGGAATTATTTGGACAAGCTATGCAGCAGAGTGCTAATCACACTATCCTCCTGAAAACAAACATGTGGACCAGTTGCCAAGCCACTGATTACATGTGCATCACTGCATACTGGATCTCTTTTGTGGGGGTTTAATAAATGATATCTGGAGGTGTTGACACTGCTGAGATTTTTAATGGCGCTCGGGAGCATGCAACAGTAGCCATATTTGCCATGGAGAAATCCCATCCTGCTGCCCATATCTTGGAAGACTTTAACAACTAGGACTTTAAATGGCAGCAACAAAGAGGTCTTAACATTGGAGTTGTTGCCACAGAAAATGGCAGTAATATAGTTAAGGCCATGCCAGATGGTAGCTATTTCAGGGTCTGTGTTTGGTGCACTGCATCAACATCATTGTACAGGACTTTATCAAAAAAGAACAAGTCTGCAGCTTACTGTCCACGTGCAGAAGAATCTGCACTCATTTCAGCCATTCTTTTGAAGCCCAGAAGCAGCTGAGGTTTATTCAGCGTGATTATAAAATGCTAGATAAAGCACTCATACAGTAGGTGCCAACATGATGGAACTCGACTTATTACATGTTGCAACATTTGTTTGAGCAGTACAGACTGATCAGTTAATATGTTATGCAAAGAGGGGATGCAACTATGAAAGATATGATCATTGAGATGGACCAATGGGGGCCTAGTCAAATGCCTGACAGTGGTGCTGTTTCCTTTTAAGGTTCTCAAACGGGACGTCAGCAAGGAGGGTGGTACCATGAGCCAAGCTATCCCGTTGTTGCAAACAGCTAAAGGAGGTTTCTGAAATGTACGCAGGTGTAGACCAAAAAAATATGCATATGAGTTGGTTGAGAGCTAAGGGGTCTATTAGGATGGCGGTCGGAAAAACATTCCGACCGCCGTGCTAGCAGGAAACTTTCGCCCGCAGGTACCGTGGCAAAACCGCCGGCCAGATTAGGATGCACCACCAGAAACTCCCTACCGCAGCGGTCGGATCCCAGGAATCAGCGCCGGAAAAGCTAAAAATCCGTCCGCGGCGGTCGGATTTGCTGCGGAAAGGCCAAAGACCGCTGTTTCCCTAGCGGTCTGGAACACATGGAGCTATCCGCAGTATTGCCACCGCCATCCTCAAATGGCCGGATTCTCCGCAGCGGTGTGGTGGGCTGTATGAAGCATCGTGATTTGACCGGCGGTCCTGACCGCATTCCACACGGCGGTACCTCTCATGTGGCTCCGTCCACTACCGGTGCGGACGGAGATTTTCAGCGGAACCCGGAACACCGCAGCGGACGGGAAATGGGCTATCTATGCCCATCATAATACGGTGGACGCAAAGACCACCGATGGAGTGCGGAAAAGGGCATTTTCTGCCACCGCCAGCACGGCAGATGTGCCTCCGCCCGCCATCGTAATAGGCCCCTATGCCCATCATAATACGGCGGACGCAAAGACTGCCGATGGAGTGCGGAAAAGGGCATTTTCCGCCACCGCCAGCACGGAGGATGTGCCTCCACCCGCCATCGTAATAGGCCCCTTAATCCTTCGCTTATTTGTTAATACAACGGTGCATAGAGACATTGTATCATCCAAACAATACATGTGTGCCACAATTCTATATCCACTGTACAAACAATTACTGCCCACTTCCATTCCTTTTTCAGAAAGGGATGTTTCAAACTACAAAGCGTGGATTGCTGAGCAAGCCAGTGACTTAGAAAAGGAACAGCTGGGAATTAGAGGCCCACTCCTGTAGGGAATAAGTTTTGCAGTGCAGCCTTCAACTTCAGAGCCTGAGGGCAGTGCTGTTGGATTACAGTAGCCAAACCCAACACGAATACCAGCAACAACAGGAAACGGAGCATCAGCCCCAAAATCTGCATATGATTGGTTTTTAAAGGCAGGGCTTAAGTCCAGTGCAGAGGCAAAGGAGGTTGAGCAAGGTGGAGCACCAATGACTATTAAGAGGATGGTCCAAGCCTATCTGGATGACCCAACAGAGGTCTATCTTGATGAAAACCTATTGGTGTATTGGTATGGGAAGAGGCGCCAATGGCTAGTGCTCAGCAGGCTGGCAATAAACTATCTGGTTTCCCCTGTACCAGTGTATCTGCTGAGCATGTTTTCAGTGCTGCTAGTGCAGTTTTTACATTCTGCAGTGACCAGTCTCTTGCCTCAAAACATGGAGAGATTAAACATGATCAAAATGAATCAACACTTTATACCATCTGATTACACCATACCTAAAGTACGACAGAAAGAGAATGAGGGTGATTGGTCAGACTCAGGTCATGGTGGTAGTGTGTTAGCTGACCTATTTCTGGGCGAACCTCCTTAGTTTGAGGGCAAACTCTACTTCCCTTACTACTAGGCCTGGGCCACCAACCTCAGAACTTTCTATCTCTATCGCTGAACTGCTTTGACTACAAACAAAAAGGATATAGCTAGGGGAACATTATTTTATTTTGTTTGTTTCTGTCTGACTGACTAATGCAGCCTCACCGTATTAGACACAATTTAAAGTTGGATTGCAGTTGCACCAGTGTGCAGTGAAGAAGCCTTTACCATTCCTCCCATTTTGTCGGATACCCCACAAGTCTTACCTTCCACTTGTGAAGCAATCTCGCAGAGACGACATGAGCCACCACCACCGTTCCCACCTTACCCCAGCAGAGATGTGTATACTGTTTAGGATGGCGATGGGTTCGGGGAAGGAAGCCAGAGAAGATGGAGATGGTGTTCTGAAGACCGGTTAAGGAACCTCCCTCAGTCTGGGGGATGTCCGTGAAGCACCGGGAACTAGGAAAGAGAAGAGCAGACCCTATTACTAAGGACACAAACACTCCCCTTACTCCACATACACACAGACATATGCGGAATAGACAATTACCTTGTCAGAAAGGCACCACGAAGTAAGGTAGTCATAAGCAGCAGGAGTCACCATGAACGAGTGCTCCTGCGCACAAAAGGAAATAATGTAGGCGCCCCAGCGCGATGATGTGCAAACAAAAATAATGCGCTCCAGCGCAGAAATGTGCGTGTAAGACAAAAAGCGCTCCTGCGCGTGAAAGATAAATGTTGGCGCCCCAGCGCGACCTATAAGTCAATAACACAGGCGCTCCAGCGTGGTAATAACCATGCAAACAAAGCGCTCCAGCGCGGTGGTTCACCACCTAATGAAGCGCTCCAGCGCGAAGAGTACTCATGAAATAATAGCGCTCCAGCGCGGAGATTAGGCCCAGAAACTAGCGTGTCACGGGCATACAATACAAAGCGCTCCTGCGCGATTATGCCCCGAAGCAAACTGTCACCAGAAAGAACCCAGCGCGCCCACGCTGGATGGAAAGCAGGGAGAAATGAAGAATCAAAGCAGCGCTCCTGCGCTGACACGGGAATACCTGAATGGGACGAATGCCTTGGTCCTGGCATTCGAACGTCGGAAGCAGAATCCGAGCGCCGACCCGGCGGGAACCGCGGTTCATATGCGGTTTCCCCGGATGCGCTGGATGCCGTAGTGGTGACTTCCGGTAGCGGAACTAGACCGCCAACCTCCATCGGAACGGAAGTTAGGCGATCTGCCTCCGCATCTGCCGAGGAGCACCACACACCTACCGCAATCAACCGGGACCATCAAAGCCTCCCAGAACCATGACAGCACCCCCTACCAAAACAGAACCCCCACCCAACACCCGCAGGCTCAGACAGGGGTGGCAGGGCGAGGGCGAAGGGGATGGCCAACATGGAAAGCACGAACCAACCGGGGAGCATGGCGGACATGGGACAAGGGTTCCCAGGACCGCTCCTCCGGACCGTACCCCTTCCAGTCCACCAGGTAAAAGAGCTTACCCCGGGTACGACGGGAATCGAGAATAGCCCTGACCTCATACTCAATGTGGTCGTCTCTAAGGATCGGAGAAGGAGGAGAGGACATGTTGCAATCAGGGTGAACAGCACGCAGGAGGGACACATGGAAGACAGGGTGCACCTTCATTTGTGGGGGCAGGGAGAGTTTCATGGAAACATGATTAATCACCCTCTCTATGGAGTAGGGACCCACAAAGCGGGGCAGAAGCTTCTTGGGGCCATGCACGTTGATGTTACGTATAGAGACCCACACCCTGTCTCCGGTGCTTGTCAGCGTACTGTTTGTAAGTCTCTTTGGCCTTAGCCAGTTCAAATCGGGCTTGTTGCCAGAGGTTGCGAAGCATGGTGTGATACTCCTGGACCGTGGGCAAGGAACAGGTCAGACGCTCCTCCCAGGGTAAGGTTCGCGGATGTCTCCCTTGGAGGCAATAAAAGGGAGACATGCCTATGGCTGAATGCATGTTGTTGTTGTATGCATATTCCACCATCCACAGTACTTCCGCCCATTCCTTGTCCACCACCAACAGCAAGCAGCGGAGGTATTGCTCCATGGTATGGTTTGTTCTTTCCGCCTGACCGTCGGTCTGGGGGTGATACGCAGACGATAAGCGTACGTCCATGTCCATGGCTGTGCACACTTCATTCCAGAACCTGGACACGAATTGCGAGCCCCGATCTGTAATAATCACAGATGGTATGCCATGTAGTCGAACCACGTTTTGCAGGAAGACCACCGCCAGCTCTGCCGCCGAAGGCAGTTTCTTCAGGGGTACAAAATGAGCCATCTTGGTAAGGTGATCCACGATGGTAAGAACGGTGGTGTATCCTGATTTGGTGGCTGGCAATTCCACCACGAAATCCATGGAAACGGTGTGCCAAGGATAAGGAGGAACAGGGATGGGATGTAACAATCCTACAGAGGATCCTGACATGTTCTTTCCTTGTGCACAAACCGCACAACGAGCTATGTAGGTCTGGGTGTCAGCCTCCATGGTAGGCCACCAGAAACGTCTCTGCAACAGATCCACGGTTTTATGATATCCTGGATGGTTGGACAGCGAATGGTCATGACACATGGACAGCGCTTGTTGTTGGCGGGCAACCCCCGGCAGGTAATATCTGTCTTCCTTATACATGAGTCTGTTCTGAAAGGAGATCCCTTCATGATTCCTTACCAAGGTAGCCGAATCCGCCCGGACAATGTCGTCTCGTAGTTGGGAGAGGAAGGCAGAGGAAAAGACCACACCTTGGAAGCAGCGTTCAGGAATAATGGATGCCGGCTCAGCTGTTGGCATGGTTTTTTCTGTTTCCTCGAGGCGGGACAGTGTGTCGGCCTTGGCGTTCTCTCTACCGGGTCGATACGTGATAAGAAAGTCATATTCGTTAAAAAACAGAGTCCAACGCAATTGTCTGGCTGTAAGGGCACGGGCTGAGCGGAGGAACTGCAGATTCCTGTGGTCCGTGTAGATGGTCACGGGGTGTTTGGCGTCCTTCAGGTAGTGGCACCATTCCTCAAATGCTGTCTTGATGGCCAGGAGTTCTCGGTCTGAAATGGTGCAGTTCCGTTTGGCCGGTTGCAGTTTCCTGGAATAAAAAGCCACGGGGTGCAGTAGACCTGGTCTGACGTTTCTCTGTGACAACACACCCCCTAGAGCGTCTTGTGAGGTATCAGCTTCCACTATGAATGGTTGTTCTGGGTCTGGGTGTATCAGGATGGGAGCCGTGGTGAACCTTCTTTTTAGTTCCTGAAAGGCGTGTTCTGCGTCGGAATCCCAGCAGTACAGTACACCCTTGCGTAGCAGTTTGGTGATTGGACTCACTATACCAGAAAAGCCTGTGATGAAACTACGGTAGTAGTTCGCAAAGCCCAAGAACCTTTGGACATGCTTTACGGTAGTCGGAGATGGCCATTGCAATATAGCTTCCACTTTCTTGTTGTCCATTTTGATACCCGCAGGGGTAATGATGTGTCCCAGGAATTCGACAGCAGTGTTATGGAAGACGCTTTTCTCCAGTTTGACGTACAAACTGTGCTGTTCTAGTTGTTTCAGGATGGTCCGTACGTGTTGGATGTGTTCTGCAGTGGTCTGTGAGTAAATCAAGATATCATCGATGTATACTATACAGCACAGGTCGATGTGTTCCCTTAGCACCTCATCGATGAAGAACTGGAAGGCCGCCGGAGCGTTGCAGAGCCCGAAAGGCATGACCTGGTATTCGAAGAGACCGCACCTGGTCCGAAATGCGTTCTTCCATTCGTCACCCTTCCGGACTCTGACGAGATGATAGGCCCCAAGCAGGTCTAGTTTGGTGTATATGGAGGCGTTCTTTACCCGTCCAACAGGTTGGATATCAAGGGTAGCGGGTAACTGTTCTTAATCGTGATGGCATTCATAGCCCTGAAGTCAATGCAGGTCCTAAGGTCCCCCTCTTTTTGGCCACGAAGAACAGGGGAGAGGACACTGGAGACCTGGAATGGCGTATGAACCCGTTACGTAAATACTCATCCAAGTAGGAGCGGAGATGTACGTTTTCTTTTTCTGTTAGGGAATATATTCGACTGCAAGGAAGCGTGGAGCCAGGGATCAGGTCTATTCTACAATCAAAGGGGCATTGAGGAGGGAGAGTATTGGCTCCTTTCTTTTCAAACACCGCTGCTAGGTCCAGGTATTCATTCGGTACGTTTCCGTGGGTAATCATTCCTGTTCCAGTCAAGGGTAGAGCATGGGCCTTTACCGCTCTGACACTGGGTGATTCGCTCTGTGTATAACAGGACGAGGTACATGTAGCTGAATCCAAGGTCATGATTCCGGACGCCCAATCGATCCGTGGATTGTGGTACACCAACCACGGAAGGCCTAGTATCACTCGGAATTGGGGTGCATCGATGACATCGAAAGCAATGGTTTCCGTGTGGTGATTATCGAACAACATGGTCAGTTCCTCAGTTCGGAACCGGATGACGCCGGAGGTAAGATACGTACCATCGACTGCTTTTACTGTTTCCGGTTTTGTCTTTTGTATGGAAGCCATACCCAGATCCTTCATGTACTGGGTATCGATGAAATTGCCGGTGGCTCCTGAATCGAGAAGTGCGGTAACCCGCCATTCCTGGCCTGTCTGTGCCTGTAAGGCTACTTCCACACCCAGGTGATGGTTGACACGGAAGAAGTCAGGGGTCGCTGTCTCATTGGATGAAGAACCCAGTAGTTGGACCCCTCTGTCTACTGGGTTTCTCCGTTTTCCGACTTGTCTCCTCTGGATATGGGTAGTGCAAAAGTCCTCCTTCCTCTTGCTCGGGTAGGTTTTACTGGGCATTCCCTGACGAAGTGTCCGTTCTTGCCACAGTACAAACACTGGTTCTGTTTCCTCCTTTTCTCTCTTTCTTCGTTGGTAAGCGGTCCCCGAACACCGCCTATCTGCATAGGTTCCGGCACGTCGCTGGGTTGTGCTGCTTCGTCTTTGGTTTTTTCTTTGTAAACTAAGAACCGGTTTTCGCCTCCCTTGGTTTTCTCGGTCTTTTGCTCCTGTAACCTGTAGTTCACCTTGACCACTAGATCGATGAACGGTCCGATTTCTACTGGTGGTTCGGGCATCTGTGCTATTAGGTCTTTCAGTTTGTCACGTAAGCCCCTGTAGAACACGGATACCTTCTTGGACTCGGGCCAACGGGCTTCAATGACCAGTCTACTGAAGGAGGTGATATAATGGAGCAGGTCTGTGTTGCCTTGTTTTAGGCTGAGTAGTTCGTTGTTTGCGGCTTGGACAAAGGTGTGGCGGGCAAACATACGTCTCATAGTCTCCTTGAAGACTGGTAGGTCGCATAGCATCGGGTCATCGTTTTCCACCAACGAAATGGACCATTGGGCGGCATCCCCCCCCATGTAGGAGAGTATAAAGGTGACCTTGGACGCGTCGTCAGGAAAGGCAGTTGCTCGAGCCATGAAATGCAGGTGGCATTGGTGTAGGAAGACACTGTATTTGGTGCTTTCACCATAAAAGCGTTCAGGAGGCGCTAACTGGACAGGGTGTGGCGCTATTACTTGTATGGTGTTATCTAGGTTGGAAGGAGTAGATGCGCTCTCGAAGGTAAACATGGGTGGTCGTAGCAACCCCTCCTGCCAAACCCTAGAAGGGGAAGGTTGACCCCAGGGACCCGCTACACCAGCAGCCACCTGACCTTGTAAGGTCGCCATGTCCTGGCGTAAGCTGTGGTTTTCTGCTTGTATGCTGGTGAGCATAGCCGCTATGTCCTGCAGCGTTATCTCGGGATCGCTCATGTCGCCTGGGCAAGATATATCACTTGGGCTTCGGATTCTGTCGGATACCCCACACGTCTTACCTTCCGCTTGTGAAGCAATCTCGCAGAGACGACATGAGCCACCACCACCGTTCCCACCTTACCCCAGCAGAGATGTGTATACTGTCTAGGATGGCGATGGGTTCGGGGAAGGAAGCCAGAGAAGATGGAGATGGTGCTCTGAAGACCGGTTAAGGAACCTCCCTCAGTCTGGGGGATATCCGTGAAGCACCGGGAACTAGGAAAGAGAAGAGCAGACCCTATTACTAAGGACACAAACACTCCCCTTACTCCACATACACACAGACATATGCAGAATAGACAATCACCTTGTCAGAAAGGCACCACGAAGTAAGGTAGTCATAAGCAGCAGGAGTCACCATGAACTAGCGCTCCTGCGCACAAAAGGAAATAATGTAGGCGCCCCAGCGCGATGATGTGCAAACAAAAATAATGCGCTCCAGCGCAGAAATGTGCGTGTAAAACAAAAAGCGCTCCTGCGCGTGAAAGATCAATGTTGGCGCCCCAGCGCGACCTATAAGTCAATAACACAAGCGCTCCAGCGCGGTGGTTCACCACAGAATGAAGCACTCCAGCGCGAAGAGTACTCACGAAATAATAGCGCTCCAGCGCGGAGATTAGGCACAGAAACTAGCGTGTCACGGGCATACAAGACAAAGCGCTCCTGCGCGATTATGCCCCGAAGCAAACTGTCACCAGAAAGAACCCAGCGCGCCCACGCTGGATGGAAAGCAGGGAGAAATGAAGAATCAAAGCAGCGCTCCTGCGCTGACACGGGAATACCTGAATGGGACGAATGCCTTGGTCCTGGCATTCGAACGTCGGAAGCAGAATCCGAAGCGTCGACCTGGCGGGAACCGCGGTTCATATGCGGTTTCCCCCGGATGTGCTGGATGCCGTAGTGGTGACTTCCGGTAGCGGAACTAGACCGCCAACCTCATAGGAATGGAAGTTAGGCGATCTGCCTCCGCATCTGCCGAGGAGCACCACACACCTACTGCAATCAACCGGGACCATCAAAGCCTCCCAGAACCATGACACATTTTCCTCAAGTACATTGGAGATACAGATTTGTGCCTGCCTCCATCCCGTACCTATATATTCTTTCTTAGTTTATTCCCCTAGCTATGACTGCCCCACATTATTTGATTTGCAAGACTGGCCAATGTATGTTTTGTGAAACAATGGATCGGCAATGTACCACCTGACCATGCTTGAATTAAAACAAGTAAATGGCATGGATTGCATATGGTGGCACTCAGTGACACTGGGTGTTTGTTTAACTTTAACTAGTATTAAGCTTTAGTGTGGTTGTGATGATTTACAATGTTGGTGGCCTAACGATGGGTGATCATTTTTTTCCTGAAGGTGATTTTTTCCTTCCCCTTTGACACTTAGCGAGATTTTATTTCTGGGCCCACACTGCTTTGTTTTCTGCTTCACACTCCTGACTGCCTGACCTGTCCCTTTAGCTAACAAACACAAATCTAGTCTACACAAAAAGTGACTCAATGTTTCTCTTGTTATTCATCAACAGCATTGTACTACAGGTCGATCTATTGCATTTGAGTCAGGACTCAGTTGGTACGGAGTTGGACACATTACTTGAAGTCAAGAGGATGATGGAAGTACTCAGGGCGTGATGACTACTTCAACAAGTGCCACCAGAATAAGGAAGTTATCAACTTCACTGAAACCAAGCGATTTGGTGATGACTTTAAAGAGGCCTATCCAACTGTGTGGAGTGGTGGTGAGGTGAGAGAGTGGTGATGCATTGATTTTACTAAGAGTGGGTGGCTAACTCCACTCCGCCAGTGGAGTTTGTGGAGTTTTTAGAACTTTGTGCTCCCCTTGGGGAACGAAGTTGGCAAAAACTCCGGCAGTCGAGTGGAGGTTAACGGTGGCAACTGGATTTTGCTAACCTTGTCATGGGGTTTCCTCAGGACAGGCTTGCCTTCACACAGTGCAACATGCGCACTGCAGTTCTCTTTATGTCCTTGGAGGGGGTTAGCTGCTGCACCAAGTTCCAGCGGTTAATCAAAGATCATCAGATCGGAGGCTTCTTCTCAGCCCAGTGTGCACTGTACAGAAGGAGTCAGGCAGCAGAGAGGAGGCTAACAGAGACTCCTGGGCTGAGCCACCGAGGATAAACTAAGGAAACATAACTAATGATAACGCTGGGGTTGCACCAGTATACCACATGGGCTACAACAAACTACGATTTGTGTCTTTTTTTCGGTTTGCATTTATTATTCGTCGCTAATGAAAGTAAGATGTGACAGGCACCTTGCTTGTGTCATTGTTCAGAATATGTGATTTCACCCTCTTCGTTTTCTTATTTTCATTTTTTCACCCATCTCATTACAGCACCGTATACGAGGGACACCTTCTTTATATATTCTATTTTTGGCAACTGAGTGAGTTTCCCTGTGGGTGTAATATTCTAATATTTTTAAAGCATGCCACCGTTTACTTAGTTTAAACAAGGTGTTGTTCGACAGAGAGACTTACACATTATGAGGACATGGGGGTTGGGTTACGGCACACATGAATGATGTGTAAGGCGCCCATCAATTTCAGACTCTGTCTGTAATCAGCCATTCTGTTTCCCGTCGGGTACATACCTTGTCAGGAAACAGCAAAATGACCTTACAACATAACCAGATTGTTGAGGGTAGAAAAGCACCATTAATTTCCTTTGTAGGAGAGGGTTTGTGGAGGTGACAAAAAAACATGTCAAGGTGCATTAGTACAAGGAAACGAGGGCTGCAGTGGGTCAAACGACCACTTAATTTTGGCCTACTCGTGCCAGGTGCCATTGCCACTGCCATAAATCTGGCTTATCTGCTTTGTGAACATCAGGCTGGGGTGCCAGCCAAGACCAGTATCACCACTTGGCATTTAAAAATTAGTACTAAAAATATGTCACTCCGCGCAAGAGCATAGAGAGAAAGAGTAGCAAGAAGAGACTACTTGTATATGATCGCATAAGAAATATGCTGCATCTGAATGCATTTTTAACTCAAGTTTGCCATCTACTGGCAACATGTAGTAGTGTAGCTCTTCAGGTAGTCAATATTTTACTAACAATTAAGGCCTGCATCAATTGAAGGTCTACACCCCACTACAATCTCGGTTCAAGTTACTCTGCCAGGGCGCAGAACTCCGTGAAATTTCACAGAGCTTTTCAGTAACTCAGTTGAATTCCACGGAGTACAACACTGCAAGCTCCTCCCAGGCTTAGATTTTACTTGATTTGGAAAATGCAATGTTGCTGGGTGTGTGTGCTGGCTGGCTGAAACTATGTGCAGTTGGGTGGGGGGCCTGTTGTTGTTGTTAACTGGAGACAGAAAAGTAGTCATGATCATCATATTATGCACATGTTGTAAGGCTACATATTATTATTATCATGATGATGAATTGATGATCATGACAGTTGCAAATCTGGGCAGCCCGATACATGCGGCCACTTGTATGTGATTGTTGGTTGTTGTAAAATTGATCTCACCTAATTGATCGCACATCAGTCATAAAATGAATGATTTCAAAAAGGATTATTCTCTCTTGTGCTGCCTCTTAGTCTTCTTGGTGCACTCCTTATGAAGTTTACCTTCTACGCGCACGCCTCCACGACGCAGGGATCCGAGACAAGGCCCTGGAATGGGCCACCTCCTTCCTCGCCGGCAGAACCCAGAGAGTCCGCCTCCCACCATTCCGATCCGAAGCCTCCGAGATCATCTGCGGCATACCCCAGGTATCATCCCTCAGCCCAACACTGTTCAACATCTACATGGCCCACTCGCACGCATCGCCAGACAGCACGACCTCAACATAATCTCCTACGCCAACGACACTCAACTGATCCTCTCCCTCACCAAGGACCCCCTCGCCGCCAAATCCAACCTCCATGAAGGAATGAAGGCCGTCGCCGATTGGATGAAGATCAGCCGATTAAAACTGAACATGGACAAGACAGAGGTCCTCATCCTCGGCTCCAGCCCCTCAGCCTGGGACGACTCCTGGTGGCCAACGACACTAGGAGCAGCCCCGACACCCACCGACCACGCACGCAACCTGGGAGTCATCCTCGACTCAACGCTCTCCATGGCCAAGCAAGTCAACGCAGTCTCCTCCTCCTGCTTCAACACCCTCCGCATGCTTCGCAAGATCTACAGGTGGATCCCGACAGATACAAGAAGAACAGTCACCCAGGCCCAGGCCCTCGTCAGTAGCAGACTTGACTATGGGAACGCCCTCTACGCGGGAGCCCCGGCCAAGCTCATCAAGCAACTGCAACGCATACAAAACACCTCCGCACGCCTGATCCTCGATGTACCACGCCACAGCCACATCACCCCCCACCTGAGGAACCTGCACTGGCTCCCCGTCGACAGGAGAATCTCCTTCAAACTCCTCATCCACGCACACAAGGCACTCCACAAGACTGGCCCAGCCTACCTCAACAGATGACTCCTCTTCTACGTCCCCAACCGCCAGCTCCGCTCCGCCGACCTCTCCCTCGCCACCTTCCCTCGCATTCGAAGAACTACCGCCGGCGGCAGATCCTTCTCCCACCTCGCCGCCAAGACCTGGAACACCCTTCCACTAAGCCTACGACAGACCCAAGACCTGCTGACCTTCAGGAGGCTACTCAAGACCTGGTTGTTCGACCAGTAGCAGCACCCCCCCCCCCTTTTTTTCTCCCCAGCGCCTTGAGACCCTCGCGGGTAAGTAGTGCTCTCTACAAATTCTGTGATTGATTGATTGATTGTCCTTTCCCTTGATTCTACAATGTCATTTTTGTATTACAATACGCAAGCTTTCTCTTCTCCTGCGAAAAAAGGGAAAAGCACCATAATATAATAACAATAATAATAATAATAATAATAATTATTATTATAATAACAATAATAATAATAATAATAATAATAATAATTCCTATAAGTAAAGTGCAAACATATCACCTTCAAGGGTCTGGGGGCTGTCGGGCCATGAGCCCCATGCTCTGGAGTCAGACAGTCTGGCCGCTGCGCCACACCTCTCCAGCTTGCCTTACTGGACCGCATCAGCCAGGCACCCAAGATTGACGGACAGTCAAAGAAGAATGCAGATGCACCTCCCAATTTGGCAATATAGTATCTTTTTTCTTTTAATAATCATTTTTTAGAACTGCGTGTGTTGTTCACTTCACTCCTACATAATTTGTAATGTATTTTCTATTTTTCAAACCTAGATGACAGAACATGTAGATATTTAAGAATGTAACTTGGGTCTCTCTGGGGCAGAAGGACTGTTTGGGTTGCATTGCATTTAAGTTACCTTAACTGTGCTCATTCCTTAGTTTCCTTTTCCTCCCTCAACAGATTGATGATGGTTGCCTGCTCATTGTCCAGATAAATATTGTCTTTGTGTCTTGTTTGTTTTTATCACACCTAACCCTTTTCCCCCGGGCTGTTTCATTTATTGAGGTGTGACTTAATAATTTACACCATTAATTGCTCATACACCAACTCAGTGCAGGATCTTTAGTTTTACTCCCATTTCTAAAACAATAGTCCACACTGGCCCCATTTACCCACCCATGCAAAAAAGTGATTAATATTTTTAGTAACCCCGGGCAGAGCTGGTGTAGTGCCACTATGCGGAGTTCCACGGAGTTGATAAAAACTCTGTGGAATTCCGCTCCCCGCCTCCACCCCGTAATAAAAAATATTAAAACACAAATTAAAAAAAGAAAAAATGCACTTACCTGTACTGTGGCATCTCCGGCTGCGCAGTTCTTGCAAGATATAATTCGGACGTAGGGGTTTGCGGGAGAGAGACCACGGCGAGGAGGAGGGCAGTCCGGAGATGCCACAGTACAGGTAAGTGCATTTTTTCTTTTTAAATTTGTGTTTTAATATTTTTTATTGGGGGGTGGAGGCGGAGAGCCATTTTTTGTGGTGGGGCTGGCTAACTCTGCTCTGCTGCGGAGCCGGAGTTTTGCCTAAACTCTGCATTCTCAGCGGAGCGCGGAGTATGCAAAACTCTGCACACTCCGCTGGCGGAGCGGAGTTCTCTGCCTGCCCTTAATTTTTAGTAATAGAAGAACATCATTCATCAGTATCATCATTCAGGCATTGTGTGCCATGTTAAATGCTTAAAAAAAAAACATGTCCACTCCAGACTTTAAGTCCCCTTAACGAATCACAATTCGAGTGTCACTTTTGTCTACTTGAAATACTAGCTCAGCCATTGCTTAGAATACTTTAGTATTGTTTCTTGTTTGTTCTTCAGCATCAGGTATTTTTTGTTGTGTAGTAGTCTGGTCTCAAGTATTTATAAAACTAGGATATATAACCCACTAACTCAGTTTTTATTTCCATTTAGTTGCCTGTGATGAATAATCCTTCTGATTAAAATCTTACTGTTGGAGTTCACCTCGTGGTAGTGGGACCTGACTTCTGATTCCGGCACTGTTGTTAGTGCCCCAGCCTGCTACTAATTCCACCACCATGGCACCTTGGGAAACCATGCAGCCCTTGCTTCTTCTATTTGGTAAGAGAACTATGGTTTGTTGTTCTAATAAGTTGTTTTAGGCATAGCAATGGCAACCCACCCCATTAGTGTTCAATATAGAGGCAGAATGCAGAGACCAGGAGAGTAGTAGGACAAGGGTACCACATAGGCATAGCACACACCTTATTGTTGTTACACACTATCAGCACAGTTTTAAAATAGGTTGCACTAAAAGGCAGCAGTGAAAAGTAAAACACCACAAAAACCTAGATTTGAGGCATAAATAAAGAAACTTTAATGTTTATTCATCAACCCAAACAAAAAACCTGATCCTTCCACCAACCTCCAACAGCTGGCCCACCCCTCTCCACAAACAAATTAAATGTATCCATCCCCAACTATTGTTCAACTAAAATCAAAATTTCCATTGTCCCCGAAAAAGACCAAACTGTAGAAACTGAACCCCGATCCCAACTCCCACATCCCCACTCTTACCACCCACAATCAATCAATCAATCAGGTGTTTGTTAAAGCGCGACTACTCACCCGTAAGGGTCTCACGGCGCTGGGGGGGGGGTGCAGGTTCCATCCATCAAGGAGGGGGTCTGTCGAAAAGCCAGGTTTTGAGGTTTCTTGCGAAGATGGGGAGCGATGTTGTCTGTCTGAGGTGGAGCGGAAGGGCGTTCCATGCTTTGGCCATGAGGAAGGAGAAGGAGCAGCCTCCCGATCTGGTCTTTCTGGTGTGGGGGACCACGGCGTAGGAGAGCTGGGCTGATCGTAGGGTCCTATGGGGTGTGTGGAATTTGAGTCGGCTGTTCAGGTATGCTGGTCCGGTGCCGTGGAGGGCCTTGTCTGCGTGGGTGAGCATCTTGAAGGTGATTCTCGCCTCGACAGGGAGCCAGTGGAGTGTGCGCAGGTGCTGGGAGATGTGGCAGTGTTTTGGCAGGTTGAGGACCAGTCTTGCGGCGGCGTTCTGGATGTTCTGTAGCTTGCGGGTGAGGTTTTTGTTTATTCCGGCGTAGAGTGCGTTGCCGTAGTCGAGTCTGCTGGTGACCAGGGCGTGAGTGACGGTCTTTCGGTGTTCGAGGGGGATCCATTTGAAGGTCTTACGAAGGAGGCGGAGGGTGTGGAAGCAGGAAGACGAGACAGAGTTGATCTGGCGGTCCATTTTGAGCTCGGAGTCCAGGATAATTCCCAGGTTGCGTGCGTGGTCCGTGGGGGTTGGCGGGTTTCCGAGGGCGGGGGCCACCAGGTGTCGCTCCAGGCATCGGGGTTTGGGCCCATGGTGAGTACTTCTGTTTTGTTGGTGTTTAGTTGTAGGCAGCTGTTTTTCATCCATTTGGCGACTGCTTCCATGCCTTCTCGAAAGTTGCGTCTGGCGGTGTTGGGCTCGTTGGATAGGGAGAGGATGAGCTGGGTGTCGTCTGCGTATGACACGATGTTGAGTCCGTAGGTTCTGATGATGGGGGCGAGTGGAGCCATGTAGACGTTGAAGAGCGTCGGGCTGAGGGAGGAGCCCTGGGAGACTCCGCAGGTGGTAGGTGTGGGGTCCGAGAGGAAAGGGGGAGTCTGACCCGCTGCGTCCTGCCGGAGAGGAAGGAGCGGATCCAGTCGAGGGCCTTGTCCTGGATTCCTGCGTCGTAGAGTCTGCGTATTAGGGTGCGGTGGGAGACTGTGTCGAACGCCGCTGATAGGTCGAGGAGGATGAGGGCTACTGTTTCTCCTTTGTCCAGTAGGGTGCGGATGTCGTCTGTTGCGGCGAGGAGGGCGGTTTCCGTACTGTGGTTTTTCTGAAGCCGGATTGGGAGGAGTCGAGGATGTTGTGTTCTTCAATGATTGTGGCGAGTTGGCTGTTGATGGCTTTCTCGATGACTTTCGCTGGGAACGGGAGCAGGGAGATGGGTCTGTAGTTTTTGAGGTCGGTGGGGTCCGCTGAGGGTTTCTTTAGGAGGGGTTGACCTCGGCGTGATTCCAGTCATCGGGGAACGAGGCGGTCGCCAGGGAGCGGTTGATGGTGTGGCGGAGCATGGGTGCGATGGTGTCGGCGGCTCTGTTGAAGATGTGGTGGGGGCAGGGGTCCGTGGGGGCCCCTGAGTGGATTGACTTCATTGTCTTCATCCACCAAAATAAAAGTACAAAAAAGGGGCAGAGGGAACTAGGCACGGTGGGCCAGGCTCAGGAGCTCATTGAGGTACTGGTCCATTTGTCTCTGCCGGGCTTCAATCTGCACTGGCCTTGAAAGAATGCAGCATAGTAGGGTGCGGTCTGAGGAGGGACAGCAGTGAGCGTTTGATGGTGGGCAGCTGCCTGCAGACTGTGGCGCTGATGTTGTGCATGGGAAACTGCGGTTGCTGGGGCCTGGCTGGGGCTTTGAGCCACTGTGTTCTCTTCCTCCTCCTCCTGGGCCACCAGCATTTGGCACTCGGCCCGTATGTCCTCCAGCTTCCGCTGCCACAGCCGGGCTGCTGCATCCTTGTGAGATCGGCCCTGGTGACCAGGAGCAGCTAGAAATAAAAAGAAGACAAATTGCAAACAATGCTCTGTACCAAAAACGTGTTTAAAATTATGTAGTGGGTGGCACAGTAGCAGTACATTGATGGTCACCTACGGCCATTCGATTTGATGTGATTAGAGTCACCACTACCCGCTCTCATAAAACTAAAGGCAAATGGCAAATGCACCAACTGTCTGAAAGGAATTAAGGCAGAATAAACACAGCAACATACCAGTTTTAAAAAAATAGCTGTATTTCTTTTTGCTTTTTAAGGATTTCTTAGTAAAGTGATTAGATGGTTTAGGGTTTCCCGAATTAGACTTGTTTACTAATGAATGGTCTAGTTTTAGCTACAATAAAGATTCTGGTATGATCAGACAACTTGAAATTGCTTATAGCATCTGTAGTGTGACCTTTTCATTTGCATGTTTTTCATAGGAGATAAGTCCACAACAAACTGTCCAAAGAGATCGGACCTTTGTCTCTGCGAAGTTTGGGAAGCCTGTTGGATCTTGGGTCAAGGTATTTTGATTTACTCTCAAATAGCTGGTCATACGAGCTGTCAACAGAGATTGCCAAACAAGAATGCTTGTGTTGTTATGTGCATGTTAATTTTATTATCATCGCAGGCCTATTTAACCCCTAACTCTCTCAGCTATAACCAATATCTTTTTGATTAAAATTCCCTGCAGGATGTTGAATTGCTATGCCTAGGCATTATTATTTTCCTATGTTGTCTACAACAGAGTGCCAATGTTCTACTTATGTGATGCACATGTATTGTGTACTTGATTAGTATCTAAAAAGTAACTAAACAACAAACAATTTGTAGGAAATTGAAAAATAAAAACAAATTAACTCTCATTAATGAGAAAGACATTATGCACTATGGAGTACAAGTATTCTCTCTCTTGTTGTGCTAAATTAATTAATGGTGGTATGCCTCAGCTGGCACACTAGTTGTACTCGAAGTCTCTGGAGTCTGCAGCTGGGGCAGCTGTAATAATCAATTATTTTCAATTGCCCTGCTCTTTTCCAATGCCTTTTGATGTTACCCTGACTACAAGGCAGATAAATAATAGGAATGATACGCGTCACGTGTAAAATAAATCAATCATGCGAACATCCTATCTGCAGCAAGTAGACAGTGGAAAAAGCAATGTACTCCAGTACAGTCAATGAAAGTATTAAGGACTGGGATATAGCTTTTGCACATTCATCACAGATTATCCCATCAAGCAAATTACATTATCCACTCAGCATTTCATTGTTCTTCCAGTATTCTTAATCTTCACCCATGGATTTGATATGCACCATTCAAGCTTTACATTCTCTCATCCACTCATTCACCATCAAAAATTAGTTATTATTATCGGGTCAATCCATCCAAACTTAGCTTCGAACAAACCTTTCACCAACATTCATTTACACACTCATGCATCCTTGATTTCACCCATTCCATTCACCCATCCGGCTTTGCCTTAACCCACACAAGCATTCATTTCAACCACTCACCCACTCAGGAAGGCAGCCTTCCAGTTTCACCCATATATACCCTTTCAACCATCATTCACCCAGCCATGCAGATTGATTCCTATCATCATTACCCACCTATATGCATCATTTCACCCACGTATTCTTTCCCATCAACCCATCATTCTTAAAGCTAATTTATGAACCTTTATCTGCTGAGTTGCATACAAAAGAGAGCATAACTAATCAACTTCAACTGTATCTGCTAAAGTAGAGTATTGTTAATGAGTCAGTCAATGCCCTTGCAGTAAGTAATTACTATTTGCCAATAAGTAAATAATGTGAATTACCAGTGCCCTCCACTGCTACCGCTGGGACTCCCCCCTCAGTGGTTACTGCTGCAGCCGCATCCCCTCCACTGGTGCCGTCCCCGGCACTGGTGGTCTGAGCCACTAGAAAAAGCATGACACATTTATAATTTTCGATGCCAAATGCAGCTCCCCCTATTGTTTTTAAGCAAAATACAACCACAAAACAACACATCACTACAGTTTGGTTACAGTATCTTAATCTTCTATCAAAAATTCAAAACATTACATTGAGCATTTGCTGGTTGGCAATCATTGAAAAGCCAGATAGTTAATCCAAACTAAAACTTTTTGAAATTGATGGGCAGAGCTATAATGAACCTGAGTTAATGAAGAGCAATGAAGTGGTGCAATAATTGGTCAATAAGGGACATATGGTCTTAGTTGGCAAATAAAATGAGGCCGTCCTCCTCATCATATTTCCAGCCATGCTGTACAGTCATTAGATCCTGGTATACTATGTATATAATATATGCACAACGCTGGGGGTTCCACCATGACCATGGTCACTCTCTCATTTTACTGTTTGAGCATGAGCAAGAGAAAGAAAGCCTTCTCAACAAACATGCGTAGAGTACGTTAACTTGGCATGCAATCTTCACAGTAGAGTGCATGACCTAAAATGGGTTCTCTGAGTCTTACTTTACCACCAGTCTATAAGGGGAGTGCGAGAGCGTATTGACAATGGAAGCTACAGACTAGCTTAGATAGTTTTGAAGTCAAGTACAGAAACTTGAAATTTAGAGAAAATAACCAATAAATAGGATAATGTAGGGATAAGAAGGATTTTGTAAACAGAACGAAATGGAGTTGGAAAAAAATTAGAAGACAGGCACAGTGAAAAGGAAAATAAAATAATTCTAAATGTGGAGTGGTAACATAATCAAGATAGGGAAATAATAATAATATTAACAGGAGGACTTATTGGGCCCAGCAGAGTCATCTGCACTAGTGGAGGCACATCCAGCCACCCCACGCACCGCCGCCTGGGTGGTGGTATTAGGATCCCTCCTACCCCTGAATGCTGTGGTAAGAAATAAACAAAATAAAATAAAAAAAAGATTAGTGCTACAGTTAATATCACAAAAAATATTTTGACAGGGAGAGGAAATCACAGTAACATTTGATTTAACATTTATAAATCAGATCTCCTTTCCCATTAATATCGTTGACCTATTCCTTAATTTCCTTACCTTATTCCAAATTTCCTAAACTACATTTTGGCACTACTAATAAATTCCAACAAATTATCTTTGCTTTTCATCTCATTCTCAATCTCTCATCCTTTGACGGGTCAACTCAGTCTGCATTCTTTTTCAATGCATTTATGCTGATGCATGCATAGTTACTAGTTACTTACTACACATTACTGGGTAATCGCTTGGGGTTGGGAGTTACCACTATCTCAGTGACAGGACAGGGCAGGACAGTGACAGGACAGATGATTCGCTGCATGACTTCTTAAAATAAACAGTCCAAGTGCGCACCCATGAGTAGGATTAGGTAGTGCCGCTGAGCACCTGTCTACTCTAGGATGAGCACATAATATTTATAACATAAACTTAACTTGTGTGAACAGAATGTTTGCTTTTTGGGAAAAAAATATTAGCATAGATGGAACATAACAAATAAACAATTATTGCTCACCGAGACCAACAACCTCCACGCCTAGCTGGTCTTGCAGGTCCTGGTCCCTAACCAGGATGCTCGCCCATTGGTGCGTAAGCTGTCGGGTACGCCGGAACCCAGAGCAGCGGCGCACAGCCCGGTGCACCTTCTCCCACTGCTGCTCACACTACTGGAGGGCATAGCCGCTACCAGGCCTGCCGCCTGCTGCTAGGGTGTAGGGGAGGTAGCGCTGCATATAAAAAACTAGCGCAGCCACCTCCACCTCTGTGAAAAACATGCAGGCTGCACCCCTTCTCTGCGTGGCCTACTGCAAGGTAAGCAGCTGCGACTGGAGGTCCTGTTTTGGGAGGGCCTGGCACTGCCGTTCCCCTGCTATGCCATGGAGCAGGTAGGGGCCAGGGAAGAGAAAAACGTAGAAGAAGCAAGAAGGTAATGATGAAAAAAAAAAAGAAAGTAAAGCAAAAAATAAAAAAGTACAAAAGTCACGCGAAAACAAAAGAAAATCAGAAAAAACGCAAGATACAAAAACACAAAGACACAAGGTAAGGTATAGATAAACCATGAGGGGTAGATAGGTTTCAGAGGGGTAGAATTAAAGAGATTAGGCAGGGTTGGAAAATAGGCCCAGCACCATAAACAGAGCAAAAACCAAAATGGCTGCACTCATGCAAACCACTCGGTGCCGTTCACATGTGACTCCCAGCGCGAGAATGCACTTCGCATTACGTATGACATAAAAAGTCACACGAAGGGTTGCGGCAAGCAACTCCATATGCTTGCGGAACCCCACATAGTGCTGCAGAGTTCTTCTACCACTTCACAGCACCAGGCAGGAGTTCAGAAGCTCTGGTTCGCCTCTTGGGGTCTGGGACTACAACTCCCATAATGCAACTGTTCAGTCCAAGTAAAATCCAGGTGAAGCTTGTCAGCCGGAGTTGTCCTCATTGTTGATGTTGCAGGTATCCCTTCCTGCACTTTTGTACCTGTTGCTAATCACAGAGTCCACTCCTTATCCTTTAATACAGGCAAAGTCCTTTTGTTGTGAGGCCTTGTGAGTGCAGCAGTGCAGCCCTTATAAGTGCAGTCCTTTCTTGTGCATTTCATGGGTCCAGCAGGGGTTTTCTTCTTCTCCTGATGTTTCTTTTGGGCATTTGAGTGTCCACAACACCTATCCAAGGTTCCAGAATCTCTGAGTTGCTCCTTGGGAAGAAAATATCTTCCAGGATCAGGTGAAGTCCGGACATGCCCAAGATGCTCCATGCTGAAGCTCTGTTGGATGGGAACACATGCATGAAATTCTAGAAGCTTTTTTGAGACAGCTGTGCTTTCCACCAGAAAGCAAGGAGAACCGAGTTTCCCCTGACCTAAGTGATACCCTTTACCGGGTATCCCATTGCCTGCTTTACCTGACAGATAAATGTTCCTGTTTATCCAACTTGCGCATCCACTCCAGGCCAAGGGTAGGCCCAAAATCATGCCTCTAGTCAGCACCATCGACCACCTGCATAACACATTACAGTTCCCTGAGGCAACATAGATGGTGACTGCCAACGCTGCTGGTGCTGACAGGGCTCTGTGGCTGTGTGCTGGAAGATGTGGCCCTGTTACTAGGTCACTGAACTCTGACTTATGGGCCTTCCAAATGGAGGGATCTCAATCTCCACTCTTTTCTCAGCTTGGCCCTGCTCTGGGTCAAAGGTCTTGCAAATCAATTGCCAAACTTCCCATCTGTGATCTTTGAGAATTTTGGCTGCCTTTTCTTCACATTAATGACACTATGCTTTTGCTCTCCTCCGACCTGTGCAAGCATACAGGTGCCCGGTGAGGGTAATATCTACCAGATTTGTACCCCATTATTGACTTTCATCCCATTGTAAAAACAAGTGCTATAATAAGTCTGCCAACACAGAACTGAGTTTGTAGGCTCTTCATTTATTATTTATCACAAATTCAGTCAGAGAGAGAATGACTGTTGGAATGCTGACAGGGACAACAGTACTGCTACATCACTTCTTAATAGGAAGGAACCAACATTGGGAAAGGAGGGTGGAAGTGAAAGGAAGGCAAAGGTTCAAAGGAGAAAAATTACAACACATCTCTTCATCAAAGGAAGAGAAAAAAATACAACACATCTCCTCATCAGAGAAGAGAAAAATGTACAACACATCTCCTCATCAAAGAAAGAGATACATTGACAACACATCTCGTCAAAGGAAAATAAGGAGCTTATAATGAAACATTAAAGAGAAAAAAGGTTTCCATTTATTACAAACTCTTTTTGCCACTTGGGAACAGAGCCTTCTCCCTGAAGGTTATTTTTCCTTTTCATTATTTCTATTAAGGGTCACAGGCAATATGGTGGGTTGCGTAATATAATTTTCAGAAGCACGCTTAGCAATCTATCCAATCCCCATGTCTGACCATTCTCTAGTGTAATTACATTTTTGCCAATCTGTTTCATTTTCATAGGACAGGGGAATTTTCTGCTTTTCATGTATGTTTTCTCTGGCAATTTTACTTTCACTCAATCACCTTTCTAGAAATTGAGTTGGTTGATACAATTGCATCGATCATACCTTTTTTTGTATTTACTTTGATTTCTTATCTGTTCCATAATATCTTGTCAGTTCAAAGTGATGGAAGTTTTCCCTGTGAGTCAATATGTTGTCATTTTGGTTTGTGGTTTCCTACCTTTAAGGGAAACAAACGGTGACACTCCAGTAATACTAATTAGAGTGGTTCTATAGGCCCATCTAGTTTCCTGACGAGCTCTCATAATAGGAACATGCATAATTTCAGCTCTTTGCATATGGTCCTTTATTATCCGATTTATACTTTCAACCATTCTGTATTTTTTCTTGTGCAGGATAGGGTTGTTTTGCAGTGTTTTATAGAGATTTCATTGAAGAAATTATTCATAGGGTTCGAAGTAGTTGTACACCACTATTCATAATAAGGACTTCATCAAGGAAGGTGTACCTTAAAAAGCCAATTAAGATTTGTGTGGTGGTGTTGTGAAACAAGCATTTGCAATGCAATAGGTCTCGCATTTGCGAGAGTTTAAGCTATTAGCATTGTAAATAACATTGCCTTTTATTTATTTGTTTTAAAAACCAACACATAAATAAAAAGGTCAATTGTTTTAGTCCCAGGTTCTCCTTGGTCAGGGGTGGTTTTCTTCAGTGATGGCGCAAGAACAAAGAAATTGCTTTTGTTACTGCAGCACTTATGTGCAATATAACACTGCCTCAAATTGTGCAATGGGGTTTAGTGTTTAAGATAAAACAAGTGCTTTCCAAACATATTCATTTACTAATACACAATAAGACTAGGCCCAGTGCAAACCTTCTTCATAAGCTTCCATTAGAATGATGCACTCCAGAGCTTATCTGGAAACACCCTTAGGCTGCCTCTCAAAAAATGTAATCTCTGCCATCTGAAGCCTCAAATTAATGCAACAATTAAAGCCATAAAGTGGGTCCTAATTTGCCATTCGATTTGCTCATTAACTAGTATAGTGCAAAGGATACCATGTGCCATGGTGCAAGCAAGGAAAATTGCCCCTTTGGCTGGTGTTGGGGTAGTAAAAATACAGAAATTATCAGAGTAGAATGGCCCCCTCAGGACTCTGAGCCTGGTGTCACTGCACCTGCTGCACCAATGATAGGTACGCCTCTGTCATTAACCAGGTTCATGCACTTCCATTTATTTACTTACTTTCGCAGTCTGCTTCTACCTTGGAGTACAGGAGCTCCCCCTCACCCCCTTCACTTTCAGCTGGAGTACCCTCAAGGTCGACATTAACCTAGGGAATTATCGATTTTTTTTAGCAAAAAGTAAAGTCTGTTTTTGTAAAAAATACAAAGATTGTGAAGATGGTTCACACTAGACCTCATCAGCTTCGACCACTGGGTCTATCTCAGCTGAACATTCCTAAACCCCATAGTTTGAATCAGCCTGTGATCTGAGTGATTTTCTATTTCGAAATGACTCGCTGTGAGCACCATTGATTGCAAATGCATGTTACAAAAATGTTAACCCTAGTTAGCAGAACGAATAAAAACTGAATGATTCAGTAAATTAATCAATTAACTAAATTGCATGTCTCTTTAAACTAAACTATACCAAGGCACTTCCTGGTTAGGAGAGGCGGGTTCACAGAGGCTAGAAGGGTTTGAATTTTAAAGTGCTGTAAAGAATCCATGTTGTTATTGTCCAACTCAATAACATGCGTTTTGTTGACCTTGAAAGGATGAGAGACAAACCTGTCCTGCCTGGGCTCCAGGCGTTGCTTGCTTGTGGGTGGCACTCAGATTCTTGCAGTAAAAGGACTGATGGATTGAGCTGTCTCGATGGCACGAACCAGTGCTACTGACACGATGCATTGTAATCACTCCAATTACTTCTCCATTAGAGAACTTGGTGCCTTTGTCTTTTTAATGATTTATTAAAAATCGAATCACATACGTATATGTTGCATAACTCACCCACTCGCGTGGGACTGTGCAAGAGGGAGGTCACATGAGAAAGAGGTTGGCAGGGCTCGGTGGAGTGTTCCGCTAGGCTCTGCCCAGGTGCTGCTCAACAGATGCTACGGATTTCTCCTGCAGTCACATTAAGTGTTAGCTGCCTTCACGTTCAATAGGGCATGTCACAGCCCCACGCGCTTTCACCGCTTGTAATCACTACAGAACGTCCGAGCGCTGCGAAGCCACAATAGTGGAAGTTTAGCGCTATACACATGCTAGAAACTATATAATTAAATTACAGACCAACATATAACACCGCCAAGCATATACGACCGCTTGTAATCACTCCAGGACGTCTGAGCGATGCGATGCCACACTAGTGAAATGCAAGCACTACACACATGCTAGTAACTATAGCATTACGTTACAGACCTATATGCCAGGGTTAAGGTATGGGCAACGCGCCAATCTCCTTCATGACACAAAACTATGTATGGTAACTTTCTGTCACCAGATCCGCTCAAGTCAATGTCCTCTGGTTGAAACCGTTGCACGCTCTACCAGAGGTAAATAACAATAAACCAATGCGCAGACATTCCAATATTCATGGCGTGGGCACAGAGACAACAGTTCCATGGAAGAAGCATGCGGCTGGAGGTGGCACGATGCCCACAGATCAGACGAGTCGTGCCAGCTAGGCGGGTAAGGCAGACCACGCTTACACAGACACGCTGCCACCCTGATCAATGAACGAGGGTCGTCATTAACATTCAGAGGGGATTTAGTAACGTATCGGAGCGAGGCTTCCCTGCGAGCAGCTATTATTAGACCAGAGAGAGAGCGGTGGTGCCAGCAGCCTGCCCGGGCCGCAGCGGACTGTAAGGACAGGCTGTAAGGATGCCTTCACAGTAATAACCTGCGGCTGGCACCTGAGGGCGAGGGCAAAGCACTGCCTACAGCACGGAACTGCGTGTTTACACCGCGAACCCACCCCGAGCCAGTACAGAGAAAATGAACCACGACAACGTTGTGAACCTAACACATGCCGATGGTTGTTTAGCAGCAAAGCCGGATGCGAGGGCAATGCCCCCAAGGAGGGCACGTCTTTCTTTTATGTATGTTATGTTCCAGAATGAGGGGGTGTCGTCTAGTGGTAACAAGGCAGAATATCGTTTTAGTGGAAGTAACAAACCCAACCCGAATCAACAGTGTGATCTTGGGCTTGATTGAGTTCTCATATCTACCCCTGTGGATTTCCTATTTTATAAAAAAGAAAAACTGTTTGTTTATTGACACTAATTATTGACCCGTACTTGTATAGCATAGCACCTGGCATGGTCATCGCTAAGTGTTTGTTTTAAAACACTCACAACAAGCAAGCAAAATCAAAAAAATCATCATGAAGAGATGGGAAATTGTGGAGCAGGAGACTGATTTTACAGGAGTGTTTCTGGATAAACCTCTTTTTACACACACACGTTCAAAAAATTTAAAAGAACTTTTGCAGGCAACACCCCCGCAAATTATCAGTACACACAAAGGCATGAGAAAATGCTGGAATTGTGGGCAATGTGGCAATGTAATCACCGGCAACACTTTTCATCATCCCCATACTGGCAAAAACATCAGGTTGAAACACACTTCAGATTGCAACACAGAAGGAGTCATATATGCCATTTGTTGTCCTTGTGGTTTAACATACTTTGGCAGAACTTCTTGCAAAATAAAAACAACAATCATTGAACACAAAAGCATGATACGCAATAGAAATAAGAATTCTTGTTTAGCAGCACATTGGATCAATACATCACACACCATTCCACAACTCAGATTCACCATTCTTGAAAAAATATGTGACCGTGTTGGTATAGAAACACATACTTTATTAGCACAACGAGAAACCTTTTGGATAAAGTACCTCAGTACTCTTATTCCAAAAGGTCTTAATGACCATTATGAAATGTTATGTTTTCTGTAATTATTCAACCATTATGTACTGGTACTGTTTTCACATCATGATATCATGAGTGTACATCAGTGCTTGTACCCACTATAACCACATGGGATTTTACTTTCTTAAGGAATCTTTTTAGCAACTTATATAATCTTTGTCATAATCATATAACATAGCAACACTGTCACTGTGTTTTACACAGGGTATTTCTTGTTCTCACACACAGCACTTTTTAATTTTTCGTATCGCGTTTCATGTATTGCTTAAACTACTCGGGTTGGATTGGATATGATTTATCACCGTCCAGTCATATGATATGTTTGTTTATTTAGCTTTTGCCACCGTGCACTTGCCGCTCCCCATAAAGTTGGATTCGTTTTGAATTCAGACTCACGTACGTAGACGCACAATCCCATGTGATCACGGAGTTACGTAAACTCAGACCAGCGCGAGGGTTCACCTTTAAATTCACTGACGTTTAGTCATGACTTACGTTCGCACGTAGGCAGATGACAAGGAACGAAGGTTCACAACAGACGCGGGTGAGTCGGGTTTTTTACAATGCCACAGTAACAGGAGGTTAACTTCACTACGGGAGTTTAACCGAAGGGTTTTCTTTTACAGATAGTTCATTTAGAACCTTTTCTCTATTTCCGAAGGTAAGATTTAACAGAAGTCTGTTTTCAACGTGTAGATCATGGGTAACAATTTTACATTGAACTGAGGGTAATTGTGGACTTTTACTTTTACTTTTTCAGATTAGGTTATTTTCTAACCGCAATAGGTAAGATTGACTCTCCAGCAATCGGATATGTTATAAACAGCCTTCAGTGTGAACGCAGTTTATACTCACGTTTTCTCATTTTCGCACAGACACGTCACTTTTCGCAACCGGAAGTTCCTTATATCCCTTCCTGACTCACTTTTAGGAGCTCGGAGGTAATTACTAGGCAGTATGACCTGCGGTTACATTTCACTTCTTTTGCATGACCACACGAACACTATATGGCCTGCAAGACAGCCATTAATTACACACCGTGTTTTTCGAGCAGTCAAGGGTGAAATATTATTTACTGTTCG
Organism: Calotriton arnoldi; assembly: GCA_963921515.1. Lineage (NCBI taxonomy): Eukaryota > Metazoa > Chordata > Amphibia > Caudata > Salamandridae > Calotriton > Calotriton arnoldi. The sequence goes on along the minus strand of CAWUFW010002931.1, from coordinate 1,442,778 downwards.
CGTGAAATCACTAAGATGCAGGCAGAGTGCAATTTGCACATTCACAGTACTATCGAGTACTCTGGGCACATATTTTCTCACACATCCATAACGGTGTATAGTGGTCCCAAGCACAGATACTGCATGACGTTCTCATACATTGTACTCCTGACTAAATATTCATTCGTTGTTCTTTCTCTTTTTTTTCTTACTGTTCCGGAAGGAGGCCACAGATCAATATATATCTGAAAGAAATTATTAATTTTCCCCTGATGAAGGGTTCCACCCGAAATGCATTGGTTTTTTTTCATATGTTGTTGAAATCGATGTTTTGCACATATTGTCTTATGTACTACAAGTGTTCAACTTTGAACTCTGGATATCATTATCATTTTTGAGTTGAAAGTCTATGTGTTCACAAATTTGTGTTGAAAAATATATAAACACTAAATGAAGAACCCGTTCTGTTTACATTTGTGCATAAAGTTTTTGAGTATTTGATAGAAAATATGTAAATTGTTCACGTCAAGTGAAACCTTAGGGACTTTTAGCTGTGCTCTGTGTGACAGGAATGGAGGTTCTCCGTTTCCTATTCTGAACAGTTTTGGTCACAGGGCCAATAGGCAGTTCCTTAAGCTCACAGCAGCACGCACTGGTATAAATTTATTACCTTCTCATATTTTTGATAATACAGCTACCATCGGAGTGCAGGTTGACACCCCCCTTTTTTGATTCATCGCTAAGCTCTGCCATGATGGGAAATCATTTATTATAGTGCTTAACACATCGGCGCTCACCCTGCTGTTAGGCACTATTGTTTCTGCAGATGATGGATGTGATATAAACAAGCACTTGCAATGCAATAGGACTCGCATTTACGCAAGACCTATTGCATTGGAAACGGGAATGCAGGCAGGCAAGAAGGCACGGACTGCGGAGAGGGGGAGGCACGGGAAGAAAATAGTGCTGACAATCTAAATAAAACATACTGTGCAACACTCGAAGTAAAGGGGTCAGTAGCCATTAAAGGATGCAAATGACGACATGGCCGTCATAAGGAGGGACTAACAAGCATAAAACCAATCGGAAGGCAGCATTTAGGAACTAAGCCAATGAAAGAGATGGGGGAGAGTGGGCGGAGCTTCCACGGAGCTTCCACTCCATACTGAATACTGCATGCCTCGCAAAGCGAGCAGCGCATGCGCGCTACCGCTATAGGCTCGACCTAAAAATGTGGTCACCAATGATGGTCTGTGGTAATCAAGTAGGACTAATATAACATGTTCTCTCAAGAATCTGAAATGCAATGGCCCTTGTTGGAGCTGGCCCCTTCTGCAAAGTCAACCCAAATGTTTCCCCTTCACCCCTCCCATTTTTCCGAATTTGTTTTTGTTGACTTTAGGACTCTGTGCACGTTACAACTGCTAAAAAGGGCTAAAATGCTTGTACCCACTAAAACATGGCAAAATTGGCTTATACCTGATTGGTATATTTAATTTCTTAACAATTCCTAGTAAGAAGTGTACCACATAACCAGGGCCTGTAAACTAAATGCTACTAGAGGGCCTGCAGCACTTATTGTACCACCCACTTAAGTAACCATTTAAAACATGTCCCAGGCCTGCCACTGCAGCCTGAATACAGTTTAAACTGTCAATTTGACTTGGCAAAATAACACCCTTGTCAAGCCCTATACTCCCCTTTTATTGCATACATGTGGCCCCTAAGGGAGGCCACAGGTAGCCCATATGGGAGGGTGCATTATAATTAAAAGGTTGGACAGGTACTTTTAAGTTTTACATGTTGTGGTAGTGAAAAACTCCTAAATTTGTTTTTCACTTCTGTGAGCCCTTCCTCTCCAATAGGGTAGCATTGGGTTGCAATATTACATTTAATAAGTGCTAACTTTTGATTGGCAAGAGGTAGACGTTTCATGTTTGGTGTCCTATAAGTCATAATTACAAATCCACTTTAAAGGTAAAGTTGGATTATAAATTACAATTTTGAAAATGTCACTTTTAAAAAGTTAAACCAAAGGGGATGATGGACGGAGTCTTGAACATTGCAAGCACTCACCCCCAGTCAACTGATCTGGGTTTAATCCATCATCATTCTCTAGCTCACTCTGCCACCCCAGTTCAGACATGGCCATATGCAAATCAGTCTGACCCTGTGCCTCATGGGAACAGTCCAGCCCGAACTGCCAAGCCATGTCTTCCCTGGACCGGAAACAAGCATCCTGGGACCGGTTTCGGGCTCACAGCCCTCATCAGCCAGGCTATCTTGAATCCAGTGGCAAAGTGAGCAAGGGACCGACGTCTGGGCATACCCTGCCAACTTAGAGCGAACAAAGCAAAACCAAAGGGGATGATGGACGGAGTGTTGAACATTGCAAGCACTCACCCCCAGTCAACTGATCTGGGTTTAAAATCCATCATCATTCTTTAGCTCACTTTGCCACCCCAGTTCAGACATGGCCATATGCAAATCAGTCTGACCCTGTGCCTCATGGGAACAGTCCAGCCCGAACTGCCAAGCCATGTCTTCCCTGGACCGGAAACAAGCATCCTGGGACCGGCTTTGGGCTCACAGCCCTCATCAGCCAGGCTATCTTGAATCCAGTGGCAAAGTGAGCAAGGGACCCACGTCTGGGCAAACCCTGCCAACTTAGGGCGAACAAAGCAAAACCAAAGGAGATGATGGACGGAGTGTTGAACATTGCAAGCACTCACCCCCAGTCAACTGATCTGGGTTTAATCCATCATCATTCTTTAGCTCACTCTGCCACCCCAGTTCAGACATGGCCATATGCAAATCAGTCTGACCCTGTGCCTCATGGGAACAGTCCAGCCCGAACTGCCAAGCCATGTCTTCCCTGGACCGGAAACAAGCATCCTGGGACCGGTTTCGGGCTCACAGCCCTCATCAGCCAGGCTATCTTGAATCCAGTGGCAAAGTGAGCAAGGGACCGACGTCTGGGCATACACTGCCAACTTAGGGCGAACAAAGCAAAACCAAAGGGGATGATGGACGGAGTGTTGAACATTGCAAGCACTCACCCCCAGTCAACTGATCTGGGTTTAATCCATCATCATTCTTTAGCTCACTCTGCCACCCCAGTTCAGACATGGCCATATGCAAATCAGTCTGACCCTGTGCCTCATGGGAACAGTCCAGCCCGAACTGCCAAGCCATGTCTTCCCTAGACCGGAAACAAGCATCCTGGGACCGGTTTCGGGCTCACAGCCCTCATCAGCCAGGCTATCTTGAATCCAGTGGCAAAGTGAGCAAGGGACCGACGTCTGGGCATACCCTGCCCTCACTGTTTGGTGTCTGCATCACATGACTGATGGAGTTAGTAGTTGGACTTTGTTTCTACCTCCCAGACAGCCACAAAATAGATGGATTAGTTGAGCTTGGAAAGGCTATCAACTGGCAGGATGGGGGGCAGAGATGAGCACGGGCCCATTTGCAACTGATTCAGCTATGCTCTGCCTTCACACAAAGGACTTTTTACACCTGAATTATTCATGCAGAAAGCCAGGAGCCAGGTCAAGGGAAGCAGAAAATGTCAAGAACTCCAAAGTAAATTCTCTAGAAACTTCTCCTACTTCAAAGAAGGTACAAGGTATAGAACTAGGACCCTCAGACCTGCTCATCAGTTCATTTTCTGGACCTGCGGAAGGACCCTTAGAGGACCGCCTGGTTCTGTTACCTGCTGTGTACTCCACAAGACTGCTTTGCTGCATCTGGAAGGGTTGGTTTTCTGCCTGGATCCTGCCTTAAACCCTCAGAGGCCTACCCTGCTGCTTGAGCCCTGTTTCAACACTTGAACCCAGAACTACCAGAGTGACACCAAGGGCTAGTTGGCTGGTCTTCTGATCGGAGCCCTTAGAGACAGAAAACCCACCAACCATGTTGTACCCACACCTGAACTGAGCCTGAGGGGTCCTAACCCTCCAAGAGGTTTCCCTCCAGTCCTGGACCCTTGGTGGTGAAGCTAAAGGTGCCTAGCTAGCCAAAATTTGGGACTTATAACATATTTGGCTAAAAACTGCTCTGAGAACAGAGAGAAGACCGGGACCAACCTGCTCATCTAGCTGCCCAAGGTGCATCGCTAGTCGGCCTGACTTTGCGCCAGCTCCTGCTACGTTTTTCTCTGCAGCAGCAAATCCTGTTTAGTGGTCCTTTACCAAAGGGGTATCCGGCCTCTTGGAACTCTTGTTGGCTACAGCCTTCAATCTCCTCCCTCTGAAGATTTTTGAATTCCAAAAAAGAGACTAATGGCCTGATTTATAGCTCGGCAGACAGGTTACTCCATCATAAACCTGACAGATTTCCCGTCTGCCATATTCCAAGTGCCTTTGGATACAATGCACTTGTAATAAGGCGGATGGGATATCCGTCACATTTGTGGCAGAGTACCCCGCCCACCGAACTCTAAATCGGGCCCTACAGCTGAACGTAGAAATCTTCACCGCAACTTTTTCCAGTGGTTGGTTCCCCGAAGATGACACTCCCTCCTTGGACACCACCTGCAGCCTTGCCCTGCTGAACTTTACTTTCTCAGAACACTTTTTTTCAAAATTTCTTCTGAAGCCGAAGGTAAGTGCCAACCGGGCCCAATACCCTTCTTGTATCTGACTCGCCCTGCATTGTGGTCGACCATATTTTCTGACTTTGACCTGGTCACACACGACTAGACACTTTGATCTTTTAGACACTATTTTTCCTTAAACTATCAAAATTCACAACTCCGGTTATACTAATTGGATTTTGTCATTTCAGTGTCAAATAATTTATTAAAATGTACTCTATTTTTCTAAATTGGTGTGGGATTTTTCTTGTGTTGTGATTTCAGTTTATTTCTGTTTGTGTGCTAAACAAAATACTTCACACATCGCCTCTAAGTTAAGCTTGACCGCTTTTATGCCTAGCTACTATAGCATTAAACACAGGTTAATTTGATGACTTTTGTGGTGTACCCTGACACGGATTTTGGCTGTTGCTTGAACAGGGGTAATCCCCATTAACAGTCCAATTTCTCACAGTCCTAGAATATCGCTGTTGCCACATTCTAAGCAATTTTTTATCACATTTTCCATCATACTATACAGCTTGGTCCACGAGTAGTCAGACCGTATCTTATTTTTTGGAAGGCTGCAATCACCTTGTGAGCAAGACAAATTATTAGTTGTTCCAACCTCATGGAGGAATAATCTTTTCCCCACAGCATATATAATTCTCAGAATCACTTAGTCCAAATCTCACCTCCCAATACTTTGCAACAGAGTCTGGTGATTCACTCTTATTATTGTGCCACAGATCATCGATTTACATGAGGAGAGCTTCAAATTCCTCATCTTCACTCATGCTCTGCTCTGCTTCCATTCATTTGGAGAATTCCAAGAAGTTTTCTTCTGAGCCTTCACTGTTTTTTTTTAAGGGGTCTACGGGAAAGATAACCAGAAACTTTGTTTTGTGATCTGGGCAGGTATGGCATTTTGAAGTTGTATCCTTCTAGGCCTAGTAGTCAGCGAGAAATTCTAGGCCACATACATGAAAGGGAATGCTTGTGAAGTCCAAAGAAATTCATTCTTTCAAGCATTCCCTTTTATGCATATGTTGTTGGTATTGGGTATATGGTCTCTGAGCAGAAAGGCCATCTAGAGGTTGAGTGCTACATTCATATAGTACATGTACTAACACCTGTGCAGCCATTTCTTTACCAATACTGCTCTTTCTATTGGTTTTTGAGAAATTCTAGGTGTTGTTCTTTCCAATCCTTTCAGGGTAAATGCAAATATTAAGGGTTTACGGTCAGTCCTTATGTTGGTCAGAATTCAACAAAGGAAAAATGGAACCTGCTTAACTGGCCAAAAGCATGCTAAGACTTCTTTCTCTAGTACCAGATATCTCATCTCGGCTCTCCTAGGGCTCTAGACACAAAGAGTACAAAGTTTTCTGTACCATCCAGATTTTGCATTTGCATGGTTCTGAGCAATGTTTTCCTTGTGTCAGTGATGAGGTGTGCGGATTTGTTCGAGTAAAATTTTTCTAGAGGCAGAGCATTAATGATGTCCAATTTAACACTCTCAAATGCATGCTGGCACAACATTTCTCTCACAAACTAGACTGTGTTTTTTAGTAGATTAAGTAAGGGTTCTACAATAGTTGCAATATTCTGGACATATTTAAAGTAAGGCTTAGAGAGTCCCAGAAATGACTCAAGTTCCTCTTCACTAGTGGGAGCAAAGGCATTCTTTATTGATTCCACTATGTCCCATTTAGGTTTAATGCCATTTTGGGACATAGTGTAACCCAGATACTCTACTGATTTTACTTCAGTGCAACACTTTTCTTTCTTTATGGTTAGGCCTGCATCTCTGATTCTTTTTAAAATGTATCTAAGGGTACTGTCCTTTTCATCTTCATTATTACCATAAATTAAAATGTTGTCTTGGAAAAACATTGCACAAGGGACACCCTATAGCAGTTTTGGATTGTAATCTCTTCTTTTGGTGGGTGGTGAACATTACGCTTGAGATGGAGAAACAGTAATGGCACTTAATGAGGAATTTAGAACATATGGATTATCCATCAGTGCACTAGTTTCTATAACGTGGCGAGCACCTGAATCAATCAGCTCTCGCTCTTCAGGGATAAAGGTGGGAGGATTTGACAGGGCCTCGTCTACTGCCGCTGTGTTGCCACCATCCTTTCTTCCATATTGATTCAATCATTGTCCTTGGTTCCCACTCCTGAAAGGTAATTAGTAAATATGTTAGTGGGATGAAGACTATTCTTACCTCTGCATGGTCATCCTTTTACCAATAATTGATTATTATTTTCCAACTACCATAAATCAGGGGGTACTTTTCATGGGGTTTCTCATCTGGACCTTGAACAGGCTGGGACAGGCTAGTCTTGGCATGGTCCTCACCCAGACAGTGGGTGGCAGAAAGAATTTGGGCCTTGGAGAGGGGGGGAGCACTAGCCTAGTGCAAAGGGGATGCTCCCCACTCAAAGCCCACTCCCTAGCGGTCTAATGGGCTTTCTGCCCCATGCTAGAGGCAAATTTGAGGAAATCACATTCAATCTGCCCCCGATAGGGGCAGAAGGATTGCTGAGGGTTAGTTGAGAGGGGTTGAGCTAGGCCCGATACCTGGGTGGGCTGCCCCACCCATTTCTGCCTAAAATGAACAAATCCTGGTGTCTAGAGCTCTAATCTGACCCCGGGGGAAGCAAAAATACTTTTGGGGCTAGCAGGGGGGCGTTAGGAATATTTTATCCTAACAAAATCGCAGTATGGGGGAAGAAAGGGACTGGAAACAGATGAGCAAGCAATGAACCTTTATTTAATGGTGGGGAAATATAGGAGGGCTAAGGGTGAATGTCTCCATCTATGTTTTATGGATCTGAGTAGTGCATTTGACTTGGTCAATCAAAAGAGGTTATGGCCCTTCATGAGAACACTAGAAGCTACAGAAGATCTAGTTATAATGCTATTTAGGATATAACAGAAAATATTTGATATAGTCCCAACAGAGAATGCACAGCTCCCTTTGGGATAAAGAGGGGAGTAAGGCAAGGGTGCATATTGGCAACATTTTTATTTTCCCTCTATATCAATGGGGTGGATGAGTAGCTCCATGTACTTAAGTATGATTCCACAAGTGTTGGTGCAAGAAAGGTGCCCATACTGTTATATGCAGATGACGCCATTCTCTTGTCACAAACGGAAAATGGATTGAATATGATCAATCCCTTTATAACATACTTGTAGAGGTTGGACCTAAAGGTGTAGCTAAAGAAAATGTATATAATGATCTGTGGGAAGAGATCCCTTAAGATTCGTTCACAATTTATAAATTATGCTCCCATTAAGAGAACATTGTCCTTTTCTTACTTGGGTATTCTGATTCAGGCACCTGAGGCAAACATAGAGTCTATTACCTCTAATCTAATTTAAACAACAGAGGGGATCTTCAGATTTACTACTAAGCTGTGTTCGAAACTAGTAAGAAAAATGCTGGCAAAATACAAAATGTTTAGGTGGGATTCTGTAAGGGACAGGTTTATGGTGTTATGGTTCAAAATTGCTCATCCAAAGACAAGAGAACACATTTCTCAGACGTCTTCTCACCCTCCCACACTCATCCTTGGTACTAGCCTTCCATTAGGAGCTAGGTATTTTGCACATTGAGAATACTTTACATATCATGCATCTTTTCCTTGGCATGCAGTGTGAAGCAAACCAGAGGCCTCATTTACGAGGGACATTATAACAGACTGTTTATCCCTGGATCATGCCCTGTGGGTCCCTTTGTTGTACAACATAAAAGGACTCAAATAAGTTGAATGATAAAGATTTATTTCTAAAACTCAAGGCCAGGCTCATTGATATTAGAGAACATAAAGGAGCGTGAGTTTGGTCATGGGGAGCTTCATCCAAGGGTCTTCACTGATCGAACACAGGGCCGATATCCAATACTATCTACTTAAAGTTCGAATTCCCCATCATAGGTACATACTTACACATTTTCATCTAGGTTTGGCACAACACTTGGTGGCATTTCCACAAATTACACATTGGAACAAGGATACTATCCAATGCCCCTGTGATGCGATATAGCAGCAATGTGTACCTTTCCCACAGTCCTACTATCTTTGAAACAAATGCACATTTTCATAATTTCCTCAAGAGGAATTAAATCCCCATTGTAACCTCTGGGTTTAATTACAGGTTCTTCTAACAATTTATAGCCATTAGGAAACATGTTCTCAATGACTTTGCTATCTAATAACGTATAGAGAGAACAAGAGTCATCAAAAACAGTAACTGGCTCATTTTCTAAAGCAATCTCACAAGACAGAAATTTGGTATCTTTTTTGTCTTCTTTCACTCAAAAACATATTTTTCTTCTTGCACATCAGATTCTATGACGTACTTGTTGTTTTTGCAGGTCTCTACATGGTCTGACAAAATGACCCCTGTTTGCACACTTTCTGCATGAAGAATGATATGCTTGGCAATGTAAACAATGTCATTTTCTCATTGATGAAATGTGGTTTAATGGGTTACTCCACTTTACTTCTCACAGAGGGGGATATTCACAGAGAAGTGGCAGTGAGAGGTGTTAGCCTCCTTGGCTTAACGCCTCGCTCCGCCACTTCGGAAACGCCAAGCTGCACCCTATTCACAAGAATGTGGTGCAGCCTGGCGTTTCCCCCATCAACGGTGCTAAGTCTCACGACTTAACACCAAAACAGGCACCCTTGCACCAGAGCGCAAGGGTGTCTGCGAGCAGGTCGGTTTGTTAATGCACAGGAAGGTGTCCCTTCCTGTACATTAACAAACCGAAAATGCTCAGTTTGCTTTTTCCATGTGTGCTGCTACATGCAGCACACATAGAAAAAGCAAAACGAGGAGAAATAAAGCTTTTCTCATCATTTAGCCAACTTAAGACCTGATTTTCTAGGTCTTAAGTTTAGCGCTACCACCTATTATCACCGCCCTTGATAATAGGCGGTAGCGTCAAACTCAATGGGTGTTGCGGTGGTACGCCCACCGCAACACCCACTGCATGCCCCCTTTCACGCTGAGTTTAGTGTTAAATGGACCCTATTCTCAAGGCACCATTAGGCCACTTAACGTGGCTTTAAGCCACGTTAAGTGGGTTAACGCTGCCTTGAGAATAGGGCTCTGGCCCTATCGCCACGGGAACGTCAAAAAAAGTGACGTTCCCGTGGCGATAGGGGCTTGTGAATATGCCCCAGAATGTTCTTGTTTTTTAATTACATTGACTTCCATGGTAGATAGTGGTGTTTATGCATTAGTCCATTTCTTTCATGCTTCTGCAGTATGTTCAATCCCTACAGCTATATCGAAGGATTGCTATAAATCGAGATTTTTCACAAGTAATTATTTGTGCCGCTTACTAATTGACCACGGATTATTGAGTCTGCTAATGTGCCAAATTTTCATGTATTTGACAGACTTCTGACAGCAGAAATGCATGAGTTAACCTTTTCTGCATTACCTTGCACTCTAGTAAAAAATGTGTGTCTCTCCAGCACCATGTTAATTTTCTTTCCAAAATATTCTTGATGTTTCTTAGATGTAATTTGATGCACATCCAAATGTGGGTCTGATTTATGATCTTCATTTTCTTCTGGTTGAGGCAAGCTTTCATACATTTTTGTATCATCCTATTCCAGGTTATGCAGTAATATAAGTTGTTGGCATAAGGATGTGCATTTTTCTCCTCTTATGGCAATTAAATAGGACTCAAATAGTTTTGTCCACTATTTCCAAAGAAGAATTAATTCACTCCCTTCATTCAGAAAGGGTGATGGTTGGGATATACTAGCTGCTGTAAAGAGAAGAATGAGTTGGCTCACGCACTCCGGGTGGTTAAAAAGATTTAGGAACTTCAGTGATTTAATTAGTTACTTGCGATCGTGCATGAAGGAATCGCTTTCTGATCCCAAAGCGTTAAGAACAAAGCAGCAAGGTAGCGTTTCCAGTTGTGGCAAACATCCCTTCAGTGCACTGCTTGAATTCCCAATGGGGGGAAGTAATCAATATTCACAAATATTTGACAACGGGTCTGGTGTGACTGTTATAATATTTGCTTGATTTAATTCATCAAGAATTTAAGCATTCCAAAATGACAAAAGTGCTCAAAAAGAGCAATATTCAATTCCACAGCATATCCATTCCTCAGAGAACAAATACGTCATGTATATATTCACATCATCCCAATGCATTACTGGCTACAATAGTTCTTCATCAGGGGAGAAGGTTGGAGAGACATCAAGATTCTGTCTCGTGTCTTGATCAGCAGCCGTTTTCAACGGCTGATCAAGACTGGCAAATGCACTGAAGGGACGTTTGCCACAACGGGAAATGCTACCTTGCTATTTAATAGCTGCTGCCATGTTGGAGAGATTAATTAATGCGGTGGGAAGAAAGGTGGCAATCACAACAATAATTATGAAGAAAAGAATCCTGTTTAATTTACATTTTTTGACGCTGAACAGAAAAGTTTTTTTCTTCAAGCAAGTTCACTACAGTAAGGGGCATATTCTCAAGGACTCATCGCCGATTTATTGGCACTTCAGCGCCGCAAAAGTGGCGATAGATTTTTCGCCCCATTCACAAGCTGGTGCAAACTGCCGACATCGCCAGTTTTCCTGCGATAGCTACCGCAGAAAACATTGCCACGGATGAGAGCGACAACTAACGCTAATGATATGCAGAGTAGGCGTTCCCGTGCAAAAACACACGAAAACACCACTTCACGAGATTCTCAACGACCAGCCAGAGCTGCGATGCGATCCAAAAACAGGCGATAATGCGCGTTAGCAGCAGGGATTTAACACCTGCCTTCTGCTGGTGTTAAGCAGGACGACAACCTGCAGCACAAAAGGTAGCCCATCCCCGAGCCATATCCGAAGACCAACAGATGCCATGGAGCTACGGTTCATGGAGCTCGGAGACCCCAGAGGCTCACAACACCCACCGCCACCGCCACCAGCCCCAGGCCCCCCCCGGACCACCCCTCCCTGGACTACCACCAAGGCAGCGCAGAACAAGACAGCGGAACTACAGAAAACGCACCAGCCTCACAGACTTTAAGCCAGAGGAAGTCATTGCCCACTACAGGTTCAAAAGGACAACCATCCTCCGCATCCTGACCCACATTGTCCACAGGCTGACGGTACCAACACAGCGGACAACCAACATCCCTCCGCAGACAACGCTGCTAGCTGTGCTGCACCTGTTGGCCTCTGGTACCTTCCAACCAACAACTGCCAGAGTCGGAGGAGTCTCCCAGCCAGCCCTATCAAAGTTCATCACACCTGTCCTGGATGCCATCATCAGTTTCATACCCCAGCACCTTCACTTCCCCCACACTGCGCAGGAACAGCTGGAGACCAAGCAAGGCTTCTACGCCATAGCTGGCTTCCCACACGTGTTGGGGCAATTGACTGCACACATTTCCTACTTGTGCCCCCTGCCGACACTGCAAACAATTACCGCAACAGAAAGCACACGCATTCCATCAATGTGCAGGCAAAAGTGGACCACCGGGGACTGTTCACCAATGTCGTCGCCAACTACCCAGGCAGTGTGCATGATTCCTACATCTTCCGACAGTCCATCATCATCCAGCGCTTCCAGGATGGCACCTATGGAAATTCACTGCTCGTTGGTAAGCACCAACGGAACACACCACACACCTCAACTCCACAATCATGAAACTCACAACTGTGGTAATGCACACGTTACTGAATCACATACAACATGCCAAACAACATGCCCACCTACCAGACACGACAACACAAGGAACTGTGGTAACAGGGGCCAGACATGTAGACAAACCATCCACGTCATGGCACCTCTGCCACACAATTTCAGAATGTGGGGAGTGGTGGGGACCAAGTCTGTGCAAAGGAGGCAGGAGACCCATGACTTAGAATGTACACAATGCCAAGTGTGGCGGTGATGTGCTGGACAGACATCAGTATGCAGAGCACAGACATGTCCATGTGGACATATACTGCTGTAGTTTGTAGTGTTGTGGACAGTGGACACAACCATGTTACCTCAGGCAGTGGGGAAGACCTTGGACATGTAGCTATGTCGTCCCCCCCTTTAAGCGTAAGCGTAGTGGGCTGGGCCAGCGTAGGGGTGGAAATACATAGCCCAGGGCTCTGGGCGTGGTTCAGTAGCGGGATGGCCACCAAAGCAACTACTGCATGTGTCTCTGTGTGACCATAGGCCTACACACACGAGGCAGACCACCTTCAATGGCCATATTCACAGTGTCGTCGTCAGGCTTGTGGACATGCGCAGACAGCCATGACAATGGTGTGTCTTAGGAGTGCGAGTGATGCAACCACACAGCGCACAAAAGTGAATAGGCTCAGGGGTAGTGAGGAGCAGCTGTAAGGCAACGTAATACACATGGATGCCGCTCATCTGCCACATGCATGACATGTAATTCATGAATCCCAAAGTCGCACACATCACACACCACTGAACTAATCAGCCTGTCAACACAGAATGCAGAACAACCGATTGACACATTTCTCTCCCCCCTGTCACAGGTGATCAAGGATATGCACTCTGCCCGTGGATGATGACACCCCTCCGAGCCCCGAACACCTCGGCCCAGAGGCAGTACAATGCGGCCCACAAACGCAACAGGGGCAATGTGGAGCACTCATTTGGCGTGTTGAAGTCACGTTTCAGGTGCCTGGCCATCACAGGTGGAAGACTCCTGTACAGCCCGGTAATAGTGTGCAAGATGATCGTCGCATGTTGTGTGTTGCACAACATATGTGTACGCACCAAGGCCCCATGGATCCAAGTGCCAGATGTACCGGACGATGATGAGGAAGATGAGGCAGGTGGACCGAAGGAACACAATCATTGACAATTTCTTCACATGAGCACGTCACATTGGGACTGTCCTTGGCAGTCATGGGACTGGACAAAATGACCACAGGCACGGCATGTGGAAATGTATTAATTACAACACACATTCCCTGTGTGCATGTCACTCCTCTGCATTAGCACATCACTCTGACAAGTGTAAGTGCAACATTTAGTGCTGACATTCTCACAAATGGCAATTAGATGATGGGTGTGTCACCTCCGTTATCAGGATCCTGTTTTCCTGCGGACTGAACCGCGTCTTCCTCTTCTTCTTCTCCTTGCCCTTCCCTGACCCCGAGGTCCCAGGCTGCTCCTCCGTGGGGCTTGTGGCGTTCTGGTTGTCCTCTGTACTTGCTCCGGCTACCTCCATGGTGCTTCGCAGTTGTTTGTGTTTTGTTTGTGTTTTGTGTTGTCGCTTTTATTGTACTTTTTGCAGCCTGACTTGGGGGACTTGCAGGCCTGGCGCTGCTTGTAGCTGACTTTTTTATCACAGTTGGGCACATCGCACCTTTTTTCACGTTCGGCTTTAGATTCTTATCGCCGGCACGGGACTGTTGTCGCGGACATTTGACGCGTTATCGGGTAACTATCGCATGTTACAGCCGTGTTGAGAATGCCACGTTAACACGGAGTTATTTTCCCGCGATAGACAGCGATATGGAAAATTGCGTTGGCCTATTTTGGCGATGTTTATCGCACGTTCTTGTGAATATCCCCTTAAGTTCATTAAAGAATCTCTGGTAAATCCGGGAAATAAATGTTTCAAATGAAGTATGCGATTTTACTTTACTAAGTTTAGGAGTCCAAATGTTATGAGATTGTAAAATTGGACCCACCTTTGTGGGTGTGTAGTAGATAGTGCCTGGCTTGAGAAGCAGGGCAGAAGACAGCTGTCCAGAGCACCAGAGATTCACAGCACCGAGATTCAGGAGAAAACTTCAGGGAAAACGCTTTGCTCTTCTTTGCCTCACCTGCTGCCGAATGTTGCCGCCTAAGGTCTGAGGAAGGCTCCTGTTTGTGGTGAAGCATGGCGGCACGAGAAGTGCCACATGTTGTATGGCTGTTGTGCCCCTGCTGCTGGGCTGCTGCTGGGCTGCTGCTGGGCTGGTGCGGGCCATAGCGCAGGCACTTGCAAGTTGAAAGGTCTGCTGTTGAGGGGCCAGATTTCTGGATGTGCTCAGTGCTGGAGTATTAGCTGGATGCTGGTGTGGTAGGTCAACGATAGAGGCATAGAGCAGTCACTGAAAATTGGTCTGACAAGGGCAAGGAGCTGTCAGTTGCGACGGGGTGAAGGAAGGATGGCGGGCTGTACAGACACAATGATGCGCAGTGCGGCAAAATGAAATGCTCACAACAAACATCCTGCTAAATCTCATATTTTCTAATATGAAGTCTCTTCAGCGTAGGCAGACCATTATAAATCATTACACAAGTGTAGATTTACTGTTCACTAACCTTAGAAGTGTGAGTGAATTTCATGTAGTAGACTGAAGAATTTCTTGTAGAAGATTCCATTTATGGCTCTTGACTGAGTACTGTCTTCGGGGCGATGGTGTCGTTGTCCCCAAACAGCCAGCAATCATCGACAGTGTTATAATAAGTCTTCAAATGCAAAACTGGATTTCCAGACTCTTCCTTTAATTTCCATCAAAAGTTCAGTCAGAGAGTGAATGACAGATGACCAGGACAGCAGTAGAGTTACATCACTTCTTAAAAGGAAGCGGATGTAGTGGGAGAAAGTAAAAGGAGGGGCTAGTTTAAAGGAGGAGATAAATTACAACACTGTTCTGCACTGTCCCATCAACCAGAGTTCCTCAGCTACATCACTAACGCCATACCTGGATATTGCAGCCAAACTCTTGACCTAATGCTCACACTCTCTTTGGAGCTTGGATTGATACTTTGGGGTGTACGTTAGGGCTATAACCAACCCACTCGCAATATAGGTGGCTTTTACTCCTGCTTTACCATCGAGCATTGACAATGACTTCGACCTTGATTGACCATTTTCTTTCAACTGGGGGTGCTTTGGTTGTCTCTTACACTACCTCACTGTGTACCTGTGACATCAACACACTTACTGGCCAATATGGTGGGATCCATGCCAGTCATACAACCCTGAATTTTCTAGGATGTCGTTTTCAGAAATGTTTATATTTTGTAGGTTGCTCTGGGTGGCGGCCGAGCCTAGGCCCAAATAACACAGCTAACCTCTTTGTCAAAATGGGTCAATTTTCAAGGTGAAAATGTGATATTTACACGTTGAGATTTGGGACCTATCATGTAATGGGTGATAAGCTTTCTCCCACAAGTGGGGCACCATTTTTATCAAGAAAAGTGTGGGAACACTGGGTTGTAGGAATTTTGTGGATCCCCCAGGATCCCAGAACTTTTCCTCTCAGAAATGTGCGGAAATTGCCTCTTTTTCACCAAAGTTTGAGTTTCCATGGCATTTTACATGAGAAAACATTGTGGGATCCATGAAAGCCCACCCTTCAAAGATATTTTTCCCTGCCATGTGTCACTGCAGCCTAGCAGACATATGACATTTAACATTTCCAGTGAGATTTGTGCACAATTTTTAATGGACTTACAACACAATTAATTAGGCCAACTAGTGAGCTGTAATAAATATCACATGTATTAAAGGGAAAGCACAAGCACTTTTCTACTGTTTAGCTGTGGTAAAACACACATACCCCTAAAGCCAACAAAAATAGGGTCCAGGAAAATGCCAAAAATTCTGAGATGACCATACGGAAAAACCAAATCTACTACACTTACTCATAGACTCTTAGGGGCATATTATCTAGGAAGTGGCGGTGAGAGGCGTTAGCCTCCTTGGCTTAAGGCCTCTCACCAACACTTCGGAAATGCAAGGCTGCACCATATTACCAAGGATATGGTGCAGCCTGGCATTTCCCCCTGTGATGGCGCTAAGTCTCACGACTTAACACCAACACAGGCACCCCCCTTGCACCAGAGTGCAAGGGTGTCTGCGAGCAGGGAGGTTTGTTTATGTACAGAAAGGGACACCTTCCTGTACATAAACAAACTGTAACATTCTAGCTTTTCCATGTGTGCTGCACAAGGCAGCACACATGGAAAAAGCAAAAACGAGGAGAAATGAAGCATTTCTCCTCATATCGCCACCTTAAGACCAGGATTTTCCTGGTCTTAAGTTCGGCGCTGGCACCTATTATCGCCTCTCTTGATAATAGGTGGCAGCGTCAAAGTGAATGGGTGTTGCGGTGGAACGCCCACTGCAACACCCACTGCACGCCCCTTTCACGCTAAGTTTCGCGTGAAAGGAGCACTATTACCAAGGCAGCGTTAAGCCGCTTAACTTGGCTTTTAGCCACGTTATGTGGTTTAACGCTGCCTTGGTAATAGGGCGCTGACCCTATCGCCACCACAACGTCACAAAAAGTGACGTTGTGGTGGCGATAGGGGCTTGGTAATATGCCCCTAAGCCTTTAAAATAAAGTCATTTTGCTGGCATACAACTCTATTGCAACTCCCCTTGTTGGACCAGGCCCTCTCTGCAGGGTCACCCACAAACTTCCACTTTTTGCTGAATTCCGTTTTTTTGGCCTTAGGACTCTAACCAGTGCTAAAGTGCTTGTGCTAACTCATCTAAAATATGGTTTGATTGGCTTACACTTGATTGGCATATTTAATGTACTTGTAAATCCCTTGTAGATTTGTATACCATGTACCCAGGAACTGTAAATTAAATGCTACCTGTGGGCCTACAGCATTTATTGTGC
Source organism: Calotriton arnoldi (assembly GCA_963921515.1). Classification (NCBI taxonomy): domain Eukaryota; kingdom Metazoa; phylum Chordata; class Amphibia; order Caudata; family Salamandridae; genus Calotriton; species Calotriton arnoldi. Next base: position 1,425,579 of record CAWUFW010002931.1, on the reverse strand, counting down.
CACCCACTTAAATAGAACATTAAAACATGTCCCAGGCCTGCCATTGCAGCATGAATACAGTATTATACTGCCATGTTGACTTGGCCTTTAAACCCCCTTGTCAAGTCTTAAACTGCCCTTTTATTACATATAAGTCACCACTCAGGTTGGCCCTAGGTAGCCCATAGGTTAGGGTGCTGTGTAATTAAAAGGTTGGACATGTACTTTTATGTTCTAAATGTTCTGGTAGCGAAAAACTTCTAAATTAATTTTTCATGACTGTGAGGCCTACCCCTCCCATTGTATAACATTGGGGATTACTTAGGGCCTTATCACGAGTTTGTTGGTCCTGTGGACCGCCATATCAGCGGTGGCAGTCCGAGCGTGGAGAGCTCGGCAATCCGACCACTATATTACGAGTTAGGCGGCTCACCTTTGCGAAGACAGCCAGTGGACTGCTGAGACTGCCAGCAGACCACCGACTGCCGGGTTCGCGATTGGGGAAAGTCAGCCGCCAAAGGGCAGCACCGGGGAGCTGCACTGTCATCCATATTATGAGTTGCCTGTTCCATGAGTGGACCACAGCAGTCATACCGCCTGCTTCAAGGTGGCGGTGACAAACGAATTGGGGTGCATACGCACCCCTTTCTTTTTCTTTCAGGCAAATTGCGACGTGAATCCCTTTCTCCAGGTCTCCCTTTCACAGCAGGATCCTCACACCGAGGATCATGAGCCTGTTTGTGGCGCTCTACAGGTAAGTCCTTTTCGTACCATATACCCATTGCCAGGACTGCCTACATATGGGCTGAACCCCAGTAATGGGTATATGGCATTTTCTCACATATATCATTCACATGTGTGTATTCGGAACATCCGTAGTTGAAATGCACGCACAGGCATCAATATATTTGGTAAATGTACTCGCCACCACTGCAAGATCCCTACTGCCACACCCCCGGTCCCATGGTCAACTTGTAATATGGCGGTCTTTAGACAGCCAGCACCGTGGGCTGCTGGCAGGGGTCGACATGGTCCTACGGCGGTCTGATCACCAAACTCGTATTAAAGCCCTTATTATTTAACTAGTCAAAAATTGGGTTGTTGGTTGACTGGGGTATGTTCCCTGGGCAAGCAGCAACCACAATCCTGTTCAACGTAAGAGGCAGGCAAACCCTAAATTAACGTATGCTCACCCTCTGGTAGCTTGGCACAGAGCAGTCAGGCTTAACTCTAAAGGCTGTATGTAAAGTATTTGTGCAACATTTTAAGCAGTAAATTAGTGAAAACACTACACAAAAATATCCCACACCAAGTTAGAAGAATAGATCTGATTTTAATAAATAAAACAATACCAAATGACAAAAATCCAATTAGTAGAGATGAAGATTATGAATTCTAAAGTTTTTAGGTAAAATAGCGCCAAGAAGCAAAACACACTTTTGGGGATATTAGGTTGCACCGGACCGGGATGAAGTCACAAGTTTAGGCACCACGATGGAGCGCAGGCCAGTTACAGTAACCTAGTTAGGCCCTCTGAACAAAGTACCTTAAAGTCTGGCTATAGAGCTTTGCTTGGATCCGGGCCGAAGAGGCATAGAGTCCAAGGTGCGCCGAGGCTGTAGTGCGAGGTCCTGATGCGTCTAGTCCGATGAGTGGTGAACCTGTGATGTGGAGTTTCTGCATCATCGTTACGACTGCCGTCGACGAGTGATGCAAGGTGCTTGCGCCAGGTAAAGCGTAGCGCAGCGGCAATTCTGAAAGTGATGCATTGAACTCATGAAGCAGGATGCGGCAGTGATGCAATTCTTTTACAACAGGTCCAATCCACGTAGCAGTGGTGATGCATGGGTTCTACTCGGGGATGGACTGCTTTGCCAAGGAGATGTGTCCATTCTGCTCGTGGATGTGTCGGTCAGCAAATAAAATTTGTCAGTTCCACTGGCAAACACCTTAGGCCCACTTACAAGGGTCTAGGACTGGGGTGGCAGGGGAGACTCGCAGATGGCAGAGTGAAGGTGCATGAGTTGGAAGCCTGTTATTACACTGTAGATTCACATCAGGAGGCCACCCATCTAGCCCTTGGAGTCACTGTGGGTTCTGGAGTCAAGTGATGCAGGTCCAGACTTACTCTCCCAGGCAAATTGGAAGCAGGCAGCAGATCAGCACAGAGAAGCAGGAGTTCAGCAGAGTGCAGTGGCAATCCTTTAGCAGCACAACAGTCCTTCTTCCTGGCAGAGTATCCTAGGTCCAGAATTATACTTAATTGGTGGTGTCTGAAGTCCAATACGTATACCCAGTGGTGCCTTTGAAGTGGGGGAGACTTCAAAGACATGTACAGATATTCACAGATGATCTACTGTCCTGCCATTGGTCCAGAATCACCAGAAGGGTGTCTGCAGTCCTTTGTGTGTGGACAGGACACAGCCTATTGAGGTGTAAGTGAGGCAGGCCCATTTCCTCCCTCCCATCCAGGCAGAGATGGCCAATTGAGACACACCTAGGCTCCCATTGTGTGTGACTGTCTAGGAGGAATAAACAAAGCCCAACTGCCAACTACTCCCAGTCATGTGATTAGAGACAGGCTACAGGCAACAAACTGCTAACACAAGAAAATGCCAGCTTTCTAAAAGTGTCATTTCCAGAAGTAAAATCTGATTCCATCATAAGCTTGTATTTTAAACTGTGATTCCAGAGACATCAGACTTGAAGGGTTTATCTCTTCCCAATTGGAAACTACACTATAGAATGAAATATGGAAATCCCATGTTCTCCTATGGGAGAGATAGGCCTTGCTGTAGTAAATAACAAATTTAAAGGTTTTTCACAACCATGATATGTAAAATTTAAAAGCACCTTATAGTGACATTGCACCCTGCCCTCTGGGTTGTCCAGGCTCTACCTTGGGGCGACTTATATGTATAAAAAGGGAAGGTTTGGGTCTGGCAAAAGGTTTTTTCGAAATGGTTTAATCTGCACACACAGTCTCTAAAATGGCAGGCATGAGACATGGTTAAAGGGCTACTGAAGTGGGTGGCACAACCAGTGCTGGAGGCCCACTAGTAGCATTTAATTTACAGGCCCTGAGCACATGTAGTGCACTTTGCTAGGACATATAATACATTAAATATGCAATTGAGTGTGAGCCAATATTACCATGTTTAGGGGAGAGAACACAAGTGATTTAGCACTGGGTAGCAGTAATAAAGTATGCAAACTACTAATACCAGCATATATGAGGTCAGAAAATTGGAGAAGAAGGGCAAAACATTTGGGGGTGACCCTGCAAAAAGGGCAATTTCCAACAGTTGTAGTTTCCAATTGGGAGCATGTAGCTATGCCATGTTTGGTTTCTATGAAATTGTGGTGATAACACCTCTTTAATGGTAAAGTCAGAATTTTCAGTACAATTTCGAAAATGCCACTTTTAGAAAGTTGGCATTTTCTTCCCTTTAGCCCTTTGTGCCTGCATCCTGTCACGGGTCACATGACTGGTTTAGCTGATGTTAGACTTTGTGAATTCCTCCCAAACAGTCACACAATAGGGGAATTAGGTGTCCCTCAAAAGGCCATCTTCTGGCAGGATGGGGACTGGAGCTCAGCAAAGCCCCACTTACAACCGAATGGGATGTGCTGTGCTTTCACACGTAGGCCCTTACAGAAGAAGGGGACCAGGACAAAAATAAAGGACTTTCAGACCCACTCTTCAGTTCACTGCTGGACCTGGGGAAGGGCTCTCACAGGACTGACTGCTGCAGTGACCTGCTGTGCACGCCGCAAGTTTACTACTGGACCTAGAGGGGCTGCTTTGCAGTCTGGAGCCTGCCTTGAACCCTCAAAGGCAAGCCCTGCTGTTGCGCCCTGCATGTGTACCTGAACACAGGATTACCAGAGTGACTCCATGGGCTAGTTTGCTGGCCTCCTGTTCAGAACCACAGGAACACAAAAGGCTCCCACCATTTTGAACACACAGCTGTGCCCAGCTGAGGTGTCCCACCAGTCCTGGACCCTTTTTCTTGTATTACTGAGGAAAATTCCATTACATACATCAATCAAAGTTTGAAGTGCAATTCTTCAACGTAACCCTATTTCAAATTTACAGAAATCAAAATATATGCTAAAAACCAGAATTGTATAGAAATGGCTGATTCATTACAACATGAAATTATTTTCATAGAATCTATTACAGCGTATAGGCCCTCAAACTGTTTCACCCATTTAATTTCATTTAGCAATTGACTAAAGGTAGACACCTTAATCGATCTCCATTTTCGTAGAATTATTGAACTTGCAATCAACGAGATGATAAATATTGCTGTACAGTGCTATGCCTAAATTGGGGAATAATTCTGAACAAAGACTCGTAATGATCTGGTCAAAGAGTCAACTAGAGGTTTGAGCTTTTGGCTAATACATTGGAAAATTTTATCCCAAAAATAATAAAGATGCATATAGTAAAACATATATGTAGCCAGTCACCCTTAACATTGCCACATCTAAGCATGCTGCTGAGAGGGCGGGATACATCCTATGGATTTGATATGGCATGTAATATACCATCCGCTTACAGAAAAAAGACATCCTTCTATAATTGGCAGCACAAATGGCTTCATGGGCAATTTTGTTATACAATGCCCAGACGTGGCAAATGACTTTACAGTTTGTAGCAGCAGCAATGGTAGAAAAGGAGATTGCACTTTGTTGTGTAATTTCTGGTGCTATAGATGATACCAGTTGCCTATGCCTATACGACAGCCTACAAAGTAGGCTTTGCTAATAATCTCTGCTAGTTCACCAAATACCTCCCAGCTCTCTCGAAAACAATTGATTTGTGAATAGGTAAGCACCACATTTGGAGCAATTGTGGGATGCTTATCAAGTAGCTGTTGCCATGATATTTCTGCACCAACTAAAGTAAAGCCTTCAAGCGTATGACCCCCCTATAGCCCTAATACATTCACAGGGGGATATTCTCAAAAACGTGTGATAATTACCGCAAAATTAGCTTAACGCAACTTTGCACATCGCAGTCCATCGTGGGAAAATAACACTGTGTTAACGTTGTATTCTCAACCCGGCGGCAACATGCGATAGTCTCACGATAACGCGCCGAATGACCGCTGTAAAATTAACGCGACGCCGAAAAAATGCGAAACGCGAAAAAAGGCGCGATGCCCCAAATCGCGATACAAAAATCAGCGATAACCAGCGACAGGCCTGCAATTCCCACGCGTCATGCGGGAAAATGCACAATAAAAGCAGAAAAAAATAAAAGACAAAAAAAAATAAACTGCGTAGCACCATGGATGCACCCGGACCGAGTGCAGAGGACAACGCGAACCCCACAAGCCCCACAGACAACCAGCAAGGAACCTCGGGGTCGGGGAAGGCCAAGGAGAAGAGGAAGAGGAAGACGCGGTTCAGTCCGCAGGAAAACAGGATTATCGTTACGGAGGTGATAGAACACTACCAACAACTGTTCGTCACCTCCAACGTGTCATTGGCAACAAAGACGCAAACATGGCAGACTATCTTGGACCATGTCAATGCAGTTGCAGAGTTGAGGAGGACAATGCAAGAGGTCAAGAGGCGCTGGAATGATGTGAAGGGCAAAACCAAGAAGAAACTCGATGCCAACATGAAAGCAGCAACGCAGATTGGAGGTGGGGATCCAGCGGCACACCAGGAGCTGGATGACATGGAGAAAATGGTGGCCACAGTCATCAGTCAGGATACGGTGCCAGGAGTAGTGTATCCGGACACTGCTCAACATGACTTGACACAACATCAACAGGGTGAGTACCGACCAGGGACTGGGGGGACGGGGGGCGATGGGCACAATGGCACACATGCACAATTAAGTAGAGCACACTGCACCCACAATGACTCTGGATCATGTCCCTGATCTCCTTGGCATACTGCAGCACACATAGAAACAGCAAGTAGGCCCCCGTCGACAATGTGCCTGGAGGGGGCCCTCCCCACACATTACTAATCTCACAACAAACCCATACACATGTGCTGAACCCAGCAAAGCTGCGGGTCCGTGAGCCACACTGACAATGCAAGTGACACTGCATGACGATTAGCATGGCTGCAGTCCAATTATCATGACATGGTGCACACCACGACACTGAGGTGACTGAGTGTGGACCACATCCGGAAAGGAGCAGGTCACACTCTGACACATCCACGTGCACAAACAACCCCTGACGTCAACAACACATCTGCGGACAAACCATGCCCAAGAGTCACAACTCGACCAAGAGCTCAATTTACCCAAGTCCGCAACATCTCAGCACTGTAGAAGCACAGAAGTCAAAGGCACACCACCTGAAAGGGATAAGGGGCAGCCAAATCAGAGCTGCAGGGGCGACTCACCCACAATGCAGCACACACACATAAGAATAAGAGCACCTCAACATTGACAACAATGTGGTACAAACTGCAACACTTTCACAACAGAACACAGGACAAAACTGGTGCCGCATGTGTGTACAAAATGGCCAATCACATCTGGCATAGCAGGGAACTGTGAGATGACAATGTACGAGTACAACCTCACATCCGTGATGTAGTACAAATGTCCACTGTCCCGCATCAAATAGGCATCTCCTCACAAACAGTCACAATGTACATTGTCATGCAGTCTGTATGTAAACTCTGCCAATGCGTCAACATGCATGGAACACACTGTGAAACTGCATCTCCCCTTTACATTGCAGAGGGACAATCAACACCTTCTGCAGAGCAGACCCTACATCACGTCAGTGATGATGGAGACGACCCCAGGACATCAACTACGATGAACTCCAACGGTTCATGGACAACCTCCGCACCCCACCTCCAGTAGCGGGGCAGCCCAGCACCATCGAGGTGATCCCACCCCCTGCACAGACCACACAGCAGGAAGCACCTACCACCACGTCTGGCTCCCAGCACCTCACCGAAGAACACATGGCGTTCCAACGCCGTGTGTTAGACTGCCAGAAGGAGCTGGCTGAACAGGTCGGGTGGGGTTCGACCTCATGGCAGCCAAACTAGATGCCATACGTGGGTGTCTAAGTCCCATCAGGGACCACTTACACTCCCTAACGGACACCCACAGTACGCCCCATGCCCTCCAACAATCCATGGCTGGCGTCGCTGGAGTCATGACTCGGAGACAACACCAACTGTCTAGTCAGAGTGGCTACAGTGATGTCATCCGTGATTTGGGAAACATAAGGAGGGTCATGGAGAACATGGAGCGGATGCAGGCGCAAAGAATGGCTACCACGGCTGCAAACGAGAAAGCTGTAGATGGGATCTTCCATGCCCTGCAGATCCTCATCATGGGAGTGATGCCACAAGACATTGCGCAGATGAATGCTGCTGCTACTTCTACATCCACATCCCTGGCCCCTGATGTGTCAGGGTCACACAGTGCTGCAAACCAAACACCACCACCCACATGTGAGGCACATGAAATGTCAGAGGATGAAGATGAGGATGAATCTGCCTTAGTGGTAAGGAGGAAGCAGTAGCATTCCTCTCAGCCATATGGCTTGTTTCTGCTTGGGTCTGCCCTCTGCATCATGCCCTGGAATAACACCTTCCACTGTCCCCCGACACACTCTGCGACACTAACCTTGGACCTCGACCTGGACTGCCATATTTTGTATGCTCAACAATGACACAGCAATCAGCCTGCGGACTGGACTCTTCCCCTTCTGAGTAACTTGTCAATCCCTAAAGGACTCTGGCTGGCCCTCCACGGGGCAACATTGTAAAGTGTTGTCTGCATGTCCCAGTACTAAGACAGCCTCAACACTCCACTGAACGTGAATAATACATTCTAATACACACAGATGTGTCATGTCTATGATTAATCAAGTATGAAAGCATGGACGAATGTAGGAGCAGTTATTCCCCCTTACGTCCATGTAGCTCATGTTGTGGGACTTGAGTCACAGGGTGCATCCCTGCATCATGGTGGTACATATTTGACCCCAAAAGAAGCCCTGTTGTCAATTGTAGGTCACAAATGACAGCCTATTTGTAATGATTTGGGACACATGTTAAACGCTGATGAGTGGGATTCCGTACTATCTTTGACACACAGAAATGGCATTTCGAATACGTGACACCCTAAACAGCCTATATGTACAGAGGTGACACACCCACCATCTATTTCCAATTAGTGAGATTGTTAGCACTACATGTTGCACTTACACTTGTCAGAGTGATGTGCTTGTACCGAGGAGTAACATGCACACAGGGAATGTGTGTTTTTAATGAATTTATTTGCACATTCTGTGCCTGTGGTCATTTTGTACTGTCCCATGATTGCTAAGGACTGTGACAATGTGACGTGCTCATGTGAAGAAATTGTCAATGATGGTGTTCCTACGGGCTATTCCTGCTGCTGCTGCAGTGGGGTGTGGTCCACCTGCCTCATCTTCCTCATCATCGTCCGGTGCATCTGGCACTTGTAGCCATGGGGCATTGGTGCATACACATATGTTGTGCAATACACAACATGCAACGATCATCTTGCACACGATGCCTGGGCTGTACAGGAGCCTTCCACCTGTTATGTCCAGGCACCTGAAACATGACTTCAACACGCCAAGTGTGCATTCCACGATGCCCCTGGTGCATTTGTGGGCCGCATTGTACTGCCTCTGGGCCTGTGTGTTCGGGGCTCGGAAGGGTGTCATCATCCAAGGGCAGAGTGCATATCCTTGATACCCCGTGACAGTGCAGAGAGACATGAGTCAAAAGTTGGTTCTGCATGATGTGTTGGCAGGCTCACTAGTTCATTGATGTGTGATATGTGTGACTTAGTGATTCCTGTTTGACAGGTACTGCTTATAGCAAATGAGCGGCATCAATGTGTATTACGTAGCCTCACTGCTGCTCCTCCCTCCCCCCGAGCCTATTTACTAGTGTGCGCAGCGCGGTTGCATCACTTGCACTCCTACGGCACACCATTGTCACGCCTGTCTGCGCATGTCCACAAGCCTGACAACGACACTGTGATGTTGTACGTTGAAGGTGGGCGGCCACGTGTGTGTAGGCCTATGGTAATGATAGGGCTGACACAGATGTAGAGTTCATGGCTGGCTGAACTCGCGATGCGGTTGAGGGTAGACCTTTGGCCTATGCTGCAGTAATAGCGACACACACAACAGTTGGCATGTATGATCCTGGACCCCGAGCGGGCTTGCGCTCCTTCATTTATCCCTTCGGCCGAGCCCGCACTCTGGGGCCATACTTCATCGCAACATTGTCCATTGCGGGACGGGTGGCGCCGACACTACAACAGAGACACACGCATTAGTTACTTCCTTGCCAAGGCCAACACTTAGCAATGCCTACCCCTACGCTGGCCTGGAGTACGCCGGGCCAGCCCACTCCACTCACGCTTACAGGGGGGGACGTAACAAGCTACATTTCTGCGATCTTCCCCACTGCCTGGGGTGACATGGTTGCGTCCACTGTCCACTACACTCCAAACACCAGCAGTATATGTCGACATGGGCATGTCTGTGGTCTGCATACTGCAGTCTGGCCAGCACATACACGCCACACTTGGCATTGTGTACATTCTCATTCATGGATCACTTGCCTCCTTCGCACATGCCTGGTTCCCACCTCTCCCCACATTCTGCTATTGTGTGGCTGAGGTGCCATGCCGTTGATGGCGTGTGTACATGGCTAGCCCAGGTTACCACAGTAAGTTGTGCTGTCGTGTCTGGTAGGTGGGCATGTTGTTTGGCATGTTGTATGTGAGTTTGTAACATGTGCATTCCCAGAGTCGTGAGTTGCATGACTGTGGAGTTGAGGTGTGTTGTGTGTTCATTTGGTACTTACCAATGAGCAATGCATTCCCATAGGTGCCAGCCTCAAAGCGCTGGTTGATGATGGACTGTTGGAAGATGAAGGAATCATGCACACTGCCTGGGTAGTTGGCGACGACATTGGTGAAGAGTGCCAGGTGGTCCACTATTGCCTGTACATTGATGGAATGGGTGTGCTTCCTGTTGCGGTAATTGTGTGCAGTGACGGCAGGGGGCACGAGGAGTACATGTGTGCAGTCGATTGCCCCCAACACGTGTGTGAAGCCAGCTATGGCGTAGAAGCCTTGCTTGGTCTCCAGCTCTTCCTGCGCAGTGTGTGGGAAGTAAAGGTGCTGGGGTACCAAGCTGATGATGGCATCCAAGACAGGTGTGTGGAACTTGGATAGGGCTGGCTGTGAGACTCCTCCGACTCCGGCAGTTGTTTGTTGGAAGGTACCAGAGGCCAACAGGTGCAGCACAGCCAGCAGCTTTGTCTGCGGAGGGATGTTGGTTGACCGCTGTGTTGGTACCGTCAGCCTGTGGGCGATGATGGTCAGGATGCGGAGGATGGTTGTCCTTTTGAGCCTGTAGTGGGCAATGACATCCTCTGGTGTTAAGTCTGTGAGGCTGGTGCGTTTTCTGAAGGTCCGCTGTCTTTGTCTGTGCTGCCTCTGTGGTAGTCCGGTGGGGGGTGGGTGGGTCCGGGGGGGGTGGCGGGCCCGGGTATGGTGGCGGTGGGTGTTGTGGCCCTCTTGGGGCTCCGAGCTGCATGAGCAGTAGCTCCATGGCATCTGTTGTTCTTCAGGTGTGGCTCTGGTCTGGGCTCCCTTTTGTGGTGCAGGTTGTCGTCCGACTTAACACCAGGTAAGAGCAGGTGTTAAATCCCTGCTGCTAACGCGCCTTATTGCCTGTTTTGGGATCTTATCGCCGATCTGGCTGGTCGTTGAGAATATTGCGAAATGGTGTTATCGCGGCTTTTTGCACAGGAACGTCTACTCTGCATCTCATTAGCGTTAGTTGCCGGTGTCATCCGTGGCGATGTTTTTTGCGGCTGCTATCGCAGGAAAACTGGCAATATCGGCTGTTAGCACCAGCTTGTGAATAGGGCGATAAATCTATCGCCACTTTGGCTCCAATAAAGTGCCGCTAACTCGGCGATAAGTCCTTGAGAATATGCCCCACAATCTCTTAAATGCAGAGGTAGATGAAACTGAGAAATATGAAACTCATGCCATATCATATTGTGTCTATAACCCAAGACGTAGAGTATCTTAGAACTGGTTCATTTCTGAAAACTAGGTATCCTTAGAAATGCAGAGAGCTTCATATCTGCCTCCATTAGCATCATTTTGCGGTACAATTGATTGGAATGGACATTGATGTCAGCAGTTCAAACTATCCAACCTAAAAGAGAAGCCTCATAATATATTTTAACACGTGGAAGTGCCAGTCCTCCATGTTCTACATCAAGCTCTAATGTCTTTAAATTGGTACAAGACTTTCTACCCTGTCATAATAAATGACACATCATTTGAATGACTTAATCAAAGAATGATTGATGCACTTTTTTCATACCATTTGAGAATATAAATGTAAACATGTCAAGAAGAACCATTTTGATTAGTGCGATCCTACCAATAATAGTAAGGGCCAATGGCTGCCATTGGCGGAGTAATCCACTTACTTTAGTCAAAGTGGTGGTGCAACTTAAATGGAATAGCTCAGCAAAACTGGTTGTTACATGAAACCCCAAATATCTAATGAAATACACAGTGAAATAATGGGCCCTCATTTTGTCAGGAAGGACTGAAGGGGAGCTATCAAATTGTAGAGCTTCAAACTTAGAATGGTTAATTTTGCTCCCTTATTTGTGTAAACTCCTCAATTCCGGCAAAAGTATTTTGAATGTTTTTCTGATCCGCAGCCAGGTACAGTATCATATCATCTGTGAACAGGCTTAATTTTGCTGTGCCTTTGACCAGAGCCACAATGTAGTGATCTTGCCTTAAAACACTGGCCAGAAACTCAATAAATGATGCAAAAACAACAGGTTCCTCGTCCCCCTCTTAATCATAAAGTGCTCTACTACTTTGGAATTGATTACAATTTTGGCATCTGCTTTTTTATATAGGTTCTGCACCAAGTCAACCAGTTTAAGATTGAACCAAAATGTCATCAGTATAGTGAAGAGAATCTGCCACTCAACCAAAATTGAAAGCCTTGTCAGCATCTAACATAATAATGGCTGCCTTGGAACCATTTACTGAATATTAGTTGATTGCTTGTACTAAATAGTTAGTCTTAGTAGATATCAATCTTGTTGGTAAGAAGCCATTTTGGTCTTGGTGGACCAAAGTTTGTGCTAATGACTCCAGTCTGTTTGTGATTATTTTAGCAAAAATATTATAATTGGTATATAGCAAGCTTGTTGGATGATATGAACCCGGTCTATTAGGAGGCTTACCCTTTTTTGAAAAGCTTATGATGACTGTTTCAGTAAAAGAGCTAGGCAGATTCTTACCTTCAAAACTTTTGTTGAAAAGATTAACCAGAATTTTACTCACTTGATTCTTAAATGGATTATAAATTTCCGCTGTTAGACCATCGCTCCCACAAGCCTTCGCGTTGGGAGAAGTTTTAAGTGCAGCTTCCACCTCAAATAGTGTAATAGATGCAATGGCTACAGCTTGTACATCCTCTGCTAAAGCTGGCAGCTGAATGGTTTGCAAATAATCATTAATACTCTCAGTTGTAGGCTTGTCCTCTATTTTATAAAGTTCAACATAATGTTTAAGGAAGACCGCTCCAATTGAATCTGTGATCACTTTATTTTTGGCCGTGTTGAAGATCGATTTAATTGTGCCATTATTTCTTCGCTTGTTTACTGACCATACTATGTACCGTACCAAATGCTCTCTTTCTTCATAGGTTCTCTGAAAATATGTACTTTTATTTAATATTTCAATGGCTGTAAAATGGTCCTTAAAGTTTTGTCATGCTTGTAATAATTTCAATCTGGCAATTGGTGTGTTTGCTATGGTGTGGGTGAGAGTAAGAGCATCTAATGCGGATTGTAACTACATAGCTAACGCTTTACTTTCATACCTAATTCATGCATTAAAGTAAATGCTTCACCTCAAATAGATGATTTGAATGTTCGGGATCGATCGAAACACCATCACGGCTGATCAGCCCTAGAATTCTCGACCATCAGATCAATAGAGGGGGTTGAATGGTCAGAGAAGGCATTAACTCCCCTTTAGTGATTAAACCTGGATACCAAATTGAAATGTTTATAAAAACAGGTATATACTTTCCTCTGAGGGTAGTCTGCCTACCATGGATCTATCAATGCAAGATCATATATTATTTTTTTCAAAAAGCACAATGATCAAGTTTCACATCTTGAATAATGTTAAAATCCCCCCCAGCACAACTAGCCCCTAGATTGCATAGTGAAATTGTATATTACTGGGAAGGCAGTGGTATAATCTTCAATGCAGCCATATTACCTTATAAAAAGCACAAGCTGCTGATATATCATGGCACTAACCCAAATCCGCCTAGCCCTGGGATCCTTTACCACCTGCTGAACTTTACACTGACGTTCCCTAGAAATCAATACAGTCACCCCTTTGACCACTGTATTAGCTGACGCAAAGAATTCATGCAAGATATAGCCTGGAATACTTGGCTGAGTCCCAGCGGTTTTGAGGTGGGTTTCTTGAAAGAAAGTAACCTGCACTTTGGATACTCTTAACCATGCCAATATAGATCTGTGTTTGACCTTGTTATTGATTCCATTAACGTTGAAGAAGGCGATCCTTATAGCTCTAGAATTCATAATTGCTTTTTCTGTTTGGGAAAATCCTAACTAGACTCTGTATACCGGTGGTCTCTGCTCATAATAGCCCACCATCTTGAATTCTTCCATGACAAATATGAACTGCACTAGCATACTTTAAGTCACCCTTTGCTGGATATGTTTAGTCTACTTTTCTTTTGTGTGCTAAAGTAAACCCTCACCCTCCCTACTATCCCCAACACCTACACCCTGATGACCCAGGTGCCCTCGGCAAGGTCTCTGGTAGTCCCCACTCAGAGAAACTGCCCAACTGAGCCACCCTAACCTCTGCCTCTCTGCAGTAGGTGCCTTGACAGAGCACCCAGACTTGCTTACATGGGTAGGTGACAGTTTGACCTCTGGTTACTAGGAATTTTTCTGCTCTCTTGTCCCGCCACCTTTCTCTAGTATTGGATGGATAAAAGGCAGCTACATCGTCCTGCCCTTACTAGCTGCTAATATTGTTGAGAATATCTATGACTTAATAGTTGTCTTAGCCTTTGAATGCAGCTACAACAAGACAGCAAATTCACCACATAAATGTATCTCCATATTTAAAGCTAATAACACCATCTTCTTAAATCTTAGTATTTTTCTGCTAAGGCTGGACCTGTGACTTTTTACCTAGCGCCCACTAATTCTGATTATAGATTTAAAAAAATTGCAATCTTGATGATCAAAAAAGATGAGCATGCACATGGACATGTACCTAGCCTACGTACATATTTATACAAAGAAGTTCATAGAAATACGCTGGTAGCAGAATTTCTAGATGGATAACGCGAAGTGCAGCGTCCCACAATGATGTCTCTAAAACTACCTTGCCGCTATTGATGGTCTTTACCAATAGTCTCAGATGAAAAGAAAGGGAGAAAAAATACCACATTTCTAAATAAACTCTCTAGGGTGTGGAGTTATTACAGAGTCACTAGGAGATGTAGCACTCATAGAGTGCCTGTAAATTTCAAGCTTGGTGCTTGAAAGAGTTAAGGTTTTTCAAAATCGGTGTAGCAGATAGGACCATGGAGAAGATATGAAATCAACTTTTATGGATAACCTTGAGCTTGACCTGTTGTATCAGTCCAGCCTGTACTCCAATCTGCTTCAATGAATTGATCATGGAAATTAATTCCTTACATTGAAGCGCAGTTGATAATGACATATCGGCAAATATACGAAAGGAAAAATTATCGTTTTGAAATACTTGCTCTGCAATGCTTTTCTAAAGATTTGCTCTTTGATTCGATAGTCACCAAAGTTTACAAGAATCATATTGAGGTATTTTGAATGAGAAGAAAGATGGCCAGGAATGCTATGGGTCCGCAAATTTGTAAGATCCCCAGTTGCAGCCGAGGATTCTGGTCGTACATATGATTCGATCATATCCATAATGAGGTTGCCCACATTCTGGTCCTTCTCCTGGCCTTCTGGTACACCACGAAATGCAAATTAGATCAGCGAGCTCTGTTTTCCATTTCTTTGAGTTTGGCATTCAGCCCATCGATATCCTCCCTAGACTGAGCAGTCGCACTGTCAAGCTGATTGAAGTTATCTTCCAAATCAGAAACCTTCTGCTCTACTTGCTCCAAATGAGCATTGCACTGAGTCAAGTTCTAGTTTATGGAATTCAATTGCTCATCAATCTCTTTATTTGCTCGGATTTGGGCTGCTCGCATCTCACGGATTTCAACAAGAACCTTCTGGAGCAAAGCAGGCAACACATTAGGCACAGCACCACTTAACATCAAATCGGGAGCCTCCTGTTGATCCTGCTACATCCCCCACTGAGGCATTAGTTGACCAGACTTTGCCCATCAAGTCGATGAGCTACTTAAGATGGGGTGCCTGGCCAGAGAACATGCTTTTCTGCAGACTGCTCAAATCATGATTGAGGGACTCTAATGTATGATCAGTGCCTGTTAATAGCAGCACCTAATTGCAAAATTGAGTATCCAAAATTGACGCGTAATTAGCCATAGCAAAAGAAAAAGTGACTGGGGATGGCCTAGCAGGATGCAAGGAGTGAGCTAAGATTGGGTATGTAGCTTTAGGTGACTGTGTATTGCATACTGATTCATACCCTGGCCCTTTCTGCTGAAAACTCTGGCTCCTGCTGACATAATGGCAGCCATAGCTTGCGGTGAAAGAGTTGCTATTACACCAGTGTGTGAGTTTGCACCCCCCCAGTTTCTTGGGGCAGCTCACCCACAACACTGCTGCCTGCTGAGATTGCTAAAGTCTGTACAGCAGCCCTGGACTTGGATGGGATGGATTTAGTAGCTTACTGGGATAACCCTGAAATCGTAGTAGTTGACCCTAATTTGAGTAAACTTTTGCCTGCTCTAGCAGTTGCGAGTTGATGCTTCAAACCTTTGCTGGATTTTGCAAAAGCATGGTAAGCAGCCTGAGAATCTAGAAGAGAATAGCATTTCATTGGGACAAGCTTCGCCTAACTTCTAATGCAAATGCTTGTTTCCCATTGCTTGTTGCTTCCCAATCTCCTATTTAGCCACTATGTGGGGTACTACTTCTCCTTGATATTAGTACCATACCGCACATCCCCTAGGAATATGAGGGAGCGCAGAGACTCCCTCAAGGGCCACAAGCCACATCCACTTATAACTGGGCCATTTTCGCAACCCTCAATGGGTGCCTATGAACCCCTCCCTGGCGCTCAACCTCTGTCTTCTGCTGCATGCACCGGAGCTTCCTGAACAAAATCCTACACTAGAGTCAGGTATCAGAGGTTTAGTGTTCTGGCAATGCCTGGTAACTCATGGTAACACCTGTACTTGCTAGAATATGCCTCCCATGGGTGACACTAAACTCACAGGACTTGAGAATTGAGCAGACCAGTGAGACACAAAAATGCAAAAATACAAAAATAACAAAGATTGTGATATGGGGCTGCATACAGCTGACCTGATTCTTGTTGGAGTTCTGGTAGAGTGTTCCACTCTGGAAAATCAGTGCAAGTGGCACCACACTGTGCGCTACAAGGTCAGCCACTCGAGTTGATTTTACTGCTGCTCGAGTAGATTTTCTACTCGGGTGGCAGCCTTCTGACAGTGAATGGTCGAGACAGCCCACATTAGAAAATCTCGATGGATGGCCTCCAAGTGACTGTAAATCACACTACAGGACGCCAAGTCTCACTCGTGCCTGGCAACCTACCATTCTCAAGGTGTACATGAGAGAAAATTCCACCACTCTGCAATTGGTGGAATTTAGCTAAAACTATGCATTACAAGATAAATGTGGAGTAGCCACAATTCTGTCAATTTCACAGGTGGAATGGAATATTCGGCCCACCCCTACTGGTAACACAATCCTCTCCCACAAGCAACATAATATAAGATCTTTCCTTTTTAACTTTTAAATTATTAACAAGAAGCTTCCCTACTTTGTTCTGATGACCACAGAATTTATCCTTCATTTTACAATTAGTTTCAGAATCCTTCTCAGTCATAAAATTATTAAACTCAAATTTGGATTTAACTAAGTCAACAAGAGCAGTCACAGATTTTGAAGTAAAATATTCTGACAGTGAATGGTCGAGACAGCCCACATTAGAAAATCTCGATGGATGGCCTCCAAGTGACTGTAAATCACACTACAGGACGCCAAGTCTCACTCGTGCCCGCCAACCTACCATTCTCAAGGTGTACATGAGAGAAAATTCCACCACTCTGCAATTGGTGGAATTTAGCTAAAACTATGCATTACAAGATAAATGTGGAGTAGCCACAATTCTGTCAATTTCACAGGTGGAATGGAATATTCGGCCCACCCCTACTGGTAACACAATCCTCTCCCACAAGCAACATAATATAAGATCTTTCCTTTTTAACTTTTAAATTATTAACAAGAAGCTTCCTACTTTGTTCTGATGACCACAGAATGTATCCTTCATTTTACAATTAGTTTCAGAATCCTTCTCAGTCATAAAATTATTAAACTCAAATTTGGATTTAACTAAGTCAACAAGAGCAGTCACAGATTTTGAAGTAAAATATTATGCTCTAAGGGGCAGATTTATGAGCTCCTTGTGCCGCTGGAGCACCACTATTTTGTGGTGCTCCGGTGGCAGAAACTACAAAATCATATTTATGACGTCACGCAAAGCCTCTTTGCATAGCTTTAAATAACCTCATAGATATGGAGTGAGGCAAGGGTGCAAAAACATGTAAACCTGGGGATGCGCCAAAACATTATGCCTCCCCATTGGAGGCGTAACGGTGAACAAATTACTTTATTTCTCCTCGTTTTTTCCACTTTCCATGTGTGTTGCATTCTGCAGTACACATGGAAAGAGGAAAAAGTCTCCCAAGATTGATTTTATGCAGTAAGGTGCACCTTTTTGCACAAAACCAATTCTGCTGACAACACAGGCACCCATGCACCATTGTGGAAGGGGGCCTGTATTGGTGCTTGGCTGCTAAAATGGAGCCAGCACGGGGAAAGGACATGAATGCACCGTATTGGATAAATACTTTGACGTGGGGAAGCACAGCAAGGTGACTTGCTGTGCTGCCTTATGCCAAAACCCCGTAAATGAAGCCCTAACTTCTTAGAAATCAAAGTAAAACCAATCTCCGAATGTGAAAAATTAGTAGTCAGATCTCCACTAGAAAAAAGGAAGCCAATTATGGCATGTGCAGGAAAGGAAGAGAAAAACTATCTTTTGGTTGGATTACATATTTTCTGTGCATCAATGCACTTTGAGAGATAATATTCCTAAAAGCATTTAGTTTGTTTGGAACATATTTATGTGTTAGGACCCTATGTATTAATTACCATCAATGGAATGACATTTCATTTCAAATCTAATAACAGCCATCTGCCTCAGTATCTATATTGTGAGATAATGTACGAGTGTGGAAAGACTTATGAACCAATGTATTAAACCATTTTTTACTGAAGGCAGGGGAACAGAAAGCATTTCCCAGCAAGGACTGTTTTAACTTGGAAGCTTCAAACTCAGAAATGTCGATCTCTTGCAGAAGAGCTATATGTGATCCAAAGAGATGAGACAGAACACTCTGCCTTTTAATAGGATTGTTTAGACTCATTCTGATGTGTATGGTGGTTTCAGTCATCTATCAGAAAAGTTAACTGATACTTAAATTCCCCACAATTCTATGCAACTTCAAAAATAAATACACAATAAAAACAATAAACATGGCACCTTAGCTAAAGGAAGTAGAAGAGAAACAGGGCTAGGAGCTTAAAACCAAGTACACTCAACATTAGACAGTATAAAAGGACTAAAAAAGACTGAATGATAATATGCTTACAAGTATAACATGAGGATAGAGTATGATGAAACCCCTAATAAAATGAAAACAGTTGGAAGCAAATCAAATGCAAACTACATCTAAGAAAATAAATTGAGAAAGACAAGGCATGAAAACATGACTAACAATTTCGATACCTGTAAACATTTTAAAACTCAGGATACTGTAACACCAGCATTGTAAAAGGACAATATTGCAAGAAAAATAACATGTTTATTTCACATCGAGCTACAATTTGAGATCTCATTTAATCTGTTTGAAAATAAATGCTTTCATATTAAGAAGATCACTATAGATAATGATCTTGAGGGCAGATTTACAAGAAACTGATGCATCTGTAGAGATGCGTCAGTTTCACTGCGCCAGTCTGCAATACCCTTGCGCCACGATGGATGCACCGTATTTACAATACGGCGCACCATGAAGCAAGGATTGACGGAAGCGTCAGAAATTCTGATGCATCTGTTGGCCCAAAAGTCACGCATTGCTAGAGTCGTGTCACAAGCACGACACAACTCCAGCAATTCATGTTGAGGCCTATACTTATTGTACTGCGTCACTCCTTACGCCTGCTTCAAGCAGGCGTAAGGTTTTGACGCAGTGGCGTCCTGAAAGTGGCGCATTGAAATCTTGTAGATTTCACTGTGTCACGTCTATGAGGCTTTCCTGCTTCGGAACGCCCAACCTGCATACATTATTCCTGATGCAGGTATAATGTGACGCAGGGCTTTACAACGTGATGCATCTCCCTAGATGCGTCACGTTGTAAATTTGCCGCATTGTTTACGCTGCCGCTACATCACAAAAGTGACGCAACGGAAGCGCAAAAGTATCGCATGGGGCTTGTAAATCTGTCCTTTGGTCTTTTGCGTGACTTTAAATAAATATGAGAGAAGAAGACCATATCAAATTCTTTTCTTTTCACAGAACTACATCTAGCTACAATTTGAGAGATTAACATTTTGTTGCCAGTCCTAGATTATCGATCCCTAGGCTGTCTCTGCCCTTTAACTGCAGTAATGGCCATCATCAGGTATGTAAAATCCATAAAAGGCGATAATATCTCGGGTCTCAATTTAGTGTCTAAATTAGAAGGTCCCATGCCAAGTCTATGGGCTCTTAAAATATTAAGGTTTTAGTAGCTATTGTTTACCTTAAACCTTAGGTAAAAAGGACACGAAAAAATTAATAATGTCAGCTCCTTTAACATTCACATCATAAATGCTCAGAATATTACATTGGTTCTGTTTTCTAGATCGTCTGCATGAAATTTAAGATCTTCAACTTCAGATTCAAGCTAGGTGACCCTTGATATTACATCCTCTGCATTGCTAGTTCTTTGTTTTATTTTCTGTTATCCTTTTTTTATCATGGGTCTTATACCATCAATCCATGGAGACTTGATTGTGCATTTATATTGTACAACTCTTGTTACAGTAATGTGGAACACTCAATAAAGAATTTGAATATCATATCTCATTAATCCTATTAGTCCATGAACTGATATTTCATTGAGGATAACTTCTAACATGGGTGATGTAAGAATCCTAATTAGATGGAGGGTTTTTCTTAACTCTTTTTACAAGAGAATTGTTACTAGTTAGATCCTTCTTTGAACTAGCAGAATTTAAGGTTGAAGCAATGAATTTTAAATTATTGTAAATATGCTATGCTTCATTAGAAAAAGATGGCTCAATATCTGGAGTAAGTTGATGTTGAAAAATGGGTTAGTAGTTGTGGTACATATGCATCTACCACTGGCAATAAGGCCACTAACACAGCATAGGGCTCAGTACAGGTCTCGATAAATTATTCCCATGCTCATCTATGGTTAGCTTGGATGCAAGCAGGCAGGCGTAACTTAGGAGACAGGTATGTAAAGCTTGTAAAAACACCAATTCATATATTAATTAAGAAACAACACCCAATTAAAAATCCAACACCAATTTATAAAAATAGGACATATTTGTGTTTTTAAAATGAAAACAAAGTGACCAAAATCGAATGTAGGGAACTAGAGATATTAATTTTTAAGGATTTAGCACTATATAGCACTTAAAAACCTGTAGCACAGCTCTGGGACATCTGGTTGTCAAGGTCAAAGTAAAAGTTTCAGGCTGACCGCGAAGGAGCCCTGTTCAGATACCACGCATGGTAGGCCTCGGTCAAAATCTGACCTTCGGCTCTTCACCAGTCCAGATTCTATGAGGGTTTGCCAGCTTGCTTTTCAGGGAGTTACCGGTCAAACTCTGGAAGTAGGACCTCTGGAGCTTTTCAGTAGGATGAAACAGCAGGTCAGGCCAGCGCGCGGTTGAAGTTGGCCGGCTTGGCTCTTGCAGTTGGGTCGGTCCCCTTATGGAGCTTTTTTGCAAAGTTGCCCCAAACTTCTCAAAACTTCTGGAACTTCTTCCCGAAGTTCCTCTTGGTGGTCCAAAGTGTCCAAATACAATCCAAGGGTCTGGGATCTCCAATATGGGCCTTGTAAGCATTGGACCACAAGTACCACAATGCACCTCAACAAAACCCTTACAAATCCACTGGATGCACTCCAGGCAGGGGATTCTCAGTAGTGATGGTCCAGGTGAGCTTTGTTAACCTGTAGCTTGCAGGGAGTTGTCCACTCATTATTCCTCTTGAAGCAAGGTACATCCAAAGGGCCATAGTTCCAGATAATGCAGCAGGCGCAGTCAGTCAGAATGCAGGGCCTGATGGTGCAAATCAAGTTTCCAGCTTGGCAAGCCTTCTTCTTCACTTAGTTTCAAGCATCAGATCTGAGAGTCTCTGCACCTCTCACATATTTATTTAGTGTTCTCTGGGGTCAAGTATGAGAGCACTCCTGGCCAATGAGGTGCAAGGCAACACCCCAGAGCATGACCACTTTCTACAAAGTGTGGAATAATCCTCTCCCAGAAAGCAATATTCCTCCAAAATTCAGTATGACTGAAATCTCAGCAGAGGAGCAAGCACTAGTTAAATCAACCTCAAGTATGGCTCTTTTCCATAGCTCCCCTCCCCCTACCCTCTGCAAATTCCTGCATTAAGGCTGCCATCTGGCTGGGTCAGAGGGGGATGGTGGGTAAATGGACCTAGCATTCCCAGCCTGTCCTATTCCCCCTTTGAAGCTTCATGCTTTATGACCACTTCCCCCTGCTCTGGAATTTCTGTGTAGCAGAGCTCTCCCCACCAGTTAGCCTTCCCTGGCTCAGCCACTTATCACTTCATCAAAGCAGCCTGGCTAATCCTATTAACTCTGACCAATCAGGGAAGAGGGCAGGAAGGCTGAATTTCGGCTTAAAAACAAGAAAGTCTTATAACTTCTTTTCAGTATACTTTAGGATACATTCAACAATGGCATATTGCTGGATTTGTCAATGTTATTCTCCTAAGTGCTTGCATGCTTATTTTTTTAAATTTCTGAATATAGTTATGCGTTCATAAACTATTGCAATGTTATGCTATGGAGCTAGGTCTCCACAATGGGGAAATTTAATTGGTCAATTTCTCCATTACCAGGCATAGAAAACATATTTTATAAAGGGCGTGCTTATAGTTACATGACTCCCACCCCTGGGATACCTAGGGGAAACTTTAAGGGTCCTGAATGTGCAAAAATAGTGTTGATACTCACTCCGCAGGGCTCCTAGCACCAACGTCGATTTAAGGGTGCACTTCACAACAATGTGGGAAGGGAAATGTGCAATTTCTCTATTTCCAGGGCATATAAAACATATTTTATAAGGGCCCTCCTTATAATTACATGACCCCCCTACCCCTGGGACACCTAGGGGAGACCCTGAGTGTACCTAATATGGCAAAGTATTGTAGATCATCACTTTTTAAGTGCCCCTACCACCAAAGTCGTGTTTGGGCACAATTTACATTTAAAAGCAGTGCTGCAGCACAGGGCTGCTTTTAAAATGACCTCAGGTTCTCAGCAGTGCACACATGCAAGTGCAGAAAATGCTGCTGCTTCTAAACTGCATGCCCTATTGTATGCTAGGGACTTATGGGTAGTTTTAACCCCCTGTCATATTATCTACTAGGGACTTATAGGGTAGGTCATGCCAATTATGACTGTACCCTAATAGATAGTATACGCTAATGTATATGTGTGTTTTCACTGTGTTTTCAACATAGCACTGGCCCTGGGCCTGGTTAGACAGAGCCCTGCCCAGGGACAGTCAGAGTCAGTTACCATCAGTACTAGTCATCAAAAATAAATGGGTATGCACAGGGCACACAGGATGACTTTGCAACAGCTGAACACTGTCATTTTCAGAAATGTTCTAGGTAACCCTTTATGTCATGTGCCTGAGTTAGGCCTGGTAGGAAATAGTGCTAATTTACATGTATTTGGTTCTTTCCTAAAGCTGCCTTCCCTTTGTCACATCGACTTTTGACACACATTTGCGACACTTGGTTTAGTTTTTAAGAAGCCACTGGCCTTGCTGACACAAAGAACTGTTTGAGAACACTATCAAAGTGCCTTGGCATTATGTGCAAGGCCCTCATGTGCGTGATATAAATGTGCTTGTTACTGCGTCCATATGTGGACACAGCTATCTGTGGAATACAAACATTGACAGTCTGATCATTATCTTGGCCCAATGAAAGGATGACCTTTGCTATATATATCCTTTTTTTCCAGATACAATCAGAGGATATACTTCTGCTGACTTTGAGGGTTCTCTGTATGCTGAAGCTTTCACCTAGCAGTTGACTGACCTCTCCATGAGGGGTGTCCAGTTCGTGACCAAGACGGGGTCCTACACTCTTACCCACCACCTAAAGGGATTAGATCATCATGAAGGTTTTTTTTGGGCAGATCATACATTCACACCCCAGATGCGTAGGTTACGGTTTGCATCGTAGGAGTACGCTAGATTCTTATAATACATACGTTGTCTCAACAAGATAGTGGAACTTTTAGTTTTGTTCACTGTTTTGTCACTCATCATTATAACTTTTGTATGCTTCTGTCTATTAATCATTGCAGCACATATTTTCTCTACAAGAATCAATATGGTTCAATAAACATTGAAAAACGTCCCTTCATGTATTCTTTGTATATTTGTCTTAGCAAAAGAGAGCACAAGTGACTGAGCGCAAAGTTCTAGGTCTGCCACCATGGTTCCTGAGGGAGCAGGGTTGTCATTTTCAGCGGTTGCCAGAACTGTTCGCTCCATGCCTACGTTTAGTGGGGCTAACGGTGGCCCTGTGAGATTGCTGGTCCAAACGACAACATATTCGGTGTAATTTTATATTTGAGAAAATTATATCACAGTGTTGTAGAGTGGTCTCTCTAGGGTGAAGAGAATATACGTTGGAAACGACTTTAACACAACAAACCTATTTGTGGGCACTGACAGACATTTAAAAGGCACATTTCTACACTCAAGATACTTGAAATTTTACTTCTGTCAAGGGAATGATTAAATCATAATCCAAGCTGAGAGTGGGTAGGACAAATTAACAAAATTAGTCTCAATGGAAAGAAAGGGTTTCTCCATTGGGAAAATATTTCAATCTAGGAGAAATTAAAACAAGTTAGAATATTGGGGAGGAAATGCATTGAAGCAGTGAAACTGTTGCAGTGATAAACAATGATATGAGTTTTAATGACAGGATTCAACACATCACAGAAAAGTGTTTGATTATGAGCAATTCCCTTAGGGGCATATTTATCAAAGGTTTCACAGCCCCCTTGAACCATGCAAGGGGATGCCCGGCGATGCAAAACATCTCAATAGATTTACCAAGCGATGCATGGCCACTTTGTGTGACCCTACATGGCTTAGTATATCTGGAGTAATGTAAGGCAACAAAAGTCACTGCCTTGTGTTAGCCTGCCCCAGGGATACATTGCATGGGTGGAGTATGGGTGTTCCCACACATCCACCCATGGTTTTTGATGCATTCCCAGATTTACCATGAGTGGTAGACCTGGGAATGCTTCAAAATAATATGCCTTACCAGGGGAGGCATAACGAGGAGAAATATATATTTCTTTCTCCTCTTTTTTCCTCTTTCTACATGTTCTGCATTTTGCAGCACAAGAAAAGAGATGAAACGCCTGAAATTTTTCTTTTTGTGCCTGAAGGTGTCCATCCGGCACAAAAACAATCCTGCCAGTAATGCAGGCTCCCTGCATTGGCTCTAGGCCACACAAAGTACACCAGTGCAAGGAGAGGACAGGAATTAACCATATAATGTTAAATATGGACCATTTCTGCCCTCTCCCTGTCACACAATGCAGCGTAGCAAAATGTCTTGCTGAACTGCGGTGCATGACATTTTTTTAAAATCTGCCCCAATACCTCATGACTAAAATTGCAAAAATGTGTTAAAAACAATGTAATTATGAATATCTAAAATATGTCTTTGTCTCATCCATATGTATAAATCCTCCATTGATGGACAAGTTCTTGTATTGTCACCTTTTTCCACGATTAATTTACAGTGCTTTTTTTATACCAAGTTAGGCTTGCATTATATCAACTACCAATGAAATGTGTAATTGCATTTTCACTAAGCATATGTTTACACATGTGAATTCTTATGCATTTTGATTCCAAAGAGCTTACACATATGCCGGACTTAGGGTTAAGCAAATATTTGCTATTTTTCTTTTTTTTAGATGCAGATTGCGGCACATATTTCTAATTTCCATGTCCGACAGGATTACTTTACACTATACAGATATTACTAGTAACACTTTCTCCTATTGATTTTCAATGAACTATTCCTTGTCTGATTTCTCTAATACCTAAATAAATGTTCCTAGAATGTTTAACTGCATTGAAGTTATATGTAATGTTCTTTCAGCTTTGCTAGTAGGCTTTTCGAGTTTCAGCCTGCACAGTTGATTTTTTACATAAACAAGTTTTGTGAAAATATTTTTTATTTGAACAGTTTGATGAAAATTCTTATTTAGTTACATAAAACCATTGAAGTAAAATTGTATATTAAAGATTAGAAAGACTAATACATTCATACAATTACTTTGTATTATGACCTAAAGCTGGTCATTATCTATTTGACCAAGCATGGCCCTTTCAGATTTAGAAAACTCAAATAAGCCCAAGCCAAACCAGATTCAGTGCTAGAAATCCTCCTTTATCCTTTAACCATTTAATTACATTTGTAATTTCTCGGCTCATTGACTCAGATGAACACGTTGAATAGCTTGTCCAAAAGATGCAATTGGTCTGCCTGGTGGTGTGTGACTTGCTTCTGATATAAAGGATTGCTTATACCTTTCGTACGTCAGCAAAGGATCAATAGATTTGCTTTGTATCTTCATTGATTTTTCCAGGAAATCTTCACATTGAAGTATTGCTCAACTACTGCAACAATAACAAATAATTCTAAACCCTGTGTTTTCATTTGTTACTGGGACACAAATTTTGTTTTACTAATGACAGCTGAGGCAACTCTCTTTTCTTAGGTCAAATATGCTTTATTGAAGAGAAAAGAAAACAACAATATATTTCATATACTGAATTATAGAGGCATAACATAAGGAAGAAAGAATATACTTTTGGTATACATGTTATTCAAGAAAGAAAGAAAGAAAGAAAGAAAGAAAGAAAGAAAGAAAGAAAGAAAGAAAGAAAGAAAGAAAGAAAGAAAGAAAGAAAGAAAAGAAAGAAAGAAAATTGTATACCCAAAATGAAATGAATCCAAGATAAATAAAAACAATTTAAAAAACTTTGTCATTTAGCTTGTTCATCAAATAGAAAATTACAAGAACTGCAAGCATTGAACATTTTAACAATATGATCAAGAAATGAACTATAAGTAAAGAATGTAAAGGTAGATATTCAGGGAGGTTTAGAGACTTCTTCTGCAACAACACCAGCTGATTCATTCTGAAACCTAGATTTGTCAAGGAATGTTGTTTAAGGCGACCAAAGGTGTTCCCTCTTGAGTGCTAGTGAATGTGGAATGCACATAAGCTCTATCTAATCTATGATGAAAATGTACAGCATAGCACCATGCTAGAAATTTGAGGTATTCTTCCAATGTGTAGGGATTTGAAGGAATGCTACAGCAAGCTAAAGATCTAGTTACTCAGGTATAGAAGATAAGATTTCCCAATCAAGAGAGATGCTTCCCAAAAATGTATGAGATTGTTACACGCAAAATAGCAATGATTTGCTTTCACACTTTTAACCATTAAGTATGACTTGGTGGACAGTGGAACAAAATATCGGATCCCAGTTTGGTGTCAGGCCTGATCAACAGTTATCCATTGCTGCGACATTCAATTTCAACTTTGACATAGGGGTGATTAGCGGCCTGGTATATATGAAATATAGTGATTGTGCCGTATTGGCTGCCCTAGATGCTTTATGTAATTTTATCCAGATTCTGTCTCAAAGAATGGCTCATCAATTGATTTGTAGGTCCTGTTCCCACTGAAGTTCAAGAGCAGCTTTAGCACTAACATCGGATAAACATAAAAACCTTTTACATATGAAAGAAGCCTTAGAGTGAGTATGTAATAATGAAAGTAGATTAGCTTCATGAATATAAGGTTTATTATCATTCTATAGCGTTAGGATGGAATTATGGATTCCTTGAGTAGAGTCTTATGTCAATATTTATATTTTTGTAGGCTTAGTTGTATAATTGCGGTGTTGTTTTATTCTCTACTATAATTTTATGATTTTATTGTTTAAAATTAAATTAAGTACTGATTGACTTGCGTTAGAGTCATTCTTATGTTCAAAATAATTAGGCAACTTAAATAATGACTAAGCTGTGGTAAACAGAATAATAGTATTATTAAATAGTAATTGTTGAATCTACTTGTGTCCTTTAGCATGCCAGGATTTTTAAAATTGAGTTGCATTATTTATTTTGAGATGTTTATTGTATCATAAGGATGAAGTTAAAAAATGTTGTTTATGTAAGGATTTTGGAAAAAGGAGGGTTTGCAGAACTGTGTATGAGAGAGCAAAAGAGGGGATACTAAAGGGAGGATAATCTAGTTGGACAGGAACTACTTAAAAGAAAAAGTTCAAATGTGAGAATTTTCAATAGAAAGCCATAGTGAAGGAGGCATCATCTGTAGGCCAATGAGTTTAAGATAAAAAGGCATCATGAAATTTTTGAAAGCTGGAAAAACTGAGACCTTCATGTTGTTTTGGTAATTTAAAAAAGGATAAAGCCAACTTAATTGGTATATTATTCCATAAAAATTGTGAAAGAATGGACACTACTTTTTTAAGGAATCATGGAAATCAGATACATTTCTTGGCGAGAGAGCATCATTTTTATAGAACTTAATCTGAGCCACCAATATAAAAATAGAGGATTCCATAGGGAACAAAAATGATCTAATTTCTGTAGGTTGTCATCAATATTGAATTTAATACAATTGGGGAGCCATAAACTTAGATATTTCTTTTAGTAGGGTTCCGTGTAAAACCTAGATCTTTAAAATTATTTCTGGAGCAAAATGTATTGAGTGGTAAAATCTCACTTTTGTCAGAATTTAATTTACATTATGAAACCTTAATATAATCTTGAAAACCTAAAAATCCTGGAAGAGATGTAAATGGGTTGTAAAGGTTTAGGAGGATGTCATCCATATACACTGATAATTTTAATTGGCATTTATTATAAGGGAAACCAGCAATGTCCTCGTTCAGTCTGATTTTAGATAAAAAGTGTTCCAAGATGAGGATAAATAATTATGTGATACGGGCCAGCCTTATCACACACCTCTTTGTAGTGAAAAATTATTTGATAAAATACTATTTGCAAGAATGGCTGCTTTGGGTAGGAATATATTAATATTGTGAGATTTAAGATTTTTGGGCCAAAGCCTAACCATTTTACAGTTTCAGACTTAAAATGCTAGTCAACACGGTCAACTGCTTTTCTTCCATCTAAGGTAATAGCCACTAGATATGATTTAGCTTGGGTGCTCTAGCGAGAACAATTAACAGAAACATGTGGTGTTATCAGAAAAGAAGCAACCTTTAATGAAGCCAACTAACTATAGACCAATTAGTTAATTTTGGTATAATCTCAGCAAAAATGTTGTAGTCTACATTAACCAAAGATATAAGCTTGTAATTACTACATCATTGCGAATATCACAGTATTCTTTGGGAATATTTCCTCTTGGAAAGTTCAAGTTGCAGTCTGATTTAGAAGTAGCAAAGTGCTGGTTAAGAAACCAAGGGGCATATTAGCAAGGGCACTATCGCCGCTTTAGCGGCACTTTTTGCCGCTAAGGCGGCGATATTCTTATCACCCTATCAGCAAACTGTCTCTAACAGCAGTTAGAGACAGTTTTCGGGCATTAGCGCCCGTGTTTTTACCGCTTTGCATGTCAGCGATATTTATCGCTAATGACATGCAAAGTGGGCGTTCCCGACGAACAAACCTGGGAAACACCCGCTAACAGGCCTATCGCCTATTAGCAAGGTGGCCATGGCCCCAGTTAGCGACGTGAAAAGTCGCGCTACCCGGGGTCAT
The DNA here is from genome assembly GCA_963921515.1 of Calotriton arnoldi. NCBI lineage: Eukaryota > Metazoa > Chordata > Amphibia > Caudata > Salamandridae > Calotriton > Calotriton arnoldi. The sequence goes on along the minus strand of CAWUFW010002931.1, from coordinate 1,396,144 downwards.
CGCCATTTATTTAACACCTGCAATTAGCAGGTGTTAGCCATATCTAACATGGGGGGGTGGATTATGCTGATACGACCACAGGGTCGTATCAGGATGGTTATCGCCGTTTTCCATGAAACATCGCTGGAAAACCAGCGATGTTTCTTGGAAAACACCGCTATGGCTGGAATAATTATCGCCATAGCGCTAAATGTCGCTAATACAGCGTTAGCATGGCAAATTATTCCGACGATAGCCGGCGATAAAAAAGTGCTCGTTAAACACGCTTTGCGATGTTTAGCGCACTTTTTAGATAATATGCCCCCAAGAAAGTAAAATATTTGAGGAATAGAGATACAATTCAGAGATAAAACCACCGGGCCTGTTTTTTTCTAAAAGGGAAAAGTCAACACCATCTACATTAAGGGGTGGATTGGAGATTAAGCATTCTGTGATATAAGAGATGGAAGAAGTTTGTTCAGGTGTATAGAGTGATTTGTACAAAGTATGATATTCTTTGAAGATATCTTTTGCTTTAGAAACCACTTGATTATTGGAGTTTATAAAATAATCTATTCTCTTACACTCCTTTTAAATTTTTAGGTAGTTTGCTAAGAGCTTGCCTGTTATATTTTGACCACCATAAAATTGGGTGTTTTGGTGGAGTAGGAGGAATGAAGCGTGTTCCATAAAAAGTTTATTAAAATGAAATTTCGCTTCAATAAGATCTGTTAGAGAGTTCTTGGAATGTGAATGGTAGTTTTTGTATTCCAATGTTTTATTCTCTTGCAACAAAGTGGCAGCTTGTTTAGCAGAGTGTTTTTTAAATCCTTTACATAGTCTAGAATAAATCCTCAAGCTGATGATGAAAAAGCATCTTATATGTTCGGGAGAGCAGTGTTCTATGCAGTGTTAAAAGTGAAAAATGTTGTGATAAAATGGGTGAATTTCTCTGTGAAAGCAGCATCTAAAAGTAGGGTATTATTAAATTCCATCTGTGTGGATGCGTGGTTAGAGATCAATTTAGAAACAAGCTCTGCATGTAACAGATGTTGACTGATGATTTACTAAAGATATAAACAATTCACTGTTGAGTATAATGTGTTGGAGAGTAACATGTATATTCTCTTAGTGTGGGATTAGCTAGCAGTACACCAAATGTTAATAAGGGATTTTAGGAAATGACAGAACAAAATGATTTGTGCATTCTTTGGGCATGAATCTAACCTTAGAATTTCTAACTAAGACTGGGTCATCCACTTTTTTGACATCACCACCCAGGATAAAGTACTATCCAGTGAAATCTAGAAATGTTTTAATTATGTTAGGCCAAAAAGTTTATTAACGTGTAAGAACATTAAAAAATGTAATAGGAATTTTATCTATCAATAGTTCAACAATAATCCATCTACTATTGTTATCATTCATTTTTGTTAAAAGTGCAAAATTCCTTGTTTATTGACAAGATTAATTGTTCAATTTTTTCTGCATTGGAGGAGAAACAACTACATGTCCAATCAACCTCTTTTAAGTTTCAATGCTTCTGAGTCAACTAAATGAGTTTCTTACAAACATGTAATCCAGTCTGGAGTTTAACAAGATGTGATAGAACTCTTTGGGCCAGATGTAGGTAATTCTGAAATACCGAATCCTTAATAGCGAATTTTACCGAATCGCTATTAAGAACTCGGTATTTCAGATGTACGTAATAAATCGGTAAAAATTAGCGAATCGGTAATATTCGGTAAAATTTTACCGAATCGGTAATAATCGGGCGCTGCACCTTGAGCATGTTCCCCTCAAGACCGGCGAACACACTCTCATCCTCGCCCTGTGAAGCAGGACTGGCTGCCCTTGCCCTGCGGCGTCTGGCACGTGTGTGGGCGCGCTCTGTGGGGGACTGTGAGCCTGCACCGTTGCCATCCTCAGCCACCGTGGACTGTTGGCCTCCTATGCTGTCCTCCTCGGACAACTCCATCTGCTGGAGGCTGGCCACTGCATTCCTCCTGGCTCTTGGTGGTGGTGGCGTTGATGGTGGAACTGGTGATGGTGGTGATGGTGATGGTGGTGGTGGTGGTGGTGGTGGTGGTGGTGGTGGTGGGGTGGTGTGCCCTGCAGGCGACAGGACCTCCTCCTCTTGTGTCCTCTCTGTCCTGGGTGCCTTTCGTTTGCTCCCCTCTGCAGCCCTGCGCCTTGGCTCGCCTGTGAAGACAGAATGTACATTTGCTCACTTATCTGGCAGCATGTGCGTGATAATAAATGTCATGCCTGCCAATCAAACTGACTGTCCTCTGCTTGCTAATTGCTGATGTGTGTCACATCCCTTTGGGTTCAGTGGACTGACTGTTCTGACATGTGTTACTTCTGACTACATCTCCCATAATGCATTGCTGGTTTTCAGTAAAACATGTACTGGAGTGGGATTCACAATGCCTCATTGGGGATTGGGGTTAGGGAGTGGGGGCACAGCAAGCAGTGCATGCATCTTACCTTGTTTGTTGCCAGCTCTGGCTGAGCTGTCTGCATCCCCAATCCCACTCACACTCTCCGGCTGGAGGGTGGACTCGACCAGGAGATCCAGGGCAGTTGGTGCAGGTGCTGTGTTACTCCCTCCACCTGTAAGGTTGGCTTGCTGCTTTCTGTCTGCCAGCCTCTCCTTAGCACGCTTCCTCAGGTCATACCAGCGTTTTTTAGGTCCTCAATGGAGCGCTGGGTTACTCCAATGGCATTTATTCTTTCTTGTATGACCAGCCAAATCTGCCTTTTCTGGGATTCAGGCACGTGCAGAGACTGTTTCCCAAGCAGTCTGTCGTGGTCCTTTGTGACATCCTCAATAAGGACCTCCTGCTCCCTCTCACTAAATTTATGCTTCCTCTTTCTTTCAGCTGCATCCTTCTCCCTCTCCTGGTTGTCCATATTTGCTCAGTCTGGTCAGCAATATGTTTGTATAGTTTCTCCTGGCTTGTTTGCTGTGCTCCCTGCCTCTCAAACAGCTTCAGGTTCAGTGCAGGTGCATGGGTGTGGGCACTTCCTGGTTGTGGTGTAATGAGGAAGCACAGGATTGGCTGATTCTTCGATTACCGTTTTTTAAATTACTGATTCGCTAATTACCGAATCGGTAATAAGGATTCGGTAAATATTTTTACCGATTCACTCCGATTCGTTATTTTTTCACAGATTATTACCGATTCGGTTACATTTTACATGCTGCGCATAGAGAAGGGCATCTGTTCCATGAACAATACTGTGGCTGAGGGCATGAGGGACATGTCCGAGGCAGTGAGGCTGCTGTGCAGCAAATTTGATGAGGACCGTCTGGCAAGGCGCAGGGAGAGGCAGAAACTGGACAACTACACCAAGGCGGTGAACCGCCTCTCCACTGCTGCCTCTCTGCTCTGCAGGCGCTCGGTGGCCATGCAGGAGGAGATGGCCCACTGCAGCCGTGATGTGGCAAGGGGGCTGGTCACAGTGACCAGTGCACTAGAAGTGCTACAAACCAACCAGGTAGCCACTACAGGTGATGGGGGGGATAGTGAGGAGGCTACTAGCCGCAGTAGCATCACGCCACCTATCACAGAGTCCAGGAGGTGCAGCGAATGGCACAGCGCTGCCACAGGACAGACTGGCAGTGAGGACAGTGTGCCCAAGGGACGCAGCAGTGCAGCGCGTGGGCGCAGGTAGTAATGCCAGCCATCACATGGCTTACCAAAATGGGTGGTGTAACCCATTTTGGTTTTGGAAACTGCATTTAAATTAGGCCTGGCATGTGACGCCCTTCATGTTGTGGTGGTGTGCTATGCTAATTAAACACCGTCACTCACGTACAGTAACTGGCTGTGTCTCCTTACTTACTCAGAAATAGTTGCGTGTTATCTCTGCCCGTCTGTGTCTCCCATCTGGTGCTGCTGCCACACCTGCTGCGCTGTGCTCTGGCTGTGGACAGTCCTCATCCTCAGAGTCAGTTAGTTCCACTGCTGTTCCTTTCTTTGTGGCAAGGTTATGCAACATGGCACATGTTGCTATTATTTTACAGCAGATGATGGGGCGGTACTGACGTGCACCTCCACTTTTGTGGAGGCAGCGGAACCTGCTTTTTAAGAGTCCGAAGGTGCGCTCCACAACGTTGCGCGTGCTTTTATGTGCCACATTGTATCTTCTCTCACTTGGTGTGGATGGGTTGAGGAATGGCATCAGGATAAATGCCCGCACGGCATATGCGCTGTCACCTAAGTGTGAAAGGAAGTGCCATTAATATGAGTCACCAACACATTCATCCAAGGTATACATCAGGGTGTGTCACATTGATTTACCTAGCAGGTATCCTTCTCCAAATTCACCCCCAGCCAGACGTGTGTAGATCCCACTGTTCCGGAATATGTAGGAGTCATGGGTACTCCCTGGAAATTTGGCCACAATGTCAGTGATGATGTGGTCCGCATCGCATATCACCTGCACGTTGATGGAATGCATAGATTTGCGGTTGCAGTATATATACTCTGTAGCTGCAAGTGGGCAGATTGGTATGTGTGTCCCATCAATGCACCCTATTACATGTGGGAACTGTGCCTTTTGGTAAAAATCCTGCTTTGTCTTGTGCAGTTCCGCCTGTGTGCTGGGGAAGCGTATGTAGTGATGCATTCTTTGCATCATGGCATCCAAGAAAGAGTTGAAGAAACGGGACAGGCAACTCTGTGACACACCACCTGCCACAGCTATCACCCCCTGGTAACTTCCTGATGCAAGTAGGTGCAGGCTACAGAGCACCTGAACATGTGTTGGTATTGCATGCGCCCTTGGTGTTTGATGCTCCAGGAGTGGGTGCAGGTCCCGTATCAGGTCTAGGATGGTTTGGGGGTGTAGCCTGTACCTCTCATGGATTTCAGCCTCAGTCAGTTGGAAGAGTGTAACGCGCAGTCTATACACGCGCTCTTCCCGTCTCCAGATCCTCAGTCCTGCTGCTTGCAAACGTAGCCGCCTTGCAATTACGTAGAGGGCCGCCATTGTGTTCACACTGTTGCATTTTGGGGCTGTTTAAATGCAGTGCACCTGATTACCACCTGCTTTGAGTCAGTGGAAATTAGCGACTCCTAAATACCGAATTTTCGAAAATTCGGTATTACCGATTTTTGGTACATTGGATTTGCGATTATTTAAGGATTTCTTATTTACCGATTTGGTATTTAGGGGCTTCGGTGTCTGCTAATCGCTAATTAAGGAATCGGTAACTGGTTTCCCTTATTTTTACCGATTCCTTATTTGCGATGGCGTTCGGTGTTTCCTACATTGCACATGGCTAAATACCGGTCGGTAACGCTGAAATTCTGCGAATTTCGGCGTTACCGACCGGTATTTAGCCACCTACATCTGGCCCTTTGTCTTTTAATTTGGTGACCTATTCCCTTAACATTCCATGAAATTTCTCTAAAATGTAACAACATTGAAAAAAATGTAAGTAATCAATACTTACAGCAATGAACACAGCATGGTAGTTGATAAAATGGATATTTTGAAGATAGAGAAGGGATATATGAAAAGAAAAAGAGCAAAAAGGATGAGGCAGAGGGGAGATGATAGTAAACATGAAAGCATTAGAAAAATATGAAAATATGAAAAACATGAAAAAATAGTCAGTACAAGTCAAATACATGTAGATTGTAAGACATACCTATTAAGAGGACCTTCAAAGTCACAAGGGTTAAGGAACCCACAGACAAAGACGCACACTGAGGGAACTTGAGACAATCAAGACTTAAAAAAACACATGGGGCAAGAGAAAAAAATATTATGTTATGCATAGACCAGAATTCATTTTACTTAATAACATCACAATAAAACTAATATACTAATAATCATGACAGAGTTAATTCCATCATTTCTTTTCTGCACTGATGAAGAAAGCATTTGAGTTTTGCAGGATCTTCAAATGTTATAGTTTTGTCCTTTTAAGTCACTCTAAATCTGCAAGGAAGAAGGAGGCCAAATCTTGCATTAACAACTCTCAACTTGGGATATAAATCTAAAAATAGTTTCTTTCTATCCATTGTAACTTTTGCCACATCTTGAAAAAAATATAGTTTATGGGAAGACCATACAATTTGCTTCTTGAGCGCAACAGCATTAAGAACTTTGAGTAAGTATGTTCCAAAAATAAAAGAATAAAATCACCTGGCTTGGAATTGGATCTCAGAACCAGTCTATGTGCACGTTGAATACTTAACGCTGGAGTTGAAGGGAGGTCCAAGAATTTTGGAATAAATTCCTTGAAAATTTGAAGATGCTCTGATCCTTCCTCATTCTCTGGTAAACTATACATGTGAAGGTTGTTTCTGCAATTTCTGTTTTCCAAATCTTCCATGTGTCTCTTCTAATCATTTATTTCCAGTTGCAGTTTGTCTATTTAAGTAGCTTTATCTTGAACATTACTGTCTCTTTGTTCCAGTTCCAAGACTCTTTTATCCATAAATGACTATGTATTTTCAATATTGTGTAAAGATTGGGTTGTGTCTTCCATCAATGTTTTTAATGCCTTTATTTCCTCAAGGATTAACTCCATTAAAATAGGCACAGAAGAATTAACCTGAGAAGAGGATCCTTTTGTCGGTCTTTTATGAGAGGATATGAGTCTTTCAAATTACCACATTAGGAGCAACACCTTGTTGACTAGAGCCTCTGCCATTAAAATTGATATATAATTGTCCCTTGAGGTACACTAGTGAGTATGAAGACCAATATACTTTGCATGCGCAGTTTTCCACCAGCGTAAACTCCCAATAAACTTGTGAGTGAGTAGCGTTTATGGGGAAATATTATGTTTCAAGTAGAGAGATAAATAAGAAAAGACCTTTAGAAGTGATAAAAAAGCAAGACCAATATTTTATCTATAATCCAACATTCCACTCCTAATTCTCTGTGTCAAAGATAAGGAAAATAATATATATATGTAAATGCCTCAAAACATTGCTCTGGGGAGCGATCTGTTCTGAATTGAAATCAAAATGACAATCATGAGAAGCTGAGGAAAGTGGCAGACACACGATGGCTGCAAAATGACTCAACAGCAGGCAAAAGGTTCACAATGAAGAGGAAAACCTGCCATTTGGAAAAAACAGGTGATATTTCTGCATTTCTTAGCAAAAATTCCCAAAATTATCACTGAAAAACAAAATGTTTAGCTGCACCAGTGAGAAAATGTCAGCAAATTAGTGTCTTGCAAGTGATGGTATTCAACTGGTAGCAAGGGAGTGGGAGGAGGGTGTGTTCTAACACTCCTCCATTATAAAAACATTCACAGCTTCAGGGCTGTGTGATCTCTGGTGTCCAGATGGCGTCACGGAGCCCCTAAGCTACACGGCCATCTTGCCAACCATTCCCCCAGCTGAGGCAACTCTCTATACAGTTCTTCTGTATATTTGAATAATATTAGTTTATTAATCGTAGTCAAGACTTTTGAACTTGTCATGCCCAAACAGCACCAGCCTGAGGACATTTAAGTAAATCCAACATGCCAGAGACCAGCTGCCTTAGATGAAAAGGAAATTGCGTAGTTAGAAATCAACATATGATAACAGAACAGCAATAATGTTTTCCATATAAGTATCAACACCAATAAATCATATTTGCCTTACCTAGTATCAATCTAAATGTATACATTATTGTGCACAACATCTCTTTGTAACACAAAGGGATGCTGCTTTTTGAATCTTTGATTGATTATAGAAGCATTTTAACCTACAGTACAGTTGCTGAATTAGTACTTTTTAAATTTAGTGACATGGGAGCGAACACTGGCGACGGCAGGGCAGGGTGATAAGAAGGTTTAAGGGGATTCAATGTCTACTCTCAGATTGAGTAATACTGTTCGGGCATGATCCTGGATCTGGCTGTGCATGGATTCCAAAGAGCTATATTGTGTTTCCCACCCCATTACTTGCATGTCACGCGGGTTATTAGGGGCTCAGGGCTATGCATAGCAAGGCCCTTTAATGGTGTGCTTATGTTACCTTTTGTAGTATGGATTGTGGGTCCATTGTTGACATCTGCTAAGTTAGCATGAGCTTCGCTGCCATGAGGCTGCTTTTGCGCACGACACTGCATGCATAGATTTCGCAAGACTCTGTTTGTGCCCTGTCACATGAGAACTGTCTGCTTTTCGCGTTCTCTGCCATGCTCTGAGGTTTAGTCTGCACACGATGTACAAGGTCGATCAACAATGCCCCTTGTTATTCTGTTCTGGTCAGTCCCTCGAACCTAGACATAACATGACACACAGCTGCACTACTGAAAATCGTATGCTTTAATATTGCAAGCTAAACATGTTGTGCAGGCACTTGGAGAGATTCCTTTCCGGAGCGAAGAGCTGTGCTTGTCCTGAGATGTAAACCTTTCATCTAGGCCTTGAGGTATGGGGTCTGCTGACAAGGCCCAGAGGTCTTCTTTTTTATAATAAACTATTTCTTACCACGGGGAGGGTGGTTCGGTATTGTAGCCCTTTTCCACTGTCTTTATAGAATGATATCCCCATTTGTATTCTATGGAATTGTGACAATGCTGACTATATTGTGTTTGTGCATTTTGCTGCTAGTACTGGCACGTGTACTGTACCATAGAGCGCGTTAGTTAAAATAAACATTTTAAACTATACCGTGACTCTGATTACTCGCATTGTGGACAAGTATGAGTGAGTGAGCGAAAGAGTTGTCTGGCTCCCGCGATTCCTGAGAGAGTCGGGAGTGTTGTGTTCTGGGTTGTCTAATCACTGGTAGCTTCGCTGTTAGTCGGAGAACAAATGAGACACTATAGCTAGTCGGTTTGGGATTTTGGGTACTAATGTGGTAGGTTGATACACCCCTATTCACTGAGGTCCTGTTTTCCTGAGCATAGTTTTGTATATGTGCAGAATCCCTGCAACGTGGCGCCCAACATTTGGTCTGGTTCTTATTTGCGAGACGCTTGAGTAGCGCTTGTGCTTGTCCACAATACCCTCACTTTTGTCTCCGGAGACAGCTGTGACGGTGTAACCTCCTATATTGATGTTTTTATAGGTTCTTTCAAGCTTGAAGTTTAAACAAAAAGGTTTCTCTCTTTATTCTTAACCCATTGTTGTGCTGCCGCTTATTGAGTTGTTCTTCTTTGCTTTTCAAGATGGCAGTTAACATCCCGCCACCTAGTCGCGCACCGCTCAGGGCACATTTGACACTACATGGGGTCCCTGATGCGGGTGTAGCGCTGATTTTTGTAGTAGAAGCGGATCCAGCATACCGCCTCGAAGTGTTTTACTCTTGGGTCACCTTTCCGGCGGTAGACGGAACAGATAATCTGTTTCATGGATACACTGCCACGGCTGTTCCTAATGAGTATCAGCCCTATCGGGCTCTAGAGGTTCCGCTCACAGCTTGGCAACATCGAATTTGGTTTAATGGCGCCCTTCCTCACCCACTCACGCTTGTCCGTTTCGGTCCTTTATCAATAGATGGGGCCACATGGCACGTTTTGGCTGGGTATACCCCTCACCCGTGTGGGCTTACAACAGCTACGCTGGCAGAACTTCGCGTGTTACACACTTCTTTAATACGCGTGCATAGAGCTGTTATTCAGTTCATGTCGCGCAACTACCAGGTGGGACCGCCTGGCGTTGCTGCACAGCCTGCTGGACCTGCTGGTATAACCATCAGTCCTGTCATGGTTAATTCCGTAATGGGCAAGCGCCCACAAAATAAGGATGATTTACCTTATTGGCTTGCTGAAAAAGTTGGACAGCTTGAAGCTGTTTTTCCCAATACAAATCCTGTGGAGAAACACAGGATATTGATGATAAGTTTGCCTAAAGATTTGCTTCCTGAGGTAGCTGATTGTAACACGTGGGGCAGGGTGTTTGCAGCCATATATTCAAAGTGCTTCGGCACTCCCTCTATGACTATACTCCCCTCCGTGATTAAACGTGTTTAAGATGAACATGGTGCTGAAGCGGCTGTAGAGCTGGGGATGAGACTGGTGGGGGTGTTCGACGTGGTTGCTGATCTGATCCTTGCCAATGTCAAGGGCAATGCAGTAAGCTTTCAAGTCACTAATGGCTTGGAGGCTGTGCCTGATGTGGACAAACCACGCGAATTACCGAAGAATATTGCAAAGGCTTATAAAACAATAGGCCGCAATCGTTTGGGAGTTAAGCCTTTTACTCAAACGCGAACACAATCTCAAACACAACAGAAAGCTCAGTCTGATAAAGACGGGCGTCCAGTCTTTCCTAAAAAGAACTGGAAAAATAAAAAACAGGGGCAGCAACAACAGAAGCAGGGTTCGCGTGCTGGTTCACCGACACCTGACACTTCTGAGAGTACTTATGACTTGCGCGACCGCGCAAACATTAAGACTCCTGATAGATTTCAAGTCCCTGATCAGCATTCTCCTCGTTCTTCACAGGACACATCTGGCTCTCACGTCGGTGGTGGAGATCGCCAGGATTGTGGCAAGAGTCATCCTGCACCACAGGGACGTGATCAGCCTCGTCAGTTTGACTTCAAGGGGAAACAAGAGGAGCAACCACACTTCCGTGCCCCGTTTCAAAAGAAAAAGGTCGCCGCTTTGACAGTGAGGTATGCCTCAGACGGTGAGAACCCGACTGCTGGATTGGACTTGGGCGGTGACCCTGCTCAACAGCGCAGCAGAAGTTACCATAGTGCGGGAGGCACTGCGTCCTTGTCTGGAGGCGACAGCAACTGAAACTTTCATTACAGTAGAGACAGCTGACACCCGGGTTGCCCCCCCGGATAGGCTGTATAACATAGTTTTTCGAATTGAAGGTGACATTGAACTTGTAGTCACAGGGATTTTTTGGAAGAATCTGACCGCTTCCTATGACATTTTGTTAGCAGAGGCAGATTGGCCCCCACCTTTTGTACTGGCCGCATCAAGGGGGGAGGACGTGATACTTCCGAGTTTTTTGCGCTACATCCCCAATGAGCATGCAGAGGCTTTTGCAGCTGTGTGGGCTTTGGCCCTGGTGCCAGCAGTGTGCCGTAATCAAGTGGGCTGGGATAAAGATTCTCCGCCACATGAGATTCCATTGCGGTCTATGCCTCAACCTCAACCCCAATATCCCATCCGGCGGGAAGCCAAAGGTCCAGTTTCTGATGTTCTAACTGAGTTGGAGTATCAATCAATCAATCACGGGGTTTATAAAGTGCGCTACTCACCCGTGAGGGTCTCAAGGCGCTGGGGGGGGTGCAACTCCGGATCAGTCGAAGAGCCAGGTCTTGAGGTCCTTCCTGAATGTGTGCAAGGTAGGGGAGCGTTGGATGCTCACCGGGAGCTCGTTCCAGGTCTTGGCTGCAATGTAGGAGAAGGCTCTCCCGCCTGCTCTGTTTCTGCGGACGCAGGGGACCTCTGCCAGGGCGAGGTCGGCGGAGCGGAGGTTCCTCTTGGGTGCGTGGAAGGAGACTCTCTCGTTGAGGTATTTGGGTCCGATGTTGTTGAGGGATTTGTAGGCGTGGGTGAGGAGTTTTAAGGTGACCCTCTTCTCGACGGGGAGCCAGTGGAGATCTCGTAGGTGTTGGGTCATGTGTTCGTGGCGCGGTGTTCCGAGGACGAGTCTGGCTGCGGAGTTCTGGATGGTTTGGAGTTTGTGTAGAAGAGTTCTGTTGATCCTGGCGTAGAGGGCGTCCAGTCTGCTGGTTATGAGCATGTGGGTGACGGTCCTTCTGCAGTCGGGGGGGCATCATTTGAAGGTCTTGCGGAGGATGCGCAGGCAGTTGAAACTGGCGGAAGCGACGGCGTTGATCTGGAGGTTCATGGAGAGGGAGGAGTCGAGGATGATGCCGAGGTTTCGTGCGTGGTCTGTGGGGGTGGGTGGATTCCCGAGGGCGGGGGCCACCAGGTGTTGTCCCAGGCAGAGGTGCAGGGTCCGAGGATAAGGACCTCGGTTTTCTCTGAGTTGAGCTTCAGGCAGCTGTCTTTCATCCAGGCTGCGACATCCTTCATTCCTTCCTGGAAGCAGAGTCTGGTGTCTTCGGGATTCTTCGTGAGTGAGAGGATGAGCTGGGTGTCGTCGGCGTGGGATACTATGCTGAGCCCATGCTGTCTGATGATGGTGGCGAGGGGGGCCATGTAGATGTTGAAGAGCATGGGGCTGAGCGATGATCCTTGGGATACTCCGCAGTTGATTTCGGTGGGTTCGGAGAGGAAGGGAGGGAGTCTGATCCTCTGTGTTCTGCCGGAGAGAAAGGATTGGATCCAGTCGAGGGCGGCTCCTCGTATCCCTGCGTCGTGAAGTCTGGCTGCTAGCGTGCGATGTGAGACGGTGTCGAAGGCCGCGGAGAGGTCTAGTAGGATGAGGGCCGCAGTGTGTCCCTGGTCTAGTAGCATGCGGATGTCGTCACTGGTGGCGAGGAGGGCGGTCTCGGTGCTATGATTGCAGCGGAATCCCGACTGGGAGGCATCTAGGATGGAGTTCTCTTCGATGAAGGCGGTCAGCTGAGCGTTTACGAGCCTCTCGGTGACTTTGGCCGTGAAGGGGAGGAGAGAGATGGGCCAGTAGTTTTTCAGGTCCATCGGGTCGGCCGTAGGTTTCTAGAGGAGGGGTTTAACCTCCACCTGTTTCCAGTCGTCTGGGAAGATGCCGGATCTGAAGGAGGCGTTGATGGTCCGTCCTAGTTCGGGTGTGATGGCGGCGGCAGCCCTGTGGAATATGTGCAGTGGGCAGGGGTGTGTCGGGGCTCCTGAGTGGATTTTCATCATGGTCGCGGTGGTGTGTTCGACGGTGGTGGGATTCCAGGTCGTGATGGTTGGCTTGTCGGCGGTGGTGGGGAGGGGGGGGGTGTCCGGCGTCTGTTCGCTGAAGTTGTCGTAGAGGACCTTGATCTTCAGATGGAAGTAGGAGCTGAGCTTGTTGCAGAGTCCCTGGGAAGGTGTGACGTCTGTGGCTTCGCTGGGGGGTTTGTTGAAATGCTGTATGACGTTGAACAGTTCTTTGGCGTTGGTCGCATTGGTGTGGACTTTGTCTCTGATGAACGTTCATTTGGTGTCTCTTATGTGCTGGTGGTATTCCTTCTGGGCGCTCCTGTGGTTGTTCCGTGCTTCTGTGGTTTTCTGGTTTCGCCAGGTTTTCTCTAGGCGTCTGCAGGAGCGCCTGGCTTCTTGTAGTTCTGTGGTGTACCAGGCGGCCTTCAGAGGGCGTTGTTTGGCGGGGTGGCAGAGGGGTGCGAGCTTGTCGGCGCTTCAGGAGATCCAGCGGTGAAATTCCCTGGCTGCGGCATTGGTGTCGGTCGAGGCGCTGGGGGGGTCTTGGAGGAGGGTGGTGTTGAGGTGCTCTTCTGTGACTTTGCTCCAGTTCCTTTGTGGGGGGCGCGGGGTGGGCTTGGGTGCAGTGGTGGTGTTGAAGGTGAAGTGTATGCAGTGGTGGTCCATCCAGAGGGGCTGGGTGGTGTGGCTGAAGCGGAGGTTTGTCCCTCCGGCGAAGATGGGGTCGAGGGTGTGTCCAGCTCTGTGCGTGGGCGTGTTGACGAGCTGCTTCAGTCCGAGGTTGTCGAGGTTGTCAAGGAGAGTGGTGGAGTCGGGGTCGTTGCAGTTGTCGAGGTGGAAGTTCAGGTCCCCGAGTAGCATGTAGTCCATGGAGGTGATGGCGTGGGGTTCGACGAGCTCGGCGATGGTAGTTGTGGACTGGGTGCGGGGTCCCGGTGGTCTGTAGACGAGGGTGCCGCGTAGCGTGGTCCTGGGGCTGGTCTGGATTTGGAAGTGGAGGTGTTCTGTGCTGGAGTGGGGGTCACTCGTGCTGGAGGTGGAGAGTCGGAGGGGGTCTTGTGTGCGATGGCGAGTCCTCCTCCTGGGTGGTGGGGGCGGTCCTTTCTCTGGATCTTGTAGCTCTCGGGGATGGCAGTGGCGATGTCGGGGCCGGAGGTGGCGTTGGTCCAGGTTTTCGTGAAGAAGGCGACATCAGGTGAGAGGGTGTCGATCAGGTCCCAGATCTCTATGGCGTGCCGGTGTAGGGAGCACACATTGAGGAGGATGCATGTCAGGGTTCCGGCGGTGCATGCATCCGGCGGGCCTTCGGCGGTTGTGGATGTTTTGTCGAAGGTGAAGGTTCTGCGGCAGGTTCTGCACGAGAATGGTCCGTGGGTGGTGTTCGGCGAGGATCTTTCGCAGTCGGTGTGTCTGCCGGGATTGAGTGCGTGGAGGGCGGTGGAATCGTAACAGTGAGGCCTTGGAGAACCAGGGTTCCTGGTGCTGGCCACGGTTGGGACGTGGACGGGCGCAGACGGGCTTGCCTAAAGGCGCACCTTCGGCATGCCAGTGGCGCGCCCGCTGCAGGCGTCCACTGCGTGACCGCGCAGTGGCCGCCATTAAGAAGGGGAGGGGGTAGGGACGATCAGCTGGGAGGCAGAATGGGCAGAGGAGGGAGGCGGGGCCACAGGTGCAGAGCGGCAGGAAAAACGAAGCGGGGAACAGAGCTTAATTAGGGGAGCAGGATACAACAAACAATAATTCAGCACAACGGTAGAACGGCACAATAGTATGGAAACTAGCCCACAGTGAAGTAAAAATTATTACACTCGGCAGAGGTGGCAGGCACGCTGGGGAATCGAACCCCTCGCAGGAGGAGGAGAGGAGGCTTTGACGGCGGAGAGCTTGGTGCGGAGCTGCTGGGGAGAGAGTGTGTCCTCGACCAGGGTCAGGGGACTTACAGTATCAAGGAGTGATTGAGACATGTGTGTCACCGATGAATAATCCTCTTTTTACTGTGTCCAAACCCGAAGGGTCTTATCGCATAGTTTTAGATTACCGGCATTTGAACTCTCATTGTCGTACTTGTGCGGTACAGAATACCCATAGCTCTGCTTGTGGACAGTATTGTTCGTAAAAAATATAAAACGACTCTTGACATTTCCAATGGCTTTTACAGTCATTACCTGTCCCCTGAAAGTAGTCAATGGACCGCATTCACGGCCGGTGGAAAACGGAAAAAATGTTGGCGTTTACCTATGGGGTATAAGAATAGCCCCGGGGTTTTCGCCGCGCGTGTTGTCTCTTGGTTGGACAGCATAGACCCAGATGCATACTCGTATGTTGATGATATTTATCTCACAGACGACGAATTATGGCCGCATCTTTTTGCTAAATCTCACATCGCTTGCTATGCGGTGCTTTTTAGGGCTATGAGCTCAATAATGAAGGTCGGGGCTTGGCACCCCACTTTTTGGGGAAATGCGCACGCTTGCAATCTCCAACTACCCTGAAAAAACTTCAGTCTTTTCTGGGATTTTTAAATTTCAGGAGGTCTTACATTCCTGAGTATGCCCAACGTATCAAGCCTCTTTATGCTTTGATACAACCTACCTTTTCAAAAGCCAGCTGGGTCCCGGAACATTCTGCTATTTTGCATTCTTTGCAATCTGACTTGCTTGAATCTAAGTACTTGTTGACACGTGATAACCACACCAACCTGGTGATACGAATCGTGCCAGGCGCAGTGGGTTTCACTTACTTGACGTACAATGAAGGTGACACAGTACCTATTGCATACAAATCACATTTGTACACTTCAGCTGAAATGCGGTTTTCCGCTGTCTAAAAGGTTTTGACAGCTGTGCAGATGGTGGTCCGGAAGGAACGCGCACTGGCACAGGGGAAGCACATTTTAGTGGTTACACCTTTCCCTGCTTTGGAAGCAGTAACTAAGGCGAGTGTGCCAAACTCTAAAGCATTACATCCCCGTTGGATACAATGGGCTACTTCTTTGACGTCTCCGGATGTCACGTTTATCTTTGACCCCTCTCTTCAGACACAGGAGTTCTTGCAGTATGAACACATTCATCCACCTCCTCTGTCTTTGCTTCCCTTGGAGGAGTACACATGTATCATCTACACCGATGGTTCGGCACAACCGGCCACTGGTTCTAAACATGCTTATTCAGTGGCTTGCGCTATTGTGGCTAGTACAATGGTGAATGGAGAATTCAAGTCTAGTATAGTGCATACACAGGCGCTAGGGGACTGTACCACCCAATTGGCCGAGCTGCGCGCTTTTGTTCTTGCACTTGAGTTTGCAGATCCTAGTGTTTCTACACTCATTGTGTGCGATTCCTTCTACTGTGTTCAGTCTTTCAATGACAACTTATTCTTTTGGTCTCAAAATGATTATCGAGATTCTAAAGGCAGCACAATTAAGCATAAAACGCTTTGGGTTCGAGTGGCGGATCTTAAACAACGTCTGCCACTCTCACATGTTATACATACTCTTGGCCATCAGCGTGTGGGAGCACACGCTCTTGGAAATTGTTTGGCTGATGAAGCAGCCAAATCTGCAGTAGCCACGTGTTCCGTAGCAGCCGTTACAAGGTCCATGACTAAAATTCATACTGACATTTTGGCAGCAATTGCTGCAACTGCGGAGGGCTCTAATTATCCACAGTGTTTCCCTTCAAAGTATTCTTATCAGTTAACTCTTGAAAAAGTTCCTTTTACTAGAACTACCTGACGTTGGAGATCGGATGATTCCCAACGCGGACTGCAGACACACTTTAATCAAAACCGCACACGAAGGTATGGCTTCGGCCCATGCTGGAGTGTCCGTGACTGTTTCTATCTTGCAGCAACGTTATTGGTGGTGTGGTTTATATAAACAGACCCGTACTTATGTGCTTTTGTGTGACATCTGTCAACAAATCAAGCCTTCTATGGTAACACGTCCACCACAAACACAGCTTTGCATTGCAAATCGCCGCTTTGCTTGTGTATATCTTGATCACTGCGGTCCATTTACTTCTGATACTACATATAAATACATTTTGGTTGCAGTTGATTTGTGCACTAGATTCCTTTGGGTTTGGCCACAACGCAGTGCTGACGCTCGAAATGTCATCAGGGATTTGCATGTCTTTGTAGGGATCTTTGCCTGTGGCACCTTTCATTCAGACCAAGGTCCAGCGTTCGCCTCTAAGGCGTACAAGGAGGCGATGAAGTCTTTGGGGGTGCTGGTGCAGTTTTCGTCTCCATACAGGCCTGAGGGCAATTCAATTGTGGAGCGAATGAACCATGACTTAAAGCAATCCTTGACAGCTAGAGTCTTAGGTACTGGCAGGAACTGGCTGGCCCACTTGTATGGGGTTCAACGTGCACTTAATAATCTCCCTAGAAGACCTCTGGGTGGGCGGACCCCATACAAGATGCTCTTTGGCATAAAAATGTTTGTGCCAGACCTTGATGGTCTACACGTTGCGGCGGCAGCCGCGACCTTTGACGTAGAAAATCATTCTACTATGTTACAGGACCTACAAGAGACCCGTGCCCGTCTTGCTACTGAACATTTGCCTTCGGCAACAGATGATGCACTGCTGATTCTGGTGGCCGGCTGGCTTCCGAAAGTTGGTGATCTGGTCCGAGAGAAGTTGGAGAACAAAAAAGAATTTGGTCCGTCTTATCGTGCACCGGTTCCAGTGCTTGGCTTGAAGGGTACTCGTACAGTCATTTTACCACCGCTTCCTGGTCGCAAGGACAACAGATACATCTCAATTGACAATGTCAAGCTACAACATCTGGCCGATTCTGAATAGTGTGACGCCTGCTGTTTCGTGCCCCACAATTTCGAGAAATCCTGGGGTTAGCGCATCTTTCAGCTCACCTAATGACACTGTCATCGAGATGGACCCTGTTGTTGACCATTTACCTGTCCCTCCTGCTCTCTCCTGCAACGAGAAAGTTGAATATACTTATCTCACAAGCACTGTTCCCAATAACGTGCGCGCATGCGCGTGCGCGCACCTCTATTACCTGTAGCACGCAGTGCTGTGTGTGGAGCGCGCACACACACAGCATATCCAGCTAGAGCGTTCGTGCCACTGCTTTTAAAAAGTGAGCGGCGCGAAAAACAGGTGGTCCCGGCAGAGCGGCGGAATAGACTGACGTCAATAAAAGGCGAGGGAGCGGCAGGTAAGTCTTGGGCACTTGGTTTCTTCTTTTATATGTAGAGCCCGGCTGCAGTGCCTACTGTGTGCTTTTGTTTAAGTATTCATGTTAATTGCAGCGCCGTCACGAGCTGCGATTAACATGAATACTTTAACAAAAGCACACAATCTGCCCACAGCAGCGCTTATGTAACAAAAAAAAATCAGCATGTCTACAAACACGGCGTGTAAAGCTCACGCCATTTATGTAGACTTGCTGAATTTCTCTTCTTAACAGAGCCGGGCTGCGGGGTGATTGTGTGACTTTGTTAAAGTTTTCAGGTTAATTGCAGCTCCAGACGGGCGCTGCGATTAACCTGAAATCTTTAACAAAGGCACACAATCACCCCGCAGCCCAGCTCTGTTAAGAAAAGAAATGCAGCAACTCTACAAACACGGCGTGAAAAGCACACGTCGTGTTTGTAGACTTGCTGAATGTCTCTTCTTAATAGAGCTGGGCTACGGGGTGATTGTCTGATTTTGTTAAAGTTTTCAGGTTAATTTCAGCTCCAGACGGGCGCTGCGATTAACCTGAAATCTTAAACAAAGGCCCACAATCCCCCTCAGCTGCGCTTTATTAAGAAAAGAAATGCAGCAACTCTACAAACACGGTGTGTAAAGCACACGTCGTGTTTGTAGACTTGTTGAATTTCTCTTCTTAATAGAGCGCAACTGTGGTGTGATTTACACTTTTCTGTGCTTGGCATAGTGTGCCACCCAACTTGTATTTTCCTGTTTCTGTCATTGCATCCAGATATATGATACAACAAGTAACATCATACCCAGGGCTTTAAGTGGGATGAAAAAACTGGGGGGTCTCGCAAAGGGGATGGCCAGTGTAATCAAGGGCGTGGCTTTAAGACACATAAGCGAAAAATCTGTACTTAGTATAGTGTACCGCCCGACTTGTATTTTGCTGTTTCTGTCATTGCATCCAGATATATGATACAAGTAGTAACATCATACCTACAAGTCAGGACTATAGGCTTTGTCAATGGTTGTTAGTTGCATAAGATAAATAAGCAGCAACTATGGCTTGTATGTAATATTGAAAAAGCTTCCACTTAAAGCCCTGGTGACACCACGACAATGTTGCTGCGCCTGAGTTTCAAAAAGAGAAGGGAAATCCAGAGAGAAAATGACTCTCTTTAAAGGATTTCCCTTCCCCTACAAGGCTTACCTGGCATGACGTCATGCCCTAACTTCTCAACTAGTGAGAAGTGAGCAGTGTGAGCACGCGCACATCGATGTGCCTACTGTCACTGCAGTCTGGAAAAAAATGGACCGCCTGTGCCAGGGCACAAAACAGAGCCTGATAGAGGCCCGTTTCGAGGCTCCCTTTAAAAAACTGCCGGTGCTCAGCACTGGTGAGACCCGGCCCACTTAAAGCCCTGATCATACCTACTATTGACTTTGTAAGTGGTTGCTAGTTGCATAAGAAAAATACGCAGCAACAATGGCTTGTATAAATTAAATCCATCTGAATTTGAAAACAGCGAAACTCTACAGCCATCTTTCTAGTTGTGATGAGGCTGCCAATGACAGACTTGCTTCAGTGTCTGTTATGGTCACGCAGGTAGTACAGTTTTAACAACCGCTTTAGACAAAAGGTGACATTTTAACAAGAAGCAGTTTGACTGTTAATGAGATCCCCTTTTTTGTACTTCCATATATTAGGGCAAAAGGGGGTGATCTACTGTACAAAACTCAGCTCTGAAGTTCATCAGGTTAAGCAGACTGACTTGTGATAGGAGCTTGCCATACATTTAGTAGTGCAGCTTCCGTACTGTGGTTGGGACAGAAAAGTGACCGATGGGAATTCAACAGCTGGCTTGCTTCTAAATATTGTTCAAATTGTAGGGTGATTATTCTTTCCAGGTTTAATGGGGTCAGAGGAAGGAAGAAAGGGGAAATGTATTTGGTATTTATCTATTTTTTTTAATGTAGGTGCTCATTATGGCAAGTCTGAAGAATAGACTAGATGAACCTTGACCCAGTGAGACACTGATGATGGTAACAGTAGTCTCGAGCAGTGGAGGAGCAGAGTCTTTTTTAGGGTCTTAATTATTGTTCTATTATTGTCTTGAGAAACTGACATCTAGAAAGAGTATGTGTTTTTTATGCATGATGAGCTGTGACCTGATCATTCTACGGGAGTAGGTGATGTACCAGTGCAGTGATGGTGCAGGTTTTCACAGATTTCTTGTCAGCGTTGTATTGTTGGTCTAAGTTTGTATTTTTTTCAAGGATTTGAAAGTTGCATAGCAGTTCAGTGATCACTTTTCTCACCTATAAAAGCCTCTAAGTGCACTGCCCACTCTAAGTCATCCCGTTTCACTTCATCTGAAAGTTTTCTTGTTAATTGCAGGTCCAGACGGGCGCTGCGATTAACCTGAAAACTTTAACAAAGGCACACAATCACCCTGCAGCTGCGCTCTATTAAGAAAAGAACTGCAGCAACTCTACAAACATGGTGTGTAAAGCACACGCTGTGTTTGTAGACTTGCTGTATTTCTCTTCTTAATAGAGCTGGGCTGTGGGGTGATTGTGTGACTTTTTAAACTTTTCTGTGCTTGGCATAGTGTGCCCCCGACTTATATTTTCCTGTTTCTGTCATTGCATCCAGATATATGATACATCAAGTAACATCGTACCTACAACAAGTCAGACTATTGGCTTTGTCAGTGGTTGTTAGTTGCATAAGATAAATAAGCAGCAACTATGGCTTCTATATAATATTGAAAAAGCTTCCACTTAAAGCCCTGGTGACACCACGACAATGTTGCTGCCCTTGAGTTTCAAAAAGAAAAGGGAAGCAAGTGTTAGTGAAGAGAATACTCCCGACAGATGGATCAGTCATTTACACACTTGCAGCTGCCATTTGCTCAGACCTGCATCTTGGCAAGATAAAAAATCTTGGCAAGGCCTAACCAGCCTTCCACCCTTCTTAGTTTGTTCAGGTGAGCACGGTTACATAGAGCAAGCGTTTAGAAATGACAAAATGGCGAAAAAGGCTCCTTATAGAACCCCCCAACGTCAATATGCAGAGACGCTACTTCTGAAGCATTGCCATACCACACTCGCTGTCTTCTCTGACATATCTTTTGTCCTTTTTTCTTCCACTCCCGAGCTGGTCTCGCCGTCTCCTTCTCTTCTTCTTTTTCTTCTTCCTCATATCAGTCCCGCTCCACGTTTACCCACTTTCCCCTTCTCCCCCATCCCATTCTTGTCTCCATTTCCCTCTCACTGCCTGTTCTTTGCTTTCTCTCTTACCGGTTTTTCATTCTCTGTTCTCCCTCCAGTTATCCAAAGCCTCTGGCTGCCTTTCTCTTTCCGTCCCTCTCTGACCAATTTCTCCATTACTCCATTATTGTCATGGCGTGTGTATCCAAATTGCAAATCTGCCTTAAGCCCCTTAACATGGATTGTATGTGTGGAAATGCACCGTCTTTTCAGTTTTTTAAGTAAAAGTTTGGAGTGATATTAGGCGCTGCGCACAAGCGCAGTCTGGTTCCTGGCGCACATAGCCATGGCTGCAGCGCACAGATACCCTACACTGCCGCACACAGAGGAAAAAAATTAGAGGGAACATTGCTCACAAGTGAGTCTTTGCATGGCTTGCCCGAAGGCCCTTTACACCATGGCAGCTTTTCTTTTGACTCGTCTTCCACGACTTCAATTGGCCCTACCAAATTGTCTATTTTTGTTTCCTGGTTTAAACAGACTCATTTGGTCCCTCCTTGGACATACATCTGGTTAATAATGATCACGATTTTTCTTTTCATGTCTATTAGGTTTGTGACGTTTTTTTTCCTACTCATCAATGGTCACTACTTACCAGAACGCTCTGCTGTGAACTTGATTGATGGTATTCTGGCCCCTCAATCATCTTCCCACATCATGAAGCGTGACCAATCTCTTGTTAACATTTCAGCATTCCCAGTTGCTGATGGTATCATCTGGGATAAAGTGGATTTTCAGGTCCATGGCCCGACGGAAATTATCAACGTTCCATACGTCTTTCGTGTCTCCATGGGTGATGTGGTAACACAGGACATACGCTCAGACGACTGGGATGTGCATGCAATACAATCATTGTTTTCTGATTTGAAGTATTATGCTGCTTTTAATGCTGAAGATTTATATTTAAATTCTGCCAATTATGCCGATTTATTCTGTTATCAACATTATGGGCATCAACATCATTTCCTACATAAGACTAATACATTACGCCCTGTTTTCAATTACACACAGTGGGAACATTGCCCTACACCAATAAAAGGTAGTTTGAGAACTCTTAGAGGTACATTTACATATTTTACAGACTTTGATAGGTCAACACCTGAGTCCTATTATTTTAAATTAAATGTTCCTTCAGCTCCCAAAGTAATGTTGACCCATACGAAATTAATTTTTTCAAATTCTTTCAGACATGATCTGTCTGTCAGGGGTTATGATCACTGGAGGGCCACCGTTGATTTGAAATCGATCTGGGGTTCTAAGTCCTGGCAGGTGCGAGGCACTGAAGCCTTACATTGTGCCTGTCTCATCCCAACACAGATTTTGTTTTTAAATGAAACAGTTTACCAGACAACTTGCTTTAGTTTGGCTACTGCAAAAAAGTTGAACACCCCTGCCATTCCCTCTTTAGCTGAGTATAATAATTGGCACATATACACGAATTATACCATTGAGGCCTTACAATCTTTGTTTCAAAATAATACGTTTAATGTATCTGAAATGGATCCTTTAGGTTGGCTAGTTTGGCAGTCAAATTTGAATGCCTGCCAACTCCGTTTTTATAACACTAGTGTAGGTTATATGCAAGACAGACCCGACCCAAGATTTCCAGATACACATTCGGTAACAACCTATTCGGTTGGAAAATTATGTCAACAGTGGTTGTAGCACTCTACACTATCGTCCGTTAAACAACATTTAGCGTTGTTGTCCAATAACATTAATTTGGCCGACTTTGTCTTGGGACCCAGGGTTCCTAGAACAAAGAGATTCTATTACGCAGCTTACAATGAAATATGGAAACGTTCACAGATTGAAGCGGCATCACATCTGCGGGAAATTGACCAAGCGAACTTAGCAAAGGTTCTAACTGTTGTCGATAATAGTATTAACACACTATCTTCCCGCATTTACACATTGGATAATATTGTTTCTTCTGTTATTGATATTGTGCAAGAAGATGTGTCTCTGTTATATCATGGTCAAAATCAATTGCGTTCTGTAATGCAATTCGCATGGACTTTGCAAACTCTAAAAATGGGAAAAGTACCATGGGATTATTTAAATGCGACTGCTTTGTTTTTACCATTTCATTTGACTGACAAACAGCAGTTCATGTCCATGAAAGATGCAATTTACACTCTTCTACACATAGAAAAAATAGACCCTTTGCCCTTTTCTGTAGCGGAAACTGACACTGCTGTTTGGCTAATTCATGGGGTTATATCTTTGCCTTTCTCGCTGTTCCAATTCAGCTCCTGTATTAAACATTACCCGCTAGGCCGCTTTGAACCCCTGGGTAGCACTTTTCTGCTTGAACTGTGGTCTTTGCCTTTTACCTACCGATGTTTGCGGGAAGACACTGAAGTATACCTTACAGGGGAGGACTGTGATTCTACAGTGGGTCATTCCCTTGTTTGCAAAAATATAAAGTTGCACGGTGCATGTAATATGTCAGCTCCGAACCTTGCATGTGTTTTAAAAGGTAATCCGGTTCCCGCAATAATTCCCACGTTCACTCTGCTTACTAACAGTAGTTATCTTATTCTAAATAACCAAGAATGCTGCGGCTTGCTGGCTGACATACCATACATAGTAACGGTTTCACAGCGCGTAATTTGTTGTAAAAATGTGCTTTTTCCTCCCCCGCGTGGGCAGCTCGATAGCTCAATTTGGCCTTCCATACCAACTTTGAAAGCAGATTTCAACAGGTTGAGCTTTTAACCCAACAAGAAGTCGCCCTTACTTCCGCACGAGAAATCTTCAAACTGCAGGTGGCTAGCGCTGCTAGCGAAATTCAAACACTTTTGAACACTAACCTCCCACTGCATTTTGGGGAGCAAATACAACGCATATTTAATGCATCTGATACAAGTGGCCTTGCACATTTTTTTAAAGCTGTCGGCTCTGGCCTTGTGACTTCTTTTCAGACAATATTTAATGTTATACCTGCATTCATTCATTCTATTTTTTCCAGCGTCTTTGGTGGATTCCCTTTAATGCTGGCGTTAGCTGCTGGAATCCTGCTTCTACTGTGTTCTGCTGCGCAATGGCTGCTCCTCATTTGGTGCTGCACAGACAAGACCGGCTGCGATTGCTCCGTGACCGTATGCATGGATGCTACGGTACACTACCATTGGCAGCTCTCAGTGTGTCTTATGGGTTGTCCTTCCACTTTGCATACTTCACTTGCGTGCAACCTGTCTTTTCATGCCTAAAATGTCCGTTTACATGGGTGTTGGATTTGTGCCTCTGCAATATGTCGTGTCTGGACCCGGATTCCGACCAGCTGATGGGTCCCTTAGTGGCCCATGAGCGGGACTGTTCTGGGATTGGCTTTATGGTGCATGCGGCTGCACTTGGAATCTTGTCTGTGAGGCTGCGCAGAATCTCCTACTTCAAAGTTACATCAAATATCACGCAAGTTGTCCAGAGATGCTAATGGAGGCACCTGCATATGAGGAGCACACTTGTTCATTCAATTTGATAAACTGGATGGCATCCCTTTTTTCTACCAACGACAAAGATTTCCTTCTGGAGGGTGTTGCATTTTTTTGCTCCTACACTCTGATGGATTAAATTCACCAGTCCTTGGATTTTTGATGCCTTTTTACAAAATTACTTTTTTTCACTCTCCCTTCTCCGTTGTTTGTCTCATTTAATTTTAACCCCATAGACCTTTTTGAACTCTGCTCGCACTTTTTGAACTCTGTTTTTATACTATGTCTACATGCGATGGCCTTACCAGGGGGAGGGTGTAGTATGGATTGTGGGTCCATTGTTGACATCTGCTAAGTTAGCATGAGCTTCGCTGCCATGAGGCTGCTTTTGCGCACACCACGGCATGCATAGATTTCGCAAGACTATGTTTGTGACCTTTCACATGAGAACTGTCTGCTTTTTGCGTTCTCTGTCGTGCTCTGAGGTTTAGTCTGCACACGATGTACAAGGTCGATCAACATTGCCCCTTGTTATTCTGTTCTGGTCAGTCCCTCAAACCTAGACATAACATGACACACAGCTGCACTACTGAAAATCGTATGCTTTAATATTGCAAGCTAAACATGTTGTGCAGGCACTTGGAGAGTTTCCTTTCCAGAGAGAAGAGCTGTGCTTGCCCTGAGATGTAAACCTTTCATCTAGGCCTTGAGGTATGGGGTCTGATGACAAAGCCCAGAGGTCTTCTTTTTTATAATAAACTATTTCTTACCACGGGGAGGGTGGTTCGGTATTGTAGCCCTTTTCCACTGTCTTTATAGAATGATATCCCTGTTTGTATTCTATGGAATTGTGACAATGCTGACCATATTGTGTTTGTGCATTTTGCTGCTAGTAATGGCACGTGTACTGTACCATAGAGCGCGTTAGTTA
This sequence comes from Calotriton arnoldi, assembly GCA_963921515.1. Lineage (NCBI taxonomy): Eukaryota > Metazoa > Chordata > Amphibia > Caudata > Salamandridae > Calotriton > Calotriton arnoldi. The sequence goes on along the minus strand of CAWUFW010002931.1, from coordinate 1,370,621 downwards.
AAATAAACATTTTAAACTATACCTTGACTCTGATTACTCACATTGTGGACAAGTATGAGTGAGTGAGCGAAAGAATTGTCTGGCTCCCGCAATTCCTGAGAGAGTCGGGAGTGTCGTGTTCTGGGTTGTCTAATCATTTGTAGCTTTGCTGTTAGTCGGAGAACACATGAGACACTATAGCTAGTCGGTTTGGGATTTTGGGTACTAATGTGGTAGGTTGGTACACCCCTATTCACTGAGGTCCTGTTTTCCTGCGCATAGTTCTCTATATGTGCAGAATCCCTGCAACACTTTCAGCACAGAAATCCTTTTCCGAACTAATGTTGATGGGCACTGCTGTTTGCGCTGCTTAGCTTCATAGCGTCTTGAGACCTCCCCGGTGATATATGCGCTCAACAAGAACATTTGACATTGACATATCAGTGGCTGCACTGAACATTAGTAAATCTGGTTCCCAATTTGAATTCAAGTACAATATTAAATATGTGCTGATCATAATTTGTAATAGTAGCATTTTGCAATGGTCTCTATAGTTCAGCAGTATGTTCATAAATTGGCAATATTTTCATGTTTGAAATTAACATAACTATTTCGCACAAGTCCAGTCAGTAAATCATTCTATGGAGTATTATTAAGCTAAAAAAGCAAACACCTTGAAAGTGTCATAGAGAAGTAGTTGTAAATGCCTAAATACTTAACAGTAATCTTCATCACACTGAGTCCTACTCTTAGTTATAGGGATTAAGAGTGACAGAGCGGTAGTGCCACAATGACTTCCCCAGTAATCTTCATAACAGTGAGTCCTTCATCATCAAAGTCCTACTCTTCCTTATCACACTGTAGGACAATGGGTCAGATGTACCTAAGGATTTTGTTATGGCAAACTCTGCAATTGATAAAATCACAGGGTTTTCAGCTACAAAATGATACATTTTTACTGTACCAAACCTCATTTACAATTCTAAAATGCCTATCTGAATCAAAAAGGTGACTTTGTGACTCATTACAAATAGCAGCTAGGGAACGGTATGATAATTGCAAATCATAATCAGATGTATTAATGGTCACTGACTCCTCAAAGTAGATGATAAGAGATTTGCTAAGAATAATCTGTCCATGTATCCCTTTCAGGAATCGTGTCAGAGAGCAGGAAGTGGTCCACAGGATCAGTGATGGCTCCCCTAATTTCTTCTCAAACATTAAATATTTTTTAAAGGAGCATCAGAACTGTTGCGTATCACAGGCTGCTTTAAAAATGTATATGTCCTGTTTGGTAATACAAACAGAGGATGGCGAGCTGCTGTTCCTTCCAGGCTGTCATGACTAAGTTTATTGACAATCACAGTAGTTCGCAACCTGCCTCAGTAATATTCATTTGTTAGATTGTTCTGAGTGTCCTGCAATGGTATATTTTGCAATGCGATCAATTAGTACATAGATCGCATCGCTGAACGAAAGGCAGGTCAAAAAATGTTTGCTTGAAATTTGCCCTACTCTTTGTAACCTGCCTTTTCTTACATCTGGCTCTATGACAGCACCTACTTCAACAACAGTCCCTTTCAATTATAGCAAATGATTTTTTTTTTTTTAAAGATACATAAACACTACTAAATTTCTCACTGTATAGTTAGGACATTGCAGTTGGTAAATTCACATTTGTTACACTGGGCATAGTGCCTTGCATACAAACCAAGGATATTTTATGAGAATGTGTACTTATTAATAGTGCATTTCCTCACATACTATGGCACATGTATTTTCAGCATTATACACATTTTAAGGGTATGCGGTGGATAAGACATGTAGACAAAAACACACTTTTAAGTCAAATAGTGTAAGTGTAAGGGAAATTTACAGTGAAGTAAGATTTGCTTCTATTCAGTATCCAGAGGACAGTGTATTGAAATGCAAATGCCTCTGCAGTAGATTCGTATCTCTTGTAATATGTTTCATATAGAAAAAGGGCAACTGATTATATAAGGAAACCAGTAATCATTAAGATTTTAGCACAAATTTCACATTAGCTATTGCAAGCCTTTTGTGTATTTCGGTGAAATATGTGGTGTACAAAGTTTTATGTATGTGGAATTGTATAGGAGAAACTAAGATAGACATCAATTGAGAATGCTCATTTGTGGAAGGGAGCGTAATGCAGAGGGATGGGTGACTGACTGTGTGATAATGGAGAGATGAGTGAATTTTATAGAAAGGCAAAGAGATAGAGCAAGAGAGAACAGTTAAAAATGACAGAGGGCAGAGAATATGCCATGCACAGAGGAAGGTTTTGCGCAGCAGGAGTAGGGTGCACATGGTGGGTGGAAAGAAGGGCATGGCCGCCTGCCAGTAAATACACTCAAACTCCACTACATAAAGCAGGGATTTTATTCCAGTAGAAGGTTGGGTGCAAAGCCTTGATGGAGTTTCATCTATGCTGCCAACTCTACTGCGCACATCTAAGCACTGTGCACAGTGGGTATTGACCACCAAGGCTTGTTGCATGTATGGACTGGCTGACGGCCAGTTCTCCAGCTATTCCTTGCTCTGTATTGTGAAGACTGTGAACATCAGGGGTTGGGACTAAACTGTATTACGACAAATAAAACTTGAAATTCACTAGAAAACAAAAACAATAAAATGTGTGTTGTGTGCACTGTAAACAATACCTTGAAAATTTCAGTGGTTTTATATGTTTGAGCCACAAATATATATCCCTAAAAATGCATTACCAATATAGCAATGTTAAGGAAATGCCATGTCAATTAGCCCTAATGAAAATGCCTCTTTTGAATGTTCACCCCCATATTTTCAGACTGATGCTGGTGGTTTTTCGACTCTGAGAGTGCACTGAGATCTTCTATCCAGACATCAGTGACAGTGTTCTAACCCTATACCAAACTATGTTAAATTGGATACACTGAATCGGCAAATACTGACTTACTTATAAGTCCCTTGAATGTGGTACTCCAGGTACCAAGGACATATAAGGCAGAGTTTTCACCCAGGGCTGTAGCACTGTTTGAGCTACCCTGCATGTGACAGAGACAAAACGGACCACAGTTTGCCACTGCAGACTGAAAGGGCTGTATTTCACACTGCTAGTTCAACTTTGACATTACACCTAAAGGCAAAGCCACCACTTCCTTTAAAAATATATGTAAGTCTTCCCTACGGAAGGCCTATGGAGCCCTATGGCAGGGTCCTATCTATTCCTAAGTAGGACATGTGGGGCCCGATTCACAAAGGTAAAGTTAGAGAAAAGTCTAACTTTACGACTTCCGGTGTTCACAAAGGGCATTTACGAGTAGTAAATGCCCTTTGTAAATACTGAAAGTCTAACTTTATGACTTTCAGTATTCACAAAGGGCATTTACGAGTAGTAAATGCCCTTTGTGAATACCTAAAGTCGTAAAGTTAGACTTTCGTCTAACTTTACCTTTGAGAATTGGGCCCGTGATTTTTAATATGTCTTAGCAGCAACAATTCCAAATTGCTGTTTTGCTGTGGAAAGGTTAGGAGCATCCTTGGTTAACACAGGATTACTGGCTGGCAAACTAGCCCAGCTAACCTCTGAATGTGACAACATAGTCAAGTAAGGTATCAAATTAATCGTGGTATTAAATCCAACCTGAAGCCAATGCCAGATTTAAAGTCACTATTAAAATGAGCAATGTTTAGAAAGTTGCTTCTCTGCACTCCAGCTAGTACAGTGGCCTCACAAAGGCCCTGACACGTAGACAGGTTTCTGACCACTATGGAAAACATCCGAATGACTCACAAGCCTGGGAACAAAAGCATTTGCCACAGAGAAAGGCATTACCTACTCTCCCAGGAAGACCACTCAAGGTTAGCCCAAATGGCGATCTTTAAAGGGGAAGCCACCTTTGAATGGCCATTTGTGACAACATCCCTGAGCTGAATGCCTTTTGTTGCTGCAGACAATTAGGAGACAGAGCCAATGAAGGGAAACCTGTGCCTAAACTAATTTTTCCAAAGGCGTGTAGCCCACTGTTAGCCACACCTCTAGAGTGGGCTACCCTGTTCCGGACGACCGAGGAAGGGTTGTGCCATTTTGAAAGGGGCAAGACTGGTGCACTCTGGGATAGCTAGATGCCACACATCACAGGAAACTCGTCACTAGGTAGGAGGGGACCCAGTATCACAATGGCTGGTGACAGCATGGTCCCCTCAAGGCTCTTTCCTGGGATAAATATAGCACCCCTGGCACCCTGCCCTTAGTTCACACTGGAGAAGAATAGAGTACCAAAGAAGAACAGCCCTGCTGCCCTTGACCTGCAACAAAGAAAGGCTGCACCAACAAGAGTAAGGCTCCACTATTGAGCTAGCAAGACTGGGATTGCGCCTGCATCTCCAGGCACAGGGAAAAGTTTATTTCCCGCCTTCACCCACAGGAGTGATGAGTTGGATGATCCCCTGGAACCAGCTCCAGGGCTACAAGAGCTGAAATAGCCCAAACCGACAAGGTGGTAGCCACTGCAGATGTTTTGATGCCGGGCAGGACAAGAGACAAATACAAGATAGCCAAAACTTGTCCTCGTGTCGTGCTATCAGAGTCTGGATTCATCACACTCAAGGGACACCGCCCCACCAAAGAGTTTTCATAAAACCAAAGTGCAGCGAGACCAGTAGTGCAGCATCAATTCGTGCTCTGCGGGGGCCCGAATGCCTGAATTCGGTCCTTGTGGGCGATCCAGAAAGGCGGCCGCAACGTGGACAACATAGTGGATGTGCCCATCGAGGGACATCGTATCTGCGCCACAAGTAAGGCAGGCATGGCTGCAGATATCTGAGGAGAGCGTGATCTGTGGTGGGACACATTGGGGGCCATACGGCGGAGGCGAGCAGGTGGACCGGAGAGTAGAAGATACTGGTTGGGGGCCCCCTCCCCTTGTGGAAGCAAGGTAGCAACAGCCCCATGAGGTCTCAGTGAAGTAGGCCCTAAGATAGCGGCCTAGGCCGAAAACCCCTCACTCCCCGGGGCTGGACCCTATGCTGGATGGCGAGGGGCTGAGAAGGAACACCGCGTGATTGATTTGGGGTGCTGGTAGGGACAAAGGTGAAGACACTGTGCCCAGGGGCTCGCCGCCAGAGAACCCGTATATAAGGGGGGATCTTGGGATGTTGGGGAAGCCCAGAGGGGCGGGCTCAACTCAAACAAACAAAATGGAGAATTATACAGTGCCCGACCCCCCGCATCGAGGGAAAAAGAAAGGGAAGATGGAGAGCCTTCTCTGACAGAGATTATGGTGGCGATTAGAGACATCAAGGGCTCCCTGGAACCTAAGATTGACTGCATATCAGTAGAGGGCACCCTGATAAGAGCAGATCTCTCTAAGCTCAATGAAAAGGTTGCGGCCGCAGAAACTGACATTAACCAACTTCAATCCACAACTAAGCGATTAGAAGAGCAGGTTCGCACGTTAACACAACAAACGTCGCAAATGGAGGCTCGACTAGAAGACCAGGAAGGGAGAGCAAGGCAGAACAACATAAGGGTAGTGGGGGTGCCCGAAGGAGCAGAAGGGCAAAGCATTGACCTCTTTCTGTAAGACCTCATTCTCAATAAGTTGCAGCGCCCACGCCTCTTAAAGTTTTTCACCATGGAGAGGTCACATAGAGTCCCGGCGCGACCTCCCCGCCCCGGGAACCCGCCGCGGACTATAATCACCAGAATAATTAATTATCGTGACAGAGACTCAATACTTCAAGTTGCGAGAGTGAAAGGTGACCTCCCATATGAGAACTCAACTATTAGGTTTTTCCCAGATTTCACACTCCAAGTACAAAGACAAAGAAGGAGTTTCGATTTGGTTAAAAAGGAGCTGAGGTCCAGAGATCTCAAGTACATGATGCTCTTCCCGGCCAGGTTAAGAGTAATAGCGGGAGGGAAGTCGTGGCACTTCGCAACCCCGGAGGAGGCCTGGGAGTGGCCAGAGGGCTGGCGCACTATTGGGATAAAGCAAGATCGTGGCACCCGCCGAAGAGCGGAACCAGCTAACAAAAGAGGGGAGCCTGTGGCAGACCGAGAGCAGCGTGCATCGTCGGCCAGCCCCGTGGGCCCTGCCGTGGGAGAGGATGATCCAAATGGGTGAAGTAAGGACGCTATGCAGAGGTAAGACGGTCCCATTGGGGACTGGGCCGGGGAGGCACTGGATGAGAGACAGGAGCATCTAAGATTTTGACAGAACTTGAAAGACAAGGCGGACAGAATTGTAATCCAAGAGATGGCGAAGACATTTATTTGTTGTGTGGCCTGGGTGGGGAGGCCCGAACGTTACTTTTCTTGTTTGTGGGTCCTGCTTGATCAACCACCCCCTTCATTTTCAAGTTAGTATTGTAATGTTTCTTCTGGGATGACAGGTGCTCTGCGGGTTGGAGAGTTGGGGTTTTCTAAACCTTATAAGCAGGGTAGCAGGGTGGGGGGAGGGAGCGGGGGGAAGGGAGTATGTAGATAGTTTTGTTAGTTTAGAAATGTACTGCAAGAGTAGGGAATCAAGAGTAGCATGCAGGAAGATCCTGGGTGTAAACGAGATTTGCAGGATGACTTTATACATAGATGGGGAGCCATAGACAAGCACAGTCCTCGATAAAGGTCTGGTCCTGGAACGTCAATGGACTAAATGGGAAATTGAAAAGATCAACCGTATTACTGTTTATTAAACGCCATTCGCCAGACATAATTCTCCAGCAAAAAACGCACCTTAGGGGTAACCACTGCAAGGCCTTGGATAGGTTTGGATACACTCTCAGAGCGCACGCTGGGTACACTTCGGGCTTTAGAGGAGTAGAAATACTGAGTAAACGCTCGTGTCCGTTCATACACCATAAAGTGTTGACAGATGACCTAGGCAGATACATGGCGCTCAGCGGTGTTTGGGAGGGGGTGAGAATAAACCTCTGCTCAGTTTACTTGCCACCAGGGCTACAATCCACTACATTAGACACACTAGGCTCCATATTACTACAGCTGCCGGAAGGGAGATTGATCCTGGGAGGGGATATGAATGATATAGTCTCGGCCGAACTTGATGTATTGAGCAGGAACCAGATGGGCACGAGTAACCCATGGCAGGGCGGCCAACTTAGGGGTTCTTTGAGGCATTGGGCCTGGGGGATATATGGAGACACCAAAAACCTGGTGTTAAACAATACACACATCTCTCAGCGGGAACGGGCAGCCTTTCAAGACTAGACTATATTATAACACAAGTTGCAGGACTGGAGGAATTTAGAGAGGCGGCTCATATAGCTAAGGGAATATCAGATCATTCTCCCGTGGAAGCGGAATTAGTAGGCCCGTGGACGGACCACACGCTGCCACCGAAAATCGAACCCTGGCACTTCAAGGATGAGGACTTTAGTGAAGTAATGCGGGCCGAGGCAGAGCAGTATTTTGCTGAGAACCTTGGTACAGTGGACTCGGCCGTTACTCTTTGGGAGGCCTGCAAAACAGTCATCAGGGATCGCGCCCAGGCCAGAATAGGCGCCATTAGGAAAGAAAAACATGTCAAATGTGTTGCTCTCGAAACAGAGATACTTCGTCTTGAGGCTCAGGCAGTGGGAAGGGACCCACAGGTTAATAAGGAGAAGCATCTTCTCTGAGTCCGACAGAAGGAACTCAGGTAACTAGAGGAAAATAGCGCCAGGGCTCTCGCAAGAGCAAAGCAAAATCAACTCTATATCGTAGGGGATAAGGCTAACAAATTGTTGGTATGGTTAGACAGGAGGCATATTGGGGCGGCTGGGTTCCTGTACTACTAGATGAGACAGGGACTAAATATGAAACCGGGGCAGAGATAGCAGAGGGATTTGCACATTATTATGAAGAGGCTTACACATCCCGCTCTGCACACTCAGCAGAAGACTGTAGAGCTTTTCTGCGAGACATCTCTATGTCGCAGCTAGGGAGAGAGGACTGTGAAAGCCTGGACCAAGACCTAACGGTAGATGAGGTTAGGGCAGCTGCTAGAGCCCTACAGTCCGGAAAGGCAGCGGGCCCCAATGGTCTGCCAGTGGAGTTGTATAAGGCTGTGTTAGATGTAACGGCGGAACATATGTTAAACATGTTCAATCAGGCATTACAAGACGGCAGGTTACCGGCAGACCAAAGATCAGCAGTAATAACGGTAATACTAAAGCCAGGCAAACAACCCTCTAGTTGCGGGTCACATAGACCTGCTGGCCAAGCTTCTGGACACGAGACTGGCAGGAGTGATTGAGACACTCATACACCCGGATCAGTTGGGATTCATGCCACATCGCAGTACCAGGCTGAACCTCCGCCGACTGTTCGGGATACTGCACATAACCCAGTCGAACATGAAAGAGCAGACGGCCCTCCTGTCTTTTGACGCGAGATTGGCCTTTGACAGTTTGGAGTGGAACCATCTCTACGCTGTCCTGGAGCATTGTGGCCTAGGCCCTAAATTTATCGCCTGGATTAAACTTCTCTATAACCAACCACTAGCTAGGGTGAGGGTCAACGCAACAGTTTCCCATGCATTTACCCTACAGAGAGGGACCAGACAGGGTTGCCCGCTGTCTCTGATCCTTTCTGCACTTGCCCTGGAGCCGTTAGCAGCATGGGTGCGGAGGGACCCACTGATCTGGGGGATCCCTGTAGGAGATGAGTGGGAAGACCGCATTTCACTCTATGTGGAGGTTATTCTGCTGTATGTGAAGAAACTGAGGCAATCAATAGACCGCATTTTACAGATCTTTCGTATATATGGAGAAGATTCAGGGTACCGAATCAACTGGAACAAATCATTGCTGTTACCACTATCCGGAGGGCTCCCCGCCCTAACCTCCAGATGTTCAGTGCCGATGCAAGAGAACGGCTTTAAATACCTAGGGATCTATAGCACACGTGATCCAGGTGAGTTCCATAGTCAAAACTTAGGGCTACAACTAGAGAGGCTTGATACAGACGCAAAACTCTGGCGCACGCTCCCAATGACACTGATGGGCCGTGTGGCCCTGTTTAAAATGATGGCGCTCCCACGCCTACTATATATGCTACAAACTCACCCTATGAGGCGCCCCCTGCTTTGTTCCGGAGGGTGGACTCAGAAATTAGGGCATTATTGTGGAGCGGAGCTTCTCCGCGTATTGCTCTGTGCAAACTCCAGAGGGGGGTCTTTGACGGGGTCTGGTGGTGCCGGATATTCGCGGCTATTCCTGGGCCACGCAGTTGGTGAACGTTAATGGTTGGATGTTTGATGATCGAGCGGAACCAGCTTAGAGGGTCAATAGTTTGGCCATGGGATCGCAAGGACCGCAGACATTACTCTACAGGAAGCGAGTTGACAGGCTCCTTCCAGTGCATATGCGGACGGTGGTGAGGGTGTGGAAATCGGCCACGAAGTACTTGATTTGGTAGAAGAAACTCTCCGGAAGGACTCCACTCTGGGCAGGAGATTTTCTGAAGGAGGTAGGGAGCTTGGACGGCTACGCCAAATGGGAATTGCTAGGAATAGAGACACTAGGCGACATTTGGAGAGGAGGAGCGTATGTCACGTTCCAAGAGCTACAACGAGATTACACGATGGGGCAGGGGGAATGGCTTCCATATATGCGATGAGGACATGCACTGAGGAAACACATAAGGGAGGGGTAAACAATAGCAGAGGACGCATCATTAGAGGATAGGGTATTGACAGAGCAGATATATGAAAAGACAATATCTCTCTTCTATAGAAAGATAACCAATAATGCCCCAGACCCCTTGAGCACACTTAGGCAGTCATGGGAACAAGATGTCTGCACTATAGATGAGGATCAATGGGCGGAAGTGCTCCAGGGCGCAAGGGAGGTGGCGATTCGGGCCAGATTCCCACTCATACTACTCAAGGTGTTGCATAGAGTGTACTACCCTAGGTCAGTGGTATATAGAATGGGGAGGTGTGAAAGCACGAGTTGTCACGGGGGATGTGGGTCAGAGGGATCCTTCTATCGTTTGCTCTGGGAGTGCCAGAGCATTCAGGAATTTTGGACGAAGATAGCTAGGGTGATGTCGGCGGTGGTGGGTATGGAAGTCCCACGAGACCCTAAATGGTTCCTCTTAATAACTGAGGCTAACGAGGATTGGCCACGACATTTGAAGCAGTGGCTGGTGCTGCAGCAGTGGTTGCTAAACGTAATGTAGCAAGGAAGTGGGGGGCTCTATCCACCCCAACACTGGAGGAATGGGAAAATGATCTGGACTGGTGCTGGCAAGCAGAATTAGTGATTTATAAAAGTAGAGGGTGCCCCAAGAAAGGGGAGAAACTCTTGTCGGCATGACAGACATATTGTGGACTCTAAGAGGGAAGCAGGGTACAGATGTGTTCATTATTAATGTGGACTTAGATTTGTTAATAGAGATAGACAATTCAACTGTAAAAAAGGGATCGATGATGCAATATAAATGCTCTTTGTATGTACAACAATTTTGTGGATTAATAAAAAGAGTTATAAATCTGTATCTCTGGAACCCTCTGGTGGATTTTGATGATCAAGGACTCTAATAACTCATAGAAACACGCTCTATATTTATAAATTGTTGTCATGTCTCTTTATTGGTGTATGATTTTCTTTTTCTGTTGTTTGGTACTGTTAAATACTTCACAATAAGTTTCTTTGACAAACCTTACTGCTCGCAGCCACAGTTACCCAGGGCTGAGCTAAGGCTAAGTAAATTATACAGAATGGACTCAAGGCCGTATCTGCGAGTGTACTCTATTATAAGGCCCCACAGCCATATCATATAGTACAGTCAGTCAGATCCTCACAATATTCTATATAACTCTCTCAATCTCTCTCTCTCTCAATATATCTAAGAACAAAAATATATTTCCATTATGTTTAGCCTTCCACCTTCCTCAGGTAGTAAAAGAGTGCTGCCTCAGTGACAGCACTGCTGACACAACCTGATTTTAAAAAAGCATCATGAGTGAAGATTCCATTTGGAATGTGGAATCAATGCAGTCCTGAAAGCTTTTAAGATATGCAGTAATCAGGTGGTTTTTTCAGTGATGTTCAGTCCATCTGGATGCAATAATTTTAATTAGTACATCCAAAGGTTTTCTCTGGAGTACAATAATTTTTCTTTTAAGACATGTTCTACAGTGAGAACCTTCAAATCTGATAGCAAATGGTCCACAAGGTTAAAATGATTGGCAAGAGACTGGTCAAGTTTCTTATTAATTAATGCTGATTTCTGATTCCTGAATTGTTTAGGTTGATCATTTATTTTTATGGCCCACATATTGCTATCTATTAACCTATCTATCTATCAATCTATCTATCTATCTATCTATCTATCTATCTATCTATCTATCTATCTATCCTGGAGCTGAGAAACACAATTGACACAGTTACAGTCGAAGCGGCTGATTGTATTTGCTCCAGATTTGGCAGAAAACTAGATCTTCATCCAGAAAGCGTGCTTTTATGATTTGGTTTAAATATGTTAAGTAGTTTTGAAGTAATTAAGGTTCAAAATATTTGTATATGTCACACCACGCAGGATCTGCAGAGCCAACAGATATATCCCTAAAAATGCATTACCAATATAGAAATGTTAAGGAAATGCCATGTCAATTAGCTCTAATGAAAATGCCTCTTTTGAATGTTCACCCCCATATTTTCAGACTGATGCTGGTGGTTTTTCGTCTCTGAGAGTGCACTGAGATCTTCTATCCAGACATCAGTGACAGTGTTCTAACCCTATACCAAACTATGTTAAATTGGATACACCGAATCGGCAAATACTGACTTACTTATAAGTCCCTTGAATGTGGTACTCCAGGTACCAAGGACATATAAGGCAGAGTTTTCACCCAGGGCTGTAGCACTGTTTGAGCTACCCTGCATGTGACAGAGACAAAACGGACCACAGTTTGCCACTGCAGACTGAAAGGGCTGTATTTCACACTGCTAGTTCAACTTTGACATTACACCTAAAGGCAAAGCCACCACTTATTTTAAAAATATATGTAAGTCTTCCCTACGGAAGGCCTATGGAGCCCTATGGCAGGGTCCTATCTATTCCTAAGTAGGACATGTGGGGCCCGATTCACAAAGGTAAAGTTAGACAAAAGTCTAACTTTACGACTTCCGGTGTTCACAAAGGGCATTTACGAGTAGTAAATGCCCTTTGTAAATACTGAAAGTCGAACTTTATGACTTTCAGTATTCACAAAGGGCATTTACGAGTAGTAAATGCCCTTGTGAATACCTAAAGTCGTAAAGTTAGACTTTCGATCTAACTTTACCTTTGTGAATTGGGCCCGTGATTTTTAATATGTCTTAGCAGCAACAATTCTAAATTGCTGTTTTGCTGTGGAAAGGTTAGGAGCATCCTTGGTTAACACAGGATTACTGGCTGGCAAACTAGCCCAGCTAACCTCTGAATGTGACAAAATAGTCAAGTAAGGTATCAAATTAATTGTGGTATTAAATCCAACCTGAAGCCAATGCCAGATTTAAAGTCACTATTAAAATGAGCAATGTTTAGAAAGTTGCTTCTCTGCACTCCAGCTAGTACAGTGGCCTCACAAAGGCCCTGACACGTAGACAGGTTTCTGACCACTATGGAAAACATGCGAATGACTCACAAGCCTGGGAACAAAAGCATTTGCCACAGAGAAAGGCATTACCTTCTCTCCCAGGAAGGCAATCTTTAAAGGGGAAGCCACCTTTGAATGGCCATTTGTGACAACATCCCTGAGCTGAATGCCTTTTGTTGCTGCAGACAATTAGGAGACAGAGCTAATGAAGGGAAACCTGTGCCTAAACTGATTTTTCCAAAGGCGTGTAGCCCACTGTTAGCCACACCTCTAGAGTGGGCTACCCTGCTCCGGACGACCGAGGAAGGGTTGTGCCATTTTGAAAGGGGCAAGACTGGTGCACTCTGGGATAGCTAGATGCAGGATCTGCAGAGCCAACAGATCTAGAGATAAGATCTGATTGGCTGACACCACATCAACAAAAATGTGGAAGCAGACATTTTAGGACTCAGGGACTCAATCCTGTGCCCTGACAAAAAGTACAAAAAACATAAAAGGTACCCCGACCACTGGGGTCAAAAACCTAATTTCTTTTTTTAAATGAGACCACGGATCCACAGATGATCTATGGATGAACTGCAGATACACAGTCCTGTTTATAAAAAAAACATTCATAATCTCTTCAGTTTCATAAATGGTAGGGGTGGGTGTAACTCATGTAATTTGCTGTATCATAATTATGCAAAATTACAGCAAAAATATGTGAGGCGCATAACCTTGCATTTAGTGCACCTTCACATCTAAAATGGGCCCAAAGATGTATTTTTGAAATGAACGCAACAGAACACGAACAGCAGCAGTCAGCTGCCGCACATTCTCTATTTCTGTGCACTTGCAATAGGTATTTTTGCCCCAAATTACAAAAAATTATTCTGCAAGCAGGTGTAAACACACAATTTTCAGTAATCTTTTGTGACAAGATGTCATAAGGTTTCTGCACATACACAGAGCTATGCACAGGATAATGGGACCCCGGAATACAGTGGTTTGCCTACCATATACCGTAGCACCCAAAAACCCCAACCCAACTAGCTTAGCATCCCATTAGCACCCAAGTACTAATGTTTGGACAACCCAGAACACGGTATCTTTATCTCAGGACTCGCAGAAGCAAAAACACTCTTTCGTCACTCACTCGTACTTGTCCACAAGATGCGTAGGAAGAGACACTGGATAGGTTAAAATGTTTATTCCAACTTACGTGCTCTAATGTACAGTACACGTGTCAGTACTAATAGCATAATGCATATGACTAATATAAGCAGCATGGTTACAATTCCATAGAATACAAACGGGGAAAGCATCTCAGAGCTCAGTGGATAAACGTATAAATAACATTACCACCCTCCCCTTGCAGTAAGATAGTTTATTATAATAATAGAAGACCTCTGGGCTTTGACTAGCGAACCCCCATACCTCAGTCTCTAGATGCAGAATTACATCAGCAGGACAGCATAGCTCTTCTCACTGAAAGGGATTTCTCCAAGTGTGTTAAGCGCTAGTAAACCACAGTATTAAAAGCATACCAAATTCTTCATGGCAATTGCACATAATGTTATGTCTGGGTGCGCAAGACTGGCCATATCAGGAAGAACCAAAATACATTGTTATGCGACCTTGTACATGTTTGTGCAGACTGAGCCCAAAAAGGTGAACAACAGAAAATGCAGACAGTGCAAAAGAACTTGGCACGAGCAAAGGGCGAGGAAGGCCCGGCTCAGTGTAACGTGCGCAAAGAAAAGCAGCATGGCAGCCAGGCCTAGGCCAACATAACAAGGCAGGTAACAATCCACAAGACACCCTCCCCTGGTCAGTCCAGCGGCCAGGACAGAGGCCCATCAGAGGAAAAACACAGCTGTTGGAGCACAGGGAGCGCCCAAACGGCGAAGGGCAGGTCAATCCATGAAAGTGTAAGTGCAGAAAAAAGCCATACCCTCCAAGAGTTCATCATTGGAATCGTCAAAAAACATAGATGCCATCCAATCCATGAGATCAAAAGAGCAGGAATGCTCCTCAGCAAAGGGAGCATCCAGAAGCAATGCGGGACAGCTTGCGTGATAATTGAAACAGCTTCGTTGTAGGAGATCCTGGGCAGCCGCCCAGATATCCCATTGCGCCAAAATCCCCAGTGCAGCCGCACGCGCCATACAGCCAGCAACGGAACAGTCCTGCTCATGGGCCTCTAAGGGACCCATCAACTGAACAAAATCCGGAACAGACAATGACGAATTGGAGAGGCAATAATCCAGAGTCCAGGTGAAAGGACAGCGGACACAAGTCATTACAGGTTGCACGCAAGTGAAATACGCAAAGCGAAATGAAAGAGTATATGACACACTCAGTGTCGCCAATGGCAAGACACCAAAACCGGCCAAAAGTCGCTCACGGAGCAGCTGGAGGCGTTCTGGATCGAGCAGGTCCCATCGGGGAGCAGCCATTGCGCAGAAAGCAAATTAAGAGCAAGACACCAGCCGCTAAAGCGAGGATCAATGGGAAACCGCCAAAGACACTGGAAAAAATAGAATGTATGAAAGCCGGGATGACACCAAAAATAGTTTGGAAGGAGGACACCAAGCCCGACCCCACGACCTTAAAAAAGTGTACTAGGCCTTCAGTGTTAGATGCGTTAAAAATACGATGTATTAACTCCCCAAAATGTTGGGGGAGATTAGTGTTTAAAAGGGCCTGTATTTCACTGTGGGTACTCGCCACCTGGAGAATGAATGTCTCCCGGGCGGACGTGAGCATAACTTCCTCGTTTAATAATAGTGCCTTTATTCTGCTCAGTCTATTGAAATCTGCTTCCATGGTAGGGATGGAAGGCCAAATAGAGATATCAACCTTGCCATGAGGGGGAGGAAAAAGCACATTTTTGCAGCAGACAACCCTGTGCGAAACTGTTACAATGTAAGGAATGCCAGCCTGCAGGCCACAACAGTTTTCGTTATTTAAAAGTAAATAACTACCATTGGAAAGGAGAGTGAAAGTAGGTGAAATAACAGGAGCAGGAATACCTTTCAGCACACAAGCAAGATTAGGAGAGGAAACGCTACATGAGCCATGCAATTTAATGTGTTTACAAATAAGCGAATGACCCATAGTCGAGTCGCAGTACTCCCCCGTGAGAAAGACTTCCTTGCCGTCCCGAAGGCATTTATACATGAAAGGCAAGGACCAGAGTTCATGCAGGAAAGCACTGCCCAATGGCCGGTAACGGCCCACAGGATAATGTTTCATGCACGAGTCAAATTCAAACAAGGAAAAAGGTAAAACGATAACCCCATGAACTAGCCATACAGCAGAATCGAGTTCTGCAACAGAGAACGGCAAAGGATCCATCTTCTCGATATGTAATAGAGTGTAAGTTGCATTTTTCATGGACATAAATTGCTGTTTGTCAGTTAAGTTAAAAGGTAGAAACAAGGCAGAGGTGTTCAAAAAATGCCAAGGCACTTTACCTAACTTAAGTGTTTGTAAAGTCCATGCAAACTGCATAACTGAGCGCAATTGATTCTGACCATGATATAACACAGAAACATCATCTTGTACAATATCGACAACAGAGGACACAATATTCTCTAAAGTGTAAATGCGAGAAGACAGGGTATTAATACTATTGTCAACAACAGCAAGCACCTTTTCCATATTTGCTTGATCTATTTCCCGAAGACGGGAAGCAGCTTCAATTTGTGATAGCTTCCAGAGTTCATTATACGTTTCATAAATGAATCTCTTAGGTCGGGGACCACGAGGGCCCAAAACAAAGTCGGACAGATCAATATTGCCTGTAAGGAGGGACAAATGTTGTTTAACAGAATCAAGGGACGAATGTTGCAGCCATTGTTTGCATAATTTACCAACAGAATATGTAGTGACAGTACGGGAATCAGTAAATCTCGGATCAGGCCTATCCTGTGTGTAACTAGCTCCTGAGTCGTGAAAACGCATTTGACATGCATTTGATGATGTAGGCCATACCAACCAGGGTGACTGAACTAGCTCAGAAACATTAAACTAATTATTTTGTAACAGAGCCTGCAGGGACACGAGGGACATATTGAATCGTGAGCTTTCATTGGGAAAACTCGACAGGGATGGTATTGATGGAGTATTCAATTGTTTAGTGGTTGCTAAGCCCCAACATGTAGTCTGATAGATGGAGACATTGAGGAACATAATTTGTGTGGGGATGAGGCAAGCACGGTGTAATGCCTCGGTTCCCTGTACCTGCCATGGCTTGGAGCCCCAAATAGATTTTAAATCCACTGTATTATCCCAGTACTCATAACCACCCACAGCTAGGGCACTTAGAAAGGAACCTGAATAAAGCAATTTGGTGTGTGTTAACATAATTTTCTGAGTTGATGTGTTATTTAGTCCAAAATAATAGGATGCAGGGTTCGACCGATTAAAATCAGTAAAATAATTAAACTTATTTCGTAAAGTTTGAGAGCTACCTGGCAAGGGGTTTGGACAATGTTCCCATTGGGTATAGTTAACAGAACTACGCAGGGCACTGGGCTTATGGAGAAAATGTGTACCCCAATGTTGGTAACAATACAAATCGGCATAATTTGCAGAATTCATATATAGATCTTCAGCATTAAAAGATGCATAATATTTTAAATCGGCAAACAATGCTTCAACGGCATGCACATCCCAATCATCAGAATGAATATTATTTTGTACTACATCACCCATTGAAACACGAAGGACATTCGGTACATTAATAATTTCCGTCGGACCATGGATTTGATAATTCACTGCATCCCATACGATGCCATCAGCAACTGGGAAAGCTGAAATGTTCACAAATGTGTGGTCACGCTTCATGATGTGAGACGAGGAATGAGGAGCCAAAGTTCCAGAAACATAGTCTACAGCAGAGCATTCAGGCAAATAGTGACCATTGATTAGTAGAAAAAACACTGTGACAAAGCCAATGGACATGAACAAAAAAATCAAGAAAAGTACCAACCAGATGTATGTCCAGGGTGGAATCAAAAAATTGTCTCTAAACCAGGATATAAAAATACTGAACTTGGATGGAACTTTTGAAGAGGTGGAATCCGAATCAAAAGAATAACGAGTCGGGCCAAGTGGCGTTGTTGGTTGATGTGCCACCGATTCAGATGCAGGATAAGTATACTCGTCCTCGTCGATGTTGGTGGAGAGTTGGGGATCAATTATAGTTTCAGGCAAAGTAGAGGATTCAGGCAAATCAACCATCTCAATTACAGCATCAGCGATCGTTCGTGCAGATGGACTATGAACATATGTCCGATAAATGGCAGGACAAGAGACCGCTGGTGTGACACTATTCAGGGATCGGCCAGGCGCTGTAGCTTGACATTTTCCACTGAGATGTATCTGTTCTCCTTGCGACCAGGAAGCGGTGGTAAAATGACTGTACGTGTTCCCTTCAAGCCCAGAACTGGAACCGGTGCACGAAAAGAGGGGCCGAATTCTTTTTTGTTTTCAACCTTCTCCCGAACCAGTTCTCCAACCTTTGGAAGCCAGCCGGCTACCGGAATCTGCAACGCAGGATCTGTGGCTGAAGGCAAATGTGTAGTTGCAAGTTTGTCTCGGGCTTCTTGTAAGTCCTGTAACATAGCAGAATGGTTATCTACATCAAACTTGGCGGATTGCGCCGCGATGTCTGGACCCTCAAGGTCAGGCACAAACATTCTTATGCCAAAGAGCATTTCGTATGGGGTCCGCCCACCCAGAGGTCTTCTAGGGAGATTATTAAGTGCACGCTGAACGGTATACAAATGGGCCAGCCAGTTCCTGCCAGTACCTATAACCCTAGCTGTTAAGGATTGCTTTAAGTCACGGTTCATTCGTTCAACGATAGAGTTGCCCTCAGGCCTATACGGAGACGAAAATTTCACCCGCACCCCAAGCGAAGCCATTGCATCCTTGTAAGCCCTAGAGGCAAACGCTGGACCTTGGTCCGAATGGAAGGTGCCGCATGCGAAAATTCCCACAAAGACACGCAAATCCCTGATTACATTTCGGGCGTCAGCACTCCGTTGTGGCCAGACCCAGAGAAACCGTGTGCACGAGTCCACTGCCACTAAGATGTATTTATAGGCAGTGTCTGATGAGAATGGACCGCAGTGATCCAAGTAAACACACCCAAAGGGTCTGTTAGCAATGCAGAGCGGTGTTTGTGGTGGACGTGTTACCGTGGAAGGCTTAATCTGTTGACAAACGTTGCAAGAAAGCACAAAAGCACGAGTGTCTTTATATAACCCACGCCACCAATAACGCTGCTGCAAGATGGAAACCGTAGCTGATACACCTGCATGAGCAGAAGCCATGCCTTCGTGTGCAGCTGATATCAAGGCACTCCTGCGGTCCGCGTTGGGGATCAGCCGATCTCCAACGTCAGGTATAGTTACATAAGGAACCTGATCGGGACTTAATGTGTAAGAATACTTGGAAGGGAAACCTGTAGGGTAATTATTACCTTCCTTGGTTGCAGCAATAGCTGCTAATATTACAGGGTCTATTTTAGACATGGACCTGGTAACCGCTGCTACTGAACACGTGACTACTGCTGAACGGGCAGCTTCATCTGCCAGATCGTTACCAATAGCGTGTGCGCCCACCCGCTGATGGCCTAAGGTGTGAACCACCTGTGTGAGGGGCAGACGTTGTTGCAATTCTGCCACTCGAACCCAAAGCATTTTATGCTTAATCGTGCTCCCTTTTGCGTTCCTTGTAGTCGTTTTTCGACCAGAAAAACAGATTGTCATTATAAGATTGTACACAGTAAAAAGAATCACATACAATAAGAGTGGTCTCATCCTGAGAAGCGAACTCAAGTGCAAGTAGCAATGCATGCAGCTCGGCCAATTGTGCGGTACTATCTCCAAGTGTGCGAGTATGCACTGCAGAGGATTTGAACTTTCCATCTACAAAGGAACCCGCAACAATAGCACATGCAGCTGAATAAGCGTGCTTGGACCCAGTGGCCGGTTGCGCCGAACCATCGGTGTAGATCACACATTTGTAATCCTCAAGCGGTAGTAAAAACAAAGGAGGAGGATGAACGAATTCATACTGCAAAAACTCCTGAGTCTGAAGAGAAGAATCAAAAACAAAAGTGACGTCCGAAGACGTCAAGGATGTAGCCCATTGTATCCAACGGGGATGCATTGCTTTTGAGTTCGGTACACTTGCCTTTGTTACTGCCTCTAGAGCAGGACAGGGTGTTACCACCAGAATTCGCTTACTCCTGTGCCAGTGCGCGTTCTTTTAGAATCGCCATTTGCACTGCAGTTAGAACTTTTTCGACAGATGTAAAGCGCAATTCAGCGGAAGTGTACAGATGTGACTTGTATGCGATGGGTACTGTATCACCTTCATTAAAGGTTAAGTATGTGAATCCCACCGCCCCCGGAATTATTCTAATCACCAGGTTTGTGTGGTTATCACGAGTCAAAAGATATTTAGACTCCAAAAGGTCTGTCTGCAAAGACTGCAGAATTGAGGTATGCTCAGGCAGCCAGCAAGACCTTGAATAAGTAGGTTGTATCAAAGCATACAAAGGCTTGATACGCTGGGCATATTCGGGAATGTAAGTACGCCCGAAATTCAAGA
The DNA here is from genome assembly GCA_963921515.1 of Calotriton arnoldi. NCBI lineage: Eukaryota > Metazoa > Chordata > Amphibia > Caudata > Salamandridae > Calotriton > Calotriton arnoldi. The sequence goes on along the minus strand of CAWUFW010002931.1, from coordinate 1,350,441 downwards.
AACCCAGCAAAGACTGAAGTTTCTTCAGAGTATTTGGGGGCACAAATGTGCACATTTTTCCAAGAAATGGGGGCTAAGCCCTTACCTTCGTTGTTGAGCTCATAGCCCAAGAACAGAACTGTGAATTCAGCAATGTGTGATTTAGCAAAGTTAAATTTGTAACCCTGCTCCGCAAATTCAAGAATAATGCGGTCCACACGGGACAAATGCTGAAATAATTCGTCGTCCGTCAGATAGATGTCATCTACGTACGAACATGCGTCTTGATCAATGTCATTTAACAAAGAAACAACACGGGCGGCGAATATACCCGGACTATTTTTGTAGCCCATGGGTAAACGCCGGAACTGGAATAATTTACCACCGGATGTGAATGCGGTCCATTGACCACTCTCCGGGGCTAGGTTGTGCGTGTAGAAACCGTTTGAAAGGTCAAGTGTCGTTTTGTATTTTTTACGAACAAGACTGTCTACAAGCGCAGAACTGTGTGTATTTTGCACCGCAAAGTTCCGACAATGAGTATTTAAATGCCGGTAATCCAAAACTAAGCGGTACGATCCATCGGGTTTAGAAACCACGAAAAGGGAATTGTTCATAGGTGATACGCACGGTTCAATTACTCCCTGATATTCCAACTGTGTCAGAATTTCGGAGACGGGGCCTTTTGCCTGCCGTTTGATGGGATATTGGGGTTGTGGCTGCGGTAGTGACCGCAAATGTATTGCATGAGGAGGTGATTCTTCATCCCATCCCACATGGTTGCGGTATAACGCTGGTGCCAGGTACACAGCCCACTCAGCTGCAAGTGCTTCAGCTTTGTCTTTTGGGACATGCCGTGAAAAGCTTGGAAGGATTACCTCCTCTCCTTTATGTGCAGCTAAAACGAATGGGGGTGGCCAATCCACCTCCGCTAACAAAATGTCATATGAAGAGGTTAGATTTTCCCAAAAATCCCTTTTATTTCACGCGGTATGTCACCTTCAATTTGTATGACTATATTATATAGTCTGTCAGGGGGTGCCACTCTCGTGTCAGCTGTCTCTACAGTAACGAATGTTTCAGTTGCTGTCGCCTCCATATGAGGACGTAGCGCCTCCCGCACTATGGTAACTTCCGCGGCGCTGTCTAGGAGGGTCACTGCCCACGTCCAATTCTGGAGTCTCGTTCTCACGGCCTGAGGCATATTTCGCTGTGACAGCGGCAACTTTTTTCTTCTGAAATTGCGGTCGAGGAAGGTGAAAGTCTTCTGCTTTCCCTCTGACTTGTTGTCGAGGTTGGTCTCGCTCCTGGGGAGCCTCTCGGCCCCTTCCTCTATCTTGCCGTCCTCCTCCACCAGCCTGTGACGACGTCTGGGCCTGTGAAGAACGAGGAGAACGTGTATCAGAGCTCTGAAACCTTTCTGGTGATTTAATCCTTGACCTATCACGTAAATCATAAGTACGTTCAGAAGAAACCGAAACTGGGGAAGCGCCTCTCGACCCCGGCTTCTTTTGTTGCTTACCCTGTTTTTTCTGTCTCCAACTCTTTTTAGTGAAGACCGGTTTATCATCTTTCTCAGATGCACTTTTTGTTTGTGTAACTTGTGTTTGCGATTGAGTTTGCATTTTTACAAAAGGCTTGTTGCCCAGGCTATTTCTTCCAATTGTTTTATAAGCCCGGGCAATAATTTTCGGTAATTCGCGGGGCCTGTCCAACTCTGGGACCAAAGCCAAAGCATTCGCTACTTGAAAGTTCATAGCATCGCCCTTGACATTTCCAAGGATCAGTTCAGCTACTACATCAAACACTCCCACTAGTCTCATCCCTAATTCCACAGCCGCTTCAGGGCCATGTTCATCCTGTACTTTTTTAATTACAGAGGGTAGAACCGTCATGGAAGGAGTTCCAAAACATTTTGAATAAACTGCTGCGAATACCTTACCCCAGTTTTCACATGATGTCAAATCGGGGATTATGTCTTTTGGTAAACTTATCGTGAGGATGCGGTGTTTATCTACTGGGGATGTATGGGGAAACACTGCTTCTATCTGATCGAACTTTTCTGCAAGCCAGTAAGGATAGTCGTCCTTATTTTGTGGACGTTTGCCCATCACAGAATTTACCATGACAGGACTTATAGTCACTCCAGCGGCTATAGCTGGTTGGCCTGCGACTACAGGAGCAGCTCCATGTAGACTACCTGTAACGTATGTCACTAGGGCTCGATGCACTCGCACCAACTCGGTATGCATAGTGCGCAGTTCGCAAGCGGTAATGCCAGATAATTTGGATGCGGGGTATACCCGGCCAATACAGGCCAAGTGGCCCCCTGAATTGACAAGGGGCCTAAACGAACTGCGGTAGTTGGTTGTGGTAGGGCGCCATTAAACCAAACACGGTGCTGCCAAGCCGTGAGAGGTACTTCAAGAGTGGTATAGGGTCGATATGCAGCAGGAATAACGGTGGGTTTATATTCATGAAACAGATTATCATCTGCCTCCACCGCTTCAAAAGTGATCCAAGTGTAAAACACCTCAAAGTGGTAAGCCGGATCGGCTTGAACCACAAAGACCAAATCGATCCCTGTATCAGGCACTCCATACACCCGTAAGTGGTCTCGGAGTGCTCCTCGACTATGTGCAGCAATCGCCACACCAGCCATGACTAAACAGTTATATTCGACAACCTAACAGGGAGCACTAAAATGGGTCTGTTAACTAACCTTTTTTAATAACATCAAGCTTGAAAGAACCTATAAAACATTCAATATAGGAGGTATCACCATCACATACGCCTCCGGAAGCGTACGCGAGGGGTTTGTGGACAAGCACAAGTACTACTCAAGCTGTCTCGCAGATAAGCTGCCCCACGGTGGTCGCGCCATGTCATAAGGTTTCTGCACATACACAGAGCTATGCACAGGATAATGGGACCCCGGAATACAGTGGTTTGCCTACCATATACCGTAGCACCCAAAAACCCCAACCCAACTAGCTTAGCATCCCATTAGCACCCAAGTACTAATGTTTGGACAACCCAGAACACGGTATCTTTATCTCAGGACTCGCAGAAGCAAGAACACTCTTTCGTCACTCACTCGTACTTGTCCACAAGATGCGTAGGAAGAGACACTGGATAGGTTAAAATGTTTATTCCAACTTACGTGCTCTAATGTACAGTACACGTGTCAGTACTAATAGCATAATGCATATGACTAATATAAGCAGCATGGTTACAATTCCATAGAATACAAACGGGGAAAGCATCTCAGAGCTCAGTGGATAAACGTATAAATAACATTACCACCCTCCCCTTGCAGTAAGATAGTTTATTATAATAATAGAAGACCTCTGGGCTTTGACTAGCGAACCCCCATACCTCAGTCTCTAGATGCAGAATTACATCAGCAGGACAGCATAGCTCTTCTCACTGAAAGGGATTTCTCCAAGTGTGTTAAGCGCTAGTAAACCACAGTATTAAAAGCATACCAAATTCTTCATGGCAATTGCACATAATGTTATGTCTGGGTGCGCAAGACTGGCCATATCAGGAAGAACCAAAATACATTGTTATGCGACCTTGTACATGTTTGTGCAGACTGAGCCCAAAAAGGTGAACAACAGAAAATGCAGACAGTGCAAAAGAACTTGGCACGAGCAAAGGGCGAGGAAGGCCCGGCTCAGTGTAACGTGCGCAAAGAAAAGCAGCATGGCAGCCAGGCCTAGGCCAACATAACAAGGCAGGTAAAATCCACAAGACAAAGAGTAACTCCAAATCACTGAAATTACTCCTATTACTTCGACATATTTAAAATTTCACCCAGGTCTAGTCTTAACCATTAATGGTGAATTTTTTTGTTGTTTTGTTTTAATTAATACACCAAACTAGTGGAGCGTACGTAACGTTCCACATTCGCAACGCACAGCAAAGTACGAATTCTGAAGAACTCTAATTCATTCCATATTCCATTTTAATCAAAAAGTTTATCCACAATATAATCCATCATTTAATCACATTTATATACGTTCGGTTCGAGACTTTATATCTCCCATAATTTTCAAATGTTGAGGAAATGCCTATCCAGGCCTTTTCAACAGCTTGTGGGAAATACGCAGCCCCAGGCAGCCACGTTTAAGATTACCCAATGCATTTCGGGCTAAAAGTCGCCCTTCTTCAGGGGTAGCTGCAATATTAAACAAATGACAATGTCACAACTTTAAGCAACTCTCTTTTATCATGTTTATAATCTGAGCATTTAAGACAACCCATCTGCAGGTGTCGACGCCCCGTTAAGACCAGCCTGGAATAATAATTGAAATCTACAAGTGGGCAATTGTTATTGATCATCTATGTCCACATGAGGTGGAGTTAATGTAACCTCTACGTATTGAACAGACTTTTTAGATAAAGAAATCCGACTAAGTAGAGGATCACAAACCTCTCTTTTTTCTTTATGCACACTCTCACGAGCACTTTCCCTGAACACCTTCTTTTACTGTTACAATTCTATGGTAACCTTTAGCGCCAATATGTTTGTTTTAAATGTCTATATTAGTTATGCATAACTCACCATTCTCTCTAAAATCTCAACAAAAACCTGAAACTAAAAACTGTTGAAGTATTCAGGTGTGTGTCTGTCTCTCCTTTTTTTCTTCTGATTCATTCGGATTGTGATGCATTAACTTTCTGTCACATGTGCTAATTTATATAGTGCTAAGAGAAAGTGACACTATCACTTTCTGTTGTTGCTTATGATGAGCATCACACTGTAATGGGCTATCGCCAGATACATTTTTTAATGGAAACAAACTGATGAACCTCTAATGGTCAGTTTCAATCCTGCACTGATGGATCTCATGTGAAAAAATAGAATACATTCAACCTGATAGCCTTATGTTAAGAGAAAAAAACCAAGATCTCTCTTTAGGAATCTAGGAACTTTCTCTACCCACAATGCAACCCACAGTTGCCTCATAGTCAGTTCTTTTTCTAGCTTGGGTAAAGAAATGTGAAAACCAATGTGTTTTGAGAATATCAGCCCTGCTAGACTCTGGGTTGGCAAATCTCTGGAAATACAGCCCTGGTGACAAAAGTTCATGAAACACTGTGATGATAAACGTTACAAATTGGGTCCGAAAAAGGAAAACATAATAACACTTAAACATATCAATACAATATTAATTTAATTAGTTCTTCATTTTCATTTTGCAAGTTTGTATCTTTACGTGCGTAACATTACTTCCAAAATTCACTGTTATTTAAATGTTATTTATGTAGTACAGCCAAACTATTTCAAAATATGATAGAGTCACTTTCTATTTATATCAATTGCAATAATTGGTTTCTTTAATGATGTACAGCCAACACATGTTTCACTGCTTAAAGTGAACTGCTGCTTATTCAGGGTTTAATCAATGTGAAGAGCTACAAACTTGCAAAATGAAAATGAAGAACTAATTAAATTAATATTGTATTGATCTGTTTAAGAAATAAACTTAATTGTTCTTTAATTTAAAAAAAAAAATAATAATAATCTTTTTGGACTCCAGCCTGGTAAGTAGGATCTCAGAGCAGATGTGAGGTTTTACACCTGTGTCGTCTGACAAGAAATTTTAAGCAAATCTTTATTTTTTCCTTTTCACGCAATATCTTTGACATCACTGTATCAGTAGAAGTGATTTTCGCTGTTTTCTAACTAGATTTGTCTTCGGAAAGGCCTTTTCTTTTTGAGAGGTGTCCCTCCTGTGAGGGAAAGAAGGCTATCTCTGAATAGCCTTGCATTTGGTCAAAGAATGCAATATCTGTAAAACAAATGGCTAAAAGGGCCTTGAAGGACTGAGCGGCCATAAGGCTCATAGGCATGATGCAAAACATGACATGAGAGTGGAGGACAAAAGGAAGATGAAGAAGAAGAAACCGTAGAAATCATTTTTTCATAATTCCTCTGAAGGACAGCCTGTTCCTGAAAAGGATTCCTGCAGGGGGAACCTCCTGTGAAAGGGGATTGTCTGGAAAGGAAAGGCACCAATGACACATTTTGATGCCAGACCTGTTCTACATCAACATCCACCACTCATCTATGTTATAAAGAGTATGTCAAACACTCGAAACACCCACCGGCTAAGAAGCCTTTACTATTGAAGTCAACTCACAGATCGACTTCAAAAAAATTAAAATTTTTATTGATGTCTAACCCTGCTTCCTGATTTTGGTAATGCCACAGAACACCTTTGAGGTCACTATAACTATTGACATCAAAAGGTTAACGATTGTCAAGGTCACCTGTGACATCAATAACTATGACAGCTTCTCCATTGCTATTGATTGAGTCACTTGCATCAACATCATGAATCCATTCAGCACAGCTCTCATCACCTCATCATCCTAGCATTTCTCCTGGCATGGCACCACATTTTTCCACCTTTTTTTTTACTCTGAAAAAGAGAGTAGAGTGTCTGACAAATCCCTCTCAATCTAATACTAAGGCCAACAATCCCATTGGAGGACTCACTAAAGGTTCCTTTACAATTCTTACAACTGTCCCTTCTCTGGATGGTATTGAGACTAACATCAATGTCCCCACAATGGAAGTGAAGACTGAAACAAATGCCTCCTCACAGATCTCAGGCATCCTTTTATTGTACACTGGAGAGGAGAAAAACACACAGATCTCCCTGCAAATCCAGATCTCCTAATTTTCACTCAGATGATATGGATTAATCTTAATGAACTAAAGAACCTGCGTCATCTCTTTCCTGTGTTTCTCCAATTGATGATATTGCAACCTTCATGAGATCTTAGCCAGGTGAGTGGCTAAGTTGAACATTCCGCTGAAGGTGCAATAATCAGCTGTTTTGTTAATTTTGGAGTTTATAGCCAAGTGCAGCTCTAAAACCTTTGCTCTCTGTAGAATCTGGACTACTTCACATCACAGAGGAAAAGTTCTTTACTCCTCCTACTATGCCAATGTAAACATGGCTTCTTTGTGCCAGCTGAAAATATATAGGGCACTGCAACAGGATGCAGATTTTCTAAAATTCTGAACCAAAGCCCAATTCAGTGACAGTGACTTTAGAAAGACACAGACATTACCCCTGCTCCAGAGACTATGGCTCCACCAGAGCAAGAAAGCAAGTAACTATAGGAAACTGCCAGGAAGGTATGTGGTATGGCAGCTGTAGATCTAAAATACACCAGCACAATGGTTCTCCAAGGAAGATATCAAAAGGAAAACTTTGAGGGCATGAACAGTTTTTGGGGGAGATCTTCCAAACATCAATGACAGAATTTTGCGGAAAAGATGTAGTAAAATCTATTGTCCCCAAGCAGATCATAAGTGCAGCAGATAATATGGTGAGATTGGCAACTACAGGATATTGTCATAGGATGTATATCCTTAGATCGTCCTGGCTCCACCACACCTCCCTGAAGCAGGAAGCATGATTAAAAAGCTCGTGTTAGACCAGACAGCCTTAGGGTGGTCTCCCCCAAACATTTTGCCTGTTTGCCTCACCTTTTGCTGATTTCTTTTTAATGGCCTTAGGACTCTGAGTACTTTACCACTGCCAAACAGTGCTAAAATGTATGTGTTCCTCCCCTAAACATGGTTTGATTGACTATCCACAATTGGCATATTTAAGTTATTTATAAGTCCTCGTAGAGTGCACTACATGTGCACAGAGCCTGTAAATTAAAAGCTAATAGTTGGTGTGCTGCACTGATTGTTCCACCCACATGAGTAACACTTTAAACATGTCCCAGGCATGCCACTGCAGAGCCTGTGTGTAGTTTTACTGCCATGTTGACTTGGCTTTTAAAAGCCCTTACCAAGCTTTTATTACATATACTTCACCTCTAAGGTAGGCCCTAGGTAGCCCATAGGGCAGGGTGCTGTGAAATTGAAAGGTAGGAGATGTACTGTTAGGTTGTGCATGTCATAGTAGTGAAAAACACCCAAATTCAATTTTACTCCTGTGAGGCCTACCACTCTCATATGTTAACATTGGGAACTTATAAATTGTAATTCCTGATTGAGAAGGAGTAGCACTGTCATGTTTCATATCATTGAAACGGCAATGATAAATCCTCTTTGCTAGCAAAGTTGAAATTATCATTGCTATTTTAGAAATAGCCCTTTTAGAAATATGGCATTTCTCTGCTGTTAGCTCTGTGCACCTGCAGCCTGTCTCCAATACAGGTCTGGGATGGCTGACAGCTGGGCTTTGTGCATTCCCTAGATACAGCCACACACAAAGGAAGGTAAGGGGTGACTGAGTGGCCATTCACACTCTGATGGGTTATCCTGGGCAGGATGGGAAGAAGGAGCTGACACTTACACCTGAATAGGCAGTGTCTGTCACCACGCAAAGGGCTGCATACCACCCAGTAGTGAGCCTGGAGTCAGAGCTGGGAGGGAGGACCTCTGTGCACATTAAAGCCCCTCTTTGAGGTCACCTTCACTTCAAAGGCACAACTGGGTATAAGTACTGGGTCTCTGACCCCACCAAATCAGACACTACTGACCTGTGAAGAGGAAGGAATGCTGTGCTGCTACAAGGCCTGACACTCTGCTGGACTGCTGCTCTGGAAGAACTACTTTTCTGCTGTGCCACTCTGCTGCCTGCTACTCTCTGCCCTGCTGAGGTAGAACTGGGCACTTGCTTGAACCCAGAGTGATCTCCAAGGGCATGCAGGCTTACCTCCTTTTCTAAGACTCAGGGATATCAAAGTCTTACCCCCTGCTCCTGTGCCTGGTCCATTAGAAGTGGGTCCAAGTGCTTGCTCCAGTGGAACCGAAGCATCCTCTGCTGTGTGAAGCAGAACTGGCACTTGGACGCTGTTGTGGAAGTAGAACTGGCGCACTGCACTTGGAATCAGCACATCGCCATCTGTACTGATGTATTGGAACAGTTGCTTCACCACCGATGCAGGAGAGACAATCGTCACATCCCCTTGACAGCATGGCAAAACCCAAAGCATTGTCTTCAGTACCAATGCATCTCGGGACCGACACTTTGTCTTTGAAATAGGCGCATCTCCATTGCTGCTTGAGAAAATCAACGCATCACCTCAACTGCGGGATCGACACCGACGCATTGATTGGCCGCACCCCACATCTCGCTGTTGCGACCAGGATAAAAGTACTTTTGTTCAGCAAGCCTTGCATGGCTCCTGTCCCTGGCCCACACTACATCGCAGTTGACCTGGACTCTTGACTTTGCCCTAGTCCAGCACGACTAGGTAACTCCCATAGGCACTTATTGCTTCTAAACTCTATTTTTACTTTTCTTCTTCAAAAATGTATATCTTGACTTTTACTTATTGGATTTTTGTTGTTTTGTTCTATTTTTCTGGTGTGGGGTCTTTTTGTGGTGTTTTCACTGTGCTAAGTTTGAAGTATTGCACAACTACTTTACACATTGCCTCTTAAGTTAAGTCTGTGCCAAGCTACCAGAAGGTGAGCACAGGTTTATTTATGGTTTGTATCTGACTTACCCTGACTAGGATTGTGGTTTCTGTTTGGACAGGGTGCATACCTCTGCCAACCAGAAAATCAATTTCTATCAACACCTTGTTTGACAACTAACAAAAAATAAATGCTAAAGATGAAAAATGAAGTGCAGACTCTGAAGGCAGTAGTGTTTGAAGAAAGGAAGAACTTCTTCAAGCAGAGATACAAGGCAGAAGAGCAAAGATATTTCCAACATATGGTGTAACCCTCTAGATAGCCTTTTCAACACCAACAAAAGGAGTGTCCTTAAGGACAAAAACACACTTACAAGAGAAGTTCATTGAAGTTCAAGTCATCTCTGTCAAAAACTTCCACTTTCACAGGAAGGCATTCCTCTGACAATAGACATTTAAGATCTAATTCACCCTCTGTTTCCTACTCAAGTGAAGGGGGAGGTATCTGCATCTGGTTCAGTGGACTTCAATCGAAAGAGATAAATGTGTGCTAAATACTGCATCTCATGGACACTTTATACATTTCCATCCCCATTCTGCCATGAGATCCTCAAGAACCAACCTCAAAATATCAGTACCCATCCTCAGGAAAGGAACATCTATCTTAATAACAAAACATGCAATCAAGCCAGTTTATTCTTATCAGAAAGGCCAAAGACTTTATCCAAGTACTTCTTAATTAAGAGAAAAGGTCTAAATGGAGAATACAGACCGATATTAGAACTGTGGTTAACAAACAAGTTCATCAAGAAAGAAAAGACCAGATGCTCACATTGCATCACACCTATCTGCTTCTTGAGTGCAGGAATAGTATGTTTGTAATTATTCAAGATGGGATTTTCACATCCCAGTAGCAAAGCTCCACAGAAGATTCCTCGAATTCTTTGTAGGGAACAATATATATACAATTCTGCTATTTTGTCTCAAGTAGGCTCCTCGCACTTTCTCAAAATAAAGGACAGTAGTAGCATTCCACCTTTCGAGAAACCTAACGTTTTCAGTCCCTACCTAGATGACTGGTCACTGAAAGCTCAAAGTCAGTCAAAGGTGAGGAAGGACTCTGTCAGAACTTTGCAACTACTGCACAGGCTGGGTCTTCAGATCAACCATCAAACTCGATATTAACACCAATTCAAAGACTATTCTATCTATGGCAACAATAGACACTATAGAGTGAAAGGGTGTATTCTTTGGTGGGGAGGGGCAGAGTGTCTTCTATCTGGCACAAATGCCTTCTGCTAGGGCGAATCACCAACCCAACAGCCAGACACACAAGGTTGCACATAGGACCCCTGCAGCAGTGCCTATAAGATCAATGGTGACAGAAGAGGAACAGCTGGGAGGTCAAAATGATGTTCACCTCTTCAGGAAAACATTCTGTACCATGGTGATGCAAGACCCAAAATGTTATCAAATGTTTACTTTTTCAAAGGGAGCTACCATGCTAAGTCATAGGGAAAGAATGTGTATCTCAGTGCAGTGTTAAAGAATATTACACCTTTGGCAGGCATCACGGAATGTTTCTTTATTTACTAAAATGCCCGACTTTTCGTCAGTGATGTAATCACAGGCTACAGGGGTAAAAACATCATTAAGAAAATTCAGAGCTAAATTACGTCTAGATGCACTCAGCATCAATGGAATAAGTCATGGTTCTAGAGGACAGGAGGAGGCAGCTTCATCAGAAGAGGATTTAAACGAAAATAGGAAATTCCTGCAGTATGAGATTGATTGCACAATCCTGGTGTAGCTGGCCACACACAGGTTTGCCTTTGGCATGCAGCCGGCAGCTCTTTTGCATGACAATGGCCAAGGCCTCATCGGCTTCAGCGCAGGAGTGGGAGCGCTCTCATTGATTGGAAGCTCAAATCCAAGGGCCTAAAGTATAAAGCAAAACGCAGAGCAGAAACAGAAAAAACGTATTTTCATCCTGCTTGAATGATCCAGTTGGAGAAGCTATTCGGAAACAAAAATAAAGTTATGAATTGGGAAAAAGTAAACTCACAAACATAGAGAGCATTTTATTAATTCAGCACCAGCAAGCATCATTTAAAGTAAATTATTTAAATAAGAAATGAGCAGGGCACAAGGACAAATAAATCTATAATAAATTAATTTTAATTTTAAAGTGCACATCACGCTCTGCTCCTAGTGTGAGAAAGGGCCATTAAGGAGCCTGCAGCAGTTGCAGTCGATTAGCCATAAGGCTTGCTTGCATAAGTCTACTGACCAGCATAGTGATCTGAGGCAGGCCAAGACAGTGTCACACATCTCCATTCATACTTTCTTGTTACATTCCCCATCCGTGAATCCTTGCTACTATATTTTCTTTACCAGAAAATAAAAGACAGAAGAGATTAGGTGAATCCACATTACTCCTGCAGGACCCGAACAGGACCCAGAAGCCCAGATTATTGTTCTACAGCTTTAACAGTCGGTCTGCTCAAGGTGCTGTAACTACAGGGAATCAAAACAAGCTAAAATAAAAGGAAAAAGTTAAACCAATAAATATAGAGGAAATTAATATAATAAAGAGGACATTTGCATTTATTAAAAAGAGTAACATAACGAATAGGAGCCAAGGAAAAGTCACCAATATACAGGGCAAAATAAAATCAGGGCAACATATTCTTAAAGTGCCTGGCTATGTTCGTCAGTTAGGCTGAGGTATACCAAATATGTCATCAGTCTCACAGGATATGTGAAGACCCGTGGCAGGAAAAGATTCATTACCTACTAGTGACCTAATAGGACAAATGTTTCACAGTGTTATATGTGTCTAGCTGCCGGAAGTAGCTGTGTGTCGCCTCTGTTATGTAAGAGTTCCTGTTAGCAGCAGGAGATTGTTGCACCGCCAATTGCTGTTCAACCCAAACTCCTCTGTTTGTTTACAATCAATTTCCAATGGTTGTTTTCTACTTCGTTTCTGCATCCAGTTTCATGATTAGACAATGGGGGATATTCCCAAGAACGTGCGATAATCATCGCCAAAAAAGGCTAACGCACATTTTCATATTGCCGTCTATCGCGGGAAAATAACTCTGTGTTAACGTCGTATACCCAACACGGCGGTAACATGCGATAGTTTCCCAATAACGCGTCAAATGTCCGCGATACAACTACCGCGACAGCGCTAAAAAAGGAAACCCGAACGTGAAAAAAGTTGCGATGGGCCCAACCGTGATAGAAAAATCGGCGTCAAGCAGCAACAGGCTTGCAATTCCCACGTCAGGCGGGAAAATCACCATAAAAGCAGCAAAAGAAACAGAAATAAATAAGAAAAACATAACAACTGCGAAGCACAATGGCGGGAGCTGGAGCAAGTACAGAGGACAACCAGAACCCCACGGAGGACCAGCCTGGGACCTCGGGGCCAGGGAAGGGCAAGGAGAAGAAGAAGAGGAAGACGCGGTTCAGTCCGCAGGAAAACAGGATCCCGATAATGGAGGTGACACTCCCACCATCCAATTGCCATTGGTAAAATTGACAGCACTAAATGTTGCACATACACTTGTCAGAGCGATGTGCCAATGCAGAGGAGTGACATGCACACTGGGAATGTGTCTAGGAATTAATATATTTGCACATGCTGTGCCTGTGGTCATTTTGACCTGTCCCATGATTGCTAAGGACAGTCCCTATGTGACGTGCTCATGTGAAGAAATTGTGAATGATAGTGTCCCTTCGGGCTATTCCAGCTGCTGCTGCACTGGGGTGTGGTCCACCTGCCTCATCTTCATCATCATCGTCCGGTGCATCTGGCACTTGGATCCATGGGACATTGGTGCGTACACATATGTTGTGCAACACACAACATGCAATGATCATCTTGCACACTATTTGCGGGCTGTACAGGAGTCTCCCACCTGTGATGTCCAGGCACCTGAAACGTGACTTCAACACGCCAAATGAGCGCTCCACAATGCCCCTGGTGCGTATGTGGGCCGCATTGTACTGCCTCTGGGCCTGGGTGTTCGGGGCTCGGAGGGGTGTCATCATCCACGGGCAGCGAGCATATCCTTGATCACCTGTGACAGGGGAGAGATATGTGTCAATCGGTGGTTCGGCATTCTGTATTGGCAGGCTCATTAGTATATTGGTGTGTGATGTGTGGGACTTTGGGATTCATGTCTGACATGTCTTGCATGTGGCAAATGAGCGGCATCCATGTGTAGTACTTTGCCTCACAGCTGCTCCTCCCTCCCCTGAGGCTATTTACTTGTGTGCGCTGCACGGTTGCATCACTTGCACTCCTAGGACACACCATTGTCATGACTGTCTGCGCATGTCTCCAAGCCTGACAACGACACTGTGATATTGGCCGTTGAAGGTGGTCGGCCACGTGTGTGTAGGCCTATGGCCAGGACATGGCGGAAACAGAGACACACGCAGTAGTTGCCTTGGTGGCGATCCCGGATGTGAACCATGCCCTGAGCCCCGGGCTATTGATTCCCACTCCTACGCTGGCCCAGCCCACTCCGCTTACGCTTACAGGGGGGGGGACATAGCTACATGTCCAGGGTCTACCCCACTGCCTGAGGTAACAAGGTTGCACCCACTGTCTATGACACTACAAACACCAGCAGTATATGTCCACATGAACATGTCTGTGCTCTGCATACTTGAGTCTGTCCAGCACATCCCCGCCACACTTGGCATTGTGTACATTCTGATTAATGGGTCACTTGCCTCCCTCGCACATACTTGGTTCCCGCCTCTCACCACATCCTGCTATTGTGTGGCAGAGGTGCCATGACGTGGATGGCTTGTCTACATGTCTGGCCCCTGTTACCACAGTTCCATGTGTTGTCGTGTCTGGTAGGTGGGCATGTTGTTTGGCATGTCGTATGTGATGTTGTAACGTGTGCATTCCCACAGTTGCGAGTTGCATGATTGTGGAGTTGAGGTGTGTGGTGTGTTCCGTTGGTACTTACCAATGAGCAGTGCATTTCCGTAGGTGCCATCCTCGAAGCGCTGGTTGATGATGGACTGTCGGAAGATGTAGAAATCATGCACACTGCCTGGGTAGTTGGCGACGACATTGGTGAAGAGTCCCCGGTGGTCCACTATTGCCTGCACATTGATGGAATGCGTGTGCTTTCTGTTGCGGTAATTGTGTGCAGTGTCGGCAGGGGGCACAAGTAGGACATGTGTGCAGTCAATTGCCCCCAACACGTGCGGGAAGCCAGCTATGGCGTAGAAGCCTTGCTTGGTCTCCAGCTGTTCCTGCGCAGTGTGGGGGAAGTGAAGGTACTGGGGTACCAAGCTGATGATGGCATCCAAGACAGGTGTGAAGAACTTTGATAGGGTTGGCTGTGAGACTCCTCTGACTCTGGCAGTTGTTAGTTGGAAGGTACCAGAGGCCAAACGGTGCAGCACAGCCCGAAGCTTTGTCTGCGGAGCGATGTTGGTTCTCCGCTGTGTTGGTACCTTCAGCCTGTGGGCAATGTGGGTCAGGATGCGGAGGATGGTCATCCTTTTGAGCCTATAGTGGGCAATGACTTCCTCTGGCGTTAAGTCTCCGAGGCTGGTGCTTTTTCGGAAGGACCGCTGTCTCATTCTGCGCTGCCTTGGTGGTAGTCCAGGGGGGTGGTCCTGGAGGGGTGGGGGGCTAGAGGGTGACGGTGGGTGTCGTGGGCCTCTTGGGCCTCCGAGCTGCATAATCAGTAGCTCCATGACATGTGTTGGTCTTCAGATGTGGCTCTGGGCTAGGCTCCCTTTTATACTGCAGGTTGTCGTCCTGCTTAACACCAGTAGAAGGCAGGTGTTAAATCCATGCTGCTAACGCGCCTTATCGCCTGTTTTTGGATCGCATCGCAGATCTGGCTGGTCGTTGTGAATATCGCGAAGTGGAGTGTTCGTAAGTTTTTGCACGGGAACGCCTACTCTGCATATCATTAGCGTTAGTTGTCTCTCTCATCCGTGGCGATGATTTTTGCGGCAGCTATCGCTGGTATACTGGCGATGTGGGGGGTTTGCACCAGCTTATGAATGGGGCGATAATTCTTTCGCCACTTTTGCTGCGCTAAAGTGCCGTTAACTCGGCGATGAGTCCTTGAGAATATGCCCCAATGTTTTCTAGATGTTGGTGTAAGACGGGTCTTTAGCAACTTTGCTCAGCTCACTGCCTCTTGCTGAACAGATCATTCTTCCTCCCAGGATGCTGATATTAATCACGTCCACTCACCACTCATACATGGATGTCCCTTCCTATTTGCAATCGGAGGCATGATGGTGGGTTTGAAGTTGGTGTCAATCAACAGCAGTCCAAAGTAAATTACACATGCAGAAAGTTCGGGTTCACAGAGACATGTATGAACAAGTTGACCTGAGTTGGCCTTTGGATTTGTCCTAAGTTGCTGGGACTAGAAAGATGGTATGAGTTCAAACACCTGTGGACTAGGTGTCCAGAAGAGGTCAACAAGATGACTGGTAGAAAGGGGTGTTCCCAAAGGCTTTGGGTATGGAATTTCGACTATGGCTAGGTCTACTTGTAAAGCTACTGTCAGGCTAATGTTCCAAAAATGAATTTTATCCTAGAATTGCGTAATGAGATCAATCAGAAGAACGGCTGTGGAGGTCAGTCTTTTGATCCACAAAAGCTGTAAGATAATAAGAATAGTGATTGCATCTAGTGTCAACATTATTGGACAGCATAGGCAAATAGAGAGAAAGGTCAAAGAGCAAAAGCACCATGATGGGGAAGGTTGTAGAGAGGGGTGGAACTACAGAGAAGGCAATTTATATGAACCTTTGACACCAAACACCAAAATAACTGTCAATGTAAAAAGGAAATCAGACAATCAGACACTAGTGAGAATTTAACAAGACTCAAATTGGTCACAGATTATTTGTCTGGGATTTTAGTTTAACACAAAAGCACTGGATGGCACTGCACAAACACAAGTCATAATCCTCATTGCTGATCACCAATGTGAGAAATTGGGTTACTGGTGAAGTGGGGGTGAAACCGTACTCAAGCAGCAACCACAATTCTTGTTAGGGTGAGGCACAAACAAACCCCAATTTAACCTCTGCTCAGCCCCCTGGTAGCTTGGCACAGAGCAGTCAGGCTTAATCTAGACTTAATGTGAGAAGTAATTATACAACACATTAAACACTGAGAACACAACACCAAGAAATTGCGTCACCAATTTCGAAAATTAGAGCAACATGTGGTAAGAAATAAATCAAGACTAAAATGACAAAAATCCAATAAGTAGAACTGGAGATATGCAATTTTTAAAGATTAAAGGGCCAGATGTAGGACGGGATTTTGCGGAAAACGGGCTGCATTTGAAAAAAAGCTGCTTTATTTAAAAGCAGTCCCAGACATGGAGGTCTGCTGAGCCCACCAGGCCACCATACCTGGGAGGGCCTGCCATTCTCAATGGGGTTGCAAGTGCCTCATTAATATTCATGAGGCTTGCAATTTGTGATCCCATTGAGAATCGCAAAGTGTCTCAGACACTGTTGTACATTGGAAATTGCGACTTGCAATTTGCGACTCGCAATCGAGCGCAAATTGTGAGTCGCAATTTACAATGGTCGTACATCTGGCCCTAAGTGAAAATAGTTCCAATTAGCCCAGAGCGCCACTCGTGGCTTCTTGGTCATGCGAGACCAGGAGAAAGTCACAAGTGGAGGTCGACCGCGATGTAGAATGGGTTGGATATAGGGACCAGGTTAGTCCCTCTGAAAAGTTACCTTTTCAGTCCAGCGCAAAGAGTCTCATTGACATTGGAGGGTGCCACAGATGGGAAGCGTAGCATATGGTTGTTGATGTGTCTCGAAGATCAGGTCTGGCATTGGAGACAGTTATTGCTGTAGCACGGATATGTTGTTGTCATTGCAAACAGTCGGGCCAGAGCTTCGTTGTGGTAGCAACTGTGAGCGGTCAATGCTGTAGCGCGAATGGTCAGGTTGATGGAACTTTGCATTGGCAGGCAGTGCGAGAGACAAGGTTTTGGCACCAATAGGCTCATTCGTGGTCGCGAAGAGCCCTTAAACATCAATTTAGCTCCACTGATGCAACACCGGTCCTGAAAGGCACCACTTGAAGGTTAGGGGCTTACTCAACTATATCTAGGTACTGGATCATGTGGTTTGGAGCCTATTATGTCCCTGTGGTTCTGAACATGAGGACAACAGAGTAGCCCTTGGAGTCACTCTGGGAGTCCTGGATTCAGGTGCAGGTCCAATCCCTCTGACTCAGGCAGGAGGCAGATTAAATCCAGTGGACCGGGATGCCCAGACCTGGGTCCCGTATTCGCCATGCCACTGGATTCAAGTTATCCCGGCTGATGAGGGGTGATACCCCGAAACTGGTCCTATGATGCTTGTTTCTGGTCCATGGAGGACCTGGCTTGGCAGTTCGGGCTTGACTCTTCCCATGGGGAGTAGGGTCAAGACGTATTTGCATATGGCTAGGTCCAAACTGGGGTGGCGTGGTGAGCAAACAAAGATGGATTTAGGCCCATTCCTCTGTACTGGATGAGAGTGTTTGACAATGTTTAGCATTCCGTTCATTAATTGTTCTTTTTGCATTTGTCACCCCAACTAGGATGAAGATGCCCAGACGTGGGTCCCTTGCTCACCATGCCACTAGATTGAAGCTATCCTGTCGTGTAGTTCCTATATATCCTATACAGGACCTGCGCATTCGGATAACATAAACTGTGGGTTTGGTGGCAGACTGGTTCCGAGCAACCCCACCGGATACTTTAGCCTGTTTGCATTAGCTAGCTCACAGTGCCACTAGAATCTCCTCTTATCGGGGAGAGAATAGTTTCTGGCAACCTCAGAACATGACAACCCTGATCCCCCAGGATCATGGAAACAATATACTACCTTTCGCTTGGTCACTCGTGCTCACTTAGTTTGTCTCAGAGATACACAGAATAAACAGTCTGGGCGTTTCAATAAGGATTTATTGAACAGTTGTTATTCTAGTGTAGAATAGATGAGCTGCAACAACCATCAGACAGTAGCAGAAATATATGGTTAGTAATACTACAAAAGTGAAGGGATGGTATAGTTCTACCATCTTGCAGAAATCATGAATATATACAAGTACATAAAACACATGATAAAAAAGGCAACCTAAAAGTGCGTACTCCTACGATGCCTCCCTAACTAGATTTACCTAAATTTACCTAGCATGTGTGTAGGTGTTATTCCAAGAATCCCTCTAGGCTCTAGTCCACCCTATTACCTGAGAGTTAGAGAATGTGGTACCCCGTCCTGGTCTCGAGTTGGACACCCCGCGAGGGATGTTAAACCACTGCTAGCTGGAGCGTCTGCATGCAGGAACCTCAGCGTCTCTGGTCAGTGTGTCAGCCGGGAAGTCACAGTCTCCTCTGTCTGTCTAAGCAAGACATGATGTATATATACCCATAGGTCTCCCCAGGGGTCCTACCTTGGTGTGTTACTGTGTCGGCCTAAAGGATGACGTCGGGCTTGAACTTTAACATAGATATTATACAGGAGATGTTCGTCCTGCTGTGCTTCCGAGAAGCCTCATGCATAATGTATGAGTTTCGAACCAGGGAAAAACCTGCGTTCTGAATGCAGTGTCGTATCTAGGTAAAAGGTCAGTCCCTATTAACCATTATGTATGTAATGTAGGGAAGGATATAGGTGAAAGGTTGCAGTGTTACCTGCGCCTATATAGGGTACCTATATGGAATATAACACCCACTCCTCTTCCGACTGGACGACATATGTAACCTATTTGTGTACTACCATTCTAACTAGACATTGGTACGCACCAAGGGTTAAAACATTTCTTTCTAAAAAATGTTTAAAAACATCTAAAAAAAAATCTAAAATGATTTTTAAAAAATGTAAACAAAACATTTGTTGCAGACCCTAGCTCTAAAAAGTGTCCGTCGATATAGTCCAAACCACTATAAGCATTAGTGGGCCATTCACGCCCAAATAAATGAAAAAGGAATGTCAATTTTGTCTGAGTTCCAAATTGAGCTTGTAATTAAAAAGGGTGAATTTCTTCCAGCACAAGATGAGCCAAAATGAGTAAATTGTTTATGTGTCCTGGCTGGTAGACGCAACACTTTCGTTGCTTGCTTCCGCAGTAGACGGCCCCTATAACACCTCGCAGAGTACGTCAATAGAGCACAGATGATGTTCTACACTGTCCACAGCCGGTGCCGGGGCAGCCTGTGCGCTGTCCAAAGCCTGGGTGTCAGTGGAGGAGCCGGTGTCCATACCAACAGGTGGAGTTACTACCTGCGGTGGCTCAAGGAATGGCGCAATCAACATAGGAATACGCTGAGGATATTGCAGAACATGGGCCGTTATCGGGTCCAGTAGAACATTCACGTCCGGTTGCGCACATGATGGGAGTGTTAAACAAAGGTCTAACTCGCATTCTTCTCCGCAAAACAGGCATCGGAGGACAGGTAAGATGCAGTCCATCCAGACTGGTCGAAATGACATGAACCAAGATGCACTTAGTTCTCTCAGGTGAGGCGTCCCTAGATGTTGTACCATTCGGTCACGGTATTTACGCTCCACGAGTGCTTTTTCCATCTCCTTGGTGACTGGGACGTCCATTGCGTAGCAGAAAAATAACAATCAGGATACCTGCTATTAGAAACAGGATCAGCGGAAGTCCTCCAAAGATGCTTCCGAATACAGAGTGCATGAAGTTTGGTATAACTCCAAGTACCTTCTGAAAGTCCAGAACCTATGGTCTTAAATAGGTGGACAATGCCCGTCGTATCAGACATGTTAAAGATACGATTCACCATTTCTATGAAATGGAAGGGCAGTTTGTATTAATAAGCGCCTGTATCTCAGCTGAAGACCTTGCGATCTCGAGTTCAAAAGTCTCTCGAGCGGAGGATAAGGGCACAGTCTTCTGTAAAAGCATGGCTTTCATTCTGCCTAGAGTATGAAACCGTATTAAAGAAACATTCAGTGAAGGCCATAACGGCGCCTCCCTGACTGTATGTGTCGGTGGAAACAATACTTGCATACAACAAGTAACCCTGGCGCTCATGGTTACCAGATATGCGATGCCCGGGAGCATTCCACAGCAGCCTTGACTGTTCAGCATTAAGTAACTCCCATTCGAAAGTATCCCAAATGCTGGAGTAATCACTGCAGCTGGGGCACCCCTCAGATGATAGGACAAGTTTGCCAGAGAACCATTACAAGCCCCGTGCAGTAGAATGTCCTGACATATGAGCAATCCACTTAAATCGCTCCCACAGTTTGTAACACTGAGAAACACTTCTCGATCCCCACTCCGGCATCGAAATCTGTATGGCAATTCCCAAGATTCCTTAATGTACTCCTTACCCATTTTTTCATATCTGCCTGTATGTTTTTGTTCAAGGCAATATTGAAACTGAAAAGTAGTGACCGGTAGAGTTATGTGGCCTTGGATTAGCCATTCTGTGTGTTGTGATTCTGCCACTGTGAATGGTAATCTATCCAGTTTTTCGATACGCACCATTGTATCTTTTTCTCCCCTTTGTGCCATTTCTATCTGTTAGATTGTATTCAGAAAACAGAGACGTACTGTTGATAAAAAGCCAAGGCACATAGCCTGCATGCAAAGATTGCAGCGTCCAGCTCAATAACATTATAGAACGTAACTGAGATTGGTCATGTTGTAATATCGCCAAATCTTGTTTCAGAATGTCTATCGCAGAAGATACAATGTTGCCCAAGGAATATATCCTGGAGGTCAATGTTGTTAACCCATTGTCTACCACTGCTAGAGATTTCTCTAAGTTAATACGGTCTATTTCCCATATTCTTTCTGCGGCCTCTTGTTGGGTTATTTTCCAATTTTCATTGTAGGCAGAATAAATGCCAGCATATAAGAAATGTTTTTGGCATCGTTTCCTCAGACCTAGTAAAAAATCTCTAAGATCCATGTCTTGTGTGAGTAAGGATTAGTGTTGTTTCACCTCTGTGAGTGTTGAGGTTTCTAGCCAATTAAGACACAACTTCCCAACACTGTATGATGTCACTACCCCTGGATGTTGTCTCTGTACATAGCGTGGATCTGGCCTATGGATTGTGAACCCTTCGGTTTTACCCATGAATCTTTCCTGACAACCATTGGTGTCTGTGGGCCAAATCAACCATTTCTTCCAATGGGGGTCTGATCTTTTGTATTATATGATGTCATCTAATGTAATCCCTGTTTGTGATGTTTTGTTTCCCTCTGTGTTTGATGAGTCGGCACTCGAGGTGTGTTCAAGTCTTTGTTCTTGGCTAGGCCAAGGCAAGACATCTGTTGCACTGTCTCGTTCAAAAACATGATCTGCTGAGGGATGAGACATGCTCTAAACAAAGCTTCTAACCCCTGCACCTGCCATTCTCTAGTACTCCAGACTGATTTTAA